>VWZX01000349.1:107346-782739 GCA_013399015.1 Galbula dea | reverse complement strand
CCCCAAACAACTCACACAAACTTAGAATAGCAACACCAAACTTAACACTCACTCTCAAACAAAAGAGTGCGATTTTGACCTGCAAGACAAGAAGTATCATGATCAAAATTCAGTTATCAATCATGTGTGAGCTATCCAGAGAGACATCTTCCTGTCAAAACACATTCTTCATTGCTCAGGATTAAAAATTGTTCTTTTTAAAAACAAAACCAAAAAGCAAAGCACACCAAAACCCCCAAGAAATAAAGCTTACTCTGAGCATTCCACAAGATATAGAGAGGCTGCCTTGGATCCTGATGCAATTTCATATTATCCCACAGCATCTGAATAAGAACATATTTACTGTCCTCTGACATGCAGTTCCGTGGAATCTGAAAAGGGGAATGCACCATAAAGAGATTTTATTACTAAGTTTTGGCAGGGGAGTTCTGTATTTAAAATGTATCTTCACTTCTATGGGCCTCACTGTAAAAAGCTTTAAGAGCAAAGCTGCTGTAAAAGCAGAGAAAGTGGGATGGCAGTCACACAGCCAACAAGCATTTTGCTTATCTCCCTACAGTCCTAAGATTGGAACTTCCTCCTCCTTCTACTGCTTAACTAGTCATCAAACCACAATAAAAACGATTAAAACCTTATCTCCCTTGTAACTGAGGAGCACAGTGTCACCAGTAAGAGCCAAAGACCCCACACAAGTTCTGCTGAGCCCAAGTTCTGGAGTTCAACCTATTTTCCTTCAGTTGACACATTCTTTACCAATTCAGGACTGAGCCCAGCATATTGCATGACACATTTCTAAGAGAGACTGAATTATCTACTATTTCCTCCCTGGGGAAACAAGCTTTTCTCACATGTCAATATCTCCTGATTCCATACCTTGGAGTTTTTATTACAGTGCTCAGAAGAGAGGATTAATCCCGGTAAGTTGCTGGGCAAGTCCAAGCGTCTGAAATACCACACCAAATTCCAGAAGACAATAGGATGATGATCTACAAAGTCTGCCACTGTGATTACATGATCCCCTTCATTTTCAAGTAAGGTCTCAAGCTCTTTCCATACCACTAGAGGACTGAGGTAAGGAACTGTTATAGGATCAGGACTAGGTAAGCGCCATTCCAGGCCCAAGGTATCCTGTGGTAAAACAGAAAAGTGCCTTTAGTTGGAGTGTAACCATCTTCACAAAGTGTTTAGGAGTGCTTTAGATCCCTCTGAGACACACCAACATCTACAGGCTACAACTAATATTAGTATCAGCCAAAAAACCTGGTATTCCTCCTAATTTAGGATGGTTGACTCTGTTCTCTCAATGATTTTTCACATTCATCTACAGCACACTTAAAAAATGACATTTAAGGTAGAAAAACTACACACTGTTGGTCCTTGCAAAGTAGCAGGCAGGCTACCAGTAGGAATGATATGGCTCATCTTCTGGTTTTCCTTCTCATCTTCTTCCAATGGACCAAAAGTACTGATGCTCCTGGCTACAGGGTGACCTGTACATTCTGACCCAGAGGCATTCTGTCGTCTTCCTGAGGGGATCTGGATGCTTCTGGCACAGCTACTGTCAGCCTGCTTAGATTTGCTAGACAGGGGGGGGAAGAAAACAAAATAAATAACCTAAGAATCTCAGCTTTTTGTTTTATTCTGAATGCTAAAACATGTACACAGACAGAAATAAACTGCAAATAATCGACCTGCCACCTCAAATTCCATCTTGTCAGCCACCACTCACTCAGTGCAAGTTGTATTCCTCCTTGCACTGATAATGAACATAAACATCCCCCCCAAAATTGCAGAATTACATGGAATTTTATATTAGAGATGAAATGGTAAGCATCAAACAGAAAAAGCATGATATGGCCAACATCTCTTATCAGAGATAAGGGAGAGACAGCAAAGAGATCCTCTCTCAAATCACTTGCTGCTCTTCAGAGAGTATCTTAATTGATCTCTGCTGGTAGGGAATCCATGCATACCCCCAAGGAAACTGAGTCATTTCTATGCAGAAAATACAGGTTTTACCTATTTGAATTCATATCCTCTTGAACAGACATCAGAGATGTAGCAAGGCCAACAGGAGCTGCAGTGTGATTGGACTTCCCACTCTGATTTGAAAAAAGGGATGGGAACTGCATGTTTTCTGTGGAAGGGCTGGACTTCAGAAAATAACTGCAGGGAAAGGAAAACCTTACTATTATCCAAACAAAATATCCTTACCAAACAAAGCCAAACAAAAACCACTCCACACTGAGGAGCTTTCAGATGAGAGAAAAATGGAGCTCATGTCATTACCGTCCAGGTCGCCGAAGATCTCTGATTTCTATGCTTAAGAAAGGCAGAAATAAGTTGCCACAAAAGGGACATGTGGTGTTGAGGTTGGAATCATCTGCTGTCCAGCCTGCCATGATCTCTTCATCATGAACCAAACAGTCACAAGTTCGGCAGCGGGAACAGCTGGAGATGAGGACCTGCAGATGGCAAGATAACAGAGCTCCACTGCAGCAACATCTCAAAACTGCTTCTCTGCTACAAAGCAGTTACAACTCTAGCCAAAAATCTCTGCCCTTAGGTGAATACTACTCACTACTTGCATATACAAGTTCAGCCATCTAGCTGTTCCCAGGCTTCAGGTTAGAACATTTTTGGTTGCAACTTATGAATTCCATTCAATCTTCAATCCAAACTGCATGAGCAGACAATAGATATCACAGAATCACAGAATATCTGAGTTGGAAGGGACCCACAAGGATCCCCAAGTCCAAGTCCTAGTTAGGCACAGGACAACCCCAAAGTCACACTATGTGTCTAAGTGCATTGTCTAAGTGCTTCTTAAACTCCAGGAGAGTTGGTGCCATGACAGCCTCCCTGGGGAGCCTCTTCCAGTGGTCCACCACTCTCTGGGTAAAGCAGCTCTTCCTAACATTCAAGCTGAGTTTCCCCTGGCACAGCTTCATGCCTTTCCCCTGGGTCCTGTTGCTGGTCACCAGAGAGAAGAGGCCAGCACCCACCCTTCTCTCTCTGGTGAGGAAGCTCTAAACTGCCATGAGGTCTCCCCTCAGTCTTCTCTTCTCCAGGCTGAACAGACCAAGTGACTTCAGCCTTTCCTCCTGAGTCTTCCCCTCCAAGCCCTTCACCATCTTCGTGATATGGTGACTGGAATGAGCAGTGTCTGAAAATGTTATTAAGTGCAGGTCTTTCCTGTATTGGGATCTGGAACTATGCTCATGAAATTAACATACTTTAGCTATGTGGGTTAGGTGAGCCTTTTGTGGCTTCCCAGAGTAAACCCAGCCAGCTATTCAGTCATGGTTTTATTAACAATCACATGTCATTTGTAATCTTTTTCAAGCATAACAGTACAGGAATATTTATGCAGCTACATAACTTACTCTTTGATTTTAAACACTTTTCTGTAGTGACTACCAGTATAAAAGAAATGAGGGGGGAGGGAAGATAAAAATAAACTTACTAGAAGCTACAACAACAAATAGCTAGTTATCTGTTTGGTATTTTGAAATCTTTACTGCTATGTAAGACTTGGTATTTTTGCTTTAAACAAATTTAGCTGTGCAAGGGACATGCCAGAATCCAATAGCATCCAATTCTCAAACTCTTAAGAACTGAAGCTTTAAAGATCTAAGAAAAGAAAGACAAGAAAGCTGGGGAGGGACTTTTCAGGCTGTCAGGTAGTGATAGGACTAGCAGGAATGGGTGCAAACCATTAGGTGTTAGGAAGAAGTTCTTCACCATGAGGGTGGTGAGACACTGGAACAGGTTGCCCAGAGAGGCTGTGGAAGCCTCATCCCTGGAAGCTTTTAAGGCAAGGCTGGATGGGGCTCTGGGCAACCTGATCTAGTGGAAGGTGTCCCTGCCAGGCAGGAGGGGTTGGAACTAGATGATCTTTTAAGGTCCCTTCCAACTCTGGTGATTCTATGATAATCTGCGACCTAAAGATGTGACTGTTGCTTTCTAAAGGAAGATTTGAAATGAAACCTACTCTGTCACAGAAATATTTCTCTTTCAGTGGGTTAGTTTTAAGCTTTGAACTTTAACAGAGATTCAGATAACACTTCTATTGAAAGACATCTCCATTTAGTGTATCAATTAAAATCAGTAAGTCATCCTGTACCTCCATAGCGTAGTTCTGAAACACACTGGTGCTACTGGTACTGCAAGAAGATATCAGCTCTGATTTGTCAGGTAAAGGGAACTTGGAAAGAGAACCTATTAATGAAAAAAGCCAAAGTATTAGTTATTCAGCATATGTATTGTCAGTAGACTGTTTTTCTGGTCAAACAATACTGCAGTTATAGATGTGTGATGAAGATGCAGCCCACCAGATACACTCAGGCAGACAGAAATGTGAAGCTAGAGCAGCAACAGTGGCAAAAAGAAATCTACCACCACAGAATTCCCATATCTTCACTTTTCTTCTTTTACCACAGCTGGTAGCTTGGAAACAGAATTTACAGATTAAACTAATTCATAACCACACTTTCTGTGCAGTAAAAACTAGGGAAGGATAAGAGGTTCTGCTTGTGACTGCAGATATCCCTGCCTCTCCTCTTCACTACACTTATTGAGTCGTGCTCCCCTCAGCCTCAGGATGCCCCAGTCCCCTGGCTGGGATGGCAGCCTCCACTGCCTCTCTTCAGTTCCTCCAAATCCCACAAATCTGGGCATGCTTTTAGGTGCTCAGTGAAGGGATCTAAGTAGACAGATCTTCCTTTCATCCTGATTCTTCTTAACATACTATACAGTCCATAATGACAGTAGTACAAAGATTGTTATGACAGTCTCCACCAATTATCCAGCACAGATGAGGGGAAAAATGCCACCAAGCTCTGTCTGTTAATCAGCTTCAACAGTGGCTTAGAGAAAAGCAGCATTTTCCATGAAGAATTTTGACTACTTTTAGAAAACAAAATGAGACTAATAAAGTTAGCATTTGAAAGTGTTTACAGATGTTTTCTGTACAGCTTACACAAATAAGATGATTACATGAACACTAAATCTCAAAGGTTCTCTTATTTGCATAGCTGTAACATCTAGAAGCTTCTTCAGGGACAGGAATGCTACTGTGCAAGTTATTCCATAAGGAAAAAAACCCCAAGCCAAGGTCCTACAGTAAAAATATCACCTTCTAAAATTGGAACATTTGTGTTCAGATGATGAATGCAATGCAAAAGCTGCCTCTTACCACACTGGTCAAACTGTTTTGATGAGCCATCGTGGGAAGTTGAGCTTTCTAGGCTTGTCCTGCTGAGGCCAATTCCCTTAATTTCTGATGTGGTGTTCTCCTGAGGAGAAGCACTTTCAAAATCATTGCAGACATCTTCATCAGTTAGAGAAGTGGATTCTGAGTCCAGAGCTCCAAGAGATGAAACACTTGCTCGGTCTGAATTTTGATCCTGAGAGGAAAAAAAACAAACAAAGTCCACTGAAAAAGGGAAAGTAAAATTATTTCTGCAAATAAAAGGCAGCCTTTTTTGCCTCAGTAAATCCAAGGCATGAACTTCCTTCCTTGGAAAATGATTCAGCTCAGGTCTGTATTCAGAATCCAGGTGAAACAAGGCAAGTGGCATTCAGGGTTAAATAGCTACATAAGGATTTTCCTTCCAAGATTCTTCTAATAAAACATCTAAATGAAAACTTAAAACTTTTAATCCTATCACTTTTTCTCACCATTGTTATAAAGGTTCTCAGCAGCCACAGGAATACAGCAAGGCACCACTAACACTTCAGTGAACTGGTCTCAGATTGGTTTTAAGCACATCAGACCAAGACACCACGAGCAAACTACATCTGTTTTCATTCCCAAGGACTGGAAACATCAGGTTTGCTTTGAGTTGTTAGCAGCAAAAAGCATTCTAATCAAATGACCTCAGCTCCAAATTAGCCTAAAATCACTTGGGTAATCAATACAAGCAGACTTTCCCTCTTCCATAAAAGCAGTAAACCCATTATTGTTTAAGTACTTTTAATTTAGGTAAATCAGTGAAGACAGAGCAGTCTGCCCTGTCAACACACCATCATCTACTTATGTTTTCCCATGAAATAGACTCTGAACTCATGCTAGACCAAAACTGTGTCTGATTCAGGACAGTAACATTAGGGTCTTGGCAATTCAAACATGATTAAAATAACTTCATGCACACTCTACTGTGATGCATATCATTTCAATGGGGGTTTCATCCCACAGGATTCAGTCATTAAACCTCTACAAAGCTCTTCCCTTAAATGATAGGAACTTAGATTGTGGGAGAGGGGGAATTAATTATAAAGATTTACCTTTGAGGAGGCAGCATACATTGTGAATTTTGAGTACCACTTGCTAGCTTTCTCTGCAACCCCTTTTCCAGCAGAGAACATGCTGCTTTTCAGAACATCAAACTTAGGTGTTAAGAGTGTATCCAAGTTGAATGATGGTGAAGACACAAGTGTTAATGCACTAGATGAATCCTGTGGCTGCTCCTTTGCTGGACTGTTTGGGGAATAAGCTGGGGAGGACCAAAGCCTGTCTCTTGGCCTTTCTTCAGTTTTTGCATGATAACTCTTGGATTTGGTAAGACTGGATGGCCTTGGGGAGTTTGGGGGAAGGCTGGACCTCCTGCAAGGCTGGATCACTGTTGGGCTCTTCTTAGGAGCATTTCTGTCATCACAGGGTTTTTGCAACTCCATGCTGGGGGCACGACTTGCCAAAGGGCTGCTCATGTTGTTCATGTACATGACTATTTCTTCTGCTAAATCTCGCCTTGCAGATGGAGTGGAAACACTCCTGTCATCATCATCTTCCTCATCTTCTTTCTGCTGTTCTGTCTCAGCCACAAGCAGAGACAGGGGATCAAATCCAGTTTCAACATCTGTTTTTTCCACTGGCTTTACTGGAAAGCTGCTCTTTCTTTGAAGCCTTCTAGCTTTTTCACTGGAGGATTTCACTGCTGTGGGAGTTTCAGGTTCTGCATCCAAGTCCTCCAGATCAAAGATAACAGGAGACTCTGTTTTATCTGTGAAACTGCAGTCAAAAGCTGCATCTTCATCACTAGATTCCTTCTCCAGGCTTTCTCTCTTAGATCCTAAAGAGGAAGTTCTGATATTAAGAGTTTTTGGCCTTATGCTTTTCTGTAGTGCACTGGAGAGGATTTTGGCATCAGCTCCTAGCTTTTCAACCATTTCCCCAGGGTTTGCTTCCTGATTGATTCTATTCATCATGAGCCCCACCAAGCCATCTCCACTCAGGTTCCTGTTCCTGCTCTCCCATGGCATCTCCCTTAAGCCAGGTTCCACAGCACTTTTATGTCTCTTTCTTAAGGATTTACTTTTTATCACTTCTGCCCCACTGGCATCCTCAAAAGATGATGTAAAGAGCAATCCTACAGAGCTCTCTGAAAAATAACAGGGAACAAAGGTGCTTCATTAAACAAAATAATGCTAATTTGTCTCATCTTTCCAGTAGTTTACAACACCAAGAGGTGGAATTTACTGTGCATTGTGGCAGTGGCTGGAAAAGTTGAGCTGACCATGCTCAAGGAAAGGTCAGAAAAGGGAGGCAAACCATACAACTCAAGAGCACTTTGAATGGCACCATCAAGAAGAGCCTCAGATGTATTTAGTTTCCTCTTCTGGAGGCATACTCCATTATTAAGAGGGTTGAAAGCTAAAGACAGTAAAGTTATCTAGGAAATGGTAAAAAACCCCAACACTTTCTAACCTGATGAATTAGAAACAGAGCCAATAACAGGAGCTACTGACACAGAAATCTCCACTGTTTTGCCAGAGCATAAAGATGCAGGCATTAAAGCATGACATTAAAGTATTCTAAGCACAGCTGACAGTATTATGATAACCAGATTTAATGTCAGTATAGACTTGTGAAAATGCCTTAAGGTTTCTTTTAGCTGTACTGCATGGAAACCTCTTGTTGATCCTGAAGGAATTTATTAGTTGCTGGAGACTAAATAAAAAAAACAAGAGCAAAGATTTTGTAAGCAGAAACAAGAAAAAAACCCCTGAACATGTAGAATCTCCCTGACACAGAACATACAGACTCTAACCTAAACTCACTCCCAAAGTTGCTCCCAACAAATTTCATCAGCCACTGCATCAATCAAACACTGTGAGTTTTGTGAACAACAGAACTCAGGCAATGTTACTTAAAGCTCCTGTTAAAAATGAAATATATAGAGACAAAACTGTGCAAGAATCAAAGTCTGTGTTCTCTTCCACTCACCTGTGCTAGGTTCTGCTCCAGTATTGTCAATGGTACCATTGAGCCTCACTATGCTAGAAGGAGCTTTGGGGTTAGTTGAGTTCTGATAATTTAGTTTAGGTAGGCAGTCACCACTCCCTTTTGCACTCTCCACTTCAGACACTGCAGACAGAAAAGGACAGACAGTTCTTTAGGATCAAAGCAACTTCCTTGCAATCTGAAATGTCTATTACCTACTAGATGCTTTCTGCAGGATGAAGTGACAGCATGTTGTACACATCCCATGATGCACAGGCTGGTAGCTAACTTGGCTGGAGGTTTTCAAGCTGGAACAACTGAACTATGGATATTTAACTCCTAGTAATAGAAAGTTCCATAAGCTCCTGTACACAGGTAACCAATGTTTGCAACCCAAAATCTGTGGTGGTTGTGGAGATTAAGATCACCCTTGTTCACTTGCAAAGGACAGGTGCTAAGAGTATTTTCTCCTGCCTTTCCAAGTGTTCATCTTCATACCTATCTCATCACACCCATGACCATGGCTACACAAGAGAAATGAAGCAACTGTTGCACTACTTATATTCACATCTTTTAGATAGGAAAGACAAATTCTGTTGTCAGATGGCTCCCCAAAATAGACAATTACTCATCTAAAGGAATTCAAGCAACTTAATATTCTCAGTGCATAACGTTATCACAGCCAGCCACAAGTTTGTCTTAATTATGGCCAAAACCAATACATGCTTTCAGCAGAATTCACATTTCCTGTGTCCTCAAAAGTTTCATGAAACCCAAATAACCTGCCTGCCACCTTTGAAGTATGTTCTTATGACCAGGAGTCACACTTGCACACATTTTCAAGCAAACTGAAGAAAATACTACTAAAGCTAGAAGGAAAACTGTGGTGAAAAGAAAACACTGAAGTAACTTTTCTGGTTCCATATTTTCTCAGGTTTTTACACCCCTTCCACTTGATAAAGAGGTAGTTAAGGAGGGGAAAGCACACAGAAAACTTTAAATACTACTATTAGGAGAACATTTCTTGTGCAGAGTATTTTCAGTGAATGTATATGGGAATCTATAGTACTTAGACATGATCTGCTGTATGCTTGCATAAAGTCTGTGCTGCTCAGCTGCAGTTAAGGGAAACATGAGCAACAGCTGTAACCTGAGGAAAAATGGCCATGGCAAATCCACAGCCCTTCTCATTTCTGATGCATTGTCTCCATTTTGAGAATCCCAGGGAGCTAAATAATACAGACCTCTCTCCCAGAGCTGGAAAGCTTTAGCTTTTCTCCTCTGAGGGGATTTATAAAGAAAACAGACTGGCAGAAAAAGCTTTCCTGTAGATTATGCCTGTAAAGCACTTTTATTTCAAAAGACAAAACCATTAAACTGTAATTATCATTAAGTCTTTATATAGCCATTATCAGTCACTTGAAACAGGAGGGAAACACTACAATATTAGAAGTTGAACCATTAGACAGCCAGCAAATTACATTTAGAGAAAAGAATGTAAAGGATGGGCATAAACTGGCATTATCACATATACTCACTGTAAAAATAATAAATCAGCTGCCCCACTTAGCTCTTGCTGCAATCCCTATTTATACACAATGAACTAGATATCTGTATTCACAAGCTACATACAAGAACTGGAGTCACTCTCTCTCTTGTCCTCTTTTTGTTCTTGTATATCTTGAAGACAAGTTTTCCCTTGCTTGGCTTCTTCTTTGAATGATGTGTTATTGCCAGAGTCTGAAAGTCCCCCTATCATAACAGCAATGACAGAATAAAGACAATTACAGTATTTAATAGCAAAGCATTGTTAAGGAGACTAAATTGAATAACCACAGTAATTCAAAGGCCTCTTATCAAGAATATTCCAATCAGCAGTGAACACATTACCACCAAAAAAAAAAGTGAGAGAAGTAATTGGCTTACTTTTACAGTATAAACATTGAAGCAATGCTCTACAGGATGAAATTAAAGAGGTAACATGCAACATTTCTTTTTAAATACTGTCCTAAAGCACTGCCTGGCTTTGATTTTGGTGCCTGGATTATTGGATCAAAATGTCACATCTTCTCAAGAACTCTAAGAGGCATCTAAACATGGTTTCAACTTAGCATAGTGTGTTTCTCAGAGTTAATACATGTGATTTTCATGGGTTTACTCCTGAAAGTAAAACAAACAAACAAACAAAAAACAAACAATGCAACAACAACCATGAGTTTGTTTGCAAAATAAGGTTAAAATAAAAATGAGCACCACCTAAATAAACCTTTGCAAACATTCATGCCACTGTCTGGTCTTTCTTAAGATGAAGCACTGCCCCAAGTGTAACAAATATAGCCTGAATAATTGATTTCAAGAACCAAATTTACATAAGAGTTACATGGTTGTTCCTCTTCCAGGTTGTTATAAAGCACTAGCACCAAAATAAAGCAAACCAACAAACTAGACAAAGTTTCTGTTCACTCTAAATGCTAAGTGAGCACTTCAAGCCAGACACATTCCCTGTCCTTTGCCCAAGTCAACCTGAAGTCTCCAGCAGTCCCACAGCACTATTTGGGGGTTCACTCTCACACAGTTTAGTTTTTACTCTGGTTCCTTGGTTAACATGGTCTGAGTTGCAACCAGCATCACTAAGCTCTTACACAGAGCTTTGCACAGATGGGTTTCACAACAAGTGGTTTATCATGAAGGTCAGCTTCAGAAAGAACAAGAAGAAATTTATTCAAGGTGATCCAGAAGGCTACTGATAGTGTCAGGACTGTAGTGTCCTGAGTATAGAGCAATACTCTTGTCATAAGGTCATCATATCTACCCTGCTTGCCAGGGCAAAGATTTGTACATATCTTGAATCATAGAATAGCCCTGGCTGGAAGGGACCTCCAAGATGATCCAGATGATCTTCATCCATTTATACATGCATACTGCAAAGGTCTTCCAAGGTCAACTACAGCCAAAATAACTGTAGCTGGCACTTCAAAATGTACTGTCTTGTAATAAATATCATGGAAAGTGGTAACTATGAAAAATACACACTACAGATAACCACCAACATGACAATACTGACACTTGAACAGTGTGGAAATCTTTACTGAAAAGAAAAGCAAAAACCACAGCCTGAAATATTGTACTTATATGCTAGATAAAAATAAATATGGTAATTTCAGTTGGTATGCAGAACTTGCAAACAGCACTACAGACTCAAGGACTAGCTCTAGTTGCCTCTTAAGTAACATCAAAAAAGGAGGAAAGCAAGAAAAAAGGCAAGGCTTGACAGAAGTTTCTGCCAGCTATGATATTTATTGGCTGTTGTATGAACTAGGCCAATTGTCAAATCAATTTCAGGTTGACACTTTGTCTCTATGAAGAGCTAACAAAATAAAGAGCAGGCTATTTTGGATTCACAGATTAAAGAAAGCTGGGCTTAAAAATTATTGATGAACTGCCTCCCCCCGCCATGGTTTTATCATCAAATTAACAAGTAATTTATTTCAAATAACTTCTCAGTATGAAAATAAAAAAGGATGTGGATACTCTACCAGGAATGGCTGGATGGGAGGTGCTTGCTGGTAGCTTTTTCAATGCCTTTTTAAACTGTGCTATTCCCAAAACAACATTTCGTATTTTCATCCAGAGGAAATAGCCACCTCGATTGCTTGAAGGCCAGGTACTTTCCAAAACAGCCTATTTGCAAATATCAAAAGTCAAATCAAATCATCCTAAGGAACAGTCTAGTACAAAATCATGAACTTCAATTTCAAATTGGGTTACAGTTACCTACAAAAATATAAAGACAAGACTAATTATTCTGTCTTGTATTTCTTCCAGTTACTAGAAATGACAGAATTACATCTGAACTGCTTCCTTATTTTGCTTGCTGCTTTTTGCCTGGATAAATCTGCATATTTCTTTTTCCCCCCTCCTCTTTCAAAAATACTTACCTTGTTGTAGTAGCCATAAGTAATGGCATTAGGGTCAACACCAGCTTTCTGCATTTCAAACAGCACTCTGACTGCTAGCACAGGCTGCCCATACTGTCCACACAGTTGCATGAGCACTCGGTAGCATACCTGCAAACAGACCCAAGTCAGGATTTGCACTGCTTTTCCTTCAATTAAACCCCAGAGGCTAGTCCTGAACTTCTGGGGTTGACTTCTTTTACCTCATCAGGTGGATCTATTTTTTTGGTATGCATTTTCTGGAGCACATCATAGGCAGTTCTCAGAGCCCTGACTTTTGAATGGCACACCTTCACGTAGGCAGGAAGGCAGATAAACCAGAGACCGTAACAGTGGCGTAACAAACATCTGGACCACATCTGGGGTATGGATGAATACTTCTTAGCAATTTTATGTGCAGATTTAATTTCCTGGAAAGAATCAGCAAGATTATTGGTGTCTATTTCCACACACATCTCACACACCTACATGTTAAAAACTGGATATGTATCGTTATACCTACAGAAACTGCACCACTACTATGAACAACATACTCAATGTAAAGGGAAGAAAGACAATGAAAGCAGAGTGAGGGATACCAACACCAGTTGCTCTGCAATATTCCCCTCTTCAAGACTTGCATTTCTTTAAATTTATGTCTATTACTTTTGGTTGGCATGTTTTTGTAAGAAACATTTGAAAGTTAGACAGTCAAAAGCATTCAAAAAGTGGACGTGGAAGCCAAACAGCTAATGCTTATGGAGAACAGTGTGAAGAAAGCTGATGGTATAGGGACAGTAGAGCAAATGACAGTGTGTACAGGGGCCCTGGATGATATGGTGTAGGCAAGAGGCACAGGTAGACATCTAAAGAACAATTAGCATGGCTACCCTATAGTCACTGTATCAAAGAAGACCCATTAGTTAGACTACAGCCTCTGTCAGTCCGTCTTTGTAGCCAAATTAAAGCTGAAGGCAGCCAAGTGTCACCTTCCAAAGCATCTCACACTACAAGAGTACCAGCAAGTACCTGTTTAGTTCTTCTGAACATTGGAGATGGGCTGTTGGGACTGCTGGTTTTTGAGGACAGTTTGTTATTTGGTGCTGTCAGAAGTCCTTCAGGTCTCTCAAACAAATCTAGTTTTAATACTGGAAATCCATTGTAGCTGTGAAAGAAATGTGTCACTTAACTCCTGCAAGGCACTTCCAAAGCAAATGCATCACACAATAGGAAATGAAATCAATTACACAGTTGCACTAGAAGCTACACAGGGAATAGAAAACAGAAAGGTAAACCTTTAAAGATATTGTTGACAAAGTGGTTTACTAATCCATCTGCTTGACTTCATAAGCCTGCACAGTCTCTTCACCTGCTATTTCAGGGCAAGCAATTCAAATTGATAAATACATTTGCTTTCATAGCATTTTCTTTCATTAATGTGTCAAATGCATTAGTATTGATTCTGCTTAATAAAAAAAAGTAATCTGTGTGGCTTAGTCCCTAGTGAGCATCACATGGCAGAGGTTTGTAAGAATCAATAGGAACAGTATCAAACTATCTCAAAGATGAAATTGGATTTAAAAATGTTTCACACAATTAGTAAAGAAACCCATAGACAAACTCATTTAACCAAATTACTCAATTAATAACACCAGTTTGGAGTGATTCATTCACATGTACTCTCTCTTTCCCAAGAGTAGCTGCAGCTTGTATGCATGTCAGTAGTGGCAGCAGCCCAACAGCTTGGGTCCATGAATTTCAATTTTCACCTTAACAAGTGCCAGCAGCTAACACAATGTAATGGGAACCCACAGTCAGCTTTATTAGGTATTATTGCTTCTGTGTGTGCTCACACACAAAATCATTAAAACTCCAAAAGAGCTGATACACTAGGCACTCCATGTACACTTTTGACTTGAGCAACATAAAGGGACAAGAAAAAAAATCTATACTTAATAGCTATGACAAGAAACTAGAAACTAAGCCACACAAGGGCAGCTCTTAGGATTTTTTTGGCTAGCAGCCTACTGTGTCCTCAGGTTACCTGTATTGTAGAGGGTGCTCTTCACCATTTGGCAGATGAGGGATCTCAGGTGGTGTTATGAAAACTGTATGCTCACTCTTGTATGATTCATCCAGCTCTATAAGTCTTGTTTCCCCAGTTCTGTCCATATCTACCTGGAGAAGTGATGTTAAAAGAAGCAGCAGTTACTAGTGTCAATTGTATTTTCTGCTGTTACAGCTATATGGTCAAGTAGCACCAAGTCTACTCAACATCAAAGGACTGCATCTTAACAGTAAAGATGCCTTGCAAAGTTACACTGAGAACAGGAAGAGTTGCATTCTCTCTGTAAACATTACCCCAACACAACCATCAATGTTTAATGATATACTCTGACTTGATTCTCTTCATTATTCTAAGCAGTTGTACAAAGAGGTTAATCTATCTGAATACAAGTGTTTCTGGAACTTTGTTGCCAACTGCAGCAGAAACTTGAAATTTACTTTTAAATATTAAAGAAAGAGCTATTTCCCCTCTGTTTTAACCACTGCAAACAGTGACAAACTTTATCCAGTTGTCTAATATGTACAGAATCTACTACTAACACTATCTAGCAATTTCCATCACTTACACAGTCATTAAGGTCATGCCAGTTTGCAGAGACTGCAGAAATGCAAAGGCATTCAAAGGGGTAATGGAATCAAAATGTGTGACCTTACTACAATTAAGGGGGGACAGAAGTATATTTGTTTTTCTAAATAAACAGGAATCTGGAAGGTGAAGGGTAGCTTCATGACTTTTTTTTCCCCCCTCTCTCAGATAACTCAATAGTTGTATGTGTGGAAAAAACAAAGAGCAAACATTGCATGCTCTTGGGCTCTCAGCTAAGAGAGGAATTCACTTCATGGATAACAAAAGCAACCTGTAACAATACAATCATTAAGTATAAATTACAGCTGCACTTGTCTTGTTTCCAGCTTTGTAACTGCCAACTTGACCAGAAATCTTTGTTTTGCCAGCCTGGCTGATGCAGAGAGGAGGAGAAATCTGCACTTCCCAAATGAATGCTCTTGCTAAAGACAGCAGCAGAGACAGACCCCAAGACTCCAAGTAAATCTCAAAGCATCAAACTGCAGGATTAAGTGACAGAAAAGTGTCCAACATTTTTACTGAAAGAATTTCATTCCATTGCTGGAGACAAAAATAAAGAACCAGAGCAAAACTCAGCCACCTCAAACAAGACTTGGAACCCATAAACAGTTTCCCTTTGAGAAAAACAACAGACAAGCCTCTAACAATACTACAAGCTTCCTACTGCTATCATTCACTTTACAGAATCCACTAGGAACAGAGCAAACAGAATGTGTATTACATTCCATCTGAGAGCCTTTAACTTGATATTTGTACTGCTATTTGTATTGCTTTGTCTCTGATCTTCTGCCACCAATTGTGTCTCCTCCAATACTTTATCAGTGCTGTTTCTGCTTGCAGGAGGAGATGTGTCTCCAACTCAGAGCTGGCTCTAAAAATACCTATTTACTTCCCCAGTACACAGAACATGCTTCTATTCACATACTGACAGCCCCAGTGTTCAGCTCAAATATTGTCACAGTTCCCATTTATAGGCATTATTTAAACAGTTGAAATGGCAGCCAAATTACAGCCAAATGCTACTTATTTCAAAGAAATGGAAAAGCAACCTGTGGAAGCCAAGGCTGCATCTTCTTCATGCCTTAAGAGTTTAGCAACAGAGAATTCACATCCAAGAAAAAAGCATATTCCACAATCCTCTCCCTGCAGGGAGGTGGAAATACATCAAGTAGCATCAGTAGAATTTTGACTCAAATTTGATAAATATACAAAGAGGTGTTCTTAATGACACATTTTACTGCAGGAGACAGATGGAAAGTATTAGCAAATTGAACCAGACAAGTAGCAAGAACATATGGCTCCTAAACAGTAGAAATAAATGAAACCTCACTTGGCAATTTAAATACTCCTAAGGATGTAAAACTCCCACAGCTACAAGTTTCACCACTGAAATACAACAAAGCTAGTGGCTTAAATAGGTATTGAATTGAGAAAACTGTTGAATTCCTGGAAAAAATGAAAACTTGTGATACTGTAATTACACTGCATCTCTCAGGAGGCAAACAGGATAACCAGTTACAGTGGCTGCTGCTGCTGCTGCTGTCTAGGATGAAACAAAATGTTGAAGAGACTACTCTTAATCTTAAACTATTCTTATATATTATTTGAGGCAGGGTTTAGATTATATTTCATAGAGAATAAATTTCACAGTACATAACATTTGCCTCAAGCCAGTGGCTTAGAACTACCTCTAAAATAAAGTCTTATATCACCTTTCAACCCATGACACCACTTTTTCTTGCACACCCTTTCAGGTACTGGTTCACCTAGTGAGAAACATTTTTATATATATATATATATTCATGTTATTATAATCATTCAAATCTGATCTCTGGTCAAAGCAGAGCATCTTGGCTAAAGCTCTAGTTTGTACAGCAGTCCTTGGTATACTTTAGTGTTCTGACTTTGTATGCTGCTGTTAAACACAGTATCAGAAATAAGACAAATCAAGGAAGAGAAGCAGAAAAGAGAAGATGAGGCAAATATATCATTGTCCAAGTAACTCCTACAAGGGAACCCACTCCTTCCTGTCAGTGAAAGCCTAGTTTCACAAGCAATTTTAAAGCCATGGCAAATCCTAAATGCATAGTAATTCCAGTGCCTCAGTTTCTCAAAGTTATCACTGGCATAGAAGTTGTTGTTCCATAATAAAACAGCACCAAATCCTCACTGACAGAAGCAGAAGTTGTAGAAGTACAAGTGCATTGATATAATTTAGTCTCATAGCACTGTCATGAGCAGTTTTTCATGCTGGGAAGAGGCTGCCTGTGGCATCAACTACCAAAATAACTGGCATTAGAACAAATGAGTGTCTGCTTCAGCTCTGTGAGTGGCTACTTAACCTTTCCAAAAGGGTGAAGCTCCAACAGCTCCACAGATTCTGTGCAGCCTCACAGGGGCATCACCAACCTAAGCATCACATTTTCAGAGGGCCTGTCTGAATCCCCAGACATCATAACTTTAGCTAGGGCATCAACTTCAATCCCCTCCTAAAACATTCTAGAAAGTGAAACAGAAGATAGAATTTGAGACTTCCATAGCCCTAGCACTCTGAATACAAATCCTATTTAACAGCAGTCAGATGGAAGCTGAGTACTGCTCCCCAGTGCTTAGTCAGTGGGGTATGTGCATTCCTGCCCAGGAGACCTCCCATGTTTAACTACTAACTGGCATACAGCAAAGCAAGCACCACTTGATGAAGGCTGTTCAACAGAGCTATTGGATAATCAAGGGAACATTATAGAAGGGTTTGTGATTAAATCAATTTACAACCCACAAATACCTGCAATTCATGCTGTAGAGCTGTGAAGCACACTTATGAGAACTGCCATTAATAAAATACTGAGAGAAGCAAAAGCCATAAAGAAGATTAAACACCATTAGACCATGCTTTTAGATTTCTCTCAAACTCAAACTTAACTGCTCTCAGATTTGTTTTCAAAACAACTCCTTTTAGCTCTTCTGCATTTTCACAGCAGAAATAAACATAAACAGCAACTGTAAATAGCAGATTTCAGAGTCTTCAGTATTAATTCCTGTGGAACAAACAGCAGGTGACCTACTTTATAGGAAATCCTAGACAACTGTGCATTACTTAAACATCAGTGTCCCAGAATAGAGTGTTACAGGTAGCCAGTAAGATGATAAGTAGGTGTGGAATTTCTTCTAAGATTCATAAAGATTTCTTTCAGGTTAGAATGGAAGCATAGAGGGATATAAGATTGTGGGTTTCATTCTTCTGAGAACAAAAACTAAGGCAAAATAAATCTCCAGCAGCCTCAGAACACTTTTGGAGACTCTCATTGGAAACTCAATGTATTTTCAAAACCTAATATACCTGTAGCTTTAGAGAATTAGTTCCTCACTGTACTAGTGTTAACCTTTCTTCTAAATATGAGGATTTTAAAAACATCTGTGTGATATTTCCACAGACTACAAAAGAAATGCACCATTCTGGGAGCTCCAGCCCAGCAGAAGTTCTAAAGCTTATTTTAAGGAAAACACTACTTGTGATCATGTTTCACTTTCACACTCTTTGTAACATTATCCTTCCCTCCTCCTTACAAACAAGAGAACAGTAGAGCAACAGAGGGCCAGATCTTCCTTTACTGCCACACAAACACAATGGTAGAGTAACAGCACCCACAAAACAGACAGTTTATGCAAAGCTTGTATGGGACACACCATAACAAACCTTGCTTACTTAGAGAAACCCACACATTCTATATCCATCAGTGTTTGTTAATGAGGCCATTAGAAAACATTCCTATCCAAGAGAAGGGTATCCATACACCACTGTATTTCAAATATTTACATCAGCTAGTTGGTTTTCAGTTGGGGAACTGACAGCAACATGAGTGAAAGGAGAAATGATGAAGATTTAATTATTTACTTTTAGTACAACCCTCCTAAAATTTTTCTATGAGTAACCTGAGAATGACTATTGGAGAGCAAGTGTCCAGCACACTGGTTATAATGAAGGTCTTAGAATCACAGAATATCCTGAGTAGGAAGGGACCCCCAAGGATCAGCAAGTCCAACTCCTGTCTATCCACAGGACAACCCCAAAGTCACATCATGTGTCTAAGTGAATTGTCCAAATGCTTCTGGAATTGCAGGAGAGTTGGAGCCACGACTGCATCCCTGGGGAGCCTGTTCCAATGCTTCACCACTCTCTGGGTGAAGAACCTTTGCCTAGTGTCTAAGGAACCTTTTATTTATAAGGATTAAAAACCATCTAGACTGCCTTTTATCATTTCATGTACTGCTCACCAACCCCACTCTTGAACAGCTGCAGGAAGTTGTACACAATCTATACAAGTGCTTGTTTCACCTAAGGAACAGAATTCTCTGCTAAAGAAGCTCTAAGTTGCCACTTCAGAGCTAGAATGTTCCACTTCTTACTCTGGGCCAGTACTTCAGAAGCTTAGATACATGTAAAAAGTAACACTTCTAACTTGTTCTGACACTTTGAGGAATCTGAAGAAGAGAAGAAAATGAAAGGAAGCCCAACAGAAGAGGAAAATGGAAAGCTCCAGTGACTAGAAACAAGAGAAATAAACTTGCCACCTGAATGCACTCTGCTTGTACTAGATCAGCTAGCAGAAGCAACAGAAATGAAACATGATATGCAGATGAAGACATGCTTACTTTATCTACACAGTCATCAAAAAATGCAAGGCTTGCATCCTTATCACTGACAAAAGAACACTCTTCAATGAAGCGAATAAACATCTGAGTTTTGGTCATCATTGTGTAGAACTTCTGATGTGACCGATCTCGACTTTTGAGGAAACCTATAAAGTGAAATCAGAAGCATGTAAGAATGCCTACAACTTTGGAAAGACCTCAGCAAAAGTCAACAGCAATAACCTTTCTGTCATCTTTGCCACTGCTGTGCCATTTTCTCTGTGCTTACAATGCTACTCAAACACTGCAAAGGTTTTTATTCTATCACAGAATCACACAGAATATTAGGAGTTGGAAAGGACCTTGAAAGATCATCTAGTCCAACCCCCCCTGCCACAGCAGGGTTCCCTAGGCCAGGTCACACAGAAATTATAAATGAACATCCATAAAACAAGTGTAGGACTCCTCACCTTGGAGTTCAAAGAGAGAACTTGCATCTGTGGCTGTTTCAGAGGGTGCCTCTGTTATTGGCCTGAGATAAGACCTGTAACCTTTGAGTATTGAGGCCATGAAACACAGGAATGCTTCCTGAATCTCCAAATCTAACAGATGCAGTTTCTTCCCAGAATTGAAATCGTAGTCATTCATTGCTAATTCCATTAATGCATCTTCTCTTGGTCTCTGTTGCACTGTGAACAAAAACAACATTATGACATTTCACACCTCTTTTTATTTTCTTCCATTATTGGCAAAAAAAAAAAAGTCCCTATTTTACTAGATTCACTAATTACTGAGCTCCATTTAGTTTGGAACAGATTAATAGGAGATTAAACTCACTTGTGACAGTTGACAATGGATTCAGCTTGACCTTACCCAATTCAGGTTATCTCTTGGACAATACCAAGAGCAAGACACATTTCCCCTTTCAGCACATTAGTTACTACAGCAACAGTGAGAACCAGTATGGACAGAGCCTAAAACAGCCTCAAAGCAAGCTGTCACTGCTACATACACAAAGTACAGCCTAATACCACCTCAAAAGAGTGAAAGGATGATTTCACTAGTGTCTTTCCACATAATATAGCCAACCTTAAACTGATGTCATGTACAATTCTTATTACAGAGTAAATTGTTATGGAGTACAGAGAACATAACANACTGATGTCATGTACAATTCTTATTACAGAGTAAATTGCTTAAAGACCAGTACTACTCTTGTTATGGAGTACAGAGAACATAACATTATGTTATGTTAAACATTTTTAATCCCCTCAGTAAAATACATCAACATTTTGAAGCAACAGACATTTTTGTCACCTATATACATTTTTTTGTGCAGCACACCCCAATAAACTTGTTTCTGTACATTCTACCTGGGACATAATTAAATTCTAATGACCTCAATAGCCAAAAAGGTGTTAAAAGCCTGTAAAAAAAAAAGGTGCCCTAAATCCAGCTGACAACTGCAAAGATCTCATGCAATATGCTCTCCAGGCATGTATTTCTCAGACAGGCAGTGCTGATCAAGCCCATCTTTTTCATACTTTAAGTCTCAACCATTTGCTGTCTCTGCAACAGCAACTTGAAGTTTACAGTTGTGTGGTTGCTCCTCAAGGCTCCCTCCAATGTCTAATCACCTTCTAAGGCAACAAGTAAGGTCATGGTGCTGAGGGGCTTCCTTTTCACTTCACAAAGCCTGTTAGCTCTGATGCACAAGTCTATCAGCTGGTTTTGACTACATTTATCCAGTCAAGGTTTTAAAGACTTGCACTAATATCATCCCTCCCCATTTTTCTGCTTTCTCACATCAAGGCTCAATACACTTTGCTCTGTAATGTTTGAGGATTCTATCAGCAACCAAGTTTTTCTTAGAAATGCCCAGTAATTGTGCCATGTATTTAAACCCACAATATTTATAAAACAATTGTTTTTTCTATCTTAAAATTTAAAGTACTATCAGCTTGAGTGTCAAAGTCATCTCAGTTGTCAAGACATCAGCAGACCTGAGCAGGCTTTGAAGACAAGATAAAGGTCTTTATTAGATCAGGCCCTGGCCTACTCTTTGCTTTACTATTCCCTTCTCAGAAAAGCTCTGCAGGGTTTGCTTTGGTATGAGGATAACATCAATAGTAAGGGATATCTATTGAGTATCACCTTACATATATGGAAGTCTCCTCCACCTCAATAGCAACTAACACAGGTTCTAATCTCTGAACTTAAAGCACAGCTTTTCCCCTGTTCTGCATGAAAACATTATATTTAGTGCAATAAGTGACTTAGGAGCATATTTAATTATCTGTATTTATCTGTTAAGGTGTCACACTTCATCCAATGTAAATCTTACTGTGTACTTTCCCACTCACATTCTGCCAGCTGTTGATATAAGTTATTTAAAGTGTTCATCAGATTTTTACAAGGTTTCTTTGGTAAGATCTTCCATGCAATAGCTTTCTTATCTCCAGTTCTGCAAGTTAAAAAAAAACAAAGCCAACAAGGATTAGTAAACACTGGAATGTGTGTGTATATAGAACTGTATTCAGAGGATTTTATTATCCCAGCAGAGAAATGGGAGAACTTACAGAATTTGCTGCATTAAAACAGGACTGAAAAGGACTAAAAACCAGCCAACCAAAGTCCAACTTGATTTACTATATGGAGATTTGATCACAGTCACCCAACCACTATTTTAGGATGATGATTATACAGCCACACACTTTATCACTGAAATCAATCCACTTAGAACTCATGAAAGATGGATTAATAGTATTAAGCACCTGCCACTGCACAAGCAACAAGCTGTAATTACTTCAACTAGGATGGAGATAATGACTAGAGAGATGGTAGTAACCCACAATCAATTGGATATGATAACTGCCTTCAGTTTAGTGCATATAGATTTGGACTTAACTCTAGCATTAGCATGAGGAAAGAACATTACAAGGTTCTCTGTCAACAGAGGGCACCAGCAAGCCTCAGGACTACACCAAAGCTGCAAAAATCAGAAGCATTTGTTTGACACTTTCTCCCCTATGATGAAACAGAATTAATCTGCTGTAAGAAAATGAAATCAAGACAAATAACTGGAATAAATTCTTTGTCACTAATGACTAGATAACTAATTAGACAAATCCCAGAAGAAATGCACAAACATGTTCCTCTTCACCAAAAAGCAATGAAACAAAGCCTGAAGTCTTAATGACATCTTAATTAAGACCCTCTCAGCCATGAAAGTTCCCATGCTTAACTCTCAACATGAAGTTCCTATACTTCATATTGCTATGGAGTATGATTTCCCTGTTATCATTTACAAGCAGATGCCCATATGAAGATAGTAGAATTTCTTCAACACTAAGAAAGCTGATCATGAACAAGGAAAATTACACTTCTCCTCCAGGGACAATGAAGTGAGACACACTCCAGGAAATGTGCCAACATGTGCAGTAAGATTTTAAGGTAATAAAATAAAAGGCAATAATGTTCCATGAGGATTGCATCTCCACTCTGCTGTGCTGAACAGGAGATATCATTTCTAGCATGTTCATTTCAAGGATGAGATACATAGATTAGAAAGTTTAGAGGTTTAAAACAAACAAAACCCCTCCAAGTTTTGCCAAAGAGCAAGGTTTTGCCTTTGAAAACAGGAAGAAAAAAAGGTAACACCAAAAAAATGTTAATAAATACTTACTGAGAAATGGTGTTGGTATCTAGGTCAACACAGCTAACGTCTGGTGGAGGGTCATAGAGGTCAAAGTATCTTGAATCAATTCCCACAATGAATGGGCATGGTGCACTTAATACATCTGCCAGTGCCAAGGGACAGAGAGGAATATAGGGGCAAGGCCAGTGGAAGGGAAATATCATCTTTGAAAATATTCAGAGACAAAAACAGAGATTAAACAACTGCAATAATATAGTCTATGCAAGCATAAACCACATTTCACCACCACTTCAAAATTCTTTACCATGGCAGATAATTATTAGTGAAAATCTAGATGCAGATTATCAAATAAAAAATGCACTCATTTCTCTAAAGGTCATTGTGTTTAATTTGGAGGAAAAAAGCTCTTCAGAATAATACACTCCATATAGCAGAGGTGGCAAAAAATGCTTAGTTAAGATAGGCAGGAAAATAACAGGCATTTAAAATTCTTCTGCATGAGAGAATACAGTGCTAGTGGGGAGAATCAGGAACTCACACACTGAACTGTGATGCCTAAACATGCTTATTTACAATGTTTACACCCAAAGAACCAACAACACAATCCCTCTCTTCTGTCTTCATGGACTATCATTAGCAACATGAATTTTTCTCTCTAATTACTTTATTCTGTTTTAAGTAATGGTTATGCCTAACTCCTGAATTTAGATTTTGTCTAAAAGCCCTTCTTTTTTCCCCACTTAGAGGTATCTGATGAAAGGAAGGTTACTTACAGAGACTAATGCCTCTGTCACACTGGTGAGGACAGAAGGGCGCAAGGAATGGATCAGGATTTTATGCTCTGTCACTGCAAACACCAGCAGAGTTACTGCATTTTCAGGTCCTAAATTCTGAAGTAGTGTAGAAAACTTGCCTCCACTGTGACAGAACAGAAACACACTGGTGAGTGACAAGGGACCATAAAAAACAGTCAGTGACAAAAATAGAAGAGAAGGCATTAGAATAGGATTTTATAAACTTCAATCTGAAAACCCTTCTTGGAAAGGAGAATGTGATGAAGACTGAGACTACTTGGTGCATGTCATTGTTCAGTGAAGAATGGTTACTTCCCAATAGCAACCATGATTCCTTGAGGCTCTTCAGTCTGGCTAGACTGCTTTCAGGACACATTCATGGTGATTTTTCTTCTTGAGAACCAATTTACAGGCAGACAACATCTATTTCTTTAATCATTCTCCTGCACAGAGACATGAAAGCGAAGACAGCCACAGAACTCCTTCAGTAACCTTGCAACATGAAAGCTGCTCTCTGTCTTGGGAGCCCAGGTACTGACTCCTAGCAAGGGATCTAACAATCTACATTCTGCCTCAAGAACCACTACAATCATTTGAAAACACACCCATATTGATCAGCAGGTATCCTCATCAGGGCACAGGTCTAATCACATCAGCTGCAGATATACTAGCCACTAAAGGCACCAGACAAGTTAAGTTCATCTGCACAATCACAACTCAAAGTATCAAATCTTTTCTGGGATGCAAGTCAGAACACATGACACAATGAAACAGAAAACACTGCTACTTGCCTCAATGGAAGGGGTGATGACACAGGTTGGCTAAGAATCAGATTATCATGTGGAGATAGCTGGAAAAAGATTTCAAAAGACATTGTTTTTATTCTGACCTTTGGAAATATTGATTAGAAATAACACAGCTTGTAAGAAAGAACATCTAAACCCAAAATGTAAATGAAGCTGAATCTTATATGCCCCAGTTGTATGTAGCACTAAGAAGTGGTGTGCAATGCACCAGTATCTTTTAGTAAAAGGCAGGCAAAGCACGTTCTTCCTTCCTCAGCCAGAACTGACTACACTGTGTATTCATAAGGAGGAATTTAAACTAGCTAAGACTGCAAAAAATTGAATATATTAGCTGCTGAAAAATGAAGCCTTCTGTATTTTAAGAGAAGTGAGGAGCCACAGTTCATACAGAGCTTTCAGGGGCCAGGGTGGGATTCTTTCTGGACCTGGGGGAAAGTGATGGATAAAATGCATGAAGGAGAGATGGCACATCATAATGTAAAGTAATATTTTCTTTGGAAGGCATGAGAATTAGGCTCTTAGCTGGTAGAAATGGCTCAGCTCATCTTTGATAGTATCTTTAAAAACTCCATTAGTTGAAGATCCAAGATAGATCTCATTAATTCACATTTTCTTACAGTGATATGAAGTCAAGAGAAATCCTTCATACATTCAGCAGGAAGATTCACATGAGTACAAGAATACAAATACACAATCAATTTATCAAAGCTCAGCTGATGCTTGCAGACACAGTAAATCCTAGGTAACAAGATACCAGTTAGCTTAATCCTCCCTGCTAAGCACTCATGCATTTTCTACCCAGCACACAAAAATATCAGCAGCAATTCAGTAAGTCACAGCAACTTGCACAACTAAGCTGTAAGTTCACACAACTTCTCAGAATATTCCATTTTTGAGTATGTTTCACACCTCAGTCCCTACTGCCATGACCAGACCACAGAAGTTGGATCAGATGAATCAGTCATACAACTGCTGAAGCACTAAGTTACCTAACACTGGGCCTGGACAGACACAAGAGGAGCCTAAGCACTACTGCTTCCTTGCTATTTCACACAACAGAGCTTTTGGAGGCTGATGCTTGCCACATCAGTGACAAGTGGCCACAACACTCCACATGCCAGATTTGCCTTCAAGTAAATCACCTTGTGCCAACCACCACCATTAGCTTGTTGCATGAAAGAATTCAGAAGCCTCATTTTTTCAGCCTGAGGTAACCTTCATGACCCACCCTCAGAAAGAAAGCATCAGCCTAATGTCCTCTGGCTTTTGTGTTTCAGCAAGAGCAGCTAAACAAAATGAAGCATCTATTGAAGATGCATGTCTCCCTTAGGCAGTTGGGGCACTTACTGTCCCCATTCTTCAGAGGGAGAAATGGATGACTAGATCTGCTCTTGGGAGTCTGCAGGTTGTGAATACATCATTAGAAGAGGAACATCTGTGTAATAAGGGGATGTAGGACACAAAGAATGGAGTCTAGCAGAGTTCAGATGAGAATCAACCTCATCAGCAATGGCAGCTGAAAACTAGCAATCAGGAATGTTCCTGACTGGTTTACTAATGGCTGTAATTTCTTTGCAACTAAAAAGTCAGACACATGCCATGTTTGTCTCTCTCTTGTTACAGATGCCAAGAAGGATCCCAGAATGGGTTACACATCCAGACAGGCATACATGCAGCTACTCCAATATATCAGGTCTCATTTTCAGAAAGCACTTGAGACATTCTACATGTATTCAGGAGGATTTGCTAATTTAGCAAATCAGCAGTCTATTTAGCAAAAGACTACCATGTTTTAAGTGAACAACCTTCAGAGAGAAATTACTATTTCTTCAATGAAATGGAATTCTAAAAGCTTGTCATTTTCAAGAACACAGGCATTTCTCACACTAGTTTTGGGAAAACATCCAAGATACAATCACCTGTGATTTTATTCAGTGCACTATCAAACACAACTCAAAAGTCCCTGAAAGCAGCTGGCAGGAAGTATTTATTCAGAAACCTCAGCTACCACTGCCTTCTTTAAAAGCAGTGTGTTCTCATCTGTACTATCAGCTACTAAAGTGGCACTACCTTGATGTACACAGAAAATAAGGTATGGCAGAGAAAATTTCACCTCATTTCCATCTAGGTCCTCAGACCCTGTTCTGGGATACAGACTTATGTATGAGAGAGTTCCCTAAAAATTCAGACATCAAAAATTAAATGGATTTTCTCTTAAGTCACTCACAGTTCTCTGTAAGTGTGTGTTTAGTGTTCCCTAGCACAAATATTTTACTGAACATAAATACAAAACCTAAGATGTAAAAATACCAGGGATTGACTTGAACTTTCAAATCCTAATAGAAGTGGCAGATACAGTTTCAGGGTAACTGCTCTCCAAGCCCTTTTCAGTAACAGCAATAAATGTCACTTCTTTAGAATATCCAAGCCCACTAAGGCAGATCTTCAGTATTCAACACATTCTATAAGGACATAACCCAAGACTGTATTTACTCTGAAAGACTTCACTAGGTTACAGGCTACTACAATAAGACTGAAAACTGCATGAGGCTTTCCAGATTTTCTTTCATACAAGCAGTAACATCATTTTGTAACCATGTGTTCAGAACCAGAGGACTGGCACAATAACTACCATCAGAACACAGCTGTCTTTTATTCAGCAATAAAATTTTAACATCTCTCTACTTGCTTTGTCTCTTAGGAAGAAAAAAAAAATGATGAAGATTTAATACCACTTAAGACTTGGAGATAGGGATTTTCTCTCTCCTATCAATGTAGTGACATAGGTGAAATTTCAAGTAAAAAGTAACCTAATTCTGGCAATTTTATCAGTTCACTCACACAGTAAAATATGCTAGTCTTGCAGGTAGGCCAGAATAAGGGTTCTATTTGATACAGTGTACCTCTGTGGAATGTGTGTGGCTCTTCCTGTTCTCAGTTAGAGCTATCCATTACCTAGAGGACAGCATGAAGCCCCTTGGGAAGCTGGGCAAACATAAATATCCACCTCACATCTGGCTTCAATTGGGTTTTATTTATTATTTTACACTCAGCCCTCATACAGTAGCAAGAAGAAAAGAGTTCAAAAGCTCTTGCAAAAGTCAAACCAGATGCTGACTTTGAGCTGATTTTCATTAATTTCCATATACTCTGGAAAAAAAAACCCCTGGAGTTCTAAGCTCAGTAACCAGTTTCTTGTAACATCTCATGGAAGTCCTTAACTAAACTGGAAAAAGAAGAGTGGGAAATCTGCAAAAAAACAAGTGCAGGAATTCAGGAGAACAGACCTGAACAACAACAACAACCTGAACACACAAAAAAAAATCACATTTTCCATGTACTAATCTGTTGAACAGCTACTTTGTCTTCACTGAAGATATAGCTACTAAGAAGTTTACCCTTACCTGAACTAGAATTCTTGGCCTCTGAGGAGATGGAAAAGGAACTTTATGCATGAAGTGGGAAATGTGTCTAGAGGAAAAGAAAAACACTCATTTAGTAAAAATTCTAAATTAATTGATTTACCTCAAGAGAAAAATTATTGCCAGTAAGAGAAATTATATTAAAGTCACACATACTTATTCAGAAGACAGAGAGAAAAAAACCAGCACCTAAACCCTACTGGGATATTCTGACCTTCAGAACCTATTTTTTTATCACTGACAATCTCAATGAGAGGTCAGATCATCTTTCAGACTCCAAGCTTGGTTTGTGAGAATGAAAAATTACACAAGGAGCTTGGTTTTTTTAAAATGTATTTGTAAAGGAGAAATATTGATGTTTGAGCACCACAATAACATTTTACAATCATATTTCTGAGGCTGGCTTGAACTAGCACTATACCTCAGAGACTAGCACTTGGTATTTGCAAGAAAGAAATGTTCACAGCTGAGTGTCACTGAACACACATAAGTTCATCCATTTGCTTCACATCCACTTGCTTCACTTCCAAATTCAAAATGTTATGCAAGATTTCTGCTGGAAAAAGTTCTTTTTTCTACATAGTACAAATCCAGGAAAAATGTTCTTGAAATTTGAGTAAGTTCTTAGGTTTATGAATTGATTAAACCCACACAAGTTCTAAAAGCACAGGAGTTCTACATAATAGACACTTTCACACTAAATGAAACTCAGGAGGGAAGAGGTAATGCATCAAACTGCATGCTACAGCACACAGGTTACTGTGCTTTCTGCAACTCTTACCATTCTTAGGACACAGACAACCAACCAATTTGGAAAGAATTCAGACAAACAAATAAGCATTGATTTATACAGAAGACTCATTTTACATGTTTCTAATTCAAAGCTCTTATTTCATACATCTATTTCAATGTAGCTCCATATTACCCCATTAGATGTCTGCAACCTCCCCATTTTTACTGTGTTTTTAATTCTGAGCACCTGTGCTAGGCTTAACTTTCTGCTGCAGTTCTACAATCACATAACTGGCATTAAGCTGAAGCAGTCTTGTGCCTCTTCTTTGTCACCCAGTTGCCCTCCCTTGTGTCAGCATCAGTGCCTGTGCAGCCACACAGCAATGAGAAGAGGAAAGGAATCAGGCTCACAACAGATTTGGGGCTTTGTGTATGAAGATGCTGGCAGAAATACAGAACATACAGCAAACATCAAGGGAAAGGCCTGCTGCTTGCAGAAGCACATGACTGAGAATGTCTGGCACAGAAAACCTTCCTCATCATTAAAGTAGTCAAAGAAACTAGGCTAGATGCTATATTAGCTTCATGTGTGGCACTGTAGCTATATTTAAAGTGTCCACAGTAAATTGCCCAGTCAGTTTACAAACCAGAGAAATCAGAATAAGCAAATAAATCTGTAAATGCAAAAATTAATAAAACATTTATTAGATTTACTTCTCATTTTATCCATTCCTGAAACTCAAATAGCTGTCAGCTTAAAAGTAGTAAAAACCTTGTCATCATTGGAAGCTTACACTATCAGAACTTCAAAACAAGTCTAACAGATATAAAGTGGAATAATGAAGGGGATAAACAGTCACCAAAAATGGTTAATCCACACAGAGTCTCATAAAAGTTAATACTGAAGTTTAATAAAAAACCCAAGATGGATGTGTAATAAAATGAACAAGCAAATACATTTGAAATCTGATGCACTAAAAAGTTACCTCAGCCTAGCAATGTTAAACTGTATGACACAGCACTTACAGATACCAACCACTTCTTAGATGTAAGGATTTCCTCTGCATTTTAAAATGTGAAACCCTTTAGGTAAGAAGGAAATAAAGTTTATCACAAAAA
Source organism: Galbula dea (assembly GCA_013399015.1). Lineage (NCBI taxonomy): Eukaryota > Metazoa > Chordata > Aves > Piciformes > Galbulidae > Galbula > Galbula dea. The sequence continues at coordinate 752,767 of VWZX01000349.1, read as the reverse complement.
GAGGAGGATTAATAATGCAAAAAATTCCATTCACTTTCTTATCTCTCATTACCCAACAAACAGGCATTTGAAGAAATGCAACACTACATATTTCATTCTCCTAACAATGTATGCAACATTAAGAAAGGATTTACAACCTTGCTCCTCCTAATCATTAAGCTAAAGGGTGTAAAGCTAATTAAGAAAGGCTTTCAGAGATACCTTTGCAGGCATTTATATCACAAATAAAAGTCTAGGCTTTTTCAGGATGAAGGTAAAGATACACTGTATTGATGGAGAGAAGTACTTCATCTAACATGACCGTTATACTTAATGTTTCATGACTGAAGTCAAAAGGGTATTACAGGAAACTCAGAAGAAACCCTGAATTTCATCAGCTGAAATCACTGAGGAATTGTTGAAATGACTTACTTCTCAATAGGTAGGACATGTGGCCCAGAAATGGAGTAACGATATAGGAAGGTAAGAAACTTCTTGAAAGCATCAAAGAAAGGCCAGTGAGACAGCAGACAGATACACTTGTTTGTTTGAACTGTTCTGCATGTGTCTGACTTTCCCTCAGCAGCAGCTGCTAATCCCAGTTGAGATTTTTGTTTCTCTGTGAGATTCTCTTCAGGATACAGTTCATAAAACTGAATAGCAGCACCATACACCTGCAACCAACACAGTGGATTTGAAGTCAATACATCTGCCCCAATCTTCAAAGCAATCTAACAAACCCCAAACAAGCAAGAAAATCAAGTCTATGTTATTGTTTGAAAAGTTAGCATTAATGCATCCATCATCTTCTGAAGCAATCTATTCTGGAACAGTCTTATAGCTGTGAAAATCCAGACTGTCTATTATTTATTTAAAACACTTAATGTCCTATGAGAAAGTAATTTATGGTACTATTTAAGAGAGAAAAATAATGATTATACAGAGCACAACCACAGTCAACTGCTCCTACAATTGCCTTTAAAGCTGCTTTTGGAATCCTTTACAAGCTACTCAAAGCAGTATTCCTCTGACATCCAATTTACTTTTTAGAACAAGTCTACACATGCAAGGTTGTTTCCATGCTTGCAATAAAAATAGTACACTTATATGTATAGGCAGTCAGAATTTTTACAGCTCTCTAGTTTCAAAGGCTGCCATGATTGGAAAGTAAAGGACTACAGGTTCAAATGATCAACAGTCCAGCAGTGAAATAAATGCAAGTCACTCTTTTAAGTAGTCTTTGAATTAAGCCCAAAGGAATAGACTCAAGTTTGTCTAGGAAAATATGCATTATCATCATCCTGAACACACAACCAAAATTTTTCACTTCAATTATGAACCATATTTATTTTTAGCTTTCAAAATACCTTCTCTGCAGAAGCTCCAGTTAGTACAAATGTAGAAAAAACTGGGAGAGGGTATTTACTGTTAGATGGCCAACATTCAATGGTTGCACCCATAGGGAGACAGAAAAGAGGCACAGATTCTGGTAATGGGAATGATTCATAATCTTCTGCAGGATATCTGCATATTAAACCTGGAAAGATAATTTGTAAGCAGGCTGTTATGTAAGGAATAGCAGAGTAATAGCTCATTCCATTAAAAAATCCCCAGAAAAATAGTGATGAGCATATTGTAAATTCAGGAGATTGGGAAAGGAAGGTGAATGGCTAGAAAGGGGCAGCATGTTTCCAAGGACCAAGGAGAAGTCACCTCACTAAAACATTGGGCTGAAGTCTCACTATTCTAGGATAAATTCTGTTTTCCTATTTGCAAGTGGTGTGCATCTCTGTAGTAAGTTCCCATTCATCACTAGGATGAGTAAAGATTGAAAATGTAGTTAAAACATGGTAACCTGAACAACTGAGAAATAAGACTGATGCTTTCAATGATGAACACAAGTTCCCTGAGAAGTCTGATACATTAGACAGTAGATAATTTTTTAAACATCAATAGAACCAAGCCAATTAATTATGCAGATCCACTTCAGCTGAGGATTCAGCTAATGTGCTATCAGACTAATGTGTTTAGACTTAATTTTACACAGAGCTGTAAAACATCAACTTCTGAGGCACAGGCTCTTAGTATTCTCTTAACAGGTCTCTGATTACATCTCACAGCTGTAGCAATCCATCCTTCCTCATTGCCTGCCCAGGGGACTCCAAACTGAGAAGAAATATTGTGTGAAGGGATTTAGGATATCTCTGCATTAGAGAACACAATCACTACACATCCTTTCCTAATATACAGTGAATTATTAATAAGCAATAAAAACTGGTAACCAAGAAAGGCAGTGGAGGTTTTTCCCTCAAGAAGCAAAATTTCATGCAAGCTACTACCAGATGTGGTAGTAAATTTTATTTATTTACACATTTATTGTCCACTTCTTAGGCAGTCCTAAACTACTGCTGTTTACAGAGAGCAACATATTAAGGGATAGGAGTAAATTAAAGCTTAAGTCTGAATCATGTTCATGACTTAACATAATCACTTTGGTTTTTTGGTTTGTTTGGTTGGTTTTGTTTTTGTTTTTTTTTTTAAACCCAATACATTTCATCAGAGTCAAAGCAAATCTGATTCTGTTTTATAAATAAAACAATCACATAGAGATGATACACAACCCAAAAATACTTAGAGAGCTCGATGCCACTGATGCTCAGGGCAGTGTGGAAGCCTGCATCATTCTTCAAAATGCTTCTTAAAGGAAGTGATCATGACCATGCATTAGATAACTTTTGTATTCTTTTCATCTGCATATATATACAGACATCCTTAAAAGACAGTTATCAGCAACAAAAACAGTGGTGGCAGACATAGGTTTGTAGAAAGCTATCAAAACACAACTAAGCTTCTATTTCAAAGCAAACTTTACAACATGATACATTATTCCAAGGCCTATTTAAGGTCATTCTTTTAAAAGAATTCTTCAGGGAAAGACTGGCTTTTTGGATAATGCCAAGAGAGTGTCTTTGCCAAAGAACTCTTCAATAAAAAAATGTAATACATTACAAAAGCCTGTACATCCTGAATAGAAGATAAAAAAAGATAAACAATAGTTACATACCAGCTTTATATGATATGGTGTTGGTTTTTGCCACAGACTTCTTATAACATAAATATACTGCTGAGCCCCACTGTAAAATACAAGACATGATTAGATTACATGATGAAGTGTAACAACAGGACATAACAGCAAAGAGTGGAGGAAAAACTCTTCCTTCTTTACAAAGAACCACAACTGACACACAAACCCACCAGCATTAAGATACAGGCATTCTAGGCCTGCTACACTATCCTCCTGACAATGGCCACGAACACACAACAGAGATAAAAGTGCTGTGTCAGCTCTGAGCTAACCAATCCATGGCAGGCATCAGCCTGACCTCTAAAGCAGAACAGGCATGACATCTAAAAATTCTTCTCTAAAATATTTGTTCACACAACTGCAGGATTTTAAGTTCAGTTCTCACCCATATAAATATCTAAACTTTTCAGCATTTTGTTAAACTTCTAGCTTAAACATGTAAACAGACAGACACATGTACATGCACACAGCTATGTATACACACACACACAGAGGGTTCTGTTATTAACTACATTTATGTATTACTTCAAGTTAACAGTTAATTTTCTTTTATGCCTGCATTTTTATTTTAATCACACTAATCTTTAAGCTCAAATCCTTGCTCCAGGTGCTGCTTTTACAGTCTGAGAAACACTACAGCATAATGTCATAGTTTTTGCAGCTTTCTTTTCTGGTATTGTTGCTGTGTAAGTATTTTTGAAGTTCTCAATTTCTGGATATGAGAATAAAGAACATGGGAAGCTACAGAATGGAAAAGACCAGCACCCTTTAAGGGCACACAAAGCTTTCATACATGAGAGAAGGGTAAGACAGCAGTCCCATAACCCAGTCAATCCAGGGACTGGCAGAGCTGAAAAATCATCTTGTTAATGTCTGAAGGCATTTATTTACAAACAAGCACAGATCAATTTCCATGACCTTCTTTGCATGATGCTACTCACATACGTGGTCAGCATCCTCAGCAGCATGCTGACTTTTGAGGACCCTATCAGAGCCAGCACAGAGGACTGCAGATTCAACCAGGAGACACCTAAATAATAAAGTTCTGCAAAACAAAGTGCTGTGACACTTGTGTATTTTAGCAAGTCTAGCTTTGGAACTATTATTAAGCATTTGAACAGGTTTACAGTCAACAGCATCCAGCATTGCTCATATGCAACTTTCTTCAGAGAAGTTTGGGAAACTATTGAGAAGACAGACGTTTATCAAATAGCACTGTAGGTAATGGAAGAGTTTAAAACAAAACAGGAGCTGGTTGTTAGATACAGAACTCCCATGACAGTAAAATCTGCCTCAGAAACAGCCACGTCTGTAAAACCTTCAGTTATTCACATGGTGACACAACAGGTCCTTAAGGACTAATCCAAAACTGAAGTCAGCATTGCCAAGTCAGCATAAAAGGCAGTTTTCTTCAAGACTTCCAGAAAAGACTTTGTTCCAAGCAGGAACAGAGAAACATAATCCTCCAACTCTTCCACCTCTCACCAGGTACCCTGAGAACCATCACAAATCCATCAGAAAACTTTCTATCATTAAACATCAAGTGTTCCAAATTCAGCTTTTGACTCTTACCATACTATTATTAAGATTCTTGTCAACCTTGCAGAAGGTATGTGGAGGGGTTTCTCCTTTACTTGGTATAATTATACATATATCTGTAACAGCCAGGGTGTTTTGGGTCATGTTTTCCGAGGCTCTTCGGTAAGTAATGTAGACTCTCTGCGACGAGGCACTGCCACTGATATTAGCAGGTCGACCATAGGGAGTAGTCTGAATTATTTCACAACCTTGCTTTACTCTTTCTTTCCCATCATACAAAACCCTGGTTAAAATGAGATGAAAAGTCAGAAGGCACACAGTTATTTTATTTTTAAACACTTTCAGTACTAATACTCGACTAGTACTAGTTTAACAGCAGCTTTTGTCTCACCTCTGATCAGAACATTTTTACTGACAAGTTCAGGTCATGTTAAACTAAATTCCATTCTAACAGAAAAGCTTTGTGATGAAACTACACTAGTTTTCCATAAAATGCCTTTTAAGTGTTTCTTTCATTTACTGCAAAATAGGGTTCTTTTCAATTCTATTGAAGGTTCACTACCTATTCCTAAGGATGTCTCAACTCGTGCCCTTCCAAGCTGTATTAAATAGGTCAAGTATTTTTCTCAACCCAAATATATACACTGAAAATTATAAATGGCACTGAAAACTCCAAGATGCAAAGGATTAGAGTTGTCATTAAAATCCACTCAGCATGCAGTCTTCCTACCACAGTGGGCTGCAGGATGCTCAAGTCAACAACCATCTTCCTGTTTAGAGTTTTGCCTTATATTTTAAGCAGCACAGCATCCCAATAACCCTGGCTTTACTTGCTCATTAGTCAACTAAAACTGCCAAAAATCACCTAGTGGAACCAAAAAGCCACTTACCCCAGATCAGTAAGTGGGGGCTTATCCCTTCCTCGGCGATAACACAGGTATATTTGCGGTCCTACAAGACTACCGTTATTGAGATCTGCAGACAGTCCTGAGGGAGTAACATCTATGCATTTATATCCCTGAGGAACTTCCTCCCCCAGAGATTTATTAAGTACTGTTACATCTGTAATAGGTTCTTTTGGTTTTGCAATTTTATGGCAAGCATCATTGAAGTGGATTTCTTCCTCTAGTGGTTTTGAAATCTCTGTTAATCCTGCGACAACAAAGTAGTCAGCAACACGAGCCCCTTTGTCTTCCATCTTCCATTACAGGATGTTTGAACTGGTGAGAAAGAAATACAGGGCAGTGTTTTTAAAAGCAATTAGAAGATCTCAGAAATAGTAAAATAGTGTTTATTATTATTCAAACCAGAACTACTGCAGTAATATACATGAAAACACAACAGAAGAATACAAAAGAAAGAGAAATCCATCACCAGATCATGTAACGTTTTTCACTTGTAACCATGATCTTTCCAATTTGGAATTCTCAGCCACAATCATGTCAGTTAATTGTTAATACTTGGAAGGGAAAACCCAAGCAGCCTCTTTTTACTAAGTTACACTTAGAGCAGCTGAAGCAACAGGAACAGCAGAATACTGTGCAAAGTTTTGCAAACAGTTCACTACTTGAAGCTCACGGCTAAGTCACGAAGTAGTTCTCATGTATTTTACATATAGTCCCTTCCTGCACACTGCTCACCATGGCAATGGATCTTCTAAGGCATGGCCTGCAATTAATTTGCTTCCTTAATATTAAACATAAATGCAAAGGCTGTCTTGATTATTCTAAAGGTACAACTATAATATTTGCAGCCATCTCACTCCATAAGATCTTACATCAGACATCAAGGCCAGATCTTCTTGAAGTATTTTTGCAGGCTAAAAGTTGATACCAGTTTATTTTCTAGTGTTTTGGGGCTCAGACCCCTGATCTGCAACTCATCTACAGGCAGTAATATACCAGCTTTTATACAGAACTTTTAAATCAAGTCAACTTCAATGGACTCCAGAGAACTGTGAAAGAAAAACAGTCAAGACCACATGAAGTTTTCTGTAACAAAAAGGGAATACAGACTTGCTGTTCCAGCCAAACTGTGTTGGGAAATTTCATTCTTTCTTCCTGGAACATATTGATAAAAAAATTCTTTACATATGAATTCTTTCTGTATAGTGTGTTGGAGTTAGTTTTTTTTCTACCAATGTTGTAAATTAACTTCAGCACAGGACAAATACTTGTAGGATGACAAGATGGCCTTGTAAACAATGCAGCGTATGACAAGTCAGGAGATTCAGCTTCCTCTTCAGCAGGGACTCCTTGAACACTTCTGCAAGTCACTTAAACCCCATGTCTTATTTAAGAGCTTGATTTTGCAAACAAAAGAAATACTTTCTGTTCTTTCATGCACCATTGAGAAAAGAGCTAAAAATGTTTATCTAAAACACCCATATGTGCTGGAACCTTGTTAAAGCAGCTTCAGGAAGTTCACCGTCATCAAGTCCCAGACTTTTTAAACCAGTCAAGCTATTTAAGACTCCCTTTTGTTGAATTAATTTTGTTTGGGTGTAAAATTTTATTGCAAGAGAAACTGTTACAAGACAGGAGTTTCAAGAGCTTGCTGACATTCAGGAATTCAACAAAGAATTTAAACCAGTTTGAAGGGTTCCTACAAGACTTCAGTTTTCCTATCACCTTTATTCTGGTTGCTTTACCTCTATTTTTTGCTCTAGGTAGCAAGAGTTAAGCCTTACCAAACTTCATACCAACATGATTCTTGGGGTTTAGCAACAAATCTTCATTAGAAGAAGCAAAATAAATGTGGACATCTGTCACTGGTACTGATTCTGTGCATTCAATCAAACTGTTCCAAGCTGACCTCAGATTTCCAGCACCAGTCCCTGCCCAAGAGGGATGAACATCAGCCTATGCCTGATCACCACTATCAACCTCACCCACCAGCACAAGAAAGGTCATTCCTGCTTCCAGCTCTTCTTTTATAGGTCAGTTGTATTTTGCTGGAGTAACTGACTAGCTTCTAAAGTTGCAGTGAAACAAGTAAGGTTTTATTTTAAAGTTATTTGCACTGTTTTAGAAAGCACCAAGAAAAACCATCCAACTATCCAACCTTTCTTTCTGTATTATCAATATGTAGCAGTGTAACAAGTTTGTAAATAACTGCTCAGCTTTTCTGAGAGATGAGAGAACACAGTGACAAAACTAAGCTTAATTTAACCTAAATTCAGTTATTTCTAAAACATCTGGAATATGTTACTCAATTAGAAGTATATGAGAGCAATAACTACAAACTCAAACTTTTCCTTGAGTGATATATCCAAAGAGACACAAATGCAACCATTACACATGCTGCCTATTATTTCTCTGTACATCTGGCTTCAGCAAATCCAGACCAGGCTAGCAACAAAGAAGATACAGAAGTTTCAGAGAGCATCTTTAAACTCTACCATCAGACCAAACACACCAAATGTCTTTTAGCTAACATGACTGGAGTTCTAAATATTTTGTACCATGAACAATGCTTTGTAAAACTTAACTATAATATGCCACATTTTAGCTGCCATGAAAAGTTTCTATCTTTAGCAACCATCACACACTCTGAAACAATGGATAAGCTGTAACAGTTTTTTCTCAAGCTACAATACACTAGCACAGCATTTGCTCTTAATTTAAAAACTAAAATACACCAGAGCATAAGCAGTTGCTTTTTAAAAATGTTATTTGAAAATGCATCAAGAAATATAGAAAAAGTAATACTTTATAACATAGATCAGAAAAGCTTCAAAGACTGCTCAGAAACCAGAAGAGGTTATATAAATGTAAACCCCAAAATACTCCTCTAGAGCTGTTGAGGAAGAAAGAGCTGGCTAAGTAAAAGCTACCAACCAAGCAATTTGAACTCAACTCTTACCCTATGAGCTCTTGTGAAAAAGAGGTTTTCCATTAGAAGCCTTAAGAAAAGAGAAGGCAGACTGAAAGCTGGCCAAGTCTTGCACTGTTGTGTATGAAAAATGCCCCATAAGCACAGGCTCAGTACAAGGCAGCAGAAACACAACAAAACTAAACTTTCCCTTAAAGATTCTGAGTAAGAAAAATACCAGGTTTGGCTTTGTTCCTCTTCTTATTAGCACTGTTTCACAAAACTACATCAATTTCTGGAGTGCTTCACAATGGGTTTGAAGTTGAAAAGAAAACAATATTTTAGTAACCAAAAATTATACAAACTGACTGTTAAAACTGTACCAAGTAAGCCTCATAGCTTCAGTGTCTTAGCAGCACACTGTTCCAGGTTAATCAGACAAGACAGCATTACAAATAAACAGAAAGATATATGTATACATCATCTTGAAGAACCATGCCCATCTCACCAGTTAAGCCTCACTATGAATTATTTCATTTAAATTTATATCCAAAGTCTTAAATTCAAACATTCATTTAGTCCCAAAAGCAATTTCAAGAAAATCTGGGCCAAGCTCTCCTTGTTTAGAGGCAATTAAAATTAGAGACCCCTACATACAAACACCTGCTATCACACATTTGCTTCCTAAGGTTATAGCAAGTAATACACAAGTCAGCAAGATTCTCATCATTTAATGCAGCTTCTACAGAAGAGAGGGGGGAAAAAAAAGCCTAGCTGATGATGCATCACCCCTTCAGATCTTTGCTTCTAATACAAAGACCTGCAGCTAAAAATGGGATAAAGACATCGAAACAATTCAGTGTTATTTCATTCAAGCCAACTTAGACTTTACTAGAGCTACTGTGACACTCACATTTTCAAGAACTGTTTACTGTGAGAGCAGATTTAGGCAAACTTTATGTTAACAGCCCCCAGAAAGAAGGTATATAAATGTGAGTTAATTCAGTGCCAAATAACCATTGTGTGAAAAGCAATTTCACTTTAACTAACTGATCTGAATAATTTCCACAGAAACCCTTACCAAGAAGATTTTCCAAAGCATGTTATAAGTATATACATCAAGTAGTGCTACAAGTTAACTTCCAGGAGAAAAAACCCAACCACAACAGAAACAAAGTCACACTACACAAGTGTTGCTTGAAGCAGCAGGTGCAACTCAACAACAATAAGGGTGCCACACTGAGAAGCAGTTACTATTGTTTCTCTGCACTTCAGTCATCTGAGGAGGAAAGGCTGTGCTTTTGACAACAATGCCCCAGAACCATAAACATAACCACTTACACAAAGTCCCTGGAAATAAGGGTAATATATGGTCTTTGAGCCATCTCATGACAATCATTTTTAATGGGCTGCATATAATTAATGCTACTATAAATTAAACACCAGAAGAAATAACATGTCCTTGCAAATAGCTCATGTATGAATGTATTAAAACAACTCATGATTATCTCAGTATGGGAGGAAAAAAAAAGGCTTTTTTGCCATTCCTACAAAGATGGGAACAGGGGAAACAATAAGATACTCCTACCACAGATCCACCATTAGCTTGATAACTCTGCTAAAAGACAAAGGGTAAACTCAGTTTCATCCTTTATTTGATATAATTTTTAAGGAAAATTGTATTCCTCCATAAGCATTTAGGAAATACTAATTAATTTTTGCTGCCTGTCACCACTGTTGGAATTCACAGCTGCTGGCATTTTAGCAACTGTACAGAAGAGATTCATCTGAAAAATCAGCTTTGTGATCTAACAGTGTTAAAAGAGAAGCAGACTGCAGCAAAGTGCAAACCAATCTGCAATTACAAGAAAGGTGATCTGGAGGGTTATGGGAGTTCCCTGTGGCTAACCCTTTTATGATAAACAGAATATCAGTGTGACCTGGATCTCACCAGTGGATTCAGAAAGAGCAGCACATACACCAAGTTATTTTGCTTCCAACAAAGTTTCTTCTATTTGCTCTAAGCTATCTGCAACTCTAACATAGAGAGCAAACAAAAATTGAAGGGCAGGATTTTATACCAGCTCAAATATTTTCAGATAAAACAACTAAATCAGTGTCCAACCTTTTTTCAACAGATCCCATTTTTCATTCAAATATTAAAGAGAGAAGTACTCAGCAGCTTCTTCCTCACCCTGTGCCCAGAACTAATGTGGATGTGCCACATATTCCACCTGTGCAGCAGCAGCAGGTAGGATGTTTCAAGAAGTGCAGAGCAGAACATTTTAGAGATGCACTACACCATTTCCAAGGGAAAAAAACAGTGATAAGTTCATACAACCTGCTCCTACCCACAGATTTTTGTAGAGGTATCTTGTAAGTGGGCCGCAGACCAGAAGAACTGCTGTTGCACTGCCAGCTTCTTTCCAGGAGCCAGCTTTCCCACATAGCAAAAAAGGCTCACTTGTATTCTTTTTGCATGTGCAAGAGATACCTGAGCTGTGAAAGACAGCAGTAAGGACCATCTGACTCCATTAGAACAGTTTCACTAGTCCAACTCTGGTAGACATACACACAACAACTGCTTTGCAATCTTTTAATTTTCCCTGTCTTCCTTCTCATTCCTTCCTGCATCTTCCCTTGAAGATATTAAATCTCTTATTAATTTCTGATCCTTATTAGGGCCATTAGGTGACTAAAGCAGGCAACATTTTGTTAGCATGACTCCAAGGAGATGTTCCATTTGTAAACAAGGAACAAATGTCTCCCACTGTAGGCTGGGAACCAGTGCAGGGCTCTACAACACATCTTTTTCTTAAAAAGAGTTCAAAGCTTTATTAAAAATGGTGACTTTTTCAATTTTTTCTTAAAAGCATTGTCATATAATCACATTTCAAGAGCTTCCTTTGAAGGCACATGAAGAGCAGAGGAATAGACAGATGAACCTGGGCCCAATTTTTATACATTGCCAGTGATGTTCTGAGAGGCCCTAGCATCTCAGTCTCACGTGTACTGCTGCATTACCCTGTTGAAGTGTGCTGCCAACACACAGAAAAGCGGTGGCTAGTCATGCAAGAGCAAAATGAAGCTAACTGGATCAGTCAGTCCTGCTACAGCCACTCAGAACCATTTCTCAGCCTTGACACTGCACAAATCACATGAGAGCTCAGGCTGAGAACATGTGAATAACTGCAGTTACCCAGGGAAAAATTTTCACCTTATCCCTGCACTTCCAAAGTTGCCTGGCAAAAGTGACAGACAAGTCTTTCTCCCCCTGCTGCATTTTCTTCATAGCAAGGAAACAAGCCTGGGAACAAAGCAGAAGCACCTCAAAAATCACAGCAATTCTCTCAAGTCAGAAGACAATCTTTTCAGAATCTCTTTCAATGTGTTCCCTACCTTTTCATCAGGGCATTGCTTCTACACTTGGGCTCTCTTGCTGTTAGTCAGGCTGTAACACAGACTTCTTGTTAGAGTTTCATTCCCTGTAGAAAGAGTAAAACCAAAAATTAAACAGTATACATAATTGTTGAAACTTACTGCAGCAGGCATGTTAAAGGCACTTGGTGAATTGTTGTATGACTCACTCCATAGGACAAAGTTACATCACAACTGTTTAAAAAGTGTATGAAATCAGATTTTAAACTTAAGAAACAAACTACCATGTTTTATGCTGCATTGCTATTTTAAGAATGTAAACAACATAATACATGTAATGCTTTGAAGAAACAAAACCAAAGAATGGTTGAGCCAGTCACTTAAAACTATTCCAACTCTTCCACTATTTTCTGGTAACAAAAATCTTCCATGTCTGTTCAGAGAAGGTGTTAGCCAGCTATGAAAGTGCCCTTCTGGCTCAACAACCTTTCCAAGTCTACTTTGTTCCTCTGCAAGATTCTGATATTTAGGCATCTCCTTCTCACTTCACAACCAAATGTACTCTTCCATCTAGCCACCTTACTCCAGTTGCCCATTCTTGCATTTACAGCCTCCTTGCCATTTACTATCAATGTTTTTCTTCAGACATAGTACATTTAGCTTGTAAATAACTAGTACTTCCACTTTTAAACATTGCTATGACCATGCTTGAGCTTGTGTTTTACACTGAGGCATGCACAAGCCAGGCAGACTGGGCTAAATCTAAACATTTTGCAACAACAGCTTTCCACCATGGGACTGAGGAGAACATCTCACTGGAGACACTCTCAGACTTCAGGCTCCCAGAATGACTCATTAGCATCAGCAAGGCTGTAGTCAAAAATAAATTTTGTCTAAATGAGGCCAAGACCTGTAGAACACTCTTAGAAGATTACTGTGAAAAGACTTCAAAAACCAAAGCAAGGCTGGGAAGAAATACATCTCAGGAGGGTAATGCAAGACATGAAAGATTTGCTTCCATTCCTGAAGTGGAAAAGTTTGAGGAAAAAGCCCTACACTAGATTATCAGAATTATGGTTTTGGGAGCACAAAGTTCAGGATTCTGTTCATAACTCTGAAGACAATTTATTTCAGATCACGCAGAAGCAATCAGCACTGTTAGCTCATTACTCCTACAGCAAGGAGTGGTGGGGAGATGACAGCCCAGAGACAGAACCCAGCTCCTGCTGCAAGCCTTCCTAATACACACAGCACTATGGCCTAGTACCAGCTAAAGCCAGTTACTCTCCAGTAACTGACTTGACACATTTTTCCACCACACTACAGACAGCATGCAGAAACAGCACTACACATTTTTGTCTAATGACCTGATCAGCAATACAAAAAAGTTTCCAGGAGTGTCAGAAATCATTATTTTAAGGATCACCTGCAGATCTCAAGTGCAGCTGCAAAAAGTCTTAAGAAATAAGCATGCACTAATATGAATCATTTCCCCATGGACACTTAACAAAAAAACCCACCTATCTGGAAAGCCAATGAGCTAAAGGAAAGAAAATACAGTTGTAAGTACATCCCAAGGAATACAGCCAGAACCACTGCCACTGTACTTGCAGCTCTATTTTGTCGCACTTGCAGCTTGTATAACGTGTTTACAACTAGTTTTTTGCCCTCCATCTATCAAGTAAAAGAGTGACTTGCTCAAGAAACAAGGGGCAAAGGACCTACATTATTGTGCCAACACAACTGGGACTTCTCCTAGCATTTTTGCTTTTAGTAGTACATTGCTTCAACGCACTTTGTTTCACATTTCCAACTGCTACAGTTAAACATATGATAGCACCAGAGAAAGTTACTAACAATTAAGGTTACAGTGATCAATTCCATTATTTTTTAGCCCCTGTTGCATACATCTGCACTCAATAATATTAGACAATGCAGTATTGACCAGAAGTCAACGGCTTCCACTAAGATCCCTTTGGTGCTCCATCAACAGCAGTACTAAAGAAAACATATTGGCATATAAAAACCCAGAAAATAAAACAGCCCCAGTGTTGTTCTGCCCCTACACCACTGGGCTGGAATTGCTATCAAGCATTTTGCAGGCCCATTCACGATCATCCATACCAACTCATGGTTAACATACTCTGATCCAAATGGTTGAGAAGGTAACCAAGAGAGCTCCGAAAACTTGGCAACAAAGCATCTCTAAGAGATGCCCAGGAAACAGAAAAGTGCTGGATAAGAGTGCAGAGACAGAACACAAGACCATGAGTTTGGGAGCAGAAAATAGGAATGCAGGCCAAAAACTACAGGACAAGCAGATTTGTTTAGCAATGCCCAAGAAGAGAGAAAAATTAGGCTTAAATTCAGAGGCTAATCTAGATTCAGCAGGATTGCTACAGTTAGTAGGAAGTAGCTGTCTAGAGTATCAAAGCTTAAAAAAGGAAGCAGAATAACTGGCATGGAAAAGGCAGGAAGGAACACACTTCACCCTGAGGGAGAGATCAAGCCTCTCCTACAGCTTCTATACCTTCCACCATCACTCACCAAGTTTTCCACTTCTTTGTTCTTCATTGCTGTTTTTACTCTCAACAAAATCAAAGCATTTACTAAGAGGGTCTAAGAGGGCACAAAGTTATGTGTTCATTGCATTGGTGTCATGGCAAAATCCCACAATATTCATCCCTGACAATAAAAATTTAAGGAAGTGATGTTCAAGTATCCCACAAGATTCAAGACAGAGGCAAAGCTTCACGAGGCCAGTTTTACAACTTCCACTCTTCTTTCTAGATTACAGTATTTATGGCCAAAAAAAGCATAACCAAAGAATGGAAACAATTTCTGAAGTACAACTGTGTTTGTAGGGAGGGATGCAGAAAACAATTTGTAGCATGTGAGGGGAAGGGAAGCCAAGGTAAGCACTATAAAATGTAAATATTACTTCATCCAAAACACAGTTCAGGAGGGCAGTAGTTTGTATTTTTTGTACAACTACTTATACAACAACTTTTTAGAAGTCCCCCATAGAAGAATGTTGTTTTCCTTGGCACAGCAGATAAAGGCAAATGAAAGCAGTAAATCTTTCAATATCAAGCTTCAAAACCAAAATCTGTCACTGAAAATGTCACAGTGCAAGAATGACAGAAGTGGCCTGCTTTCACCCAGCCATGTCTGGACACACATGCCAAGCTCAGATTAGTTTTGAAGTCATTCTCTACCCCAATTAAAATTCTGACTTCATGGTATGGTGGAGGGAAAGACAGGTGGAAATTGTTTCTAAACACATTAAAAATATATATTTTGTGACTTGGAACATTTGACATTCTTTTTTCTCTGGCAAAAATGTCCTGTAAGGTAAGAAAACCAAACCCAGCCATTATGCAAATGACAGGCATTGAGTGGATGACGTGCATAGACTGCAACTGCAGGGCTGTAGCTGCTGCCTGCAGATCTGCACGACCCTGGAAAAGGTTAATGGAGAGATAACCCCCACTAATACCTCACTCATCTAGTAAATCTCTACACCCAGTTCAAAACGTTCATCATCTACCCCACAGAAAAAGAAGTGTGAATGTACTGCTACCAGTTCAGCTACAAACTTACCCATCAACTAAGGTGTTTCCTAGCTAGGTTAGTTAGCAAAGCAGTGTAAGAGTATCCCCTTGATAATCACAGTAAATTAGCCAAAGTGCAACCACGTGATAAGGTAACTACTGTCTCAGGAGTCCAAAGCCAGCTCAAAACACCTCTTTGTAACATAGAACAGACATATCTGAAACCCCCCTTCTCCATATTTTGGACCAAAATTATAACATGATCACAGCCTTAAAAAAAAGGCTGGAATGTACTGAGACAGAGAGACACCTTCTGTGCTAAATATTAGAAGAAAAGTACTCACAGAATGGTTTGCCCCTGTCACTCCACATAATGAAGTCTCACTCTCTGTCCTCAACAGGAGTTCAGCACAAATAGTAACTACAAAGCTGTACAATTTGTTAGAACATTGCTCCTATACTGGGATTTAACTGACACCACTGTGCTGGGCCCCATTATCTTTGCACTTACAGGACCTGGACAACATTGTCTCTTTCACTGGAATTTTATAGTCAAAATATCATACATAAAAAACTGCTGACACCTGGAAGCTACCAGAGCTGGACCAGATCCTGATCTTGGTTGTATAAATTCCTCAAGCCCACAGGTTTCTTCTGAAGCTCAAGACAAAACCAAAACTCAGAGTCCAGCCCACAGTGCCCTTCTCTTCACTTGCATAATGCCTGTACACAAAAAACCCCAAGAGTTTCCTCTTGGGACTTTCTAATTTGTGTTTATGTACACACAACCTATACAACATGCTTACTGCTTGCCCACTTTTATTTCAGATGGCTACACTGAAATCATTTGATTCATTAGTATTAATGAATTTTTCCTGACCCAAATTGTAAAAACTCAAACTGTAAAGTCAAATTTAAATAGTGAGGATATAACTGGCTAACTTCTAACACCCCTCCTTACTCTTCACATTCTATATTTATAACAGTTCCTCCTCCTTTCACACCTCATACCCTCACCCCCCCTTATTGCTTACTTCAATTTCACTCTGTTTTGGCTTCTGCAGTAACCTTGTATCTAATAGATGAAAGCACACTTCAAAAAGTTAAAAATACATCATTTAAAAGAGTAGGGTAAACACTTTTTCAAGTCTTTCATTTCCACTGCTCCTCCACAATTTCCTCCTGGTACTGTTTCTGAGCTCTTTGGGGAACTACCAATGACTACTTCCACGTCACAGACTGCTCCTAAAATGACTACTATAGATCAAACCTCTCAGCATCACTGCCTCACATAGCCTTCACTGTACATTTTAATTTTGACTCTACAGTCTGTGGGGGGCACATAAGCATACATACATCAGCAGAGTATTTCCAGATTGGTCACAGACAAAGCTTCCAAACCAGGCACAGACTAAGCCTGAACTGAAGGATAGCAGAAAATATCCAAGGTTTATTATGCAACATAGCAAGGAACCTCATTCACTTAAAGTAACTACTTGGTCAGAAACACTGTTAGAAATATAAATAGTTGAACAGTGGTGATGCATTCACTCTACACACATCCATCTCCTATCTGTTAGCTATCCTCAATTAAAGCAAGGCATTAATCGCTTTAGCTTGCAGAGGATTTGCAAGGATTTGCTGCTTTTAGTAAAGCATAAAATTTCTATCATGATTTGTGCTCACAGTAGCAAATACTATTTATATATAGAATTGATCTATAAGGGACTAGATTCAAGACCTTTCCTGTGCTCCTGCCTAAGACCACCCAGCAAGGTGACAGCGGAAGGATGATGGGCAGGTACAACTCAGCTCTCTCTAAACCACACCTCTACCCTCGTGTTTTGTGCAAGCTCAACTGAAGCTTTCTCCAGAGGTGCTAAATCTTTACAGGGTCGGGGGGAATTGTGAAGGGAGGCTGGGCAGGTTGGGGTTTGGAGGAGTTCTTGAGAGTCAGCATTACAAAAATTTAAAAAATTGAAATTCCAATGTATCACAGAGAAGTCAAACTGAAACACTAACAAACAAGAGAATCATACTGGAAATACCCCAATCCACATAAACTGCACCATGTTTTGTCAAGGCACTTAAACAGAAATTATTTTGGTGTCTTTTTATGGTCCTTTCCTCCTCCTTTGAAGAAGTATTACAATTCTTTCCAAGAAACTTCAGAACAAATGCTTTAAATCCACAGCTACAGATGTATCAAAACCTGAGCTACTGGAATCCTCTGTCAAGACAGCAAGACACCTGGAAATCACTGATACCCCAAACATTGTTTGAACAAAGTTACATTGAGTTGTTTGGGGTTTTTTTTAAATCCAGTATAAATTGTGCAACAAGTTAGCCTTTTGCTTTTTAGTCATGCCAATACCAAATGTAAGAACTGAGGTCAAAGTTGAGTAAAGGACAGTGACTGAAGAATTCTACAAGTTTTCATTTCAGGAGATAATTGAGTAAGGTTTTCCCTAAGTACTATTACAGTACTTAATACAGCTATAGTACAGTATAGAGTATTAGATAGAATATAGTATATAATCATATGTAACATATATTATTATAATAATACGTAATATATATTATAGTATATGGTATTATTACAGCAACAGTACAGCTATTGTACAGCTATTTCCTTTTCACAACCTGCAGGTGTTTGACCATGAGTGCAACTGTTTCTACAGCCACTGTTAGAGAAAAGCATTTCAGCCTACCATGACTTGCAAAACTAACTCCAATTCAGTTGCTAGGAAGTGTGATGGAAATCGAAATGGGATGTTGAATACTTAAATGACACTGCAAATTTCTTTTCCCAGTTTTAAAACCTCAGGATGAACAAATCCTATGATCATTCTTCAGCTTGGACTAAAAACTGTCTTCCTCCACTGAAGAGGAAGTTTTCTCCAGTCTTCTCTAGCTATCACAAACCATGGCAGAAATTCACCTAGAAATTAGTATGCCCTTCAATGCCAAATCCTGTAGATTAAAAATTTCTAGTCTGGCTTCTGAACAGTGGTGCCCAAAAATCCTTTGTAAGAGTGTCACAGAACAGTAGTGTTAGACACCTTCCTGAGACAATCTCCTTCTCTTTAGAGCATCAGCTGGGCTCTACTCTCTCCCTTTCAAGCAGGTATCTTAAAAAGCACCAGGTTATTTACATTGTTCCTAATGCTTGACCTGAAACAGCTACGCTCACATGAGCCCTATACTGTGTGCCAGCTATGTCAATATTTAGGCTTTTACTAACTAATAATTAACCCTGGCTACACGACTACAAACTTTCTAATATTGCCATTAACACATAGAAGTTCCATTAAGTGCCATACAGGTGAGATATCAAAGTAAAGCATATAGAACGAGCCACCAACCAGCAATGTGGACCTGCAGACTTGCACATGTGAACACCCTTCACACTACAAGTGTACAAAGTGTATATTACTTTATCTCAAAGTAAGCCTGCATTTTAAGGAATGGTCCTAGTGCCTTTTGGCTCACTGCTTGCAGAAACAGATCTTATCTTTTGTGCTACTTTCTAGTAAATTCACTGTTTAGAAGAGGTCATCAGGTAAAGACTGTTTCAAAGGAGCAGAAGCTGCTCAAAAACTTGAGGAAGTTATCTCATCCAGCTGGACCCTAACATTTCCAGTAAAAGTAAAACAACATATACAGTATACAAGCTCTTTAGGATGTAGAGAAGCTTACCTTTTGTGTTCTAAAGCTCCATACAATTTTCTCCTTTCCCAAAAGCTAACCCCAAAATTTCCAATGATCTATTTTTGATAATCAAACAATTTCAATGCTAAGCCATGGTTATCCCTAGAAAACTTAGCTTCATCTACCAGAGATGCAGTTCCATGTTAATGTTCACTTTAAATGAGTTTACAGACTCCTCAGTACTCTAAAAGCAAGCTGAAGTTTCCCCAATACTCTAAATATATCATGTTTTAAAAGAAGAAGAGAGATAAGAGATACTTTTACACATAAGACTTGTATGCTAGACGCTCAGAACAGAAGAAATAACCCACGTACTCCTCCTCGACCCTCCTTTGCTAGACTAACTCAATTAGTTTTCCCAAACCACCACAGATACTTGCCAAGATTAAATATTTGTGTTTAATCATTCAGAAAGTGAAAGATTACATACTGTAATGCAACACTCTTTACGGAAACATCCAGTTGAGCAACAGTTCCAGAGAAAATGGTGAAACGAAGTAAAAAGGCTGGCCAGAACCCCACACTACTCATGAAAAAAAAATTAAACTTCAGAACTAAGCGCCAAGTCAAGACCTCATTTTTAGCAAATCAACGTTCTTGGAGGCAGGACATTTTAAAATGCAGCCCATTTGAAATTCCTCCAGAATAACAAGCATCGCTAGGAAGTTATTAAATATTACCATGCCCTGGCCAGCAACTTATGCTACACGCAGGCATCATGACAGAACAACGATCAGAACGTCTGGGCTAATTTTCACCACCGCGTTGTACGAACGCAGGTATCCAATAACCCAAGCTGCGGGAATCAAGGGGAAAAGTCGCAATAAAAACACGCACGCAGAAGGCTGAACACTACCTGTGCAATTCTAGCTGACGCAGCTCAGCCTGCATGGAAAAATCGCACACTGACTTGAGGAACACACACAACCCCCACGCACCCCTCGGCGGGTCCCTGCCCAGGCCCTCCAGCAGGCTCCTGTCTCTGTAACATGGCAGGTCAGCAGGGAGAGCTCGGCCGAGGCGCGGGCAGTTCTCCGCCCCGAGCAGCTCCGGCCTCCGCGGCCCCACAAGCCGAGCAGGGGCTTCTCTCCTCCATGGCCTCGCCGGGGGCTGGCGGGAAGCGTCGGCCCAGAGGGAACAGGAGAAAGTTTTCCCCCTTCTCTCCGCGGCCCAGCGGAAAGTTACCGCCGGCCCTTCGCTCCTCTCAGCGCCTGCCCGGCCTCCCGCCCGGTACTGACAGCCCCGCACGCTGCGGGCAAGCGGACGCCCCTTCCCCGCTGGCCCAGGCTCACGATAGCGCCCGCCCCGCGGTATCTCCTCGGAGAAACACCCCCCCGTCAGCCTCCCGCGGCTCCTCCCGGCACTCCACCGCAGTAACAGCTCCCTCGCCACCCCGCAGCCCTCACCTCAGGCAGGGGCCGCGCTCCCCGGGGCAGGGGGAACGGCCGCCGGCACCTCCTAGCCCCCGGCGCTGAGGAGCAGGAGGGTGAAGGGGGGGATGGGGGTGGGGGGAAAGCGCGCTCAGTCCCCGTGCCCTTATCTCATCCTAGCGGAGAACCCGGACTCGCCTTCGCCACCTCCCCGCCGTGTGGGCGTCTCAGGCGGGATCCCCCCTCCCCTCCGCGCCGCCTCCTCTTGCCGCCATCTTGGCTGTCACGGGAGGTAGGTGGTGGGGGGAGAAGGAGGGAGGCGGGAACCGACTCGTGATCACGGTGGGGAGGGCGCGGGAAGGCGCTCGCCGGGTCCTGCCGCTCCGCGGCGGGAGGTGGTTATGCTCTGTTGCGCCTGAGGCGAGCTCGGTTACCGCCCCCGCGCTGCCACCGCCCTGGCGCCCAACTCGCCCGGAGGAGTCCCCCTGACAAGGGCGGGCCGGGCCGTGAGGGGCCTGGGCCCGGCGGCTCCCGCCTCACTCTTTTTCCCTTCAGGGAGCGGCAAGGCGCCGGCGGCTCTGAGCCGTGAAGGGGGGGAGCGGGACGCCCTCAGTGACATCCCCTCAGCACAGACTAAAACACGACGCACAAACTGTAAGCTCGACTCTTGTCTTCCACCACACCGCATTAGAGCGTCTCCCGCCCGCCAGCAGCACCTTTAATTGAAATAGAAATGAATCTCCGGCCCAAATACGCTAGTTCTGTCGCTCACCTGCGGCGCCGGTCGACAGGACCCGGAGGAGGTGCTGGCTGTCTGGAAAACAAGGGGAGAGAGAAAGAGGGGATTTTCTGTAGGCTTGATGTAACCCGCACCAGGTTGTTGCATCAAAGACTAGAAAAGAAGCCGAGACAAAAATAATCTTTTAAGAGCGTGCGGCTTAGTGCGGCGTGTCAAGATGTTGCTGAGCATAACAAAAACGAGTCCTCCTGCTTGGACCCACACAAGAGAAATGCTACTTTGCTGGCACCTTGTCTATTGCAACCTTGGGTTTCTAAATTTTATACCAATGTGCTATTTTTGAAGTGATGTTTAGGGCTAGGCTCTAGCCATGCAATTTTGGCTTTGAATTCGAGCTTCCCTCAGTTCTGGATGTTTGGCTCGAGGGTTTAGATGTGGTTTGTTATGAAGACAGAAAATTCACATGAAGTTCTGAATTTGGACTGTAAATGCTTAACGTATGTTCAAGCCTACTGTACGGGTTTACCTTTTGCCTCTGAAAAACGCTGACCAAACAGGAGAATATAAAAGCAAAAAGTATAATATACTACTCTTTTCCCCCCCACATGCTTTTATGAATATGACTGTTTATAGCAGAAATGCTGCTCCTCCTACCCCCCACGTAGGAAACGGTGCCACTGACAGCAGCCAGCCTCTACCCAAGCAGAAGCACCCATGTGCAAGCCTGCACATGCAGACACATCTTTGCGCTGCCAGGTCTGATATTTGTGAGCTGAGTCTCTTTTTTTTTTTTTTCAGCAGACAGCAAACTGACTAAGGAATGTCTCAAACCCCTATCCCAGGCAGGGACTACAACATTCCCCATTCCTTGTATTTCTACATAAAATGTGTTTCTAGCCACACCCAGAATGACAGTTTCTTCTCAGTTTTTATACAGTGAGAGATCATGAGCCCAGAACCTCACTTATTTTTTTGCATCAAGCTGGTCTGTGTCCTGTAGCGAGTCCTTAAATTATTCAGTGTGCTGCTAGACATTTTTCTAAATCCTTTGACAGTTTGTGGTATTTTTTAATCCAGGAAATGTTTTTCAAATAAATAGCCATAATGAAGTTCATCTTCTGCCTTATGTTAGTAATTTTTATATTCAAACTACTCTGTGCTCTCTGCCCTCGCTCGTTTTTCATGAGGCATAATTTTTAGGCTTCAGCTTTAACATCCAAGATTAATGGGACTGTTCCTACTTCTAGGAGTATTGTTTCAGCTGCAGGTATACCGAGGAAAAATCACTGTGCTGATGTATGAATGGTTCACCTTGCAGAGCTTAGGTTCATAGCCATTCAAATACTCTTGGCTATTTGTAATGGAAACTTTTAATTTCTCAGAAATGTAACTCTTACACATTCTGTGGCAGTTTTCATACTTCTTGGCTCATGTGATAGGTAAAACGTTGTGTAGACATCTTTGATTTGCTGTTCATTCATAGATCAACCTGTTTAATTCCCTCCATCATTTCTGTCCTTTTAGGACTTATCTGCATTTAATTACATATTGCATCAATGTCAACAAATGGCAGTCAGGGATGTGCATCTCACCATGCAAGGCCTGACACAAACACCAAACAAAATACTTTCTGCCCAGTCCTACCATCAAAGGTAACACAGAGCTTATCTCTGTCCTGTCCTTCTTGTTCTTACATCTCCCTCTCCTTCCCACACTCTAGTCCATCAAGCTGCTTCTTTCTGCTTTCTCTCCTTGACCTACCTGCTGCTCACTTGCTCGTGCTCTTGGCTGTGGCACACTTTCTTTCCCACCAGCATATTTAATTGCAATGTTGCATTTCATTATTAGCTTGTCACCACCTTTACCAAGTCACCTTTCCTAACTTACATCTAGCTGCAGACCTTTCCTGGGCAGCTTGTCATCAATTTTCCACGTTAAGGCTTGCCTAAAGCCACGTGCAAAAGGGTCTGTGAAAAATAATGACTACCCTGCTGTATTTATTCCTGAATAAAGAGCAGCATCAGTGAATAGTGTTACTGTACAGGCAGAGACAGATTTACTGTGTGCCCAGCTCCTGCAGGCTCGTTGCACAGAAACGTGTCTGTATGTCAGTCAAACAAAGCCTTTCCCTTTGTGAGGGTGCTAGGGATCTCTAGGCATGGTCTCTGGAAAGAGGAGAGTGACCCTGAGATCATTAAGTCAACAGAATTCTTCCCTTTAATTCCAGTTAGTGTTGGATCAGATTCTTGTTGTGAAGAGTAAGTTAATTAAACAAGATAACTACTGTGTGTACTTCAGGTGGGCAGGCATCAAGCATGCTTTATGTGGTATTCTGCTGCCTCTCAAGTGCAGGGTGGAGCACTGACAGCCAGATTTAGCCTCCCCAGGAGTCTGGCCAGGGAGATGCAAAGGATTTCTACAGACTGACAAACACAGAACCATTTTTTTCCATGTTGCAACCCCAAATTTTTAGCTTGTGGCACTGAAGCCACAAAAGCTTTTAAGTGCTTTTTACACATGGGTAAGCTCAAGCAAGGCAGAGGACAAGTGGCAGATGGTCAGTGACAGAGCCAGGAATAGAATGGAGAACTTCTCTGTCCCAGGACATGGTTTTAACAGACTTTGTCCCAGGACTGTCATTTGACTACTCATAATTCATAAGGCTTCAGCAATGCTTAAAAAAAAAAACAAACAACTAAAAGAAAGAAAAAAAAAGCTATCACTATTCATAGTAGCTCCTGGCAGAGACTGGCTTCCAGAGGCAAAACTATTTTAGTTTCTTAAGTATGTAATTTGGGGCTTGATCTTTTCACTTTCTTACCATTTTCATTCCTTTTGAACTCTGTTGGCTGTGCTATATGTTCTGCTCATTTCTGTCTACAGGGGAGAAGAACGAGGCTCCAAAAGAACCCAACTGAACATCTTCCAGCAAGACACGACACATCTGTAACCTAGGTAAAAAGAACTATAAAGATAATGATAATGGATAGTTATAAACCATGTAAGTGGCAAAACAACACTCTGCATTTCAGAGGATGAATTGCCTTACCCTGTCCAGTAACCCACTTTATGGTGTGGTAATGGATCTACATCTGGAAGGTTATGCAGTGAAATGGAGTCTTTGGCAAGCTGGAATCACACTGAAAAGGAAGCAAAATCTTCTTGAGGTTTTTTTTTTTTATATAGGCATATTTGAAAATCTGGAACTTATCCCTTTTGACATAAAGAGATCATTCCTGCTTGGAATGATTAAGGTCTAGGACAGATTAGGAAATGCTGAAGTATTTAAATAGTGGGATGCAGCAGTCCATCAGTGCAGTCACCTTCCCTCTGACTGCTTCAAGTATAGTATTTCTGAAAAGCTTTCTGCACTCCAGGGAAACTGCTGCTGCTAAATTATAAAAGAGGGAATAGCATATCAAGCATGTATGCAAAAAGAAAAAGGTTTCAGACCCTTCCCTAGATAAAGAACTTACTGAAGCAGCTAAAAACATGTGGAGATGAAGTGAACACAAGGCCTGATCTAAAGGCCACTAAACTGAGCAGAAGCACTGCCAGGGTGTTCATGAGGTGACAAGAGTCATGGATGGTACAAATTACAGTTCACAAAATGAAGATAAAGAATGTTGTTGTGTATGTGTAAGGATACAGTCCAATTGCAGTGCCTAGGCATTCTGCTTGGATCAAATCAGCAGATTTTCCTCCAGCAGGTAGACTGTCTCAGCAAAGATTTAGTGCCAATATTTATGTGAGAGTTTGTAGTCCCAAAAGCATAGAAATGCTGGGAAACAAGGAAAGGAAATGTATCCAAAGAGAAGACCCAAATGTTTCCAAGTCATTTCCATAAATAAAAATCTGGTGCAAACTCATTATCATTTTGCTTTTCAGTGATGATTTGTTTCCTCAGGATTTCAGAGTGTGCATCTGAGCATTTAGGCTGCATATCATCAAGTTTCAAACTATTCACAAGGCATTGCAGCAACTGTCAAACAGCAAATAATAACAGACCCAAAAGATGACCCCTGGTATTAATTGGTGGGAGAACATTGTGCTTTGCTGTGTGGTTGTGGGGAGAGGTATCACATAAATGATGCCATACCTCTTCTCCTGTTGTTAGGAGGCAAATAAGTGTGTAGAGCTGGAGCATGTTTCTGGAATGGCTCTTCCCATAGACTCTGGCAGTTCTGAAACAAGTATTTGCAGCAGATTTTTTGAGAATGGGATGGCAAAAGTGTTGCTTGAGAATGGCCCAAGTCCTAATCCATGCACCAAACCCATTGTCAGTTCCAGCACTAACCTGTTTTCAGTATTGCTCTCCTCAGGAAAGCAAGAAAACAAAAGCTTCTCTTTGTGGAGTAATATCAGGAAGGAAATTATGCATGCAGATTTGCCAGCAAAAATAACAGTCTTGAGCTGTAAATGTACACACTGATACTGCAGGTTTGTTGCTATTTTCAGCAGCTTTTGTACCCTTGGGGGTGAGAGTAAGGACTTAAGGACTTAACTAACATCAGCCTTAAAGGTTCCATTTGGACTCATGCTCTTTGGCCCATCTGGAGTGACTCCTGCAAATAGCAGTCTTTTCTCTGAATCAGCCCAATGCATCATCCAGAGTCACACCACATGACTGCTGCAGTGGCTGTCTTCTCTTACATCAGATACAAAACACTTTCCTTCACTAGATAAATTTCAGTTCCTTACTATTTTCACTTTTATTTATCTTCAAGCCATGCCTAGGGCAAGCAATTGCATTCCAGCTAGCTAAAAGTTCCCTACAGTTTTGTCTGGCAAAGACACTTCAGGCTCAAAACTCTGGTGTAGTCCTGCTGGCTGAAGTTTCTGTATTTTGGTCTAGAGATCACTTCTGTCATGATGGGTTAAGTGAAGTGTATCTATCAGTTAACACTTCTCAGGAGTACTATTAGGGAGGGCTTAATTAATGCTTGTAGAACACTACTGAGATTCTCAAGAGCAGCAGCTATAGAAGTGCAAAGGATTATAATTAATCTAAAACTATCTCCTTTTTGAGTAAATGGCTAACAACACTTAAGTTGAGATTCTCCAAGTGAAACTAATTTATTTGATTCTTAGACAAAAACATGCTGAAATCTGAGTTTCCATTTACTACAGCCATTGTATGATGCATTTTCATGTTTATTGTCCTTTGATATGTATCCAGGCACACAACATAGCTTGCTTTAGTTCAGGAAACACTGTCCGACATATGTAAGTCAGGTTACCAAAATAACTAAATTAATCAACTCAGAACACATCACTATTTGCCTGTAATATATTATTGGAACCATAAAGCCTGTTATTACAGAATCACAGCATGTTAGGGGTTGGAAGGGACCTCTGGAGATCATTTACTCCAACCCCACCCCTGTCAGAGCAGGCTTACCTACAGCAGGTTGCACAGGATGGTGTCCAGGTGGATTTGGAATGTCTCCAGAGATGGAGACTCCACCATCTCTCTGGGCAGCCTAGGCCAGTGTTTCACCACCCTCAGAGTAAAGAAGTTCCTCCTGATGTTTAGCTGGAACTTCCTCTGTTCCAGTTGGTGCCTGTTGCCTCTTGCCACTTTGCACCACTGAAAAAAGCCTGGCCCCATCCTCCTGACACCCACCCATGAAGTATTGATAAGATCCCCCTTCAGTTTTCTCTTCTCCAGGCTAACCAGCCCCAGCTCTCTCAGCCTTTCCCCTAAGAGAGCTGTTTCAGTCCCCTAATCACTTTTGTAGCCCTTTTCTGTACCCTCTCCAGAAGTTCCCTGTCCTGGAACAGGGGAGCCCAGAACTGGACACAGTATTCCAGATGTGGCCTCACTAGGGCAGATTAGAGGGGGAGGAGAACCATAAGAATATGGATAATTCCCATATTGATTTTAAAGGCATCTAAAGACATAAATAGCCATTATCTGGAAATAAAACCACATCATTAAAAGTCAGAAAACTGACAAGCCAGATTGAGATCAGTCCAGATGTACCAAAGAGATTATTGCTACACTCCCTGTTTGAAAGTGTTCTAAGAGAAAAGTCTCTGCTCCTGAACAAGCTTCAACAGGACCCTGCTTTGGAAATACAAGCAGTGCTTCAGCCACATGACATCACCAAACAGAACAGTTTTATTTTGTACAGTGAGAACACATTGGGTCACTCTTCTTACTAACTGGCATGGAGGGTTTCCAAGAAAATGCATCTGACACATCTGCACTGAAAATCTGACCCAGATTACAGCTGATGTTCTCCTAACACAGCATTCCTGCTTCTCTGAAACTCCACAGCCTTTCAAAAGACTTTTCAAAATGCTCCTTTCTTCCAAAAATACTTTCAGTGCTTACACAACTTTCAGTGCTTTCAAAATTGTGCATCTAGTCAGAAAACACTGCATGCAGAAAAAAAGGAAAGAAAGAAAAGGCACTTCCATGTTTCTATTGCAAGCTAGATTCATCACTCCTTGACTGTTAGTCACATGTATTTCAAAACATGCCCTGGTTGACTAAAAGAATTCATTTCAGGCCCTGCTGGCAGTGCTTTTGCCATTCAAGATCCAGAGACCTAATTATTAGATTTTTTTTCTAGGTAGAAATAAACCCACCAATTTTTAAAAAGCTACAGAATATATTTTTAAACTCTTGCAGTTTCCCTGTTAAGTCATCCCTGTGTCTGTCCTTTTTCACTGTGAGATACATCTTTGAAATGTAAGTGCACCAGTGTAAGGCAGTAGTTGGGGACTGGAGCATCTCTGGGAGGAGGAAAGGCTGAGAGCCCTGGGGCTGCTTAGCCTGGAGAAGAGCAGCCCCCAGAGAGGAGCTGCTCAATGCTCAGCAAGAGCTAAAGGCTGGGGGCAAGAGGCTGGGGCCAGACTCTGCTCACTGGTGCTCAGGGATAGGCCAAGGGGCATTGGGCACAAACTGGAAGCCAGGAGGTTCCAGCTGAGCAGGAAGAGAAGCTTGTTTGGTGTGAGGGTGTTGGAGCCCTGGCCCAGGCTTTGCAGAGAGGTTGTGGAGTCTCCTTGTGTGGAGAGATTGCCAAGGCAGCTGGAGGTGACCCTGGGCAAGCTGTTGTGGGTGACCCTGCTGGAGCAGGGAGGTTGGACTGGATGATCCCCAGAGCTCCCTTCCAACTCCTATCACGCTGGGATTCTGTGATGAACCACATCTTCCTGTTTGTCTACCCTGTTTGGCCAATTTTCTTAGCAATTCCTAGAGAACAGAGGTTGGCTCAAGTACTGATTTCATCTCAACACAGATATTTTTAGTATCTGTTATTTTATCTTGGGTACTTTTAAAATCTGTATCACTGCCCAACTCCTCTCCTAATGATCTGAAATTCTTTTGTTCTGTAACTGCTTTGGAATGTTCCCTTCTATTATTACAAATATTGGCTGCCTCATATTGAGTCCTAATTACACTCATCTATTGATTCAGTTAGGTAAGAGAGTGCTTATTGAAAATATGAGCAACTGCTGAGAAACAGGCAAAACAAAGTGACAACACTAAATCTCACTGGTGAGTCACCATGAATATAGGTCAGCTCAAGCTTCTGCCCTTTTCTGAGCTCTCTGAGGGTTTCATCCAGCTTAGCTGAAGGAGCCCCTTACCTGAGCAGACTCTTCATGCAGTAAGAACTCAAACTTGTGTTTGTATTCCTTTGCTGCTGTAGCACTGACACCTCAACGTGGGAGTTTAGAGGAGATGAACACTTCCTTAGCAACTGATCTACAACCTGGAGCTGACAAAAGAGATGAGAGTGAGCACAAATCAAAGCAATTTGGGAGTAAAATACAACACCTATTTGTTTAACCTAAGCTGCCCCAAATAATACCAGGGATCCACTCAATCTCATCCACTTAAATCTCAAAATCAATGTGCTAACAGGAAAAGAGGGAGTCTGATCTGATTAATATCTGGGGCAGACCTTTGACTGCAACAGTAAAGAGCTCAATATAACAAGGTAGGCAGAGAGAAGTGTGGATTAATTGAACTTCTTAATCACCTCCTTGAAATAAGTATGACCAAATGTTGATGCAATGGAAGTCAGTCATGTAACCAAGTCTGAATTTGCCTCCTAATAGCAATACAAAGCTATCTTAATATGGAGCAATTGTTAAAAATCACAGTCTGACTCTTAATACACAACAGAATACTTCCAATATAAATGGGATTGGAGGAAATGTCCTTGGCAAGTCAATTTGTTCCATGCTGCTGATGGTTCCTGTTAGTGACAAAGATTTGTTTTTTCAAGAAGGAAACAATGGAAAACAGATGCAAAAGCATTTACCAGAAAGCCAGGCAATGGCAGCTTTTCCAAAATGTCAAGTGTGCAGAGTAGAGTCAATTTAAAAGAGAATTAATTATTTAAACTGACTTAATTTGGCTACAGTGAAGCCCTATTAAACCTTCTCATCCATCCTACTTCTCACTCTGCTTGCCCTTATAGGCTAAGTCGAAATACTGACCTCTGGTTTCAGATACTTCAACTGAAAGTTCCCTTACCCAGTCCTAGTACCAATGTGTTGCTTTTCTAGTATATTTACTGCATCCCTTCCAGGAACTTTTCCAAAAGCATCATTTTCTGTTACTGTTAAAAACTTAAAGCAAAACCACCTGTGCTAGGATTTACATGAAGTAAATTCCTATATTTCTTCTATTTCATGGAGGTAAAAGAACTCCTGTTTATGAAGCAATAAACTTAACTGACCTGAGTCTTGCTTGTCCTGGGAATGTATATCAATTTAAATGCATCAATGTAAAAATCAGTCTCATTAAACTAGCTCAAAGCCCTAAAATAGATTGAATACTGTTTTAACACTTGCATATAGTTATTGATTTTAAAGTTATAATTTACAGGAACTCATAATGAATATAAACAGGAATTAAAACAGCTGAGGTGCAACAAAGAATGTTGAGTGAGTAATTTTTATATTGACAGTTAAGAACTCTCTTCTGTAGCATATCCAAAGGGGAGGAAAATGATTGGGATATCCCACTCCTTATTTCATGATCTCCTAAAAACAGCCTATAAAAGGTGAACACACTGAGGCCAAATTGACATCTTCTCTCTGGCCATTACACAAAGGGATGAGAATTGAAGTTGGTGAAGAATTTCACCACAGAAACATAACCCAGCAGATGCTCATTCATTTTTTTTTCTGGTTTTGGCAGCCTAAAGCCTGCAGCTAACCTCAAGCATGGCATGGAACTGTTGTTCAGTTGCTGTAACATGAATGCACTGCACGGACATCCCTCTGACAACAGTCCTGAGCGAAAGGGCAGGTCAAACTGGAAGGGAGCCTCTGGAAAGTCCAATGAACAACAATTAATTCATAACATGTAAATGAATCTCTACAGAGCTACAGTAATGTAGTACTTTTAAAATGATTTTGGCCATGATCCTTGCCCTGTCATGAGAGGGGAATGGCTAATGTACATACGGAAAGCTTTGAGGGAGTTCTTAGAAACATCACGTTTCGCTCGATCATTCATAACCAGATACATACAGACCTCTCCACCCTATCACTATGGCACAGCTTCTGTTGGATCTCCATAGTTACACTTGGCATAACAAGTACCAAACCCAAGTCTCTTTGCTGGGCTGATAAGCAGACAGGAAGCAAGAGAACATCTGCTACAGCTTCAGATGGCTTTGCCTTCAGCGACCGCTGACAAACTTCAGGCTCTGCATGCCACGTACTGCCTGCTTGGCCTCTGACACCACCAGCTGTGTGTTGAACAGGAGATGTAAAATGTTATACCTACAGAAAAGGAGGTGCATTGTTCTCTACAGGAATATTGGGATTCTTTCCATTTTCTGATGGCTAGAAATGCTGGGTAGTAGACAAAGCAGATGGAGTCATCTCCTGAAGGTCAACCACTTCCTATTTTACAATCTTTCCCCCACCCCAGTGTTCTGTTCTCCTTTCCAAAACCACTTTGTTTGGTTTGGTTTGGTTCTGTTTTAAACACCACAAGACAATTGCAGCATATATTGAATAGTAATTATAATCATCATAATCATTGTAAGGAAACCATGTGCTTCCCTGAATCAGGGCTGGGGCTTCCAGTCCAGGCAATCTGTCTTCTTGTAGCATAACAGCATTTTTATAGCATGGACAGCCAAGGGACAGAGTTATACAATATAAATATCAAACAATTTAGAGCAAACCATTTCTTTTGTTTCAAGATAGAGCTGTTGAACATGATGTTTTAAAAATTAGCTCAGCCACACAGTGCAGGTTCTCTGCTTGTGTATATGGGGGAAATCTCTGCTCCAGTCACTTCAGCAGTTCTCCACCTACATTGTATTTACTTCTTTTTGCATGGACAACAACTAACAGCAGCACATTTCTTAAGAGTATTGAGGCTCATGTACTGTAAAAGCATCTTTATGTACTTCCTCTGAGACTAAGTTTGCCTAGGATATTACAGCAGTTGTGATGAAATTGGATTTAGCCTTATATGGTGATCCTTTGGGTCTGACCCCATGAAATGAAAATGGGTTTCAGAGGAACAAGGAGAATGATGAAGACATTACACCAGAGTTGGGTAAGTGTAACCCAGAAAAGATTTTGCCCAGAATTTCTATGTTCTGTGCATATGGATTCATATGCAGTGTTTTATGTGTTCTATTCTTGAACTACAGATGGATGCTGTTTTGCCAGAAAATAAATGAAATACAAAGATGACTTCAAACAGTTGCAGGAGCCATGCTGACACTCAAAATAAAGAAACATCAAATAACTTTCCTAGTGAGATCATAAAAGCAGAGACATGGTGATCAAAGCAAGAAACTAAAAGACTCTTACCTCATCCCTAACAAAAGATGCTTTCTCTTTCTCTTTTCCCTTTCTAGGACCAGGAGTTTAGCTGGCACAAAGACATTCTGATAACCTGCAAATATGGTATGTAAAGTGGATACTTTGCCAATATTTAGTCAGTTAGATATGGGAATAGCCACAAAGACAATAGATTTTAACCTGAGTGGCAAATGACTGACTCAGGTTGTTATTGTTGTTATATTATTAATAGTGATTGCAGTAACATATCCCTTTTTGTAGAGCCTTACCATAATCCTGAACACTTTCCACAGACACAGAACAGAAGATTGCATTTGCTCTGAATCAAACAGGTAAGAAAAAGCAAGATGAAATATACTGAGTGAATTTGCACTAGTGGCAAATATCTCAATAATTCTGTGATTTTGAAGGGCCTTGGTTATATTAAGCCAAAAGGAGTAGCTGGGTGTGAAAAGAGGTTTATATAAAGCAGGAATGGCTGCATTATTTTCATGACCATGCTGCTATTATCTTCTGAATTTCACTAGGAATTGAATTTTTTACTGTAGTGATATTAGAATAATTAAATATCTGCCTTGAACCATCTAACCAGCTTGGAAACAGGCCAAAACTTGAAGCAATCTTTAGGAGAGTTGCAAAATCAATACATCAATTCCCATTAATTCAGTGTCAGAGGAAACAAATGTGCACCTGTCTGAAGTATGTGTGTTCTCTGCAGAGATATGCTAAAATAGGCATCTTTTGTCTGTCTTCCTTCCCTGTGCCCTCCAAACATCAGGGACACAATGGGGGAAACCTGGTCTGGCTCCAAAATCTAAACAAGCCAGGTTTAGTAATCCAGTATCCTGGCCAAGTTATACACAAACTCTTGGCCAAATCTAAGCCACCCCAAACTCTACCCCATCCACAGTACCAAGTTCCTTGTTGCTCCCTGGTGCTC
The DNA here is from genome assembly GCA_013399015.1 of Galbula dea. Lineage (NCBI taxonomy): Eukaryota > Metazoa > Chordata > Aves > Piciformes > Galbulidae > Galbula > Galbula dea. Next base: position 719,862 of record VWZX01000349.1, on the reverse strand, counting down.
CAGTCCCTCCAAAATACATCTTCAATCCAAGGCTGAGAATACCTAGGCAAGCTGAGATGTCCATCCTTTGGGTCTGTGCAAGACATAAGCTGTAATTGTACACAGGAGTGAGACAATATTAATGACTAATCATAACTGAGAGTGCATTTTAAACCAGCCAGAATTCTTGATGAATCCAAGCTCCACAAAATGTACTGTGTTCCAAGCACCTTGAACATCTTCCCCACTGCACAGCTGGTGACTGAGAAAAGTCTTGTCCCAGAAGGTTAGCTCAAGCACATGAAATGCATTTTTAGCATCCCAAAGGTGAGAGTGCAGCCTGTCTGAGAGGAGCAGGCAAGAGGCAATGGGTGATGAGATTAGCCCCCGTGGAAGGGGCATCCTGCTTGGAATATCAACACATCTTTTCAGTCTCTCTCATTGTGACTGTGTGTGCTTTTATCAAATTTTCAGTTTGCTCCTTAAGCTACAGGACCAGATGGCTCCCATGCATAATGCACTGAATCATGGCAAGGCTGGAGGTATTTGTTATGTATAACAGCAACCACATGCACTGGACCAGGTTAAACTCTCTCCCAGTCAGCATATGGTGCATGCTGCATAGGGATGCCATTCCAGCAGGTATCTATATATACATCCAGTCAGAAGATGGGAGTTAGCTTTTCTTCCTGCAGGTTGTCAGGAAAATGACTGTCATAGTTTCAACACAAACAAGGAGAACTAGAGGCAGTGCAGTCCCACATGGCACAGGACAGATGCTAGGCACTTCCCGTGCTGTGCAATGCCTGATGGCAAGGAGTCCTGGCAGGCTAAGGACAGGAGGCTCCTCTTTCCTTTCTGATTTCCCCTTGCAGCTTGTGATTAAGCTGGTGCTGACACCTTGCCCAGTGCCTGTCTGCACAGCCAATAGCTGTAGGCAGTATTTCTGGCTATGAAGCACCTACTGAAAAAGGAGATAACCTCATTGTTTGAGAGCATCTCTGCCTCTGGCATTTTGTAAATGGAGAACAAACCTGATTTTTTCCTCACTTGCCTCTCATAGATATGGGGTAAATTCAAGATGTGGCACCTCTGTGAAACTGGAGGGAATGGGTGAGGTGTTTGCTGGTCCACAATCACTGCTCAGTGGAGGGTAACACTATAGGGTTATATAGAATGTGATTTGTGCTTCAGTGACAGGACCAGAAAAATCACCCTGCATGTATCCTTCACTGATATGTTACAAATATCCTTTCCTGAACACTGAAAGACACTGGAATAATGAAAGATGCCCAGACAGATGTTTAGATACCTATGACTGTATCAGAGAATTCTAGACTGCCATGCTGAGACTCAGTGCTAGTAACAGATCATGGAATCACAGCACGTTAGGGGTTGGAAGGGACCTCTGGAGACCATCTAGTCCAACCCCTCCTGTCAGAGCAGGCTCACCTAGAGCAGGTTGCACAGGGTGGCATCCAGGCAGGTTTTGAATGTCTCCAGATGGAGACTTCACCACCTCCAAGGCCATCCTGTTCCAGTGCTTCACCACCCTCAAAGGAAAGAAGTTCCTCCTTATGTTTAGATGGAACTTCCTATGTTTCAGTTTGTGCCTGTTACCTCTTGTTCTGTCACTGGGCACCACTGAAAACAGCCTGGCCCCATCCTCCTGCCACCCACCCATGAAGATCTGATAAGCATTGATAAGAGGGATGTCCCAAATAGCACAACTTGATACGATGCATACACCCTGGATCGAGCAGTGAAGGAGCAGACAAGCAGCCAGCAGCTTTCCCAAGTGTTTTCTGGGATAAGAAATTATCCTTTGGCTCTTTTCCAGCCTGCCTTTCTTAGTATGTATTTGACATGCTCTCTGTGTTTGGAGTGACAGGACACCTCCTGAGCAAGAGCTGTGCTAGCTCTTGCCAGCAAGCAGCAGGACACCCATCAGGGACTGGAACAGTGACCAGGAATGTCAAAATTGCAGCCTGTGCAGAGTGGCTCTGATGAAGGTTGACGTGGGGTGCCACCACCTTTGAGGTCAGCATTGGGCTTACTTTAGCAGTCCTATAAATAGATGCCCAAGGTTGATTGAGAAACCCTGAGAGGAGGGTTTGCCTCTGATGGATGTTGCTTAGCATTCCCAAGAGAAGAAGGTGGATTCTTTTCCATTTTCTCTTCCAGCCTCTAACCCTGAGTCGATCTCTGTGGGAAGAATTAGTGGCACTGGCCAAGAGAGCTGCTGCTGTGACCGGATGTCCTGCTGTGTCACACAAACCACAAGTACATGCTTCTTCAACCTGCAATCCCAGGCCTCATTCCACTAAAGACTCAAACTAATTCCTCACCAGTAAAACTAGGGAAAAAAAACCCAAACAACCCTGGAGCCTACTTGCTTGAAAGCAGTAGGACACCTAGTGGATTTATAGGGAATATCTTTGGGATTATGAGCAACATTTTGTCATTTTCTTGGCAAAACCAACTAAGAACATATTTATAGAGGAATCATTGAAATATTAGGGTTTCTATTGAATAACTTAATTTTGTTATAGCTTTTACAGCCTCCAGTTTGCCTGAAGACGTTATTGTACCCTATAAAAAACCAATGAGTATTGTTTAAATGACTTGGAAAAAAAATAATTATTACAGGGAACTGGATGGTTCCCAAAGTCTGGGAACAGGAGGAAGGGTATTCTGCCAGATCAAAGCCATCCCAGTTGTTCCATCTGACAGCTCTCTAATGATCTTAATGAGGAAAGTTTTATAGTCTCAGCCTGGCTCCTCAAATGCTTGTACAGCCTCACAACAAGCATCGCCATGCTGAGCACAGCCAGCCAGCTCCTTTGGTTGTTGTGAATGAATTGGCCACAGAAATCAACTGTCTTCTTCATTCCCCAGGGCTGATCTTTTGAATCCAAATGAGAAGATGATGGGAAGTGTGCTAATGCTTGTCCTGCTGTCACTGAGACTGTGTTTGTCTGGTAGTGACACCACTATCAAGCAGATTCTGACCCTAGATAGGAAACAAAACCCCGTGGCAGGGTGCAGTAAAAGGAAGATGATTTTGAGCCACGTCTAGGAAATTATATCTTGGCCAGCAATTACCCTGGAGCTGCCAGTAATATCTTGCTAATGTGTCTCTGGAGGCAGCAGACACAGAGAAGGAGATAGATGTGTGTTGGGTCCCAAAATGGATGCAGGAAACCAACTACCTTTTGACAGTCATCACAAGAAACATCAAGTCATCAAGTCTGTTCCATTCCATCCCTGTTCCCAAAGGATACTGAAAACTTTCCTTCCTTTCTGCTTACCATAATATTGTCCTAGTGAAAAAATGTCTCCAGAAGATGGTTGCTTTTTCTAGAACTTCTCCCTTCCCACTCGTTCTTCAGCACTGCAGAGATCCCTAGAGAACAGAAAGGCAGAATGAGGTTTCATTTTGGAGAGATCCCCATTCAGATCCAGGTCATTTTTTATTCCAGCTGCAGGGTCAGGAAAGAAAAGCCTAATATAGACAATAATTTTGATTGGGTTAATTTCTTATATATTATTTTCTTCTTAGAGCTGTAGAACTAGAAAAAGAATATGGTAGATGCTAGAATTCAAGTGAGTTATCAACAGAAGATTTCCTGTTGACTCCAGGCATTTTCATTATTCCTGGCCTTGGCATGGAGTTACCTGAAAACCAGAACTCCTTGTGCATTGCAGACCCTTCACTTTGGTTTAGAGTTTTAGAAAGAGAGGATTTTTTAAATTTCACTGGATGGATGTTATACTTGAAGGGTTTTGGGTTTTTTTTCTGACTGACATGTCAAACTGAGTGAGTGCTGAGAGTATGCTTTTCTCTAATTTAGCAGCTGGGTTGGAAAGCTTGAATTAACTCTGCATAATTGCAATGATTCATGGATTGTTACAAAATTGCAAAGTATTGATTGGATTTCCCCCTTAGGAAATATTTCTCCTCTAATAAAACAAAATAAGTTCTGGGGCTTTGCTTTTGTCATCCCTGCTTTTTGCCCCAGGGAAGCCAGTGGCTCCTTTCATCTGGGAAATGGGAATTTGGGTCAACAGCCATTCAAGGACAGTTCTGAATTATTGTGATTTCCAATTTCAAATCTTTCCCTGAGCTTTGCAGAGTGTGAACAGGGATTTCAGAGCCAGGAAAGCAGGGATCAGCAGCAAATTCTGGCCATCCCTGTTCTACATTCGTCTGTTTCCATGTCAAATAGCATTGGGGTATTCAGCAAAGAGATCTTGATGCTATTGCAAGAATCAGGAAATCACAGCATGTTAGGGGTTGGAAGGGACCTGGAGATCATCTAGTCCAACCCCTCCCTGTCAGAGCAGGTTGCACAGGATGGCCTCCCAGAGGGTTTTGAATGTCTCCAGAGATTCCACCACCTCCAAGGGCAGCCTGGGCCAGTGCTCCACCACCCTCAAAGGAAGGAAGTTCCTCCTTATGTTTAGATGGAACTTCTTATGTTCCAGTTTATGCCTGGTCCCCGTTGTCCTATCACTGGGCACCACTGAAAACAGCCTGGCCCCATCCTCCTGACACCCACCCATGAAGTATTGATAAGAATGCTACAACCATCAAAGATGGTGGCAAATTTCCCCCTTTATTAGGCCAGGATTTCTCTCAGGGCCTCAGGAGTTGGTGGCAGGAGGGAAGTGGGATAATGAAGTGAGAATCAGACATGGGGAGAGCCTTATGCACAGTGCCTGGGGCTGAGCAGCTCAGAGCTGATAGCCCTGACACGCACCTGCATGTTAATGCTGCTGCCAAAGCAGAAGTTGGAGCCTTTTTTGCCAGATACTGGCTGAATTTCCAGAGCAGAACCATACATACCTGGTTATGAGGGGGACCTCTGGTGCTTTGCTTTGCTAAATTGACCATCCAAGGGCCAGCTGAGTATCATTCCTTGTCTCTGCTCCAGCTGCTCGGAACGTGCTGCCTCTGCAAATGGTTGTGCCTAAGTACGAGCTGAAGAATTACGAGAGAACATTAATTCAAGGCTCCCAATGAATTTAGTGTTCCTGCAAGGATGACACTAATGGCAATTAATGCAGCAGAAATGCCAGTGCTGAATGACTGTTCTCACATTAAAAGCTGTCAGTCAGAGAGCTCACAGTCCTCTGGTATTTCAGGCCTGACCTCTGCTTTTTGGCCATGTTTTATATGCAGAGGAGGTGTCCAACCCATCCCCTAACTACAGCATGATGCTCCAGGAGGGGACACAAAGAAAGAGCAAAGCAGCCAAAACCAGTCTGTGGTGATACTGACACTTCCTGAGGGTTTGTGTATTATTGCTTGACCAGGAGAAAAAAAAAAATCAACCCAGGACTGAGCAGAATACAAGACTTTATAACTTCTGGAGCTCCCTGCAACTCCAGCACTATCACAGAATCAACCTTTTTTGAACCCCTCCAGGGATGGTGACTCCACCACTGCCCTGGGCAGCCTGGGCCAATGCCTAACACCTCTTTCAGTGAAGAATTTTTTCCCTAATATCCAATCTAAACCTCCCATGCTGCAACTTGAGGCCATTTCCTCTTGTTTTCTCACTCGTAACCTGGGAGAAGAGACCAACCTCCATCTCACTATAACTTCCTTTCATGCCCTGCTGTCTTCTGATTCTTGTTTAGATGCAAAGTTCTTTCTGCTGTTTCAATTCTCACCATGAAGAACCTGATTATAAATCATCAAATGCATTTAAACAGCCTTAGCTAGAAACAGCTCCTGCTGCTGCTCATGCAAGTGGCAAGCTGCAGAAACTTCTCCATTGCAACACATGGTTGGTAAAAAAGTCCCTGCTACATAAATGTCTTCAGTTCAACAAGTAATAGTGATACAGCAGTGCAGTGATTTTTAGCTCAGCCAAAAAAAGACATAATCCTCACTTTGTGCCCTGAAGTCTTGCATGGGACAAACCAGTTCCAGATGAGGAACATCTGCAGTTTGGTGCAAGAGGAAGCAACGCTTACGCAGATGAAATGTAACTAAAGGGTGTTTCCAGGCTTACAAACAGAATCCAAAACACAAAAAAGGAGAACAGTTCTTACAGGAGGACACCTAAAAATCCTTCAATCTGTGATCATTTTATTTTTTTTACAACTAATAGCTATTCTGAAGGATGAACCCAGGCCTGAGCAACCTCAAGTAAAAATGAATAGCTTTTTAACAACAAAGTTCAATGGACAACTGCAAATAGGATGTGAGCTGGAAACCTTACCTACAGAACTATAAATATACCCCAGCCTCTACCCACACAAGCATCCCTTATCAATTTTAATGCACCACTCAATGCAACAGGATTGAGAAGGCTGACTTGAGCAGGACAAGCATTTTCAGACTCAAGATTTCAGGTGTGCTGGGTTCATCTGGAGGTAAAAGGATGACTCCAAAGACATGCAGACTCCTACAGACCTCTTTGGTACACTACTGGAGCGCTTTCTGCTCCTGTGAGGGCTGGCCTTGCAATGCCCTTAGGGAACTGGCACATGCCATCATTCCCATGGGACACATAGAAATTCCATGTGAATAGAAATTCCATGTGAAACCCTGAATGCAGATTGGGGTTTGTGCACCTGCAAGAAGCTGGAGGTGCACAAGCTACCAGAGCGTGCTGGAGGCTGGTGGCAGGACATGAGGGGAGCCCAGACCCTGATGCTCCAACCTCACCTGTCTGCTCCTGGACAGCTTCCTTTAGCAGTACTGTACTCTTGTGGTGTGACACACTATGGTCACACATCCATGTCATTGTAATTAGTGCTTTGTTTTCTCTACCCAGAAGCTATGAGGCAGCAGGAACTATTTCTTTTTAAATGCAGAGGATCATGTTATGGTTCATTACCTTTCCAGCAGACAGTAACTGATGCACAGTGTTGCTGCTGATGCCTGGTGGTTGCTTTCCATGCACAGGAATGATAACATAGCCACGGGCTGCAGCGATGGTGAACGTCCTGCTGCTGCTAACAGCAAGCTGTTGGAGAAAGGACAGTTTTAAGGGCTTTGGTTTAATCATCTGGACACAAGTGCTATTTTTAGTCTCTTCTATTTTGGTCTCAAGCCTGTGCCAAGGGAAGACGACAAAGCTGATGTCTCCCACAGCCCAGGGGCAGAGGGGGACCACATTTTGGGAAGGGAAAAGCAGAGTCGGCAGGGATTGGGAGGGACTCCTGGAGATGATCCAGTCCAACCCCCCTGCTAAAGCAGAGTCACCCACGGCAGCTTGCCCAGGCTCACCTCCAGTGAGGTTTGGAATCTCTCCACAGAAGGAGACTCCACAGCCACTGTGGGCAGTCTGGGCCAGTGCTCTGCACCCTCACAAGAAAAAAATTTCTCCTCCTGGTCAGGTGGAACCCCCTGGGTTCCAGTTTGTGCCCTTGTCCTGTCCCTGGGCACCAGTGAGCAGAGTCTGGCCCCATCCTCTTGCCCCCAGCCTTTAGCTCTTACGGAGCGTTGAGCAGCTCTCTTGTGGGGCTGCCCTTCTGCAGGCTAAGCAGCCCCAGGGCTCTCAGCCTTTCCTCCTCCCAGAGATGCTCCAGTGCCCTCAGCATCTTGGTAGCCTCTGCTGGACTCCCTCCAGTAGTTCCCTGTCTCTGTTATAGATCTGTGAGACCTGGTTGCTTCCCAGCAACCCACCCCAAACTCCACCGTGTCTGCGGGCAGCTCTGGATAGAAGCCATCGCGATGAAGACAGAAGGGCGCCCATGTCCGCGGCTGGGGATAGAGCTGGTAGGCAGCAACCAAAAGAAAAGGTGAGAAATTGCCGTTACGCCTCTATGTCAGAAAGTGCTCGGGGAACCGAGATTTGGGCAGGAAAAGACGGGGCCAGGGGAGTTAAAAAAAAAAACAAACCACAAAACCACCACCAAAATCAAAAACGCTCAGGTNCCCCCCGCAGCTCCTCCTCACTATTCTGACCGTAACCACTGGATGGGCGATATAGGGCTGTGCTTTCGGGCCCTGCAGCCCGGTCCAGCCCGACCTGCCCTGCCGTCCCCTTACGGCCCTGCTGGGCAGAGCCATGGCAGTGTCTCGGAAGCAGTTTTCTCTGCTCCGGAAGCACCTGTTCGTGGGAGGGCAGAGCGCTAGGGGCGGAAGCGTTGCGGCGGCTGCAGGGAGGGGTCTGGCTCCGGCTCCCGCTCCTCGGTCTCCGCCGCGCCTCGGCGCACCCAACCATGGGTACCCGCGACGATGAGTACGATTATCTCTTCAAAGGTAACGCCCGCCCCAGTTTATGTGGGTAAATAAACCGGGGGTCACCTTCCGCCCCCGCGTCCCTCACAGCCCCGCGGAAGGGGCCTGGGCCCATAGGCGGGTCCCGGTGGTCGCTCCCTTAACGCGATCACCTCGGAGAGCTACGGGGCGAGGGAGGGTGGAGGGCTTCGGTCAGCCCCTGGTGCGGTGTGGGGGCATCGCCGAGCCCTTCCTCGGATGTTTCTGGAGCTTGATCGCCGAGGTTGTGCTGGGCGTCGCTGCCTGCCCCAGTCACCGCCTCGCCCCAGAAGGTCAGGTTTGGGCTGTTTATCGTAGCGATGGTCTGGTGTGTTGGCCTCTTGTCCGAGGCTTTTGCTCCCAGAAGAGGCAGAGGGGACAGCTAGCCTTGTAGGGTGGTGAGTGAAGATCGCTGGTGAGAATGCCCAGGGTCGATAAGGACTTCTTTTTCCAGCTGTTAAAATAGGGCTGTGAAGTGGACGAGTTATATGCTTAGCGTTGGTAGATGATGCAGCTAATTTAACACAGTAGAATTATTCACTCCCTTCTGTATTCCGACCTCTTCACAAGGGGAGAATGGAGCTGCTGGTTCCCACCTGGTGGTCCCTCATCCTGTCTTGGTACCCAGCAGAGAAGGAACACCTTGTTTTCCAGGACTGATGCTCCTACAGCAGCAAGTTGGGTTAAAACCTTGCAGGTTGTAGTTAACTAATCGATTTTCACTCCCCGCAGAGGAAAATAACTGGCCTGCTGTAAAGGTTCCTAAAGCATGCTGTGAAGCACACATGGAAATGCTGATGTTTTGAAGTTGACTCTCCAATTTCTTAAATCCTGTTGCAAAAGCAAGCCAAGGGTTTTCAAAAGTAGTTTTTTATTGTGATGTGATGTTGTAAATTTGAATTCAGGATTGAGATTATTGCTTGTTACGTTGTGATGAGGAGAGACCCAGAGCTTGTCATCAAAGAACTTAGGTAAATATCAGTGTTGGGTTTTTTTCTGTGCCCTTAAACTTCTGTAATAGCTTTGAGGAATTATATTTTTGTTGTTGTTGTTGCTTGTTTTATCCAAGTGCCACGTGGAAATTGGCATTATTTCTAGCTATAAATCAGTTTTTTGTACTGCTATTAAAATCAAATCATAAGATACCATGAAGGGCATCTCTTTTCAGCTTGCAGCACTGGCACAGACCTTGCTGACCACTGGTTTAATCATATCAGTCTTACTGTGGGGACTTTACAGGTACAAGTTATCAAAACCACTGCATTACTTTTCCCTGTGCATACACTTCTGTCAGTATGCTTCTAATGACTGTTTTAGCTGGGCAGGCTAAAATCAGTGACGCAGAGTTTGTTGGGAGAGCTCCTATCTTTTATTAGGCCTACTTCCTTATAGAGTTGGGAAATAATAAAGTTGGGATCCAGTTACATAGAAAAGTTCAAAGCTAGTTGAACTGATTGCCCCTCCTAAAGCTTTTTCTGTTTAGACTAGTGGAGAGAAGCTGTTGGGAGTGCAGGGAATGCTGTGAAAATGGGGGTCTGAAGATCAGCGATTCAGGTTTTGCAATGCTGAAGCAGGCTGCAGGAAGTTGATGCAATGTCACATAACTGGGCTTCATGTGGCAGCTGAAATAACATAACAAATGCAGAGTAAGGCAAATTGTGGAAACTTTTGTAACTTCCCAAAGGTGAGGATGGTTCTAAACAAGCTGTCACCACTCTGGAATGCTCTTGGAACTATTGCAGCTTGCTCTCTGAAATGGAGTAGGTCTCTGAAATGAATCTCTCATTACTAGCCACTTGCCAAAAAGGCAAGAGGATGGTGAAAACTCTTAGAAAAGTAAATGAGGACTCTGGGGGGACATCAAGCTGATATTGGAACCCCTCTGCTATGAGGCCAGGCTAAGAGAGTTGGGCCTGTTCAGCCTGGAGAAGAGAAGGTTCCAGGGAGACCTTCTTGCAGCCTTTCAGGACCTAAAGGTGACCTACAGGAAAGCTGGGGAGGCACTTTTTAGCAGGGCCTGTTGGGACAGGACAAAAGGTTTTAAAATGGTTTTAGACTAAAAGAGGGGAGATTTAGACTAGATAGAAGGAAGAATGAGAGGATTAGTTGTCACATGAAGGGTGGTGAGACCCTGGCCCAGGTTGTCCAGAGAGATAGTAGACGTCTCATCCCTGGAACCATTCCAGGTCAGGTTGGACCTTGGGGCTCTGAGCAACCTGCTCTTAGTTGAAGATGTCCCTGCTAACTGCAGTGGGGGGTGGACTAGGTGACCTTTAAAGGTATTTTCCAACTCCTGTGGTTTGAACCTGGGGTATGAACATCTTGGGTATTGAGGGGAAGTGTAGGCAGTATGTGCATACCCATTTTGCAAGTGATGCTGTAGAATTAAAAATGTGGAGAAGAGCATCAAAATCATCAGTGAAAGGGATATGAATCCATTAGGTCTCTCCTGAAGTGATGTACAACACTATCAGAATTAAAACACTGAGTAATAAGGACAAGTAGGGAAAGTATCTACTGTTTGTCATCACTTCTCTGGATATTTGAAATGCTTCTTTTGTTGACTAGCAGGTGAAAACAAAAGGACATAAAGTCCCACAAATGTCAGTGTGGTGCATTGCTGTAAATACTATAAATGGCTTTGAAAGACTTCACATATGTGTAGAGGAAGAAAACTGTCTGTTGGAGTGTATCAGTGCAATGGTTGTAACAGCAAACCTGAAGGTATTGTTTGTTTGGAAATGCAAGTGAGCTCTTTGCCTTCCCTGCATTAGATGTGGAGGCACTTTGGGGCTGTAACAAACCTCTTGGCTCAGCCATTTACCACAGAGGAGTTTGGAGGCTCAGCTCTGCATACATATAGTATGTACAGGTAACAAACAATCCCTACCCCAAAGTCCCTTTGAGATGCCAGGTTTCTTTGTGACAGCAACTGGGTACATAAAACAGGGGCAGAGGTGGGGAGGGAGATTGACAGAGGCCATGATTGTGTTGGGTTTATCACCAGTTACTTACAAGGTGTAGGGTCAGGTCATCTTTTTCACTTTTCCTTTAAACTCCAGCTGAAGTTGGCAGGAAGAGGTGTTCAGCAGCAGCTTCTTCTGAGGGCTGTGAAGGTGGGTCCAGGCTGTTTATTGATGTCCCTCTCAGTAGCAGAGCTCAATGCAGAAAGGAGTGGTTTCAGACATTGTAAGTCCTCAGCACTAATGTGCTTGTTTCAAATTGTTTAATGTGTGACTTGTGGAATGCCTTTAGCCACAGACAGTACAAGCTGGTGATGGTGGACTACCTGTTTTCAACCTGCTTAGCTTGTCAGTTATCTCATACTTCAGGAGATAAAAGTATTTCCTGAAAACTTCAGCTAAGAGATTTAACAGAAATAAGAATTGGGTGAGTGAGCTGGAGTGTTGGGGAAAAACTAATCCTTTCTTGATGTAGTTCTCTGAATTGTTTTTCATGCTACTTAGGAAGTGGAATTCTTAGTTTGATCTTGGACAGAAATAAAGCTGGAATTCTAGAATGAGATTCATACAGGAGTGGAGACTTCACTCTCTTCTATTTTTTTCTCTCCACCAAATGCTTGTCTTAAACCTTTGGGGAGGTAAATGCTGTAGATAGTCAAGTGCATTATTGAAAGCACATGGCTGCAAGTATTGAACTGGCACATCACTGAACCAGTAAGAATCACCTGCCTAGTAGTAAGTTGTCACTTGGGGCAAGATGATCACTGTCATGGCTGTCAGGATGTGCCAATAGACATCTCTCTTAATCCTGAAGCTTTCTAAGGTGTTGGTCCAAAGAAACTGATTGTTGGAGGTTTTCAGGAATAGATCTTGTGGCTGAACTTGCTTATGTGTTTCTTCTAGACCTTCCTCCTTCCAGTGCTGATGTAGTAGAGGAATTTGCTGATGATGCCAGCTGGGTGGTACAGGAGAAGCTTGAAGCTTGCTGATGAGGACTGCAATCCTCCAAAGGGGATTTGGATTTGGGATGTAAGCTTTTATGCCTGGGAAATCATAGGAGTTCAGTGAAGTTTAGCAACTTGAAGGGAGAATAATTTCAGTCTGATCACAGGCAGACTGAGCCATCAAGGTGATAAGGTCAGGTGAAGGTAATTCCAGCCTCAGGTATGTCTAGTAGAGATGGAAGTATTAAAATCCCTGTCTACATCACAGAGAGATCTTGCTTAGAATGACTTGTGCAGTTCTTCTCACTGTGTGGAAGAGAAATAGAAAACCTTGTAGGGAAGATGTTTGGGGAAATGGCAGTCTGTTTATAAGGAAACATTTGAGAAATTGGCTTGTTTAGCTAGTAGAACAAAGCCAAGAAAAGATGTGGTTGCTTTCTGTAAATACCCCACTGTAGACACCACTGGGAGAAGAAACTAATAAGCTAATGGACAGTGCTGGCACATGAACATCACCATCAGCTGACCACTACATTCTTCTGAAAATTAGAAGGCAATTTCTAACCATTAGGAGTGAGTTTCTGGAAGAAAAGCCTGATAAAAGTGTGTGTGCAGGAACAATTAGCTTTAACATGGAACCAGATAATGTCATTTCCCTCCCAGAAACTGTTTGCCTGGGGTAGTTAGAATGGGACTCAGCCATCCAGGGTTATTTCTACTGTATTTCTATGCTAAAAATGTGATACATCATGTAGCATAAAATATCAGATTGAGGTGGTTTGATGAGGAAAGCAAAATAAGAAGACAGTCTGAGTGGCTGCTAAAGCTGTTTCAGTTCATAAAGGTGTTCAAAGAGTGATACTTGCTCAGATGGGCAGAAACACAGCAAGTGTGAGGAGTCTTAGGTGCCTGCTGACATTGGAAGCTGTTCCTGTGTCCGTGTTCAAGAGGAGCTGCAGTGGCCCAATTAAGTGAAGGAAATGGCTGACTTCAAGGAGGAAAGGCTAGCATTTTTCCTTTTTAATTGGAACATATTAATCTGGTGCTGGAAGCTGTTCAGAACATAAGCAGCAGGGGATTCAAACAAGGTAAGGGGAAAAAAAACCTGGCAGAGGAATGAAAATGATCTGTCTGTTGTGAAGTGACTGAAAACTGTGCTTTGAAATATGCACTGAACAACAAAAATATGTTTGAGGGGAATACTTAACAGCTGTATGATGCATCCTGTTAGGAAAAGGAAATGATGTATTTAGAGATTGCTGTTCTTGTTTAGAGAAGTTTTTGGCTGCTGCCGAAGCTAATGCTGGGTGATAGCAGGATTGAGGTGTGTGAAGGGAGCGGAGAACTTTCACCTCCTTGGAACTTGTTTTTGTCTTCACTGGGATATATTACAACCATGATGTCACCTGAAACTGCCTAAACCTGCCAAAATAGTATTGAAGAACCTATTTGCCACTGCAAGAGGAAAGCTGTGGCAGTTTGCCAGGTGGTGATGATGCAGTTAGGTGCCCTGTCCCCTACGCTAAGTTTATTATGGTTAAAAGTCTTCCATGCTAGCAAAGCTGAAGCTAGGCAGCCAACACTGACCAGTGTGGACCTGTCAAGTAGGAGAGCAGAATCCCATTTGCATTAAGCATACCTGTTTGCCACCTACCTGCACTTATGATCTTCCTAAAGAGAAATGGTTAACAGAGACTCTCTGTGCTTTATGCAACTCCTGCAGCTTGGCTGGCTGCATGCTGAATCAGCTGGCAGGGGAGGCTGGAGAGATCTTTATTTTGATGAAGTACTCTCCACAAGGCCACGTTTGAAGCTAGTATTTTCATTTTATGGAGGGTGTTTAAAAGGTGCTGCTCTGCCCTTGCAGTCAGAGGAAATCCCATTTGTCAGAACTGCTTTGCATTATTTAACTGAAGATGGTGCTCAGAGGGCTGCTGGGTGACACAGCAGCAGATGGGAGGGTTTGTGCTGCTAGACTGAGACTCAGTAGGGCCTTTCTCATGTGGTTGGAGTGTATTTGGTGCACTCCTTCCTCTGTTGCAGCACATGGAATCCTTAACACTGTCTTGCAGTGTCTCAACTGTTCCATCATGTATATTACTGGGCAAGTATTGTTGCTTTTTAAAAGAAGGATAGGCACAGCATTTTTTTTTTTGGTCAAGTGAGCATGCTCTTCTTTTGCTTGGAGTGGCCTTAATTCACTGCCAAACTTCTACATTATCAGCCTTTCTTCTCAAGGATTTTACTTGTCCTCTTTTTATTCCATTTCCTTCTGTTATCAGTTCCATACCTTATCTTCATTAAGGGCAGAAGATCCCAAGAGGCTCCTGTTGATGTGACTCAGGGTTGTGAATGTGTTTCATCCAGTGGCCTGCATCTTGGCAGTGGGTTTTAAGTTACATTTAAAGCTGCACCTTTCAACTCAGCATTACAGGATATTGCAGTGAGTCCTCATGAGGCTTTTCTTCCTGTAGGAACTGGACTTTAAACCTTCTGTCAGTCTCTTGTCCAGCACAGCTGAATCCTTCCAGTGAGTTTTGCTTGGCACTGGTGATGAGTCAAGCTGAGCTGGGGAAGGGGGGTGGATGTGGGTTCTAATTCTGAGCTTCAGCAACACCCTGGCAGCATTTTAGAGCAGTTTGCAGCAGCAGCACCTGAGGCACTGCAGAAGAGCAAAGTGCTGTGGCTCAGCTAACAGTTTAAACAGTCCACCAAGGTGATGGTGGTCTTGTGGTTTTTTTGGGGTTGATTCTTTTTTCTTCCCCCTTGACAGTTTTTCTCTACCAGTGGGGAGCCTCTCCTCTGCAAAGGTATCAGGAGTGTAAAGTGAAGGCAGGATCTGCTGCTTACCCTGTTTTGGACTGTTTCATTGAAACAAGTTTCAGTTGCTTGGTGTGGGGTTTTGGGTTTGTTGTTACAAGGAGGTGAAATCCAAATGGTCTTCAACTTTTGCAATGAGAGCCATAGATATTCTTCCTGGAGAAGGAATGTTCTTCCATGTTGGGCAAAGGAGACAGCAAGAAGAAGGAAAAGTTGAGTCTGTTCAGAATGCTGGTGAACATGGCAGCTCTGGCACTCTAGAAATACCAAGACTTAGACAGTAAACCCATGACAAGGATGGTGATTTTGCCATTGTTTTTCCTTCTGGACAAACATTTGTTTGTTGCAGGTGATGGTCAATGTATCATCTGCAGCTGGAATCTGATTCTGATGTCATTTTTGTCTTGTAGTTGTGCTGATTGGAGACTCTGGAGTAGGCAAGAGTAACCTGCTGTCTCGGTTCACTCGCAATGAGTTTAACCTGGAAAGCAAAAGCACCATTGGAGTAGAGTTTGCCACAAGAAGCATTCAAGTTGATGGGAAGACAATAAAGGCTCAGATCTGGGACACAGCAGGGCAGGAGCGCTACCGAGCTATAACATCAGCGTAAGTAAGGCCTTGTGTGGCTGAAGAGAACCTTTTGCTGAGGAAGGGAATTTTAGGCCCTTCCAATTCCTCAGAAGCTGCAAACAGGGTGTGTTTGGATTTGATTGTGTAATATCCACAACCTGTGGTGGAAGGAAGCTTAAGTGTTCTCCAGCCCAGAAACTTGATTTAGTGTGTCCCTCCAGAAACTGATTTGCTTCTTGGTGCTCTCATGGTAGGTAACTGGAATGCCTAGAATGCCAGAGCTTTGAGAGATTCATTTAAATGCAAGTGATTGATAAAGTGATATCAGTGTTTGTGGAGGTTTTATCAGGGGTAACCTAAGTGCAGAACCCCTCCTGTAGCAGCAAGGAAAGACTGCTCACGTTGTATCCTTGTTTAAAACCCAGCACAGCAAAAGCTGGTTGTAAGTAAGGCTGGAAGTAATTGTGGGGTGGGAGAACACAACCTGTTTCTTTTTGAATGTGTTACTATGCCTCTCTGGTCTGCAAGGAGACCAGCTGTGGCCTTTGGTAAAGAGAATAGATCATGTTGACATTTTTATGATCCAGTGAGTCATTCTCAAGTCTCTCTATCACTATGGGCCGTGCCCATGCTGCACCCACAGGGATGGGTGGGGGAGAATTTTCAGGAGTGGATCAGAGGTTGAAAGTGATAGTAGCTTCCCAGAGACTCCAGAGCTTCATTTTTGGGTTACAGGGTTCTCCCCACAAACAGGGGGTTTGGCTTACCCCTTAGTCTCCAAGCTGTCCTGGCTGTCTTGGTGGTCCTGTGGCATAACTCTAGTCTGAGTGCTCTGCTTCACTCTTCACGTAGCCTGCTTCTAGGTGTTTTTTTGTGGCTAGCTATCTTAGTAACAGCTCCTTCCCATGATTGCCCAGTAACCTGTCACTGTGAATCATGATGTTTCCTGCCAGGTCTCTAACACATCTCTTCACCCCCAGGTACTACCGTGGAGCTGTAGGGGCATTATTGGTGTATGACATTGCAAAGCACCTGACTTATGAGAATGTAGAGCGATGGTTGAAAGAGCTGAGAGACCATGCTGACAGCAACATTGTGATCATGCTTGTGGGGAACAAGAGTGACTTACGCCACCTGAGAGCAGTCCCTACAGATGAGGCCAGAGCTTTTGCAGGTCAGTCAACTCAGAATCATTTCCTAATGCTAACTCTCTGGGTAGCCGCAGATGAGGTGAAAGAAAACTTGAGGAGGTGAAAGAAAACTTGAGGAGGTGAAAGAAAACTCAGGGAAGTTCCTCACACAGTTCTTGAAAGTGAAAGAAATTTTTACTTTCAGTGCCTTAAAGGAACACAGCACTGGGCTGATCCCTGTGCTTGAGGGTGAGGCTCTAGTGTTGGTGTTGAGTGATGTCGCTTTCAGATTGTAAGGTGGGGAGGAAACTTGCAACGTTTTAGTCTTGATAGCTCTGAGTCTCATGAGGAGCACTACAAATATAATCTGGGACAGAAGTTCTTCCAGATAGGAAAGAGGTGTATGCTGTACCCCTCTAATTATAGTATTTCTGTCCTCAGAGAAGAATGGTTTGTCATTTATTGAGACATCTGCTTTAGACTCGACAAACGTGGAAGCAGCTTTCCAGACTATTCTGACAGGTGAGTCATCTAGTGCTTTGTGTTTCAAGGGGGAAGGGCAGAAGGCTGCTCAGATATGATGCAAAGAGGCATTTCTTTAGGATTTTGCTATTTAATCATTCTTCATAGCCAGATGATTTGGAGTCCAGTTTCAAAGTGTCACAGCTGAAAGATTGTAGCTTTGAACTCGGGAACGAATCTGTGTTCACTTTGATCTGCCCCAGGTTTCTAGTCAGCCTGGTTTGTGTTTCAATTTCCCCATACAGGGAGTGCCCACAGGAGAGAATTGCCTCATGCAAGCATCAAGTTAAAACAGTCATTGTTTGTCAAAACAGTCAATCTGGTTTGTTTCCATCTGTAATGGGGACCATAGCAGTTGCCATGGGAAAAAGGGATGAAAGAGTAGAGAGTTCCTTCCTTTGAATACTCCTGCTACTGGTGGTTTGAGATGTAGTGACTCCTGAGCTGCAGGGTAGTCACTGCCATTGCATTTAAGAGTCCTGCCTGGACTTTTGGCTCCTGTAACATGTGATGGCAGTGACTTCTGGGGGTTTTTTTATGCTCTGTGGATAAAGTACTTCCTTTTTATATAAACCCCTTTTTCAGATAGACAAAACTTGTTAAAACTTTGAGACATTCAACTACAACTTCCTGTAGACCTTAACTTACCTGTGGCTTATAAAGGATAGTATGGGAGCCCACAAATTGCCATGGAATTCCCAGCTGCCATAGGACTTCTATATTGCTGTGTACCCTATCAGCTGTGGCCAGGGCAGAGTGGGACAGCAGTGCTGTGGGTGGGTTTTGAGCCTGCATCATTCCCAGCTTTGCAGAGGCTTCTGTCCATCTCTAGTCTAGCCCTTCAAAAGATCTTGGAGACTCCTGTTTTGGTATGTCTCTTTGTTCTAAGTGCCCCAGGCAGTCTCCAAGAGCCTCCAAGGTGTTTCTCAGTTGCAAATTTCAACTCCTTCCTTCCCAATGTAGCATGTGTCAGGCTACCTGATGTGCTTGGTATGAGCAGCAGCCTCACTTCTAAACTATGTGTCACTGTTAATCAGATCTCATTGCTCTGACATTGGCACCTAGACAGTTTTGAATTGTTTTTCTCTTTGCCAGCTAATTTAGACATGCTTTTAAAAACACACCAGAAAGGACTTGTTAGCCATCCTGGAACATGCAGGTGAGGAGGCAGCTAGGAAGTTATTAAATGTAATAAAAGTATAAATTCTGTATCATTTCTGGAGTTGTTTGAAATGCTTTAAGAACATCCTAGCAGTAGAGAGAGTTATTAGGCTGCTGGAGTATTACCTGCTTGTGTTTGTTTCTTGTCTTACCCTTAGCTGTAAAAGGCCTCTGAGAGGTTCTGGTTCCATTGTGGTTTTTACAGTGGGTTCCTCAGCAGCAGTACTTCTGCCCATGCACTACTGGAAAAGTGTGCCCATCTGAGATGAAGAAAGAGTGCATAGGGATGTTTGCTTGCTGCTTCATACAATGCTGGGACTGGAATTGGAGTTTGTTTCCTCTTTAGCTGAGCCATGTGATTCCCTTTTAATTTTACTTCAACTGTAGTGTAGTCATTTGGTTGTAGTTCAGCATTGCACATGTTGCAATGTTAGCTTATACCCTTAGTCCCTCCATGACTAACTACTAATGCCATCAGAGGGTGGATGGCTAAGGAGTGCCTGGTGGTGATGGTATCTTGGAAGCCACCTGCATTTCCTGTTTCTTCACCTACCTCAAGGCAGTCCTGGCCAAAGTGGTTGTGAATTTGGGCATGGATTTTTCAGGAGAAAGACATTTGTGTTGTTGACTTGTAACTGCTAAGTCCTGAAATGTATTCCTTTATCCATGTGTCCCTGGTAGTTCCTCTCCTCTCAGGAGCACCAGACTGAACTTTGAGGTCAGATTCTGGCCACGTGTGCTGTGTGTGATGTGGAACAAACAGCCTTGCTCCTTGCTCTTTCAGAAAGTTTTCAGGCTCTCCAATGAAGGTTAGTTGCTCCTTCAGCACTAGCCCTAATAAAACAACTGGAAATATCTCAGACACTGTTTATCCCCTTCAAGGTGGCTGTCAGGCTGTCACAGCCAATATAAACTGGTCACCTCGTTGCCCTCATCTCCTCTTGGACTGTTG
The DNA here is from genome assembly GCA_013399015.1 of Galbula dea. Taxonomy (NCBI): domain Eukaryota; kingdom Metazoa; phylum Chordata; class Aves; order Piciformes; family Galbulidae; genus Galbula; species Galbula dea. The sequence goes on along the minus strand of VWZX01000349.1, from coordinate 700,600 downwards.
TGTTCTCTAAAAGTGATGGCTGAAGAGGTGGAAAGTTTCCTGCAGGCCCTGGGCTGCTGCCTGGCTGCCACAGAGCCCTGTGACGCTCAGACAATATCCTGCCGTTGCCATGGGGAAGCAGTTCACCTCTTGGGCACAGGCTAGGCTCTTTCTTTCTCTCTCCTTGCATGCTTCCAACAATACCTTTTCTTCCAGAAGTTATTTTGAATTCTAATTTGCAGAGATTTGATTTATATATATATTTTTTTTCCCCTGGTTTAATTTTTCTGGAAGGGAGAGCAATCTGGAATGGGAGAAGGAGTGATGAAAACTTGCCCTTGGTGGACTTGGACAGCTTGTTGAGGCTGTTGCTTTTCCACAAGCCTCAGTGTTCCCTGTGTGTTGCTGTGACAGTAGTTTGGGTAAAAAGAGCTCTTGGCTATGTGGACAGGGATCCTTGTTCAGGAGGGCTTGGTTCAACTGTGCTGGAAGAAACACTTCTGCTGATTAGTGGGCATGTGGCTTGCTCCAGACAGGAGCTTCTGTTTCAGGGAGATAAAGATGAAGTAAATAATGCATTAGCAGCAGGTTGGCTCCATCTTGGCTGTGACTGGCATGCTAAGGATGAATGTTCTGCCAATAAACTTCTCAATAACACTTCACAGCTGGCTTTTTCTGTTAATGATTTGCTTTGAAGGAAAGAGGGGAGCAAGTCATCTGAGGAATGTAGTTTTCAGAGCTGACCCTGCAGAATTTCAGAGAGAGTCTGTATTTGGCAAGGCTGCCTCTGAGCCTAGTGCCTGGGGGTGGAATGCTTGGCTGTCCTTTGAAGAAGGAAGTTGGTAAAGGCACCAGGCTTTGCCACAGGCTCTGAGTGGAGGTGGCTGACAGAAGGGGCAGGGCATGCTGCTGCACCAGCTCTGCCGGTATTTGCAGTGCTGGGAACTGCACTGTGGAGACATCCCAGGCTGCTCTCAGTCCCTGGTGCACCGCTGCTTAGATCTTTCCTGAGCAGGGTGTTGTGACTGAGGTTTGTAGCCAAACTCCATTCTTCTCTAGCCTTACTGAAGCTGATCTGGTTGGAACAGTGCTGGGCACTTGTGAGGTGTAGCAGGGTCCATGTTGAGCTTATCCACACCTAGATTCTCAGATCAAGCTACTTTGAATAGCTGGCTTTGGGCATGGGAAATAGGAATCCATTATAGTCAGCACAGCCTGAGTCCATTATCTGCTGTGGTTACAGGTGGAAGAAGGGAGAGGAAACTTTTCTTTCCTCCCCCTGTATTATAGAAAACTCTTAGAGGGAGCTTTATCTTGCATCTAGTGGGCTTCCTGTCCTACTGTGGATTCCAGATGAGGTTTTGTGGACCTTTTCCTTCTGTGGCTTAGAGTAATGGTCCCTATCCAAATTCTCCTGTTGCAAGATGTCTAGACTGCAAGGGTTGATTGTTGTGCACACAAAGCTGCTTTGTATCATCTGGCAAATAGGAGAGGCTGGTATTATAATCCTAGCCACTCTGAGCATTCACAGCAGGATAAAGCATCCTTAAAGTAAACTGGAGTCTGTCTCCATTCCCTGCCTGCCTCTGTGCTGGCTCTGTTCCCGTGCCACATTCTGCTGCAGCTTCATCTCAAAGGAATCCCATTTCCAAGGTAACAACATCATAGAGCATTAAAGTCAGAAAAATCTAGGGATTTCCTCTTTTTGTTAGCTCTGTACACCTGAAAATGAATGGAACTCTAGTGCAGGCTGAACAGACAAGGGCTGGACAAGCTCTTCCTAGGCAGCGGTGTCACTTTTTCCCAGCCCTTTTACAGTGCAAGGCCTGTCTCACACAGTTACCAATTATGCAGTGATGCATTTGGCTGAATGTGCTCTTAATAAGGTCTCATTCAGTTACTGAGCAACTGCATAAAGTGCAGTGTCTTCATTAAAAAGCTCATGTCTTCATTAGCCTGGCATTCCTCCCTGCAGACCAGTTTCAGTGTAGGCTTTGCAACTGGACATTTTGCCCCAGCGAGAGCAGGTTTGAGCTGTTCCCACCTCTCCTTTCATACCCTCACAGCTGTGTGTGGTGAAAGTCTGCACCTGATTCAGGGAAAGGCAGTTCTTAGCCATTTACTCTTTCTCCTAGGGCAGTAGCTGTGGCTGCATAAAGGTTTTGCACTGTAGAGGAGGGAGAAGCAGCAGCGAGCATCAAACTTTGGGTTGCTGCAAGTTGATTCAAGTGGCACAGCTGCTAAACGTCCTTGTAGGAGTGCTGGGAAGGTCATGGAAATGGGGATCCTGGAAAGACATTCCTGGAGTCAGAGAGGACAGACCCTCTATCAGCAGAGCTATCAGTGCTGTTAAGATTATTTTTAAGGCTTCAGGGCTGTTTACTGAAGATCTTTGCTGTAAGATGAGGGTGTTGTACAGAGGGCACCCTGGTGTGAGCCCTTGCTTACAGCCCTTGGAAGAAGTGACAGCTTGTGTTAGGAACTAGTATGAACTTGTTCAGGAAGTTCTCTGGAAAACTGAGAATTGCTGCTGCTCAAGGTGCTGCTAGGGAGTTTTCAGTAATGAAGATGGCAAGAGCCTCCTCCTGCTGAACAGGAACAGGCAGGGTTCTGCACTTGAAGGTAAACTGGGTACCCTCTGCTGAGTCAGGGTAGTAGAGCAGAAATCTTGCCCTGAGGAATGAAGAGCAGGTCTCTTCCAGCTCTGCTTCTTCCACCTCTGCACACAGGCACTCTCTGGAATATAGCTGCATGGTCTGCCTCAGGGCCAAGTGAGCTTTTGTCTGCAGATTCCCACATGGCCTTGGAGGTGGCTTTGAAGATCTGATTTCATGGGATTCACTTCATGTGAAGTATCTTATGTGTAAGACTACTGGAAAGAAGAATGAACTCAGCAAAGGGTGAAATCAGAAACTCCTCTGACGTGTGCAGCTCTAGTCTGGTTGCCTCAGTGACTTGATCTGTTAACTGAAGTGTATGTAAAATTCATTTGTATCTTCAGAGCAGTTTATCCCTATCTGAGTTGGAGCTGTCAGTTTGGAGGCCCAGCAGACAGATTTTTTCAAATCACCACCTGCATTTGTACTGTCTCCAAGTGGGAGACTTGCATTTAGCCAGCAAGGCCCATGGGTGCTTGCTGCCTTGCTTTGGGGAGTGCTTGGCCTCAGTGTTGGCAGCTGAAATCAGTGCACTCTCCTTGCATCAAGGGCAGTGTTTTAAAGCCTTGTTTGTCAGGGGCCCTTTTTAGCTCCTCAGTGCCATCCCTTCCCATTGCCTTAAGAGCAGGCACTGAGCTGTGTGCCCAGCCCTTGGCAGCACAGAGGACCTCTCTGCACGAGGTTGCTCAATTTCCAGTCCTGAAATGATGTCAGGATGTGCACTAAGCAGCAGCTCATTAAAACTCTGAACAAAGGCTGCTTGCTAATGACAGATTCCTGGTGCAAAAGACACGTCTTCATTCGGGGTCAGGTGAGGTGTGTGTTTTGGACACTCATTATCCAGCTGATAAGAGACTTCAGACCTCCAGAAGAACTTGGACCTTGGCTTTGTTTCTCCAGCGTTGTTTGCGAGCTCTGCTCTTCCCTGCTGTGCTCTGCAGGAGGAGTGAAGTGCAGACACCCTTGTCCTCTGCAGCCTGAGCTTATCTGAAACCCTATGGCAGGGCAGTGAGCTGGAGCACACAAACTGGGTGTGGGCATCCACTCCCTTCTCTCAGGGGCTCTGCAGCACTGGTGTGTTTGTTACCAGCATGCTCCTCTGCTGTGCAAAGGAGAAGAGGTGATGTTGTCATTTCAGGGTCAACTTTTTGCTGAAGCTGAAACTCTCTTCAAGCTTTCTGTTAAAGTGAGGTTTAGCAAGCTGTTTGTTCTTCAACTTTCATCATTTTAAAACTCAAATTTGCAAGTGAGTTCCCCATGTTCTATTTTTGGTATCCTTTATTTCCTTTCTGGGGGTGAAGTGCTTCACATGCCCTGCTCTGTGCAGCTGAACTGAGACCTTTTGTAGCTGCATGCACCATCGGCCACTAACAAATCCCAGGAATCTGGGAAAGGCTTTTGGGACAGGTGGCAGTGTGCTGGGAAGGGCACAGGAGTCTAACTTCATCCTCTCTGATCTGGGGTGGAATTTCTTCTTCTGGAGTCTCTATTTCTTCTCCATAGTTTTGAAGTTTAGCTGCACTAACACAGTGTGTGCCCTGGCAGCTAAGAGGACCAGCTGTGTCCTGGGGTGCATCGAGCCCTGCAGTACTTGCTGGTTGAGAGAGGTGATTGTTCTGCTCTGTGCTACTGTGGCTAGCATTTGGACAAGACCCTCAGGCACATGGTGTAATTTTGGGGGTTGTCCTGTGCAGAGACAGGAGTTGAACTCGATGATCCATGTGGGTCCCTTCCAACTCAGGAGATTTATGAGATTCTAAGGAGATGCTGTGATTCTGATTTTGTAAAGGGTTTGTGTGCTGCTGAAGGGGCTGAGTCTCCCCTTTTGGACCCCAATCAACCTTTTCTGAAGATGTAAACTGACCTGGATGATAGGCAAGGTCTTGTTACGTGATAGGCATGTGGAGAGAAGAAATTGCCCTTGCACTCTTATCAAGAAATTTGGAGTGGTTCTTTTTCATCTTGCTGGTCAGCAAACATGTGACTGTTGCCCTCAGAGCCTTAAGAACTGTCAGAAGGAATTGGCACATGGTTTCTGGTTCCTGGCATAAAAACCCCCAATGTTGAATTCTGTCCCTTTCCATGTTCAGGGGAAGCAGAACAGTTGCTAAAAAGCTCATTTCTTTTGCGAAAAAAGAGAAGTAGTTTATTTTCTGAGTCTAGAAAGCATCACAACTGAGCTTCTTGTGAAAGCTGCTGTGTGTGACCTGGAGAGTTCCTGGATCTGGTTTTCTGCCTGGTTTCCCCCAGATTTCCCTTTCTGCTGGTGTCCATGTAGTGACAACTCTCTCTCCTCTTGCAGAGATCTATCGTATCGTTTCCCAGAAGCAGATGTCTGACAGACGTGAGAACGATATGTCTCCAAGCAACAACGTGGTTCCCATCCACGTCCCTCCCACCACTGAAAACAAACCAAAGATGCAGTGCTGTCAGAATATCTAGAATGGCTCCCCCTTTCCTCACAGGCTGTGTATATTCCCCAGGTCCAAGATTGAAATATATTTGTAATTCTCGTGGCTACATTCTCGTGTTTAGTTCCTGCTTATTCCTTTCTGAATTTCTCCATGTCTTGAAAACACTTTGATTTCAGTGTGGATGAATCTATTGCTTCTCTGTGGCTGCAGTATTTTTCCCAACACTGACTTGTTGGTGTTGGTTGAGGAAATTGGTTGGAACTGATGGGATCTCTTTCCAACATGATGCCTGCTAGTCAGAGCACAGACACCCTTGGGGATGTTATTCTGCTCCTCACAAAACATTTACTGTCAGGTTAAATAGGAAAATATCTCTGGGCAGGATAATCTTTCCTTGTCTTAAGGTGTTGTATACTGCATCTAAAGCTTGTTGAAATGCCCCTTGCTCTGAAGTGCAATTTTAATGTAAGGTAAATGTTTTTTGGCTACATCTTCAGATTGTCAAGTTAAGGGATTTTTGTTTGTTTGTTTGTTTTAATAGAATATTAGGGGGGAGAAAAGAGAATTTCTTGCAAACAAGCAGCAAGGTTCTTGCTACCTGTGAATGAGCTTTTGTGGCTTGGCCCCTGCTGCAAAGGAGGTTGTGATGAGGGAGCTGCTGGGAGGCTGGCCAGGGAGAGACGCTGGTGGGGCTCTGCTTGAGGTGCCTCTCGTGAAGAAGGTGACAGCATGAGCTGTGTAATGGTCACTTGAACACTGGAACCTGCAGCCTGGTTTTGTGCTGCCTGAGACTTGGCCTTCACAGTGCTAGGTGGTATCAGGAGTTGAGGATGCCTGTTTTTCTTTCATGGCATGCACGCTGGAAGGGTGTTGTCACATGTTACATATCATGTTTAGTAGTATGTGCCGCATATCAAACACTTGAGTGGATGAATCAGGAACTTCCACAAGCTGCTCTTAGCTTCCAGTTCTGTTTCACCTAGGCTTTTTCAAATTATCCCAGTGGTTTGGTAGATGTTCTCTAACAAAAACACATCTGGAGTAGTTTTCTTACTGGGTGCTTTCCTTCTGTGGCCTGTTGCTCAGTCCAACTCACCTGGTCAATTCGCTTGTTCAGGGATACATGAACTGTGCCTTCTGTCACTGCGCTCGCTGCGGCTCACTCTGTACCTGCTAATGAGATTTGGGGGCTGTGGGCACTCCCTTTCTACAGCATTTCAAAGAACTGTTCCTTGTAGAAATGCCTGCAAGTTATTGCTACCATTCCAAGGAAGTCCTTGCCTGTAGGAGATGGTTCTCAAACATCTAGAACATCCAGAGCTGGGTAGGCACAACCAGCTGCGCTTCGTACCCAACCTTTCTGTCTTGCGGTGCTCATGATGTGTAAGGCACACGGAAGGCATTGCTGGAGTTGGTCACTTGGGTTTTTTTTTTTTCCTTCATCCATTTCTCCTCCTAGTATTAGTTCTGAAGATGCTCTTTTGATCTGTTTGTAAATTACTTTGTATTTTATGCATGTACTGTACCTTGATTTCGTTATTTTTTTAGATTGATTTAAAATATATTCATCCATGATTCTAATAAAGAATTACAGGGGACGACTCAGGATGGTGTTGGGTGCACTTTTTGGGAGAGCTGGGGTTTGACCTGAAGGTTTTTCCTTACTGGAAGCTAGTGAGCTTCTTGGAACAGGCCCTGAGAAGACACTGAAGTGGAAGTATCCCTAGAAAAGGAACAGCTACAAGGGTCACAGAACACAGTTGCTGCTGCTGCCTTCACTCAGAGCAGGCCTGCAGCTTTTTGGGGCTGCTGCATGATGGTTTAGCAGCTTTTATGCTCTCAGAAGTCTGGAAGGGTTGCTCTATTCAAACCTCTGAAGAGCTTTTACAAACCTGTTTGTTTTTCCCCCCCACCTTGCTACCAGTATAAAAAGCCAAAGGGATGGCAGACCATTATCTTTCACAGCAAATGATTTAAGCTTTGTGACCCCACTTTGGGGTCCTGCTGAAGTGGTGCACAGGAGCCAGGTTGCCAGTGACCATTGTGCACAGTGTCCCTGGCAGCAGTTGCCCGCAGAGCATGTGGGGCAGCATTGGTGCCTCTGAGGGCAAAGGCAAGTTAGGGCCTTTTAGTATTGCAGTAATTCTGGGCCCTTGCTGACTGTAGGATCTGTTCTCACAGCACTTTCTTTGGCCAGACTGAAGCATATTTTGGAATTCACCAAATGACTGCAGCAGCCAAGTTCTGAATTTGTCAATTGGAGCTGCAGGAAGAGTTTCACTTCGCTTCCTTTTCCTGACTGACGTAAGCAGGCAGCTTGGCTCAGCTGTCCCAGCAGGGTTGGATCTTGTGTGGTTTAATGCTTCCTTCTGCAGCAAGTGAAACCCCAAAGCAGCTGCTGGGAGCACAAATCACTGTGGGAGGCTGAGCACCCTCTTGCCCCACGCAGTCTGTGTGTGTGTGCACATGCTGCTTCCTTCACCTCGTGAGAAACAGAGCCGTGTGTAAGCCCTAGGCAGCTGTGAAATGCCTGCAGGTGCTGTTAGACAAAGAACTCTCAATTTTTATCCACCACCACTTTAAAAATCACAGCCAGGCCTTAGCAATGCTGTGCAAAGCCTGATGTTGTACTCACAAACTGCTGCAGCATGGAGCATAAAATCCTCAGGCAGTGGTCTGTAAAAGCTTTCATAAGCTATTGACTCCTGCAGCAAAATCACTTGGTGTCCAGCCAGAGATGGAACTTCTTACCTATGAAAGCCTTGCCCTCCTGCTCCACGCTTTTGCACTGCTTTTCCTGACTAAGCTCCGTGGTGCTGTGGCAGCAGATCCACCCTGGGACCAGAAGGTACTTCACAGAGTGCTTTGGGAGAGACAATGCAAGACATTATTCCAGCTGAACACTGACCCAACAGGCTCTTGTTCCCTTCAGCTGCTGATTAATCATTCTCTTCCCTAATTGGCATTACTTCTATACTGCAGTGTCTCTTCCCTGCTTGGAGGAGACAACTGATGATAGCAGATACTGCTCTGGGCCCCAAAATGAGCTTTCTGAGCACTCTCTATACTGCTGCAAAATTGACTTTACTTCCCAAAAGCTTGTGCCATCATTTACATATTTGAAAGTCATAACTTGACCAATTATGAAGCTGTTCAGTGAACATCAGTGGTTCTTGTGTTTGATGGGTGGTGGGGTTCTGAGTCTTAGGCAGAAAGGACATGGAATTGTTCTGATGGAAAGACATGTTTTATTAAGCTAGAATTACTTATTCTATCAGTTCAAACCTAATGAATTTCCAGCCTTAAATAGCTTATTGAGTGTGGCTTGTCAAGTAAGAAGATTACATGCTGGGCTTTAGTTAACAAGATTTTTTGGCAATATGAAGCACAAATATTGAAAAAGCTTCACCCTGTAGCAGTCCACTGCAGTGCTGGGAGGCATTAATTCCAAAGGTGTTTCTGCTGCAAGTCTCTGCTTGTGATTTATTGATTAGGCTCCCTGGGAGCACTGACAGAGCTGCTGAGATAGTTGTCCTGTGGCCTGGCTTGTTGCTGCTCTGGTTGCAGTAGGCTAACTGCTGGCCTGTACCCTCCAATGCCCCCTGCCTCTATGAAGGCACATCCACCTGCTAGTGGCACAGAGAGCACTGTCACAACATGCACATATGGCATATGAAAGCCATAGAGCCCTGCTGCTAGCACTCACCCCATATTGCTTTGTGTGGGTGTGCAGGAGCTTGTCTGGCTGCACTTGTCCATCACCAGGGTCTCTTGCTCTGACTCTTTAAGGTTAAACTGCTGAGGGATTGTGAGAAAGGTAAAGTATAGAGCCACTTAGGTTTTTGTTTTACAGCTGGGCTGTACTCAAAATGAACTCCAACTTACACTCTGACTCACAGCAGTGTGTTCTCCAAGGAATCCTGCAGCCTCTGGTGTCTTACCCTTGTGCTGGTGGGTTCTTTTTGCTGAGGGGGACAGCCAGCCCCTTTGTGACCAGCCCCATCCCCTGGAGAACTCTGCCCTGAACACAGAGCTGGAAGGTTTCATCTGCAAATGAGGACGTTTGAGAGATACACATTGAGAGAAATTCAATTTATTTTGTACAAGGTAGAGTACCTTTGCACAGTGAACAAATATATTACAAATCTGTCTTGCCTTTAAAAAAGTATTGCCATTTCAGTGCCTATTTCCTAAGCTAATGCTAATATACAAGAAGATACTTTTGTTGCTGTTGGTTGGTTGTTGTTTTTTTTTTAAGCTCTATGCACTGCATTTGGTTNCACATCTCTACTTTCTGGAGTCTCACTGCAAACTTTACAGCAACACACCCCCAGACACTGGTCAGGACAACAGCTGGGACTGCTTGTGCTAGGTGTCAAGGTAGGGCTCAAACAAGAGCATTCCTTAATGCATTTCTCTTGATATTTTTGAGGTAAGTCTTTCTCTTCATGTACATAAAATATATTCCTACTGGCCCTACAAAATAATTGTTTACTTACATCTCCAATAAGGCTTTCCTGGAAAATGACATTGCTATTGCTGAGGAGTCACTGCCCCCATGCACACATGCAGCATTCGGGTAACTAACTTCAGCATCATCCTGCGACAGATCAGCTGCTCTGGAAGCCTGGGAGGTCGCTGGCTCCCTGCAGAACTCCTGCTTTGCACAGGGGGTTCAGAGCCAACCCAACCCCTGGTGGTTCCTAGCTCCTCCAGCAGCCTCTCCCCAGGGCTCCCCAGGCCCTGACACCAGCGTGTTGCAGCAGAGAGCCCAGGGATGCTTCGCAGGCTGCCGGCGGCTCGGTACTGCCGTGCCAGGGGCTTCCATCCCCCAGGTGAGGGCTGAGGCCACCTCTGGGGACAGGAGCTGGGTCTCACCAAGTGATCCAAGGCCTGGGCTGACTTGGAGCTGAGATCAAGCCTCTGCTGCTCATCTGGAAGGCTTCTCTTGTCTGTCCCCTAGACCAGCAGCTGAACAATCAAAGCTTGGAGCAACTGATAGGTGCTGGTTTCATTCTCTTCCACTTCCATCAGACTGGTGAATGTGCAACAGATTTTTTTTATCTATTGAAGAGGCAATCAATCAACTTGTTACTTCCATGTTTGCCTAATAAAATTACATACTTAGAATCAATACTATTTCATGCTCAAAATCTACAAGGAACTGCTGAACAGCAAGTATTCTACTTTTCTAGGTCAGTAAAGATTACCAACAGAAATAAATCATGGTGGCTTAGTCCAAAACTTTACCATGGGTCAACCCCTTGATAGTCACTTCACAAACAGCTGCTGAAAAAGAAACCCCAGTTTCAGCTCAGTTTAATGACACTTCAGGTAGACTCATCAACAGAGAAAGTGGCACTACATGGTAATGCACATCAAATTAAAGGGTGTCCTTAATGGCATGCTGTTAAGTGAATCATGATGAGATGGTCTTTAAAGATAGCTTGGAGAAGCCAAAGTGTCTTAGCTTTAGGGAAGGAACCAAAACCAGGGTCAGTCTGTGCAAAGCTGCAGCATCCCAGGGAAGTAAGTGAAGGTGCAGGCAGTTTACACTGCCTGACAGATCTGGATTTAGCAAATAAAATAGGATTCCCTTTTCTGTGTACAGCTTCTATCTGTGCCAATCAAAGTATTTTAGAGCTTGTTAAAAGTGTGAGACACTGTTGGAACTCAAGTCATTAGCAAAGATCAGTGGAGGTTTGCCAAGATGTTACATTTTGAAAGCTACAGAGAATGTCTGTGTTAATGTTCCTCTACTCAAATACCCTGGTACCAAATAGAAAGATGAACATCTCAGTGCTAATTACCAGAGATCTGCACAGGTTGCACGTGGTGATGGCAATAAATGAGGCTTCCAGACAGTGAAATGACAAATTTCCCTGCTTTCCTTCAGAAAAAAATGTCCATTTCCATGACAAAGATGTAAACCAGATTCCAGTGTATTCCAAGTCACCTCCTTCCTAACAGTAAAAGGTTCCTTGATGCAGCTGGTAGAAATGGACCTCTCCAAGTCCTTCTACTTAGCACGTGTTCGTGGTTTACTTTACAGCCAAGCCAGCATTAGAATACACACCACAGACAGTTTTGGCCTGGAGCATGCAGACACCTTTTGGGGGTCACATACTCCAGTGGCACGTGGAGGAGCTTCTTATTAATAATTCCTGTCACCCATATAAAAATGTCTTTATAAATAAGATCATGCAGCAGCAGTTGGCCCAAGCTGATGTGGTGTCACGGGGAGCTCCTTGTCTCAGACAGTCTGCAGTCCCGTCAGCGTCCCGCAGTGCACAAAAGGATTGTCTTCTCTTTTGCTTCCTCAGAGTCTGTGTTGGCAGCACAGGGCACCAGGGAAGTTCATCCCTTTAAGACTGCTTGTCCCAAGATGGCCCATGGGTCGGGCTGTGCCTTACAGGGAGCAGGTCATAGTGACTAGGAATGTGACTGTTCCTAGGCAGGTCATATGGATTTTGGAGGTAACTGGCACTCCGCCCGCGGGCGTCTTGGACCACGCTGACAGTGGGCTCTAGGGAGGCAAGGAAAATAGTTATGGTAACTAGCAGTGCTCTCATGTCTTTTGTTTTTACACAACATTAGCTTCCCAAACCACCTCTTTGCCTTGCAGATTTACTGGCAGCATATGATGCAGGCCAGGGAGGAAAAACCACCGAAAACAGCCAAGGGCAGGTAGTTCCTAAAGCCCTGCCTTCAAAAGGCCAGCACTTCACAGGATCACAGAATCCCACTATTCCAGCATGCTGGTGGGGTTGGAAAGGACCTCTGGGGATCATCCAGTTCAACCCCTCTGCCACAGCAGAGACACCCAGAGCAGGTTGCACAAGATTATGTCCAGGTGGGGTTGGAATCTCTCCAGAGAAGGAGACTCCACAACCTCTCTGGGCAGCCTGGGCCAGGGCTCAGCACCCTCACAGGAAAGAAGCGTCTCTTCCTGTTCAGATGGAACCTCCTGGGTTCCAATTTGTGCCCAGTACCCCTTGGCCTGTCCCTGGGCACCACTGCACCAGACTTCTGTGCTTTCAAAACCTCACAGCTGGACTTTGCAGCAGTTTAAAAGAAGAGCATAAAGAAGGGACTGCAGCCCTCCTCTGCTGGGGCTGCTACCACACTCACATCCACCACTACAGCACAAGTCCCTGCCCAGGATTCAGCTCCCCAAATCACGCTGATACACAGACCTCCTGCCCCCCACCAGCCAGCACCTCCCTGCACCATGCCAAGTCTCAATGACTTGTGTTGGGAAAGTTCAAAACTAACAAACAAACCCAGAAGAAAAAGAGCATCTACACTAAACCCACCAATAGCCAGAGCAGCCCTGGCTGCTGCCCACCCTGCTCACCAACTTCGTAGATGTTTTTATTTGCTGTTGAGGAAGTTGGCATCTCTGAGTAGGGAGACTCCCTGTGACCAGGTGATTTCATTTCCACGTAGCTGCTCTCAGAGTGCTTGCATGTTAAAATGGGAGGGTCTTTAATGGTGGCATATGGGTTTTCACTGCTGTTGAGAGAACAAGTGCTGGAGCTGCACACAGACTCTTTCATGTAATCTGCAAAACAAGAGAGGAGTGGGAGCGTTAGAGCTGCAGCTTGCTTAGGTTAATGACAACTGAACCTCTGCAGGAAAGGGGGGTGTGTGTGGAGAACCACACACACAAAGGGACAGGGAGTAAGGAAGATCCTTGAGGCATCCAGCACAGACACCCAATGCTTGTACTCTGGGTGTGTCCAGACCATTGCATCCACAACTCACTAGCAGGAAAGAAATAAAAACCTGCTCCAAATCAAAGGTTTTCCTGTAAAAGGTTCTAGTTGTCATTGACTGCAATATTTCATTGGAGGTGGCAATCCTTTCCCTCCCTCCCCCTAATGCCTAAGGAGTTTATGTTTCAGCCAGGCTCCGCAGACCGATGCACGTGGCCGTGGCCGCTCGGCTCAGCAAGCAGGACCTTCTGCTGGTACTTGGCCTGCTGGGCCAGCTACAGGGTCCCTGTCCTGGGGGCTTTGGTCACCAGCAAGTCCCATATGTTCAGCTGCAAAACATTTCCAGCAGGCTTAGAACTGCATCAGTGCAGTGTATGTGCATGTGTCCCCTGAGAGCTCTGATTTCTGGGGCCATTCGGCACCAGGAGAAACCAACTTCTTCGTATTCCCTCTGCCATTAAGACTAGGAGAAGGCTTCTCCTGCGAGCAGGGAATGCTTGGGTTTCTGCAGGGGGGAGGGCAAGCCTCCATCTGAGCCTTGCTTTTGCTTGGTTTGGTTTTGCCCCATAGCTGTAGACATCTACTGCTCCTCCCCCCTAGGCTGGAGAAAACAGGAGGTGGTGACGGAGGAGACGCTACGTGGGGATAACAAGGTTGGCATGAGAGCGGTAACCACCGGTCTCCCTGGTGGATGCCCCAGCCTGCTGCAAGATACAGTGCCAGTCTTGCTTTCAAAATAAATAACAACAATAGAGAATAAATAGGTCTTAACATTGACAGTCAAGAACGTGCCATTGCTGCTGTGTGCATCCTGCTGGGCAGTGCCATTAAATTAGAATTAGAGCGATGCAATGAAAGATGAGGAGGCATTTTCTTGTGCTGGGTTACAGTACAAAGGCAGATCCTGGTATATATGAAATACTCCTGGTGAAATAGTGGGACTTGCAAAATAGCTGCAATCCCAGCTGCCCCCGCTGTCTACTATGGGAGACAAAAAGAGAAATGCAGGTTAAGAAATAGACAGACAACAAGATATCGCTTCTCCTTTACACACCTCGCCTCTGCGCCCTGGCTGCCCCATCCTGCTCACTCAGCTTTTGCTTCACTCTGCTGTGATTCTCCCTCCACCAGCTCTAGGGTTGTGTCTGGGTGTCCATCAGCCCCTGGGCTTGGTAGCCTTCATCTTGGCTCAGCTAGGAGATCACACTGAGCAAGAAATCAAGTCCTGCCCTGTGGCCTGCAGCAAGTTACTGCGTTTCTGAGCTCCAATTACAGGGATAACGAGCAAAACTTGAGAGTCCTCAGCAATCAGGGTTAGTGGAAACAGCTTGGTAGGAAGCTCCACTGCAAAGCAAACCAGCTGGACCATGCTGGGACTATCAGGGATGTGAGGGCTGGCAGAGGCCCTGGCACCAGTGTGATGTTTATTAGTAATAAAGCTAAGAAACTCCTAATCTGGCTTCAGCCTGGCTGAGATGAAGGTTGCTTTTGCTTCAAAGTGAAACACATCTCTCACAGGAGACAGGAACCAAAGCAACACCACTATTCCCCAGCCATGGCAGCAGGCTTTGGCCCTCCAGCTTTACCAACCCCATCCTAGAACAGGAAAGTCAATGAAAAGCTGTCCTGTCCTGTTCTTCTAACAAGCTACGCTGCAACCCTGCCAGGAACAAAGGCTCAAGGTCATTGGCCTGTGCTATGTACATGACTTAATTAGGGTGCCAAGCAGTCTAGGAATTGTCAGTGTCCAAAGGTGAGGAGACAACAGACAAAGACTAACAAATCCTATAATAAAATGAAAATCTTAAGGCTAAAGGTACCTCTCCTACGTGGACTGGGGCCCATTCTTCAGTCACCAGGCTGTACTGTCTCATGTGGGCAAGGAAAGCTCATGGGGTTGCCTGGACCACCGTGGGTGCAGGAGCACTCACAGCTTCAGAGACATGGCCCTGATGAGGGGGAGACAGTCACAGAATCCCAGCATGGTGGGGGTTGGAAGGGACCTCTAGAGATCATCCAGTCCAACTCCTCTGCTAAAGCAGGGTCACCCAGAGCAGGCTGCCCAGGATCCCCTCCAGCTGCCTTGGGAGTCTCTCCACAGAAGGAGACTCCACAACCTCTCTGGGGAGTCCTGAGGCTTTTATTTCACTCTGAAATTAAAGAAAGGCAGGAGCTCTCAAGAGCAGGCAGCATGAATAGGTGCATGTGACTTTCAGACCCTGTGAGGAAGAGAGAGCAAAGCAAGCTCCACGTTTGAGTGGGTGGCTGCTGATGCTCTGAGAGTCCACCACAAAGCACTCCCTGTTGGCACCACAGCTGGGAGGGGACCAAATCAAACCAGAGCTGGCTTTAAATCCCTAAAATATCTATTCTAAAAGTCTACCAGCTACCACACTGAAAAGGGAGATGGGTGAGAAGTCCTGCTCCTGCAGTGCTGTAGCCTGCAGAGAAATAGCTGGTTTATGGAAGTGGGCACATCAGAGCTGGCAGAGGCAAAAATGTAGCACATCACATATTTTAGGAAGTCCAGCCCAGTTCCTTTCATCTTCCTAAGCTAGAATTCACCTCCCAGGCAGGTGTCTGCAGCACCAGCCCTTCCCTTCCCAGGGAAGACTGGGTAAATACCACTTGAGCTGCCCAGATGCATTTGGCCTCTCCCAGGAACTGCCTTTTCCCAGAAGATATTGAGAAATCAGAGCCCATTCCTGCTGATGTAAACAGGAACTCTGTGTCCAGCAGGGATCAGACCCTTTGCTCCAGATACAGCATAATTTATGGAGCACCAGGGTATGCTTGGAAACATGCTATACACCAGGGAGACATCAGCCCCCAGGACACACTGTGCATAAGGTGGAGAATTTAACTCCAAAGGATGTAGAAAGGTATCTGAGTGACTTTAGTTTTAAAGGTAATTTGGGGATAAGCCTGGCATCAATTGTCCAATTTCATTTCAGGAATTAATTTAACCCAGGACAACTGTATTTTGGGAATTCTCAGCCTGTTAGCCCTGCAGGCCACATGTGAGCTCTGGCCCTGCCACCTCATCACCCTCCTGTGTCCCCATGGGGCAGAGCTCAGCCTGACCCATGGCACTGCCACCAGCAGGGCTGGGACCTGCTGTAAGCACCTGATAAACTGGACATGCTGGAGAAATCTGGGCAATATGCTCTAATTTTGGAGTCCCTGTCTGCTGGGTTGCCTGGATACCAATCACCAGGCCTTTGAAGGAGGTTTTATTTTTGTTAGCAGGGTCTGGAAATGAACTTTCCCTCCCACAGACTGGGTTCCTCTCTCTTGCCCTGAATATCCTCTGGCATACTAATGGCAAGCCTCAGCACCTACTGCCACGTTTGAAGTGCTAAGGAAATGGGATGGACAGAGGGAAAACACACTCTCCTACTGTTTAATCCCAGTTCTGGTGTGTAGTGAACCTTCCTTATCCTGGCTAACCTTTGCTCTTGCTAGGACAATAACATGGCAATAGCTTATTGCTGCTTTCCAGAGGGTGACACACTTGTGGGGACACATTCCTGGAGGACAAAGCAACAACCCACAGTGAGCCAAGCCCCGAGTCCCTGAGCTAAGTGCTTTAGTGTTTCTAACTGCTGGCTTTTGCTAGCTATCACACAAAGCACAGGCTTGGGGGTTTTTTTGCCTTAAAATGTTAGTGCCTGAGGTCACATTATTCCACCAGTGCATCAGCATTCATTTAAATAAACCCCCTAAAACCCAGAGAAGGACTCAGCTGCGAGGGAGAGCTTGGGAATGGCATCACCCACCACCGTGCACAGGAAAGAAACTGCTCTGAGAACCTTGTGACTCTTCATCTGCTGTCACCATGTGCCATGGGGCTCAGAGCTCCACCATGGAACCCAGCCCCTCACTCCCCTCAAGGGTTCCTGCTGCTTCACCAGTGCAGGGGCTGCCAGACACTGTGGTGTGAGCTGGGCTTGTCTGGAGGTGACCCTGGCAAAGGAAAATCAGCCATGCCTGAACCCCTGTGCCTCCACCAGCAGCACAGCCACTGCATTTCCAGCAGCAGGCTGCCAAAGGAACATCCCTTTCCTGGCTGCTCTGCTCTGGGACAGCCTCCAGCCAAGGTAGTGTGGAGCAGGGGCTGCAGAGCTGGGGGCTCTGAGGAGAACGGGGGGAAGCAGGTGGTGAAGCAGAATCACCCCAGCATGAACTCAGCCTCATGCCACACGACCCCCGTGACCCCTTCCAGCAGTGCATCCTGTGGAACACTCAGAGCTGGGGTCAGGAGCACCAAACATGATTTAAAACTGGAGGGCAAGCTCTCTCCAGTCAGACCTAGCAGATACTGGTGGGAACAGACATCATCTTTAGAGTGCATAAAAGCAGCTAAAACCAAGGTACCTGCTTGCTAAGTCTTTTTGCTGACAGGGTCCAATTGTTTGGGGCTGGGAGTTTCCTTTGTCTGTATGACCCAGCCTAGCAGATGCTTCCTCTCCATCCTTCAGATGAATTTGGCTTGTCAGGGCCAATGCAGGACCTGGCAGGATGAGGAGAGCTGAGCCCTGGGCACGTTGCCCAGCTCCTTCTGCTAGGAGACTCATCTGGGACTGAGCACCCACGCTGCCTGAACCCAGAAACTGATCTTCAGACTGGACTGCTGGAAACATTTGGCCATCCAAAGGCAGATGTTTCTGAGACATCTCAGCTGCCAACTACCTGCAGGTTAGCTACCAAAAGTCCCTGGGAAATCAAATGTGTTCCTGGGTCCCCACAGCCTGCCCTCACCACTGCCAGCTGTGCCCATCTGCAGCAGCTGAGCTGACAAAGAGCACATCAGCTCTTCTGACATGGCTTCTAGGCCTCATCTTCTCATTCAGAAGGACATAAAACATGTAGAGAAAATGCCTCAGTTGCTACATAATAAACACAATATGTAGCAGCAGAAAATACATTTCACAGTTGGCTGTTAGGGTAACTCTTTCTCTCTCACTCACACTGGTCCCCATTCTCTATGTGACTGTCCCTGGGGACAGGAATTCCTACTGCCTGTGCTTAAAGCAGGTTCTAAACTTTGTCAACACAGTAATTTAGTTTAAACTACTCTTGAAATGAATAATTCCATGTAGAGAGCTATACTAGAATAGTTCCATCTATACTGCAATAAGATTTTTTTTTTTCCCCTGAAAAAGAGAATCACTGAAAGAGCTGAAACCACTGGGTTGAGTCAAACACACATTAAAAGGGTTAGCCCTTTTAATAGCTTAACTTTATCTAGAAAGACTTGGGTCATGGATTATTGGTTTCCTTTGGTGATTCTGTGTGATAAAGTGATGCTTTAGCAAATATTCTCTCTCTTTATTTTGTAAACAGCTGCTCTGGATTAGTCTGTAGTGTTCTCTAGGCCTGGCTATGAGCTGGTCATTGCTATTTACATGGACTAGCTTTCAATATTCCTTGTGAGTTCAGAGCAAGGTCATGCCCTGGAACACCTTGGCCATAGCAGACCTCTGGGTGTCCTGAAACCAGCTCTGTGTGGAGGTCCTGTTTTTCCCTTTCCTCAGCCAATATCAGCTCAAGGGCACTCTGGAAAGAGGGTGTGTAGTATTTACCTCCTCAGCTGATGGAGGAACATTCCCAGCTAGTATCTACAGACACAACAGCCTTGAATCCACATCGAGGACCTGAGCCTGAAACTTGCCTGCTCTGAATGAGACAGGTCCTGGACCTTGCTCAGGTCCTGGACCTCGCTCAGGTCCTGGACCTCAGGCTCAGTGTGCCAAACCCCAGCCCAGTCAGTCAGGAACCTGTGGGGACCACTGTGCCAAGTGGCCTTGTTGTCCATCCAGGAGGAGAATATTTTGCCTGTAAACCTGGAGGACAAGTGAAATGTAAAATCCCTGGGTCCTGTGCTCATGACTCATCTGTGATCCCTTTTTTAGAATTGCCCTGGAGTCAATGCCCATTAATTGCTTTATGCCAGTGTGACTGGTTAATGTACTGAGTGAGGTCTTTTCTCAAGCTCTGCCATAAATCTCCTCCAGCAAAGGCCACAGAGCAGGGTCAGCTTGTTTTCTAGTGGCTTTGTTTAAGCTCAGGATGGCCAGGAGCCTTACAGAGCCACAACTCAGCAGGCAAACACACCAGTCTGTCACGAACCGCCAGCAGAAAGCTCTTCTAGGGTGGCTAATAAGTCCTAAAAGAGCCTCCCTTGGCCAGCCAGCTCCACCTGCACCTCCTGGCCCTGCAGCAAAGCCTTCCCTCTTTGCCTTATGCTGCTTTGGGACCTGGTAAAGACTTGCATCCATCATTCACAGGACCCCAGCCATCTGGCTGGGAGTCAGGAGCGCTGCCAGCTGAGCCACGCAGAGGCTTCTTTGGTAGGGAATTGCTCTGTCCCTTCCTAGCCCTGCATGGCCACTCTCCCAGGTGCCCAGGTCTCCTATCTCACCTCTTCTACATCACCCTCCTCACCCTCTTTGCCAGGGTGGCTGCAGGCACTGGATACCATACCTTTGAAGCTTTTTTCCATTATGTATGTGTTCTGACGTCTATCCATCCCACAAGCACCTGCATAAAAATGATATATAATGGAAAACAAATAAATATTGATGGCAATTGGATCACTTTTGACTACTGAGCAGCATATATTCTTCCCTCTAAACTGTACATCAAGGCCCTCATTTAGGGAGGCTCTTAAGCACATCTTCAGCTGGAAGCATGCACTCGGCTGCAGTGGGGATTCTGTACACACCTACAATTATGCATGTGCTGAAGAGCTTCCCTGGAAGGCAAAGCTTTCCTGAAGCAGGGAACTGCTCATTACCCAGAACAGCTATCCATCAAGGGAACAGGACCAAAAAAAAATCATCTGCTACTATGGCACTGGCTTTGGATTAGTAAAAGAAACCTAAACCAGATGCTTTCCAGCTGGAGTCTGTAGGTTCCATCACTCTGTGTCTAGGTTTTAGGCTTTGTTTCATGGGATGTTATTTAATTCACAGTCCCAATTCTAAGGTGTGTCCAGCCTTGCTAAATTACCAACCATGGCTTTGCTTATAAATGTGCACTGTTCAATCACTGATGTGACAACAGTCCCCAGGTGACTCCAGCAGTCTGAAAATGCAGCAGCTGAGAGCAGAGAGCAAAGACTTCTGCCTTGTGCCAACTGCTTAAGAACTTGCTGTTCCTTACAGAAGCAGAGATGGAAGTGGGAACCTTATCCATTTTCACCACTGCAAATGATCCTAGATATCCATCAAAAGGGAAATCTAATGTATGCCTTGGAATCTTTTTAACTTCAGAGTCTGATCTTTCTTATTGACTAGCAAAATCAGCACAAATCTGGTTACTGAGATACAAATGTCTCTGTGGTTTATGGGATTCCCAATCCAGTAACTAAGTTACATGGGTAAAAGAGCCCTGCAGATAGCATGTCCCACAGGTCTCCCAGCTATTTGTCCTTGTGTGTCCTCTGGTCTCTGCAGAAGCAGCTGTCACCACCACTGACAATGCTGCACCAGTCCCTTTTTCACAACAGTTTGGGTGCTTTGTTTTGCTAAATAAGGAGAATCACAGTTAAAAGTTAGCCAGTGTGTTACTGGCACCTCAAACTTTGCTCTGATTCTCAGTGTCCACCCCTGAGCACAGGAGAACAGCTGGTGGTACACAGCTGTCTCTCTGGTGAGGCTCCTTCCCTTCTGGCCAAGACTGACACCTCTAACCTGTCTGAGCACCTTCTGCTTTGTTTTCCACCACTTGTCCTGAGCCAATTCCCAATCACCCTCTGAGAGCAGATGCTGAGGGCAAGGCTGACTGGGTGGTTTGGGCATAGTAGGGAAGCTCTTGCACCTGACAGTATTAGCTGTGTGCATTATTTCTCTCCTGCATTCTGCTGGGGCAGAGCTCTGAGGAAAAAGGATGGAGCTAATTCATCCCTTGGCTCACATCCATGGAGCTGGTGCTCTCTTTCCCAGCAGCAGTGCTCCCAAAGGCCATCTCTGGTGACCACATGTTCTGCCAGGGCTGAAAAAGTCTCCAGGGGCAGGAATGTCCAAGCAATATTCATGCCAGCACCACAGGGTGGTTCCAGCAAGAAGCAGCTGCCACCAGGCAGAGCAAAGCTGGCCTGTCAGAAGCTGGTGAGCTCACAACTGGGGTTACAGGGTTAACAGGGCTGTACCCATGAAACAGTGGCAGGGAAGCAAAGGAAACCCAGCCTGACCCATGGGGAGGTGCTGTGGACACAGCATTGCTCACACAGTGCAATAGCAACACAAGAAGAGCCTCTGGTGTCAGGAGAGCAGGATGAATAACTTCTCAGGGCCAGAGCTAGTCTTCCCCTGTAACTTTAAAATTGACTCTGCCATGCCCAGCCATGCCACCTGAGGGACAAGGCACAGGAGGGATCCTGTAGGACTGTGCTCTCAGAACTGCTGGGGAATAAGGAGAAGCTCAGAATAAGGACCATGAAGAGTAGGTGACTTGTGGAAAGAGAGGTTACCCAGGGAAAGGTAGCTGTGCTCACTGCACACTCCATCCTGCCTCAGGAACACTGGATCTGTCCTGAGCATCCTCATCAGAGCTTTACAGACCACTCCCACTGGGACTCTGAAGGTCTGAATGAAGGCTGGAGCCTTGGGGCTGCTGTGAGGACACAGCACTATCAACCAGCAAAAGCAGTTCATGAGGAGAAGCCCTAAAGAGGCCAGGAATCTGGCACTTCAGGAAAGTCAGGGTTTAAGTTTGAAGTTCAATTGTCTGCTGGGGTGAAAACAGAGTCTTGGCTGGAAAGAGTTTCCCATGCCTCTTGGCTTTGAGAAAAATGCAAAGTCATCTCTGGATCAAACTTTGTGGCTTTGGTGCTCTGGAATAAATGCAGCTTTGGGTCACTGAAGAGGTGCTGCAAATCACACCTGAGACTCTGCATTGAGGACTGCTGTTAAGAAACCACTACAGGTAAAGGCCATTTTTGGCTGCAGCCTGCTGTGCCCAGCACTCAAGCTCATCAGCATAACAACCTTTTCTGGACTCAGTAGGTGGTTTAGGACTTTTGACTTGCTTGGAATAGGGGCTGGAAGCTGGACTCTGCAGTAGTTTACTGCAGACTGGACTAGGGCAAGAGAGATTAGCCACAGGACAAACAATTCCAGTTCTGCAACAAGAGATAGCAAGCAGAAACTGCCAAGACAAACCATTCCTTGGAACTAGTAGGACTAGGCTGCATCCATCAGGTGGTGACCCACAGCAAGGTGACACAATCACCTCTTCTTGGCACCACAGAGTCCCCAGACTCTGATCTCTCAATGCCATGGGAATTCCTGTGCAGTTGTGCTCATCACTAGGCTCCAATTCCACTTAACAGGTGTGATTCCCTCTCTATCACTGCCTGGTATCTGAAGCAAATGTGCCAGCAGCTAAAATACAGGCTGTGTTCTGCTCCTTCCATGTCCCAGCTGGAAAGAACACAAAGCTGGCAACTGAAGTCCTGTGCATCTGAAATAAGGACCATGGTGGACTTGGAAATGGAGTGTTCCTTTGGCCCTGAGCCCCTTTGCTATGAAAAGTCCTTTCTCTGTTCCCTCAGAGAACATCTTTCCTTCTTTCCCTTTCCTGATAAAATGAGGAATGACTCCTGGCTCAGCAAAGGCCAATGATGCCAACACTGAGCAATCAAGATGTTTTCCCAAGCTGTAAAAGTGCAGCCTGCAAGAGTGAAGAGAGCAAAGAGGGGTTAATGAAAGCACTCATGTGCCTGTTACCTGTGGGATTGCCTTGAGGAGAGACAAAAGCAAATAGAAATTACATGGTGTTTCCAGAAAGCATTCTGCTGATCCTCTTCTTGACACAGACAGATACATTGCTTGGAAGTGAGGAGCTGTGGTGCCAAGCAGAGAGAAAAGGGCATGATACCACCAGTCAGCTGAGCAGTAGTGCTTTGCTTCTGCTAGGAATCATCTCCTGGCTTCTCCTGAGCTACCAGCAGGAGAGTAAGGCAGCAGCTTCTCCTTGGGAGCAGTTGCTGCTTCTCCTGCTCCCCTTGAGCTGTGGAATCAAAGGGGAGCCTAAGCCTGGATCTAGTGTGGTCTTGAGAAACAAGGTTCAAGGTTTTTTTCCCCCATCAGAAGAATCCCTGAGTCCTTACATCCAGGCTGAGCACAGCCAGGACACTGAAAGGTGATGATATGCTGCAGTTCAGAAGGTGTCAGCCTGGGACAGGTCCAACTCTGAGCACAAGACTTGGTCAGAAACACATTTCATAGGTTAAAAACCAAACCAAACCAAGCCAAGCCAAACCTCCTTAAGCTTGCAAAGTTTAGCAGATGAGTTTTCAAGTCCATTTTCACAGGGATATTCTCACATTTCCTTCCCCCCAGCTATAATTCATATTTCTCTTGCAATTTCCAACAAGCCCATAGACATTTTTGAGAGCCTGATACCCTTCCTCATCTAGCTGGTGCAAAGAGCCTGTCCTTTGGGTCTGCTGCCTCAGCTGGAGGCTGAAAAAACAAGGAAGCAAGCAGAAGAGTTGAGGATTTCCCATCCATGCTGAATTCCAGTTCCATTTCCCTGGAAGTCCTCCCCCTGCCTCTAGCTCATTACACATCTGCTCCCTAATGCTTCAGAGAGTCACAACAGAGGTGTTGTCCTCTTCTGGTTTAACCATTTGTCACTCAATCCAGCCATGCACAATGCTTGGCTGCTCTTCCAACATCTGTGTCATAAAACCTGAGGCTAATAGTGGGGTCAGAAGGTGACCAACCTCTTTTAACTCCTCAGTCCTTCCATGAGTGATGCAGTTTAAAGGTCAGGATCCCCTGGGTGACCTTGTTAGGCTTCACTTGGGTTTTATGCTTAACAATTCAAAACTGAAGGTTGGGGTTTTTTTTGGCTTCCTTCTGAAACTTGCACACCTAAGTGGAATCTGCACCTTTTATTGCACAGGAGTACTAGCATGAAATGAAAAACTTTTAGAGTTTCATGTAAAAATGACCTTGATCTGAGCAAGAATTCAATGTTAGGAAAGGTTGCATAAGCAAGCAGCAATTTTTGGTACTGAAAGGGAAGGACAAAAATAAATCTAATTTTTATCACTTAGTATTGAAAAAAAGCCATTTTGAAAGAAACAAAGGGGAAAAAATAAAAGTATCTGAGATGCAGAAGTGTGGCTGCTTTGCTGGAGACCCCTTAGCTAAAGTAGTTAGCACTTCCCCATGCTTCTTACTGCTAAGGCATTTAGCATTGCTTCTGCTAGTAAAATAAAATGCATGAATGCAGGAGGAATGTAGTGCACAGGGAGCTCAGCACACTGCAAGATAAAGCCAAGGAAAGCTAGAAAGCAAAGCAGTCAAATGGCAAAAAGGAAATGAACTTGATTGAAGGAGCATTGGGCAACCCTCACCCCCTCACCTCCCCAGCCCAGCTCTCCATGCCACAGAGAGAGCAGCACAGCAGTGGTTCTGCAGCTTGTTCTGCAGCAGCAAACAGCAATGGTTGGAGCTTGACAGGTTTGTGATTTTCCTGATGCAGGGAAGACTTGATCTTTGGAGCCAGGCATGGTGTGTGACCAAAAAACAGTGACAAGATGTGATGCCAGGTGGTGCCCTATGTTAATTCCTTTGCCATGGTGAGCTGTGAGGTAGTGGACCTTAGAAACCCCAGGATACCTCTTACTACTGCCCTCTTCCCCATCCATTTTCAGTTAGCCATTAGCAATCCCAGGAAAGGGAAGGGCAAATGCTTTCTGTCTCTGACAAGCTACACTCCAAGGGCTCAGGTAGGAAAACAAACAGCATCCAAAGCACTAAAGCTGGATAGGTTTTGAGACAAGAGCTCCTAAAACCCCTGTTAAAACTGAAGCCAGGGAGAATAAACTGGGAAAGGGCAATTAAACTTCACTCTTGTCTTGTTTGCACTGGCTAATCATTCAAAACTGCCTGGAAGATGGCCACTGGATGATTAACTGGGAGATAACAGAGTATACCCTAGGCTCCAGCTCCTGCAGAGGCTCCACAGGCTTATCAAGGTGCCAGTATTTAGTGCTAAACTTCATTAAGCATGAAAGAAGAAGAAAATAAACATCCCAAATTTGAATTTTTAATGTTCTAAGCTAGTCCTTAAAAAACCCATTTCTAAATGGTGATTCAGCTGAGCAGCCTAAGAAGGGAGACTAGAATGGGTATTGACTCTGCTTTCCCAATCTGTGGCTTGTGGTGAAGGCAACTTTTTAGTTCAGACAACACTCATCACCTTCACCCCTTCAGAATGCCTTTCTGAAAAGCTGGTTTGGTTAGGGAATTGCTCTAAACTCTACTAAAATGATTAAATGGGTGAAAAATTACTGACCTAGTTCATTCAGATAGCTGTAGGATCTCCAGTCTGCAGTTTCTCTGTCAAGGATTTTGTTACTGAGCTGTTCAAAAAGTATGATAATGGGTTAATGCTGAAATAAAGAGACAGTTCCCACCCAAGATTTCAGCCCCATGATGTCATGAATAAAAATGGGAGATGACTATTACCTTGGCCTCACCATTTCAGTTCTTTCTCAGTAGGAACTGGACAGTTGTTGACTAGCATTAGGGAAAATCACAAAGGAAAGTCACTTCACCAAGCAAGGAACACAGGCATGCTGGAAAAGCCAGGATTTCCTTCAGGAAGCAGTAATCAAATGCCTGTGTCCATGGAGGGACATGCTGGCAGTAGCAAAAACAAGGAATGAAGATGGATGGACCAAAAGCACCTAGGTAAGCATGCAGCTAGGATTTGCTGACACCTCTGTGCCTTTAGAGACTGAACAGCTACAACATTGCTCTCAATTCAAGGAAAAGAACATTGGCAAACACAAAGCATAAAGCCCTGTCCAGATCTGCCAGCAAAGGAGAGAGGAGTCCAGGGCTGCCATCCAGATGCTGCTGATGGAAAACCACCTCTTGCAACTGGAACCCTCCAGGGCACTGCCAGCTTGTGTGCCAGCATGGCTGGAGAAGGGGCAGCTGGGCACAGCCAGGGTGGTGCCATCTGGAGAAGACTAAAGCCTCACTTGAGCTAGATAATTCTTAAGCACAGCCTGTGCCTGAGGGATGGGGAATTTGGAGATGCTGGAGCATCTCTTGCAGTGGTCAGTGAAAGGAGAGGGGCTGCTGTTTGGGGGTGGAAGGGTCACCTAGAGAAGGGAGCCACAGCAAAAGTGGCTCTACAAAGCATAGGGTGAGCAGGTGAGCCCCAGCAAGGAGGGGCTGTGAATCACTGTGACTGCTAAAGCTGCTGAGTGTTCTACCTTGCCATTTTCCCCTGGAAAGCCACACCTGCTGAAAGCACAGCTGGTCCTGAAGAAGGGTCAGCTCAAGAGCAAATCCCAACCCTGCTTCTGAAGAATTAAAAGTAATGAAGCCATCCTTGCTCTCCTGTGTCTGCATCCAAACTGGAAAGCCTCCTGCCTCTGCTTCAGAGGGTTCAGCTCTGCTATTTTACTATGTTTACAAGAAAATGCCTAGCAATAAAGGAGGTTAAAACTGAAATAAAGTATTCAAAATTACCACAACATTTCATCTTCCCTGATCTCTCATTAATGTTTGCTTAGCTTTCATAATAGGTTTTAAGACCTGGAACAAAACAAGTCTAGTAGGATATAAAATCCCAGCAGCTGACAACCAGCACCTACAGCCAGACCCCAAAGGTATTTTCACACAGCTTCACAGTCCTGTTTAACAGCCCTCAGGGCTACAGACTCCCCACTTCAGGGTGCAGCAGCCCTTGCCTTGGCCCTGGCTCTGCAGAGCCCCTCTTGTCCCCAGGCACTGAGAATGGCTTTGCAGGAAGCCCAGAGTCCCCCAGCACTCTGGAAATAGCTGACAGTGCAAGTGTCACCTCAGGGAAGGGTGACAGGCAGCCCCCACATGTCTACTGAATTGCATGGTCACAAATGCCTTTACCAGCCCAGAGTTTCACTTTGCCAGTGTTCTACCAGCCCAGGAGCCCAGTGAAGGGTGATGTGCACTGTGCAGGATGCTGTGCAAAGAGACATCATCCACCAAACCCTGGTTTTGGAGAGATGGGGAAGGACAAAAGGGCTGTCTCTGTGCCACATGACACAGACAGTCTCAGGGGCAGGGCAGTGCAAGGAACACACCATGACCTGCAAGGAATAATCATGTCATGGGAGGTGGAGAACTACAGCAGGAAGGAGAAAGCTTGGACCAAGAGGAGGGGCTGGGGCTGGGAAGCCATGCAGCAGCTCTGCCCTTGGGTTTATGGTAGTGACCACACTGGGAAGGGCTAATGACTATGTTGAGGAGGGCTTAGGGTCAGGAAATCAACTCTGGCAAAAGTTCCTCTCTTAATAGGGCAAGAGGGACCAGCAAGATCTTCCCAGCCAGGCAGGCATTCTTCCCCAAAGCTGGGTCACTGAGGAGAAAGCTGCAGAGCTCTGCAGCCTCTCCCTTATCTCTAGGGAAAGCATCTGCAAGCAGTCCTCTCTGCCAGGAGCCCCACATTTAGGACAACTCCACTGTATATTACAAACTGTGCACTGACATTTAGAAGCTTTTATCTGATTGCAGAAACTGGCTTTCATCTGGGTGAAGATTTGTAACAACCAGAGGCAAAACCTTGCCCTCACTGACTGCATCCTGCTGATGGAATTGCATTGATTCAAGATGCAGAAAGTGTTCTGAAGTGTTTTTACCCCAAATGCAACCTGCCTTGGCTTAAACAGACACAGGAGAAACCACTGCACAGAGACACAGGACACAGCACAGGGAGACAAGGCTGTGCACAGGCACACAGAGGAAATGCTGGGGCTCTTTACAAGCCACTGCAGAGACTTTGTAGAGCTACTCAGCTGAAGCTTTTACCCAAACAGGCTTCATCATTTGCCAAGCATGTAACTGTCCTCCAAAAATGGGCTAAACTCCAGCCTGGAAGAAAGATTCAGGGCACACAATAGCACAAATGCACCAACCACACACACAAATAGCTGTGTGTGTATATATACACACCTGTATATATAAGTGTACACACAGGCACACTCAGAGACAGAGAGATTAATGCCAGCACTCTGAAAGGAGCTCATTGCAAATCCATCTGAAAGTCAGGCTCTGGCTGAAAGAGACCCTGCTGCTGAGCCACCAGCACTGACCTTGACAGAAGCATTAAGTCAGGGTGGTTCTGTGCCCTGCACTGTGGGCAGCGAAGCGAGATGATCACATTGGTCCCTGGTGGCTCCACAGCCCATGAATCTCACATCAGACAGCACCAGCAGCACAGGGAGAGCTGGATCTAGTGCCTCACCCTGTTCCTTCTCATTTTCTGGCTCTGTATTCCCACTAAGGCAACGTGTCAGCAGCTCCTTAGGCTCCTTTGCATCAGCCACCGTCCCCAAGGAGGTGCCCAGAGCAGAAAGAGGGTTGAGAAATCCGGTTGCCTGCAGCATTTCTAGAGCAATCATTGCCCAAGAGCAGTGGTTGTGACTGCACATCCTTGTTCCTGGCACAGGCTGTGCACCTGGTGTTTCTCAGCTGACAGCACAGGAGTCATTTCAGTGATCATCCAGCAGTTCCTGCCCCCAAAACTGGGGAGAGCAAAGAGAGGGTAGAGAGGGCTGGGGCAGGCAGAGCAAACAGGTGATGGGGAGGTCATGGAGAGCAGATGGGTTTTGGTGTGGGCACAGTGGAAGGAAGCTGATGTTCCTGGCTCCATGCTTGGCAGATGCCAGTCAGCACAGCCCCCACTCATGGCACTGTTGGATTTCATCTGTGGAGCTCACAGCTTTATTTCTCATTGCAAACCTAGCAGCAGCAACACAACACGCTGATTATTTTTTGGTTTGTAATCCAGCTGCACCACTTAGATCCCATTCATTATCCTGGGGTTTCTAGTCAAAGCTCTGGGCTTGCAGGGTTTATAAATCAGCTCACAAAGCTAACATTTGGCATGAGGAGCTATGGGCTAGAATTGATCTTTTTTAATGAAATTATTTGGGGATGGTTCTCAGTTTTTCAGAGTGCAGTAATTAGGAAGCAATGTGATTACAGCTGCCTCTTTGTGTTACTATCAGTTCTTAACATGCTAGAATTGGGTAACTTTTTTGGGTTATTAGTGTGAAGCAAAACTGCTTTTGCTGCGGGAAAAACACTTCAGAGTAAATTTAGCTACTGAAAATCCTCACTTGTAATTTCAGCAATTTGGTTACAAACTACCTCCCATCTGGCAACTTCTTCTGTAAGATCCAGGAGATCCTGGCACAGGTCATTGTCTGCCCATCTGGAATAGCTGGAGGCATCAGAGTGGGAAGCTGATCCCCAGTGTGCCATTTGTCAGTGCTCAGGTCTGTAATGTCAGCCATGGTGATGAGGTGAAGAACTGGAAGAACTCATCATCATCATCATCACTTCATCCTCCAGGAGAGCAATCAGGAAGAGTTTTGCCATGAAATTCCTTAACTTCAGGTTTCTCTGGTCCAAGCCCAAGCTTCTCAGTTTTACCTGGCCATCCTGAGCATTCTGCAGCCATCCTGGGTTTGCCATCTTCCTTTTCCTTGGGCAAGTTGCAGTCAAAGGTATTTTAATGATGCTTTTTTTCTTTTTGTGGTTAAATCTCATTTTATTAGCTGGGTGACATCCAGTCAGGCCATTTCCAGTGACCTCTGTTTTGCAGTTTCTAATTTTATGAGAAGTCTTTGGTAGGATTTAGAACTTCCTTTAATAGATGTGAAGCTGCTGGCTTGAAAAATTCAGGACTTCTAATAGCAATTGATTTTTATGATGTCTGTAGGAACCAGCAACACCTCCACTCCAGCTTTGATGCTGTTCTCCTTGGCAAGGGTGGAATTAAGAGCTCTGGAACAGCTCAAGGTGAGAATCCTCCATCTCCTTGTGACACAGCAGTGCAGCAGCCTCATGCTTTAGCCAGAGTGTTCTTCACAAACACCTGCAGCCTCTTGTAGAAGGGAGATATATTCCTGCCTTCATGTGTGATACAACAGCTCACTCACACTCAAAGAGCATTGTGGCAAGATGCTGGTAGTTAAAAACTTGCACTGAGATGCAGGAGCCTCTGCCTCCTCTTTAAGTCCAGAGACACAGAGCTGTTCTCCTGGACCTTGCACAGAGACAAAGCTCAACCCAAGCTCCTGCTGGCAGCTGGAGCAGGACACAGAGCTGGAAGGGCTTTGAGCACCGAGCCCCTGAGCCTAGCCACCTCTTACTGCAAACATCCAGGCACATAATCACTCAGAGAGCTGATCAAGCTCCATTTTAACAGAAATCAGATTTCTTTGTCCCATTAATCTTAACTGGGAAGCTATTCCAAAATCTCACTGATCTGGTGTTAGAAATCTAATTTCCAGCTTCGATGCATTTATGGCCAGTTCATCCTCATTTGTTCTTGTGCCAGCTCTGTCATCTAACTTAAATAGCTCTTCTCCCTCCTAGTGTTTACCTCATTGTATTTATAGATGGCAATCATGTTCCCTCTTGGCATTCTTTTTGCTAGATAAAAGAAGCCAAGCATTTTTTCTTTTGGTCTCTTCTCATATGCTCCCTCTTATCCTCCCACTTGCTTTTGCCTGCATGTGTTCCAGTCTGAGTGCTCCATCAGCACAACTCACCAGTCCTGGACACACCAGGAGGATTTTAATACCTCCACTGGCACTTGTTTCTCAACAACTTCAAAGTTTTTACCTTCAAGGCACATCCTGAGCAGTGGCCAGATGTCTGCCTGGCAGAGGGGAAACGTGGAGGTGAGACGGCTTCTGCCTCATCCTACAAGAGATGGGGGAAGGGTTGGCACTGCTCCCTTCCTTTGAAGACAGACCTGTCTCACAGCCCATGGTCCTCAGAGCTTCTGCTGTCAGCTTGCTTCCCTAGAGCAGCTCCCATCATGTACAAGAGCAGCAGGGTGAGGAAGCACAGCCAGCAGTGGAGAACAGCCATGCCCAGTGCCCTGAAGCCAGACTGACCTCTGCTGAGCCAGTTCAGGGCTGGGAGAGGAGAGCAGAGACAGCAGGAATGGAGAACAGAAATAACACATGCAGAGTTGGGGGAGAGAAGAGAACAGGAAAATGGATATGAGGAAAAGCAGAAAAGGTAACAGAGTGGAGAGAACAGCAAGGGAAGGGAAAATAAGGCACAGACAGAGAGGAGAGGATGACAGGGGCTGGAAGGGGGGGGCAACAAAGAAGACAAAGCCTTCTCAAAGTGGAACAGGGTTGCATCTCCCCACTGCCTGTGTCTGTACCCTTGCCCAAGCTGTGTCTCTGGAAGGACTGAGGGAGGAATGGCTCCAGTCCATCACCTCCAGGCATCATCTCCTCTGAGCACAGGGAGGATAACTCAGGCAGGGTTCAGGCTCAGCAGTTCAGAGGTTCCTTTGCCATTCTTTTTCCTTTGGCAGCTGTGCTGGTTCCTTTGTGACCCCAGCTGGCCCTACAAAGGAATGATTCCTCCAAGTACAACTTGCACATGTTTCCCTGCAGAAAGTGGGAATGGCAGCAGACAAGCAGATTTGGAAGTGAAACTTGTTAAGGTAGCTATTAGGGGCTTCATGGGGGCTTCTGTCTTGCTTGGCTGGAGAACTGCACAGGGAGAAGTGCACCTTTGGCCACCCTCAGCTATTCAGCCCTGCAAAGCATTCCAAGAATAAGTAAGATGGTGGAGAGCTAATATCAGGCCATGCTAGAGAACAAGTCTTGTGAAAAGCAGCTGAGGGAACTGGGGTTGGTTAGGCTGGAGAAGAGGAGGCTCAGGGGAGACCTTCTCACTCTCTGCAACTCCCTGAGAGGAGGCTGGAGAGAGGTGGGGTTTGGTCTCTTCTCCCAAGGAACAAGTGGTGGGACAAGAGGAAACAGCCTCAAGTTGCACCACAGGAGGTTCAGGTTGGACATGAGGAAAGATATCTTCCCCAAAAGGGTTGTCAAGGCCTGGCCCAGGCTGCCCAGGGCAGTGGTGGAGTCCCCATCCCTGGAGAGACTGAAAAGCCCTGGAGATGTGGTGCTGAGGGACATGGTTCAGTGGTAACCTGGCAGTGTTATGTTAATGGTTGGACTTGGTGATCTTACAGGTCTCTTCCAACCAAAACAGTTCTATGCTTCTGTATATTTTGGTAAGTGCCCTGAATATACCAGATCCATTGTTCTCTTTTCTTTTTTGACTATCAGGGCAACCTGCTGACTGCCTGCCAACAGCCAGCACAGGGTCAGCAGCTTCCAGGCTACTCCCAATGCATCACTTGGGTTTTAAACCTTTTCAGCAGCTTACTATC
The DNA here is from genome assembly GCA_013399015.1 of Galbula dea. Lineage (NCBI taxonomy): Eukaryota > Metazoa > Chordata > Aves > Piciformes > Galbulidae > Galbula > Galbula dea. The sequence goes on along the minus strand of VWZX01000349.1, from coordinate 668,602 downwards.
TGAAGCAGCTCTGTGACAAGATGGCACTGCAGGCTGGGAAACCAGGAGAGGTGCTTGCTCTGACCTTTTCTGAATTCATTTAAATTGCTGCAAGAGGATTAGTGGTCCAGACCCACACTCATCGTGCTCATCCTAAATTTGACATTAGGAGCATTTGTACTGTTGATTTGCATGGTGCCAGGGGACCATCTACACTGGAAAACATATTTACACATCTGTCTAAACTTTCCTCTGAGAGATCTCTGGAGCCAGCCTTTTGATGATTACATTTTAATGAGATTTTCTTTTAATAAGCAAGAAATTACTTACAGGAGCACATGTAGAAATATTTTTTTGCATACCCTGTCTTGTACAATAGTGTCTTTATTGCATTAATCTTGCTCCCATGGCTTTCCAGTCAGCAGAGCTACATTTGGATTAAGGTGACACAGCCTGTTAAAGCTGACATCCTTCTTGAAATCAACTGTCTTTCCCCTTTCCTCTGCTCCTACTCTTTGCCCCACCTTGGCTTAGGAAGGCTCTAAAGGAAGAGCTTTATTACCCACTTACCATATCTAAATCTATTGCTAAAGTGGTGAATTAATAGTGCTGTCCATGAATGGACCTAGGGAATCAATAGCAACATGGGATAAGTAAGGTACTCCTGGATGTTGGAGCAATGCAACAAGAAGGTAGCTAGGGTGCTTCTGAGCCTTATTCTCATCCAGGAGCATTCTCAGAGCTCTGCTGTCACTTATGGCTCTCCAGCAGAGCTCTGAGAATGCTCCTGGATGAGAATAAGGCTCAGAAGCACCCTAGCTACCTCCTTGCATCTCTCTGCTTGTCTGTGTCAGCAGGAAATTTGTGTGTCTACTGATTTGGCAAACAATGATATAGCAAAGTTAGATTACTGACTTAATGCTTCATTGATTTACTTCTGTTATATTAATGGATAATTATCATTATCTAGTTATTTATCTCTTCTGAGAAGCCAACATACCTTAAGAGTTGCTAAGACACCAAGCCTCACTGACCCAGCTAGGCATGTGCTGAAACTCCAGTGAGCAGGCCCAGAGATGATGAAGATACACCCAGGGAAAAGCAGAGCTTTTAGTGTCTGGTAGAGCTAGGATGTCAGGAATGGCTACACTGGCTCCAGAAAGAATGCTGGCAGACAACAGGATCCAACAGGCATTGCTTTGCTTGATTTCCTTGAACTGATAAGAGCATTGCTACAGTGGGGGTGGGATCATATCTACCTTACTGGAGCTGTTTCCATCCAGATTACTGGTAAAGAAGAGTGAAGTCACACCACAGGGGAGAGAGTGGTAGCTTGGGTTGGAAAAACAATGTACACTGCTGCTACCTTGAGATATATCTGGGGAGAAAACAAGTCAGCACCAAATACTTTGGAAGCCACAATGATTCTTAAGAAGAAAACATGCTAGAGAAGATCTAGGGCAGAAGACTTTCTGTTAGAGTGCTGGGTGTTCTAGAACACCTGGAGATGAAATCTATCTTCCAGCACCACTGGGTGAAGCTCTTGACTAGTAGCATTAAATATAACCAAAAAAAGAGAGAAATATATTTGATTATCACAGTGTTATCTTGCTGAAGATCTTGAAAAAAGCAATTCTTGCTGCTTTGCAGGTGAAGGGAGAAATGCATAACCCAGGAAGTGTGTGGTTCTGCAACACAGTTTCTTCCTTAAACACAGGCAAGAGCTACCAATGAGAATAACCCTTGTAATTAGGAAACAATCAAATAAATCCTTGTTGTTGTTGTGACAAAAAAAAGCTAGTTAAGGTTAGAAAGCAAAGTGCTGTAACCATACCAAGGGGTGCAAAACAGTTCCCATAGCCTTTTTCTGCAAAGGCTTAGAAGCAGAGAAGGCTGCAGCACTGGAAAGCAAACTTGGGCAGTTACATTGTTATGCTTGGAAACACTTTAACTATTTCCTCCCTTTAATTTATGAACACATTTATCAAACAGAATAATTTCCCAAGGAAGGAATCATATTTATACTGGCACTTCTAATGGAAACATCAATCCCACTCTGGTTCCAGCTTAGTAACACATGGCTAAATATTTCAAAGTACCATCAGAAGAAAGGATGAAAAATGTAAACTGCAGCAGCATCCTTTAAACAGCCAAGCCCTGTGAGAAGGAAATGAATGAGTTTTAATTAAATGAAACCCATTCTGCTTAAATTGTAGGCAGAAAGGCTAGTTAGAGGAAACACCTCCTCATGGAAAGGGTAATGAAGTGCTGGGTTGGCTGCTTGTTCCCATCACCAGAGATCTTTAATGAAGGTTGGCAGGAGGTGGGTGAGGAAGGAGGTGGACCTGGCTGGCACTGTCTGCAGGAGAGGTGTACCCAGTCACCATCAACCACCTCTCCTTGCCCTCTGCCTTTGCAACCCTGTGAACATGCCCTTTGCTTTGCTGACATCTTGTGGAGATCTAGATTTAGCTTAATTTACTGCAAACTACCCTCTTTCCAATAAGTGGTGTTCTCTGCAGGGTGTCTACAGCCCAAGTGCTGTGGCACACAGCTGTGAGAGGACAATGCACATATCTGACTGAGCATTTATTACCTGCTAAAACCTGTAGAGCAATTTGGGAGGTCAGCTCTATTTTGCAGTAAGTGCAGAGCCTTTTAGTTCTAGCTCTTTTCCCAGGTTATTGCTAATAAAGTATCTCAGGATGTGATTCCAGAACTAAAGCCTTTGCCTTGCATTTCTTCCAGCTAGCCACTGCCCAGCACAGCAGCCAGGCTGCCAGGACTTTCCCATCTCCCCTAACTATTTAACACTGTGATATTTGCAGCAGCATTAACAAGAAACAGCTATCTCTTGGGGTCTGCAAAGGAGAACTGGAGCTGGAACCCAAACACAGCAATCAGTGTATGCCCTTCACAAACACAGCTGCTCCCATAAAGCCTCCAACCTACTGATGAGGGACTGGCAACCCACCAGGGAGCAGAGCTCATCCAACCTTCACACAACCAGTTAAATATAGACACCTGAACCCACATCCTTCTGCTCTGGAGGTGAGTGTTGATGGCTGTGTCCCACCAGCCCTCAGCTCTGCCTTCCCCCTTCCCTTATCTCTCATGCCCCCGCTCAGCTGTGGGTGAGAAGGACCAGCTGGAAGGAGAAAAGGCTTGGTCTTCAGCCTCTGCTGTGAGATAAGAGGGCATGTACTGATGGTTACTGGGAACCAGCTGGTACCTTGCAAGCTCCCACCCAGCTTTATCTAGCCAGAGCTTATATTGTGCACCCGAGGAGCTGCAGGGAAAGTCTACTAGCTTGCTCTACTGCTACTCAGCACAGTGCTGAATTAATGATCCTGAGCTCATACACGAGTCTGCATCACCAAAAACCTTTCCTTCCTTCATTGCATGCAGCTCCATCTCCTCAGAAGCACTCCTTCTACACAGTTCCATTTGGTTGATACTTAACTCCCCACCCAGGCTGATTTACCTTGATAGCACAGTCCATTTTCCACACATTTATTCATGAAGCTCTTCTAACTGCTGGCTGGAAACACATCCAATCCAAACTTAATGCTACCCAGCTAAAAAAAAACCCACAAAACCCCCCCCCTCTTCCCAAAGATGAGGACTTGATGCTGCTCTAAACAGTAAGCAAAGATTTAGATGCCTAAAAGAAAAGCAATGATTTAAATTAAGACAAACCAAAACAACAAAACCACCAAGCCCCAAACCCAAAGGTTATGTTAATGTTGGCATGGGGAGATCAGTCCTGTGTAAAGGGATCTCTGATGGCAGGGAGCTCCTCAAGCCTGAGGCTGCACTCCAGTGAGGTCTGGAAGAAGGTCAGAATGCTCTGTGGCTCAAAAGACTGAGCTTCTGCTCCTGGTCAGGGTGGTGGGGTGAGGCAGGGGGCAGTGGTCCCTCTCCTGCACTGGGAACAGGTTGGTGGAGTGTGGAACCTGGACACAAGACCAGCCATGGCAAAAGGGGATGAAGGAGCACTCTGGAGGAAATACAAACCCAAGCTGCAAAATGGAACTGTTTTCTTCTGGTTTTTTTGTGTGGATCTTCTCCACCCATATAGAGTGTCAGTGGGGTGGCTGAAGACTTCAAGCAGGATGGTTCACTCTGCCACCTCCTACTACACATCATCTGCAGATCATCTCTGGAAATGTCTTGTCTAGGCTGCAGGATCTGTGATGCTCTATTTCTAGCTAGTTTTGCTTAGGTTTTGGCTCTCAGCATAGCATTCACCCTCATCAGAAAGCATGAAGAGACCTCAATGAGACCTCAAGCATCACTTCAGCCCATAACCAAGTCTTTGTGAAAGTCCTGAGAAGAAACCTCTGCTGCTCTCCAGCACTACCACATAGTCTTCCCTTCTGTCCTCATCTCCTTGAATTAAATGACCTGCACTTTAGTCTCTTCTGTTGGATGCAATGTACCATTCCCATGCTGGGGAGCACCATTCTGATTTCAGCCTTATTTGGGAAAGTCTGCTCTCAGATCCATGTGCTGTGGTTAAGCTCTCCCAGGATGGGTGGTTTTCTTTCCCACCAGGCAGAGTGTGTGTTTTCCTGCCACATCCTTCATCCACAAATGCAAAAGAGTTGAAGGGCTGCCCAAGGGGTTTCCCTTCTTTATAATCTCACTCACACACACACAGACATGGATTATCAGCATCAGAAGAGCTGAAGACAGAAAGACCACAAACATCCTCCAAAACTAAATTAATGTGCTGGAAGAAATTGCTGCCTCCAGGAGCTTGGGATCTGCATATGTGACTCTACTCAGAAACAACACCACCACTACTAACAAGAGCAAACAATAACATAACAACAGTGGTGATCCAGGTTAGCTATAATGTGATGAGCCATGTAGGGCAGGATAGGGCAGTCATTGCTCAGGTGGAACTCCTGCAGAAGTCCATGGGTCTACATGGGATTATATGAATTGGAGAAGTAATATTCTGCCAGGAATCCACCTACAAAACACCAGGTGAGGGCTGGAATTCCTGTTACCTCTATATGTCATGCAGCTACTGTCCCTCAGAGTCCTCTGCAACACACAAAACAGCACAGGCACTCACAGACATGTGTTGTTCTTGCCATCCAACCACGCTCTGAGTCTTCTAGTTCTTATCTGTGATCTTGTCTCAGTATCCAGCTCCCCATTTTCTGCTGGGGAAGATGCAGGTCAGCTCTTTTTGCTTGCTTTCTGCTCCATGGAAGTGGAAGGCTAAAGCCAGAATCAGTAAGGCCAGAGCTGGGAAGGTTACTGATGGGAAAGAAAGCTTCAGCAGGAGAATGTACTGGAGGACAGTCAGAATTTGGCAGCAGCTTTCTAAAGCCCTTGGTTAGAATTTGTGAATGCCCTTCTAAAACAGAGACCAAAACTTGAAACAATGCTGATACCTGCAGACAATTTATGATGAGGTGAAGATAGAGCAGTGTGATTTCTAGCTTCTTAGACTTCCTTTGCAAGCCCCAATAGCAGAGTTTGTCAAGGGGAAGGCAGGAAGAAAGCTGCTTTTGTGACCTCCAGACAGAGGTGGCTGCAGCTTCCTGAGGGTGAAATTTGCTGTCATTCCCCAAAGACCAGAAGAGATCCCAGGTTGGATGTAGCTGAAGGATGCAATCCCTCAGACATTTATGATGTCCCCAGGAATTCAGCCATCCCCCAAATATTGTTTTTCCTCAAGTGCTGAAGTATCATGTGGCATCAGGAGCTCTGGGCTAGGTGGCTGCACCTGAAAGGAAGGTGAGGAACATCATACAGGGCCATGCAGTGCCCACAAAGGCATAAGACCTGTGAGGACAGTCTTGGGCTACCAACATCTTCAAACTTAATGGCTTTCTCTCTGTGGCTGAGGAGGAAAGTCATCATCTGTCCATGTTAACTTTGAAGGAGGAGAGTGTCCTTGCTCAGCATTAGCCTTTTTTTGGACTTCTTGCAGAGTATCAGAGCAGGATTTCTGTTCCCTTGTCTGAAAGGAGAAGCTCAATGACTCCAGGCAGGAACTCTCAGCCTCTCCTTAGTTTGAAATTTGTAAGTTGTGCCTCTTAAGCATGCTGGGTTATGCATACACTAACTAGAAAAGCACAGAAATACATGAGCTCTAGCAGGCTTTGTAAATAAATGGGATAAAGTGCCAAGATGAAAGAAATGGATGGGTGGACAGTTCAGAACATTTTTCCATGCCAGTGGCTGTGATCTGCTCTCTTGGACCTCAGAGCCTTGCTGCTGCTGCTGAGATGTGCCATGCATGTTCATGGTCTGGCTCTTCAAATGATGTTGAAATGACAAATTTCAGGCCAAACTGTGCTGACAAGTAGCCAAAGGTCAGATGAACTCTCTCTGGCAACAGTTCCATACCTTTTTTCCCCAAATGGGCAGCTTAAGCAAGAGCTGGCAAAACTCATGAGGCAATGGGAGGAGGTCCAAGGCTGGGGTTTTTTTCTCCTCATCTTGTAGCTATCAGAAGAAGGAAAGCTCTAGTATAGGCCTGAGTGGTCTAAATATGAGTTTAATCAATGGTGTTCAGCAGAGAGCCCCACTGCAGGAGACCATGCCCCCGATATGAGGGCTGAAACAGTGTCATGACAGGAGCTCCTTGATCAAACCCCAGCTGTAGCCAGGCAGTAATATCATTGACTCAGTGGGAAAGGTTCCTTACAGGTGCCTCCTGGGCAAGGAAATCCAGAAGGGAGCTTTCAGTCATGCCACTCTTAAGACAGAAGCTAAGGCAGAGCCAGCAACAGATGGTTGGGCCTCATGCATTTAGACTAGAAAGCAGAAAGAAAAAGGCAATGCAGGACTGGGAAAGCAGAACTGCTAGGCCAACCTCCACCTGTTCCAGGAGCTGGGATTTACTGGGACTTAGTGTCAGCCATTTAAAGGGAAATGAAGAAGCAAGGTGCAGTCAGAGGGCAGCATACCCCAAGGAGATCCCCACACGAGATAGACTGGAGGGAACAAGAAGGAAGTAAAGCCATCTCCTGTCTGGCATCCTCAAGTTGGCCATAGAGGAAGGAAGAAGAGTGGCAGCAGTAGAAGGAGACCACATCCTCCAAAGTTTAGCCAACCTGTCAAGAAAAGTAGTCCTCCATAGCAGTAGCAGAAGAGAGAAAGAAGCAAGAAATGTGATCTCAGTACGACTTTTTCTTTGATCCTAAAGAGCTTTCCTCTTCCTCCCTCCTGCTTTCACCAGCTCCTGTGAAGAAAATTCACACCAGCTGTCTAGTCCACAGGGATTGCTCTGCACACAGAAGCAAGTGACCACAAACAGGATGCCTCAAATCACAAACTGCAACACAGACCAAGAGAAAAACCTTCTGGTTGACCCAGTCAATCCCATTCCTCAAGCAAAACAAAAAGTCTTCTTCTGAAGGTGTCACAAATGGAAAACTTCTCTGCACTGCAATAGGAATGCAGCTGATAGAAACAAGGGGAGTTGATGTATTCTATGCAGTGTAGTTCTTGCCTAGGTGTATCCTGTATTGTGCTAAGTAAACTTTCATCTATAAAACAGCTTAAATATAACTTAAAAGTTATATGTGATTTCCTGTCCCTGTGAAGTGTTAAAAGATCCGTGGTAGTCAGGGGAAGAACAGAAGAGTCATTATTTGTGAGGCTCTATAAGGCAAGTTATACATCAGAAAAGCAGATATTTCCCCAACATACAGGAATATGAGTCTATATTTGACTAACATAAAAAGACCCTTACCAGAAAGTGAGTAATCTGTATTAGTCATCCTCATGGCTGGAGTATAAGATACACTTGGCATGTCATGGCCTTTCTCCTTCTGTTTCCGTCGATACCACACAAACAGTGCCAGCAAGACCATAATAATTAGAAGGAGAATAATAATTCCAATGATTGCTCCCACTGAGTGCCTCTCTGATCCAAGAGCAGGGCTAATTTTAGTGTAGGGGTTTAATTCTTCCATCATAAGAGCCGCTGTGAAAAGGAATTCAGAACACACTGTCAACTGAATCGTGCAGTTCATGGCTGGAACAGTTTCTTTGACTAAAGCAAGCACATCATTGGAGGGGGAGAGAGAGGAAGAGAGAAAGAAAGAGAGAGAGAGAGAGAGAGAAATCAATATTTTCCAGACAGAATTCCACTGTACCTTGATCACATCGGATTCCTTTGAAGCCAGGACTGCAGTAGCAAGTGCCCGTGACGTGGTCACACGTAGCATTATTCATGCATTCACACAGCTGTTTGCAACCATAACCAAATGTTCCTGGGGAGCATTCTGGGAAGCCAAACAAGAAGATTGGAAGAAAGAATTCTACTTTTTTGGGCAACAGGTGAAATGTTTGTCGTGGAAAATGCAGTAGAAAAGTTTCCCTGGTTTCAGTGTCTCTCAGATAACGCCCTGGTGTTAGATTATTATTGCTTTAAAGCAGGAGATTAATGGATTTCATGTACAATTTGGGGTATTACTTACTAAGCTGTCACTTTCTGGAGAAGTCATGCAAGACTTCAGAAGGGTGAAACCAATAAAACCTACAGAGACTTCAAATTGTTAAGATATATCCCAAGTGTACAGATTCTAACAGGGCAGGAGCTCAGAAGCTGTCTGTTGTTCAGACAGAGCACAACACTCTCCAGCAACTCTACATCTTTTTTTTTGTCATGGCAGTAGCTGCAAAGAAAACTTTTAATGTACCTTTATATGACCATAATAGACCAAAGGGATCCCACATGCTTTCCTACCCACCCAAACCAGTGCTAGAAGATGATATTGTAGGTGGAATTAGAGAATTGAGCACCTGAAGAGTCTGATTGGCTTTGCTGCTGCATTAGGATTGCTAATAGAGGAGGAATTTCTATCCTGTCTTTGTTTGTGTATCAAAGACAAGATGACTGGAGGCCCAGCTGAGAAATTTATTCACACCATTACCACAATGGGCTCTTACAATAACTCTGTAGGCAGCTCACTCTACTTCTTGAGGCACAATTCAATAAGAAATGGAAAGAAACAACTTCTGCCATGTCCTACTTAATTCCATGGAGAAGACACACTGTTGAATACATGCACACTGGCTAGGATTCTTTTCTAGAGTGTTTGAAGATGGGACTCCTTGTGTGTCACTGCAAATGCTTTGGACAGCATGGCAGACACTGCCTGCCCAATGCCAGTCTCCAAGGAACTTCTAGTAGCCAAAAGTTAATGCTGAGAAGTGAACAGTAGCCAGTATCTGCAGAAGGATTTGCAAAGTGTATTAAAGTTGTATCTCTTCCTTTCATCTGCAGGTCCTCAAATGAGTAAAAATAAAGTGATCCCAATTAATGCTCCTTCTGATATTAACCTCAAAATGAATAAGGCCTCAATTTTTGGGCTGCACCACAGAAATGATGTCTGCATTTAGGCATTTCATCTGCAGTGTGGTGTGACTGCCCAGTCAGCAGGATTTGGAGAAGGAAGGAGTCTTAATGAAGAGATACTTTCAGATTAAAATGTAGAAAAAGCAATAGACAAATGCATTTGTTGTCTGGATAGAAAAGAAAGCCTCAGGCTTTGGACAGAGGTCAAATGAAAAACGTAGCCCCTTGTATCAAATCTGTATGAAGCAGCTGTACTCTGGGACTTTTCAGTTTCCTCTTTTATTTCTGGTTGCAGTAAGGGTGTACTCAAATTCACAACAAGCTGGCCACTCACAGAGTGACAGTGAAGCCCTAGGTAGCCCTCACATGAGCATGCAAACTCGGTCCTGAGCTACATGTACGTGCAAAAAGAAAAGATCTTCATGGATTTAGTTATATACACAAATACTTCCATCAAGATCCATGTAGTAAGCTACAGCTAAGAAGCTTCCACCTGCAAATCTAGCAGGAATGTTACTCTATTACCTTACTGCCCTCCCCAAAATGAACAAACCCCTGTGGAATGAATGCCTTGGTAAAGGGAGATGGATTCCACCCTGCATTTAGAACCCAAGGAAATGTGTGAGAATTTTCTTTTGATTCACTCTACTGGACAAACAAGTAATTATTCAACTGCAGCACATAACAGTTTCCACTCCCCTAATTCTTTGTTCTTCAAAGAAGCCATTTGGCACAGTGTGCTAAAAATGCCAGCAAGACATTGACAACAATTACAGTAAGATATGCCAGTACTCTTGCAAGGTAATTGAAGCTCATTGTTAAACACTTGCTCACTACTCATGGTAAATACAGATCCTTCCAAAAATGGCAAGCAGGCTGGGTTTTTTCCCCCCCACCCTTTGCTTTCATTGTAAAGATGAATCTTTATTTGTTTCCACATCCACAGAGTAACAATCTATGCAAGAAAGCTCCAATATGCCTTGGAAGGCAGAGGGCAGAAAGGACTTCTCTCTTTTAACCCTTTTATCTTCCTTTGTGCCTGGGGAAACCTGCTGCTGCTGCTGCTCTCAACAATGCCAGCAAAGTATGATGCAGCTTGTGTTTTCCTATTAATTAGGTATAAGTTGTTTGGGAAGGTTATTTCCAGTCAGAATCACACAGAATGGTAAGGGTTGGAAGGGACCTCTGGGGATCATCCAGTCCAACCCCTCTGCTAAAAGAGGGGGAACCCACAGCAGCTTGCCCAGGGCCACCTCCAGCTGCCTTGGCAATCTCTCCACACAAGGAGACTCCACAGCCTCTCTGCAAAGCCTGGGCCAGGGCTCCAACACCCGCACACCAAACAAGTTTTCCTTCAGTTTTTCACAAGTGGAACCTCCTGGGTTCCAGTTTATGCCCAGTGCCCCTTGGCCTGTCCCTGGGCACCAGCAAGCAGAGTCTGGCCCCAGCCTCTTGCCCCCAGCCTTGAGCTCTTGCTCAGCATGGAGCAGATCCCCTGTGGGGCTGCTCTTCTCCAGGCTAAGCAGCCCCGGGGCTCTCAGCCTTTCCTCCTGCCAGAGATGCTCCAGTGCCCTCAGCATCTTCCTAGCCTCTGCTGGACTCTCTCCAGTAGTTCCTTGTCCATCTTGAACTGGGGAACCCAGAGCTGGACACAACACTCCAGTTGTGGCCTCACCAGGGCAGAGTAGATGGGGAGAAGAACCTCCCTTGACCTGCTGGTCACACTCTTCTTAATGGATCCATATCAGCACTGACTTGTTTTTATCTCAGCTAAGGCCTGATTTGCAGAGGATTCACAAAGAAAAAAGAAACCCCAAACAAACAGAAAAATGATGTCATGTTGCTACTTACTTTGCTCACATTGTTTGCCTGTAAACCCAGTCCTGCAGGTGCACTGGCCAGTGATGTGGTCACAGTCTGCTCCATTCTGACACTGACAAACGTTGGCACAGTTCTTCCCATAAAAAGCAGCTGGGCAACCTTTCAGGAATCAGAATAAACAGAGACTAAGAAAGAAGCTGAAACACCAAACTCAGATGCATTATCAGCAAACAAGCAAAATACTTAAGCCTCTAAATCTATGGCTTTTCAGCCTTTGTATATTTAATAACATTTATTTGCTCATCTAAATGCAGAGATACTATGACAGCCAATTTTCTTGAAGCAGGGTGTCTTATATCTTACAGAATTGCCTCTTAAGTGTTTCAGGAGAACAAAAACTTGATCCATCTAGACAAACTCAATTTTCCAGAAGTGAAAGGAGATGGCTGAACAGAAACTCTCTCAAAGGCCACAGATCAATCCATCCCCTCCAAGTGAAAGAGCCTTCTTAAAATACTCAGCCAAATTTGATCTCCTCTTTTGTACAGTGCTGCTAACTTGGCACTAGTAGGAGGAGAAACCTCAAATGTTTTCCTACACTGGAGCTCATATACTGGGGCTTTAACAAGCAGGGACATAGCCTGTGGCAAATTCTGACCATGAATCAATAATCTCAACGATCAATTTATGCCAAAGGCATAAAACCCCTGAGGACTATTTTCTTCGGGGTGATGGGAAGTTACCAGAAGGAAGAAGGAGGTTAACAGGGAGGATTGCAATACTCGGAAGAGACACGAGGTAGCAGCACATACTTTGACAGATTCCCTGGCACAACAGTGTCCCTGCAAAGGCTTACGCTGAGTGCAGTAGAGCCCAGTCCAACCATGGGTACATCTACATTCTCCATCGTAAGGGCTGCACATTGCTCCGTTGTGGCAGTTGCATGAATGAAAGCAATCAGGGCCCCAAAAACCAGTGGGACAAGCTATGAAAATAAAAAAAAAAGGTTTGTCAGCTGGCAAAATAAATTAAGAAAATAAAAAAATAAAGCAATGAGATGGCATTAGTGCTGAGGAGGAACAATCATAAAGGGAGAGAACCTGTGAGACACCAGCAAAGGTAGAACTCTGCACTGCAGAGCTTGGCATTGCTGCAGTGATCAGCAGTTCTTCCAAGCCAATGATTGCTTTGCAAACCCAACCTGAAACCTCACCCACACTGGCAAGCCCTGGCACCAAGAAGTTTCCTCCCCAGGTAGGTCAGGTGGCAGGATCTGGTTTTTGCTGTGTATGTGCACTGAGAACCACTGAAACACTGTTCTAAGTGTTCTAGCCACTCTCTCTCTCTCTGAGCAGGATTATCTGTGAAGACAATTTAGGAAAGGTTTTAAGATATGGAGCTAATTTCATTTTCTTTTGGATATTCTGAAATTCTTGCCTAACAAAGCAGAGCTCTTCATGGTTTACTTATGCCACTAAAATGACCACATTCATTGGAGTGTTACTCAAACGATGTAACAATGTCAAGGAAACTTCTTACAGTGTGAATTCCCATCCACAAAATCAGGTGGCTTTTGTTGAAATTAAAATCTGCAGGTCTATTTTCTATTTTAACAGGTACAGTTTTATACATTTTCAAAAGTTATTTTAAGCCTCCCTCCAAAACTGACTGCAGGAAGTTACAGTTACTAGTGCCAGATGAAAAGATCCAAATTGATGATAACCTTTCAATATAACAACCAGATTTTTGCTTTAAAAAAGCACTTGCCATTGCTTCCTATTAAAGACATGAATTAATAAGGCATAGTTCCCAAGAAACCTGAAAGTACAGAAATGGTGCCTATTTCCCTGTGTGCCACTGGCTCCAATTCTGACAATAAATACAAGTTTCTGCATAGGACAGACACCTAAAACCAGGATGAATGGGATGGAAAAAAAACCCCAAACCACCTGCCATGATGTAAAATCAACCAAAAGGTCACTGAACTCATACAATGTAAAGCTGAACAGGACTTGGTCTGAAGTATTTGGGCTACAAGCAACCAGAAATACTTCTACAGTGCCTTTGTAAGCCAGAGCTGCAGGGTCTCTGGGTGTCTCCAGGACTGGCTCTGGAGATGGAGCTAAAATGATCTGCTCTGCCAGCTCTGTCTCTCGGTCATTCCAGGTTAGCTGGTGTGGAGGGAGGGCTGACCAAAATAGCTCAGCACTGGCCTCAGGTACACGTGGCCAGGTGCCAGGAGGAGCTTGGTGTGAGGCCAGGTTCATGTTGGGAGATTTACACTTTCTTTACAAGGAAGGGAACTGAGGAAACAGGCAGGTTCCCCCTTGGTTGATCCAAAACACCAAGTAGCTATCTCCAGATCCTTCTGCCTGCTGAACTGAACTGGCCTGCCTCCATCTGTGAAAATCTTTTTTTTTTCCAAGATTAACAGAAACTAAGAGTTATTTCCCAATTACATGGCTAAATATAATGAGGAATCTGTGGAGCCTTCTATCTTTTTCTCTCTCTCTTTCCCTGTTTTTGAGTGACAGCAAAATTCTGCCTGTGGAAGACACACAATAAAAGCAAAATTACAGCCGTCTGTTTTTATCCAATTCCTACTTTATCACTTGAAGTTTAATATATTTTACTCTGGAATGCTGTCTAATATGCTAGTTGTATCCTGAATATGAAGTAACATTTCTGAATGATAGGATATTGCTTCCCTCTCTGATCTATCTTCAATTAAGGGATGCTCTTAGGAAATGACACTTTGGGATCAGCAAATGCCAATCTTATACCTGGGCAATTTGCAAGAAGAAATCCTCCATCCCTCCAAGCCCACATTGACTTTTACAATTAAATTACATTTAATAGAAATATTTCAGCTGCCTAATTTCTCAATTCTGGGGGCTTGCTACATGAAAACATTTACTGGTTAATCATTTCTAATGTAATAGCTGAAAAGAAAATGATTTCAAAGAATAAATAAAAGGGAATCTGGCTAGAAATTAAAAGGGAACATGGAGCTTTCTTTTCTGATAAGAGCTTGTGACCTCCCTTTCCCTTAATAGAAGCTAGTAACAGCTTCTGCAAATTCCAAATGCAGAAACTAATTCAAGCCAAAGCTAACTTAGATTAATTAAAAGAAATAATCTCCAAAGAGAGTAAGGCACTGGCTGCTGTAATACCTCAGGGATTTCCCCAGAATCTGGCTTTAACTTTCAGAAAAGTCTAAACAGGAAAAGAAGTTATTTTCAAGTGGAGGTGGAAAAAAGAACTCTGTGCTTACTCTGAGAGCAGTCTGTCCCAATCCAGCCTGGGAAACACTGGCAGGACCCATCGATGGGGTTGCACGTCCCGTTCTCGGTGCACTGGCAGAGCTCAGCACAGTCCTTCCCAAACTTCCCACTGGGGCAGACTGTGAAAATATAAGGCAGTTGACTGAAGGCTCTTCACAAGGAAGAGGAGGAAGTCACAGGAGGTAACATTTTGCAACAACAGATAAAAGGAATCACAACATTTTTCTCTGCTGAAACCAAATGGGTAAAATTCTGTTGTAAAGGAAAAGGTGGAAAATATTCCAAGTCTATTGATGATCCTTTTGGGTCCCTTCCAGCTCAGGAGATTCTAGGACTCTGTGATGATTCTTTCTAGACATCTATGATGATTCTTTCTAGTTTTCACCTAGGAAGGTGCTTGTCCCACCAAAAACACTAGGCTTTGCTGAAGATCATCTTTCTGCAATGTCGGTGGGAGGCAGGCTCCCAGCATCTCCCTGCTTCACATCATGCAAGCAGGGAGTAAAGCAGGTGCAGGACTGCCACTTCTGTAAGTACTTTTACTATAGAAGTCTGGCAGAGGCTACTCCCACAAGTAAAGCATGCATCCACTTGCTAAAATGACATGCTTGTCTGTTGGCATCCATCTACCTGTTCCTCTTCAGTAGCCCTTGCCGGAGTAAGGGCTCACTTAAGTTGCAAATGTGATTTCCGAGGATTAGTTGTCAAATGAAGGGTGGTGAGACCCTGGCCCAGGTTGCCCAAAGAGGTGGGAGATGTCCCATCCCTGGAACCATTCCAGCTCAGGTTGTTTGGGGCTCTGAGCAACCTGATACCTAGTTGTAGATGTTGGGCTAGATGACCTTGAAAGGTCCCTTCCACCCCAAGCCACTCTAGGATCCTCTAGATAAGTTTGAGTGAGAGCTCTGAAAGAGATGTGCTGCATCCCAACAAATTCAGCATCTATTCCTGTTTGTCCCCCTAGCTTCCTCCTGAAGTTGGAAGAAAAGAAACTAAATCTTTTTTCAGAGTCATCTTGTAAGAGCCTGAGAACAGTGACATAAAACTAATAGACATGGAGATCTTCAGCCTCCCACCAAATTATTGGAAATCTTTACCCTTAAAGTTGATGGAAAGCTCTGCTCAGTAATGAATGAAATGTTTAATTTCTCTGCTCTTATTGGCTGTGTTCCCTGACAAAAACAGATGTATTTTCAAAACAAGATAAAACATACAGTCCATCTTTGCAAAGGGAGTAACAAATGGAACTGGACTTGTATCCTGGTAAATAATAGTGATGTCAAAAAAGTGATTAAGGCACTTGCCTGAATTATGCAACTGTTTCACCACTTCAGCCACTTTTGCTTTCTCCTGTGTAGGCTCTGCAAGTGACCTCCATCTATCCTGACTGCAAATCAGCCACAGATTGAAATCCTGAGCTGTGATTCATTTGCTTTTATACAATATGCCATCCTCTCCCCTTACTGTGGAGAAACCCATGGGTGTGTGTACTCTTGCTTTCTGCATGCCTTTCTAGATACTACAGACTGATCTGAAGGAGCTGAGAAAGTGGATTTTGGCTTTCAAATCCTGTGCTGAACAGACTACTTCTCTAACCAAAAAGAGAGAAAACTAAACACAATGAAAAGGACAATACACAGCCACATAGAGAGAGAGGAGGAAAGAAAAGCCCTCCTGTCACAGACAGAGCAAAGCCCAGAATGATCTCTCAGCCTAGGTTCTCAGAGGTGCTGCACAATTATTCAGTTCCAATGCTCTATCTGGAGCAGTTCAATGCAATATTTTTCTTGCACCTTTAAGATGGAGACAGATAACACCACTGGAGGGCTGGAGCTTTTATAGGTACAGAAAAGTAGTTCTCCAAAGACTTGCTTCAAGTAGGAGCTGATTTGCACTGCCACTTGGAATACTAATGAAGCAGGAAAAGATCTGTGATCCAGACAATGACACAGGCAACAGGTCATACTTGAGAAAAGAAGGGGTTTGGTTCCACACAGTGGGAGCTAGCAGAGGGGTCCCTGCCATGGGAGCACCTCTTGTCTCAGGGAAATAGTGTGATGCCCTCCAGAATGGCAACACAAAAGGCTCAGGAACCCCACCCTGTCAAAAGGCTTGTTGTCATTAATTGAAGGAACCTGGCTGTGGAATGACACAGGGACTCTCTTCTGAAGAGCTGAGACTCAAACACCAGCACTTTTCCAAATGCCTCAACCATTTTGAAACAAAGCTGTAAAGCAAGGCCTAATGCTGCTTTCTTCTGAGTGTACAACACAGATAGTGATGTTAATTAGCTGTAAAAGCTCTGAAGTGGGACTCCCAAAGTCCCTGTGGGATGTCAGGTGTGTTCTAGCAGCGATAACAAGTCATTATCACTCCATCTCGCTGCGAGATTGGGGAAGGTATTCATAAAACATGCTTTGCTGCTCAGAATCCTTAGCACAACCCTGTCAACCTGGGAAATTCCAGAGGTTACCCAGCTCTTTGCATGGCTGATGGAGGAATGTTCTCACTGCTGCAGAAGAGAGAGCACAAGGAGGGGGAAATTCCAAAGCATAATCTTCGTTTCACATTTTTCTAATGGAAATGGTTAATTAGCATTTTTCTTCCTCCAAAATAAAGTTACATGCTAACTCATTATGACAAACTGCAACACAAATTGATTTTAATTAGGACATGAATATTTTAAAATTAATTTCCTGGATGGATCAACATTTCAAAGTAAAACCAGAAGTACTGAATATCTGAGCAAAAAAAAGAATAAAATAGTTTTCTTAAGAGGATAATTAGCTCTGCTTAGGCTTTGAAATCTGGCTAACTTTTCACATAAAATGGACAAATTTCACTGAACTGTGTTCAGTTGAATCAATTCATGGGTACAGTGTTTAGTTGCCTATACAGCACAGGAAAAAGAAAAACATGGTTATGCTTAATCTGTGTTTAATGATTTTGCATAAGTGCTGCCTGCAATTCCTAACCTCCTGAAAAGGAGGTCATTAAAGAGTGTCAGTTCCATTTTTCCAGGGCTGGTGACTTCAGGAGGGCAGGAGCCAGTAGAAATAATTTCTTTGAAATCTGTGTGTAGCAAATACCCACTGCAGCATGCAGAGACTGCAGGATACTGCAATGATTTTACCTATGGTTAAAAGCAGAGTAACTTCTGAAGGTACAGAACAGTGGTGGACATCAAGGGGAGCTGAAGAGAGTCTTCACCTCTGAAAAATCAACTGACTTGCTCTGTCTCATTGCACATTCTTCTGTCTCCTGCACTTGTGTCTGGGTGTGCAAGATTTTAGCTATTCCCAGTCAGGTCCTAGAGAGAGTAAATAAGGTTTCCTGCATTAACTGGGTATTTGGGGTTCTGCACCTGAGGTGGCCTTTACCTTAGCTACTGTCTACACTTCCTGCTGCAGAAGAGTGTATGAAGGTGCCACCAACATTTAGGGTATGAAGAGATTTAGAGTAGATATAAGGAAAGAATTTTTTACACCAAGGCTGGTGAGAGCCTGGCCCAGGTTGCCCAGAGAGGTGGGAGATGTCCCATCCCTGGAACCATTCCAGCTCAGGTTGTTTGGGGCTCTGAGCAACCTGATACCTAGTTGCAGATGTCCGTGCTGACTTCAGGGGGGTTGGGCTAGATGACCTTGAAAGGTCCCTTCCAACCCAGCCCACTCTAGGATCCTCTAGATGTGTTTGAGTGAGAGCTCTCAAAGAGATGTGCTGCATCCCAACAAACTCAGCATCTATTCCTGTTTGCCCCCCTAGATTTCACCTGAAGTTGGAAGAAAAGAAACTAAATCTAAAAGAAATCTAAATCTAAAAGAAATCTAAATCTTTCTGAGCAACTTGATGAAGTTGAAGATGTCCCTGCTTATTGCAGGGGGCTGGACTAGGTGACCTTGAAAGGTTCCTTCCCATCCAGGCCATTCTGTGATTCCATGACAGGCTTAGCAGAAAGGAGAATGAAACCACTGGCTGGCTGATCTATTTACAGCAGATGTCTTGTTCCATATTCATTTCAATCCAGAGCAGCAGACCTGGTTTATTTATGAAAGCAGGAGCACATCCTATTTACCAAAGGGTGACTATTTGCATTTTCCCTCCCAAAGTAAAGAATTCCTTGTGATCTTAAACTGCTGAAACAAGGGAGAAGGCTGGGAACCTTGTGACCAGTTTTGCTGCAAAGTCACAGACAAAGAAACTTAGTGAAGGAGGTGACATGGGGAGGTCTTGGGCTCAGTACCTTGGTTGCAGAGAGCACCAAAGAATCCAGGCAAGCAGTCACAGTGTCCTGACACGTGGTGACAAGGTCCATTGCTGTGCAGGCACTGAGGGCAGGGCTGGCTGCAGTGGTGTCCATAAAAGCCTGGGGGACAAACTGAAGACCAAACAAAACAAGCTGTTAGAGGTTTACAGGGGATTTCTTATTGCTGAGAGCTTGAAAATTCTCTGTCTTAATCCCAAAGCAGCATTTCTTCATTTGTAAAAACACCATTTTGTGAACAGCTGGAATTAGGAAGCCTGTTGGATTATTCCATGTCTAGTAGTGTGAGCTCTGAGTAAAACTGCTCCTGTGGTCACTCCCTCATGTAAATCCTTGGCTACTTAGTAACATAGCCGAGCTCTCTCAGCAGCCTCTCTCTCTCAAGACACTAATTTGAGTCTCTCAAGCCTGCCCCAGCTAAACTCTTTTACAAAGCACAGGGGTTTAAGATGTTCAAGACCTCAGAGGCCACTGGTAGATCTAGTTAATGCCACAGATTCCAAAGCTTTTAAGACTGGCAGAAAGAGAAACCCTCACACACAGGTACAGACAACAAACACCCAAAATGCCATTTCCTTTGGGAATGAAGCTGAGGAATCAGGGGAGGTGTATCAGAAAAGTGCCAATATTTTCCATCTAAACAACTATGTGATTTCTGAACCTCTTAGGTGCAATACCTCTGTTCAGGTGGGACAGGCAGTTTATAGATGCCACTGCAGGAGCAACATCCATCAGTGATGAACAGAATCTGAAAATGGTAATGATGGTAACAGCATACAAAATCACCTCATTTACATCAGTAATCACACCAGATAGCTGAGTAAACTTGCCATGAACTGTGTGCTTCATTTGCTTAAAACCTGGATTGAAATTCTAACAGAATTTGTACATAAGGTACAGCTCCAAGAGATGATGGCTTAGGCTCTTACAAATGTGTAGTGTTGCTTCTAAGTGCCTGTAGAAGGAAAAACCATCCAGTGTCCAAACATTCACTGCAATAGGTAAGCACAAAGAAATGTTAAATTGCAGTAAATAGCTGTAAAAATGACTTGATACGTTTTTATTTTTCCTCCTGTAATTCCCTGTTATGTAGTTCTGGCTCAGTGGTTACTATATCATGTCCCTTCTGTTTCTTCAGCAAAGGAGGATTTTTCTCTTGGTTTGTATGTTCACAGAAGGTGTCAGGTTCTTATGCTGCTGCAGATTTCCAGCTTGAACTCAGCTGACAGGTCTGTTGATGATGCACTAGCTATAAAACAACTTGGATCATTCCTGGAGACATTTCTGCAGTCCTAAGAGCAGTAAACCATCCTGGTGTCTCATGTAATCCTGATTACACAGACAGAACAAGCTGACTGAGGATCATCTTCAGTACTGCCCTTTACAGGCTCAATTCCATTTCTAAATGAATTTCCAAAAGAAAAATGGGAATGATTCTGAGAGCAAGCTAAAGCTACCTTCACCTACAGAGGTATCCTCTTCACAAGGTAGTCTTGAGCCTGAATCCCACACAAGAGGTGGAAGCAAGCTGAATTCCCTGGATGTATATTCCCAGAGAGGCATTTCAGTGACATGAGGCAACAGCAGAAGCATCCACAGGACCTTCCTGCTGTCATTCCAGTGAAGAGGAAAATTTCTCCCCATTAGGTCCTTAGCAAAGGTCCTCAGGGAGCAGCCTGATCACTGGGGTTGCAAACTGAGGACATGGTTTGCCTCTTGTAGCCTACATGCCACCTGCTGATAAAAACTAAGCTGGTTCTTCTTCGTCTCAGAAAGGTCAGAGACTATTAGCTTCTGGAAGTTTTGCACTCTTAGGGTTTCAGATTTGCAAAACAATTTCTTCCCCAAATCCCTGAAGCTCTGAGCACCACATTTGAGCCTTGGAGAGAGGTTTTACAGCTACAGAGATATGCTGAAGCACCTGGAAATTGGGGGTTAAAATGGCTATGCATATAGGCCATTAGCTACAGCGGTGCTAGAGGTCATTGCTATAATGGCTTTAAATAAAACCTGTCAGCTACAAATTATTTTGAGAGATGAGTGAGTTCCAGTGTCAGGTGTAACTGGTGAAGTCAAAGGGGATATATGAACTGGGCATGCAGGAATGACTTACAGGAAGAACAAGAGCTGCTGCTGAAAAGCAAGACAAATCCACCTCTTGTTTACACAGAAGGTGGATGGTTGCGTGTGGTTCAGATCAGTGAAGAAGGGTCCCTGGGGGACAAATGCAGCTTTCCAGATAAAGCAGATGAGAGGATTTTTATCTCCTTGGCATATTTTAATATGTAGCAGCAGAGCATCAGACAGGAGCTATTTCTGGCTGCTGTGTTTCTTCTTCTGGCATGTAAGAAAACGTTGTCTTGTTATTTTGATAGCCAATGCTCATGGACTTGTCATTATGTGATGGGTTGTAGCTGACTCTGGTTCATAGCTATCCTAGAGTTCATGATGACTTCACTGTAAATCTAGTTTTGCCCAGATCCTGCCAAGTTTGATATGTAAAGTTGTTGCTCTTTCTTTCAGGTCACCTGTGACCTTCAGGGTGCTGTGGAAGGCCAGAAGAAGAAAGACAAAGCACAGCTCAATGCAGTAGAACCCTGACTGCTTGATCAAGAATTTTTTAAGGTTAGCTTTTGCCCTTAGGAAGTCATGAGCTAAAGCAGCTCAGAAACCTGTGGCTCTGTCTGTCTGGTGTCATAAATAAGCATTTCCACCTGCTTTGCTTCTGCCACCACATCTATGGAAAACCTTACTTCTCTGGCACAAGGGTCCTCTGTATCCTGGTGCACAATCACAGGTGCCATCCTCTGGGGAGCAGGATCCTCCGTTCTCACAGTTGCAGGAGATGGAGCAGTTTGGTCCCCAGCGGCCCTGGCTGCAAGTATTGTCACAGTGGATACCTAAAGACATAAAGACACATGTTAGGGCTCACCCAGCTTACTCTGCTCATTGATCAAAGAGAGATTTGGCTGGAGAGATACCTGACAGTAGAGCACAGAGCAAAGTAGGGAGCCTGGCAAGGAAATAGCTATCCTTTCATCTGCTTAATAGAGTGAAAATTAAGAAAATACCAAAAGAGGTGAATTCTGTAGGAGTTAGTCAGCTCCTTTCTGTCCTCAGCACCATTAAAGGAACTCTGCATGACATCTGCTAGACGAAGGTCAGGAATTGTTTGAAACTCACAAAATCTCTCAAAGAACTGGTCTGGAAATATGCAGTTAATTACTGCATTCCTGATTACTTCACTGTTGTGAATTGGAAGACCAAAAAGTGAGACATCAGAGTTCTACAAAGACTTGTCCAGTATTTGGACTCTTGAACAGCTGTAAATTCAGTTCTGTGTCATGCATTGTTCAATTCCAGGCTTAAAGCACTGTGCTCTGGGTTATTACACACATACCCCACCCCATCCACTCAGAGTTTGATGCTAATGAACCCAGTTCTGGTCTAGCAAGTGGCCATATGTAGGCACAGGCTGATCATTTGCATGTTAAAGAGAGACCGAGACCTAACCAATCCAGCTCCTGGTGATTCCCAGGGTGGTTGTTTGATATTTTGCATTATGAAAAACAAAGGTTGGAAACACTGAATGAAGCACCCAGCCAGGAAGCTTAATATGAAGCTTCTGGCATGGTTTCAACTGGTTTTAAGTGGTGATTTTAAAAAGAGCCTTGTGCCATGGCTTGTCACACATAAAGGTAATCTAAGGATGTGACCCTGCATGCCATTAGGTGTCCGAGCAGCTCTGACTCCACTGGGATAAGACAGCACCGACACTTGCAATTAGCAGAGCTATTTGCATGATGAAGAGCTCCTTGGGTTGAACAAGGTCTGCAGGATCATGAACTAAGAGAGACATTAAGCACTGCCAGGTGCAGGGAGTGGCATCAGCAAGAGCACACTGGAGATACTGATAACAACAGGGGGGGAAAAAAACCCAGGAATCTTAGGCTGGTTTAAAAATGTTGCTAACAGCATTACCACAGCGAGAGCCTTGCAACCATGCTGCCAAGATTTGATGGCACAGGCATGCCCCAGCTAGACTTTCAACATGAAGATGTTCTTTATCATCCATGCACATGTCCCCACTGCATAATGGGATCAATGCAGACAAGAGCCCCAGCCTCAGCCAGAGGTCGGATTAGTGCAACGCTAAGGAGAAATACAATCCCAAGTCATTTCCTCCACCTCTGATAACTTCATCTGGATGCTACAGGTAATGGACTGTATTTGTGAAGCTGTGATCTGTACAGTCACCAAACTTTGAGGATTATTAAACCAGCTAAAAGTCATTATAAACACACTTACAGTGCAGTTTCAAGTTATAAATCTCTGAAGTTAATACAGTAAGAAATACTGCAGAGCCAAAATTTCCCTTTTCTGAAGATTAATCACACAATTATAATGTCCCTTCCTAGAAAATCTCAACCAAGTCTGGCAAAAGTACAGTTTGAAATGGAGTTTCTAGCAATACATGCTCATAGCTTTATTTATAAAGAGGCATGGTCCATGCTGTAGAGCTTAATCAAAACCACATTAAAATACAGTAAAACCATAATATAATCTCAGTCCCTTAATATCTAAGTAAATAAATCTGAAAGGAATGAAAGAGGAGACAGGGAATATTTCTATTAGCACAATCAAGAAAAACAATTATTTTAATCCAGTCTTCCCCTCCTCCCTTGGCAATCAAATATATCCTCAGCTTGCTGACACAGGAAAGGCTTTGTGTGAGCATTTTACCCTGCTCTGTAATTAAGAAGTCACACCATAAATCATAAACAGAGAAATAACCAGGTTTTGTATTCATACACACAAATGTATATTCAGTTCTAGTTTTGAGAGTCTCAGCATGAGCTCCCAGGAAGGAAACTGAGACACAAATACAGAAGCATGTGGATCTTTTTCCCCCCCCCCCGACCACCACGTTAAAAATCCAATTCTCTCCTTGCCAATGGGCTATTTATAAACAGAGACAATTAAACAGCATTATTTCTTGTCTCTTTTGGCAAAGTTTGAGGAAGAATGACATTGAGTCCTTTCTCTTGAAAGGTAGCTGAATTAGAATGCCATGGCTGTTCTTTGCAAAGTCCTTCCTTTAGTAATGAATAATGAGGGATGTCTTCCCGCTCCTAACGAAGGCAATGAGTCATTGTGGAGCCGATTGTTGGAATGAAATGGAAGGGGAGGGGGGAAAGGAAACCTTCTAGAAGACACTGATACCCATTACAGCAGTTATTTATTTATACATTTGCAGAAGACAAGCCAGAAGATGCTTGCAATCCATTTTTATTGCTTTCTATTACTCGGAGTTAATTCTCATGGAAGACTTCATTTTTTTGGAGGCTCCTACACACATTGAATTGCAAATGTAAATGAGAAGTTAAAATTGCAGCTGGACATGCATGTCTTATGGAATTGTGCTAAAAAAAAGCACCTTCATTTCACAATGCCCTAACTTGACAGCATAGGAAGGGGAGTCCATCCCTCCCAGCTACTTTACAATCAGAGGCAGCGAAGCAGCAAGCTTCTTCAATGGAAAACTTTGATATTTACTGAGGAACTTGCCAATGAACATTTCCAAAAAGCCATTAAAAATGCTGAAGTTGACACATCTCTCTATTATCTCAAGTTACAACCACAGCTTCCTAATTGATGAACAAATTCCTTGTTTCACAAGCCTGATGGAGAAATTAGAAAGACAACTGTAAGAAGAAGTCCTTGCAGTTCTGTACCTAACCTCTTCTGCCTAGATACCAGGACATTATCATCCTGCCTGGTTCACAAGTGTAGATACTAGTATGAAATTACACTTCCAAGACCTTCTTAAACAATGTTCTGGGGGTGAACTGTAAATGAAATTCACATAACTTACATGAAATGATAGTTCGCCACTGTATGTGGGCAAAAGAGATTTGCACTGTCATGCAGTAAGCCAGAGCCAAAGGAAGAGCAGAGTCTGCTGTGGCTTTTAATTCAGCCTGGGATACCAGCAGCCACAAACCCTCTGTGTCCCAGCCTGGGTTCAGGGCACTGGATTTCTGCAAGCACTCTCTGCTCTCCAGCAGGCTGAGACTTTGGACTGCTTCCATACATGGAATTTAGCTGACAGTCCCAGGAGTGCCTTCACTCTCCATTCCCCACCTTGTCTTCAACACATAGCAGGTAGGAAGAATGGTCCTAAGCACTTGAATAGCTTGCATGCTGTGAAAAACACCACCTGGAATGAACTTGACCCATCAGAGCATCACAACTGTGCTCCTTTAAGGGACAATCACATGGGAGAGCTGTTCCAAGCTTTCCCCTCAAGGGCCCTTCCAAGACAGTTTACTATCAAGTGGCAAAGCAGCTGCTGTCTAGGACTTTGGGACTATCTTGCACTTCTCAAGCACAGACTTCCTGAGGGTGAAGCAATCAGGTTGTGCAGGATCTACAGACACAGAGCTGAAGGTGGAACCTTGGCAAAGGAAAGCAGCAGGGATAGGAAGGAGGAATCAAGTCTGGCAAGAGCAGTGGCTGCTGGACACTCATCAAATCATGGATGTTGTTTGGTAATAATAAATATCATATACTGTAGTCCAGTTCTGCTGCACAGTGGCTAGAGAGGTGTGTGACTGGTGCCTCAATATGACAGAAGCTTGTGTCTGGCTTACATGGAGCAGTGTGAATTTTTGCCAGATTCAGCTGTTTCTGTGCAGTAAATGTACAAATCAGGCTGGGAAGGATTCAACTCATGTCCACACAACCATCAGGAAATGGAGCAAGAAAAAGAGGAAGAAAAACCCCACCAAGCCACAGAGTTGGGATGTAAGGCACCTAGTGAGGAGCCACCTCATATGCTGCTTCCATGAATAATCTTCAATGGCTTCTCTGACAGTTTGTCAAAACAATGCAGATTTAGTCCTGCCTGGAACTACATCCCACTGAAGGACTTTGGAGGGTGAAACTCCTGAAAGCCAGATGTAAGTAGAACTCTCTTTTTTCCCCTCTCCAGCTTAGTCATGCAATTGCACTCCTGCTTGGGGATTATGTCTCTAGCTCTTAATAAAGCCTGCCATTGTTTCTCTGCTTGTCTCCAGGTAGTTGGAAACTAATACCCCAAATACAATAGAAGAGCAAAAATAGAGAGAATAAATGAGAACCAGTGGCCTGTTTTTGACCACTGCTATCCCCTTGACAGCAGCCTTTGCAGCAGGACCTGCATGCTGCCCAGCATCTAATTACTTTCCAGGGACATAGGAATGTGATAAATTATAGGAGGTAGCTCCCTTCCCTCCATCTACTTTAATATTATATCCACCAGTGTACAACTGTAATTATTTCTCTGAATAAGAGCTTCAGCTTTTTTTAGTTTTGTTTTTCCCCCCACCAAAAGTCACAATCTAAAGACAGATGCAACATCAATTAGCAATGACAGGAATGATTTCAGCAGACATTTGAATCCAACACAAACATCGTGCTCTCCTCCACCTGCCTTTCAACTTGATGTGAAGTCATAATAAGCTCTTATTTCTGGCATTTGAAAAGCTTTGGAAAAAAAAAAACAAACCCCTCCTTTTTATACATAAATAGGCACTGGATTTATACAGGGAATACAGTGAAGGCCTGGAGTTTGGTGAGTCACACTTGGCTTTGATCTGGAATGCCCAATAGCTTTTGTCTCTGGCACTACTAATTCTCAATGGCAGTTTGTCTACCTGTTGACCAAGCCACAACAGCAGCAATACTGCTTCAATAGCAGCAAATGGCATAATGATGACAGCTGCAATGCTCTTTCAGAGAAGCAATGACAGAAAGTGGGCCAGCCAGAACTTGGTTGTACTGAAAAGAGGTAAGGGATGGTATCACTGAATGAGCTCTCTAGAATGGGCTGCTCCTTCATGTGATACCATCCCTCTGGTCTCCATCAAGCAGGACTGTCCCACCTGCAAGCATCCCTTTGGCAGCTGGAGCACATTCTGCCACCAAGCTATCAGGCCTGGAGGGTTTTCTTTAACCTTCTCCTCTCTTCCCCTCTCCCCCCAGCACTCTTATTATTGGTACACTTACATTCTCCCCCTATAAATCCCATTGAAATCAACTCTGTACTTGAGATGAGACCAGCATGCTTTCCCAAGTAGTGACTATTTTGCTGCTCCAGTTTGTAAAAGGTAAAAGGAAGTTCACTAAGAACACAAGAAGTGTCCAATTCACTCCAGACAGGCTGCTCAGAAGGTGTTATGACAGCATATGAACAAGAGTTCATAAAGAATACTCAATGCTTTTCTATCACTTCTTGAATCTTTATTCCTACCTGAGGCAAACCCTGAAGTATTTGACTCAGATCCAGTCAGAGACATCACAGCACAATTCCTGACAGCTCAGCATTTAAGGATGCTGAAGAATGAGAAAAATCCAGGAGGGGAGGGCAGCAGACAGAAGAAAACATAAAGGAATCTCTCATAAAATTAAATGGAACCATTAAGAATTGATGGCTGCCCATCCAGTCTGCAAATAAGCTACTTTGTGTTTTATACAGTGAAACTATTCAGCAGAGATGACAGTGGCCACATCCACATTATCTATGAACTTTTGTGGTGTTCTCAAGATGCTTTTCTACCCGTGGATGCATTTCAGAGGGTGGCAGTGGAGCCCTCACTTACCTTGCTGAGCATTGTTCACCGGTGGGTTTCAGAGGGGGTGACTCCAGTGTGTAAGAGTCCATCTGTCTACATGAAAGCTCCATGGTCTGGTCCTAAATAATGAAGACTAAGCCTTTCCCTGCAGCCAGTGAAAAATTCCAAACTGTCTCTTCTCTCATCATTGCCTGGGAGATTTATGCACCTATTAATGGAAGTGTTTTCCTCAGAGTAATATCCTTGGAGCCTAATGCACCTCTGTGGAGCACTAATCGTACCCCCAGCCTTAACCAGCTAGAGAAAACTCCAGATATGAATCAGGCAACTCAGGGAATTTATGCAATAAAAGCTTTGGAGGCAAGAGACCTACCTCACAAGGAACTGAGTAAGTCATTACAGACCCTCTGGTTCCCTTTGCTACAGGGTATTCTCCAGGGTGCATTACAGCAGGAAGGAAAGTTGCCACTAGCAGAAAGGGCAAGGTCTTCAAGAGAGCAGTGCTAAAAGGAGTCAAGTCCTGTGCAGTTCTCCTTCACCTTTAGGAGGCTTCCTTCCTACTACTTCTCAAGCTCTGGCCATGGTTTCAGGCCCAGAAGAAGAGAAGCCTAGGAAAGATCCAAGCAGATCATCAACAGGTAAGGGAGGAACTTGCAAGTGGGGAAACAACAAGGTATTATTTTCTTGGCTTTTAAGCACTCAAGCCCCCAAGCTAGGCCATGAGCTAAGAACACAGCTTAGCAAGAGCTGTTGTACCCCTGAATGTGTGCAAGCCTTTTGAGTTTAATAACATCAGCTGAAATTCAACCCTTTCTCCTTTGGGTAGAATGGGAAGGCAGGTGTTCACCTATTAGTCACTGCAATCACTTCCACCAATACCATATATACACAACATTTTAGCTTGCTGGCTGTTTACTGAGTGACTTTCCTGCCTTTTCTTTCCCACACTGCATGCCAACATCCAGTATTTAGTCTGCTGGAATGTTCACAGCTAATTTTTCACTGCTTCTGGCCCACATTTATTTCCAGGGGACTGCATTGTACACAGGTTTATATATAGAATGCCTCCAGATCAAAATGGAAAATGCTTGAGCATCTCCAGCAGCAAGTTGCATTTTTTTTTTTAGAACCTATTAAAACCTATGGCATAATCCAGGATGCCATCCAAGCTGGATCTTCTCACATCAATTTAAAAGCTGTCCTTTCATCACTGAAAATAACCCCCAAATAAACACAATGATAAATGAACTCCCATCTCTCCTGTGTTTGTGAGACTAATACTGCACTCATTTACATGCAGGCTTCAGTTTAGCAGTAGGCTTACTGCAGATTCTAATTATAGTCTAAAGGTTGGATCCAACTCCCACTGAAGGAGTGGCAAAAATCCAACTGATTTCATGAAAGGTGAAATATAGAGTAAATCTGGTGCAGGACAAACAGAACTGAACCTCACTTAGATGAGAATCTGGAGCCCCCTAGATATCTGCCAAGGAATGCACAGACATAATGAATGTCAGGACATCAATGAAGTCTTTGATATAACTTCATAATTCATATTTTTTAAAATTAGCCCTATATCAGCAGGAACTATACTTAAAGGTTCCTGTCAAAGAGAGAATTTTTAAGCACAGCCTGACATTAAAATCTTATCAGCTCACTTGAAATTAAGTCAATGAAAAATTAAAGCTAATTTCTAATAAGCTTATGTTACATTCATAGACTAAAGGGCACTTGTGGAACCCAGAGAGTAAGCATACCTTTTTTGATATGGAAAAGATTTCCACAGCTGAAAGGCAGAGGCCAGAAGAGAGGCTAAAATGCACCATTTTGGGCTGACTCTCCAAATGTCTACTTTTTTTCTGTCTGTTTAAAACTAATGTAAGGATACAGAATAATCAGAGAAATAAATTATTAATTTAAAAATCTGGGATAAGGCTGCCAAAAGTGATAAGTGCAAACTAGGGTGGAGGTAATGGGGTTGGACACCTGGAAAATGTATGTTTAATAGGAACTTAGTATTGCTCCAGTCTGATACAGGCTTTGTATTGGGAACCACGAGAGTGAGAAACACTCTGATTTGTAACCCAAACTAAAACAGAACAAAGAAAAAGCCAACCCACAACATGATGAATTCTAAAATACTCTTCAGCTACAAACCTGGTGATGTAAAAAGAAGTCCTAGATTTTTTTTTTTTTCTGGTTTAAACATGCATGGAAAAGTCACCTGCCAATTATGTCAGTAAGCTCCTGGAATTGATCTGTTCATGACAACAGAATCATTTTGGCTTCAAGCTAGTACAGCTGAGGATGAGATCTGGCTCTAAGATTATCAACTGGATGAAGAAATGCCATATTCTAACAAGCAAAATGCATTTATGGGAAGCTTAATGGAAAGTTGGGGTTTTTTTTCTTGACAGGGATATCACCTTTTTTGCAAGGAACTCTGAAAACAGTGAAGCTAAAAATCCCTGCGAGCTCGGCGTCAAAGCGGCCACTGTTCCTTTAAAATTGAAAAAGGCCTTCCCTGGAGGAACAACCTTATCAGTTTCCCTGAATTAATGTGTCCACAGGAGGGAAGGAAACATGTTTCTGTGTTTGAGTGACAGTGCAGATGTCACTCACAGCCTGCAAATTCTCAGGAAGGCAAAGTCTCATTCCTCAAAGCTCACCTTCTCTCTGACCGGCCAACATCTCCTGACCCCATTAACCCCCTTTAGACAATCACACCTGGAAACTCCAACAGCTCCAGACTGCTGCAACTCCTCTACAGGACTTCTGGAGATGATAAGAGACAATTAGGGCTTGTGTTGCAATGTATGAAAGCTATTGAGGTTATAAAGGACAGTGAAATATATCTATTTTGATTTCCCATCTGCAATGACCAAGAGGGAGCTTGCTCTTATGAGAGATGAAGGAAGCCTCAAGGTGAAAAGCACCAAGGCAATAAGATGTTTCTTCCTTACCAGCATTTATCCTTTTCATACCTGTACTTGCCCCCCTGATTAATTAAAGAAAATCTATCAGGGGTTGTTTTCTAATTAACTGTGGGATGCACACTTCTATATTTGCCATCTCACCCCTCCAGCACTAGCTTATTTTCCCCACACATTTTTTGGGATATTAAAATCTACTGAATAAACTTTGACTTGGGATATTCAGAAAAGCTACTGAGTAAATGATGAGTTCAGTGGGTAGCTGAGATAGCATCACAACTGCAGCATGCCTTAAAAACCAAAGAAAACCAAGGAAGACAGAACCAAGATGTGGATAAGACAGCATTTCAGATTAAAGGGATTCAGACAAACAGGATTTTAACTGACTTTAATATTTACAGGAATGGGATATATACCCCTGCAGATCTCTTCCCCTTTAATCCCACTGTAATACCTGAAAGGTTAACAAAATACACACTGCCACAATTAACTACAAGCTCATTGACTCTTACAGGGAGCTCACTATGACACCAGCCAGCCCTGGGGCTTTCCTTTAGGTACCTGGTTGGAGCAGGAATATGGACAGACACAGGTCTTGGAGGCAGGATGATCAATGCCTGTGTCTGGCTTCCCAGAGAGTCCAGCTAACCTAGCTCAGGTCCAGCACAAAGGGAACACCTCCAGAAATCAGAGGCCAAGCCAGCAGCTACAACCAGTTTAATTACTAAGGGTTGCACCGAGGGAGCCAGCTGAAGGCTATGCAGTTATAATGAGCCAGCAGCTGTGAAATCTGTTGGGTTTTGGTAGGATACATGCTGCCAGCAGCCACCATGAGGAGAAAGGACCAAGCTGATGGGGTTTGTAGTTCAGCTTGCAAAACCCATATGGCTTAGCTGGAGCTGTAATTTCCAGAGCCACGCAGCATAACACCTAACAGAGGAACACTGCCTTCCCATGTCCTCTCTTAGCTTCTGACCCAGCCAACAAGCCTAGAAAGGCAGCTAGTCCTTTTCTGTCTGATTTCAGGTTATTTACTAAGTAAGAAGAGCCTAATTGAAATTTGTGACCTTCTCACTAAGCAGCCAGGAGAGGAGGTTGCATCTGGGTGAGATGAGCCTGATGCCTGTCTCTCTAGCACCTGCTTGCTTGCAGAGGACTTCTAGGAAATGCTCCACCACACAGCATTTCTGTGTTTCCAGTCTCTCTGTGGATTCAGTGTGTGCAAGATACCCTAATTAAGCAAATGCAATTAGCACTGAAGCACTCCATTTCCAAGCATTTTCATTTTAACCTGAATGTACCCAAAATAACACCTCTTCCACGACTGACTAGTATGTTGGGAGCTTCAAGGGATCTGGGTGTAGACATACTGCAAGCACAGAAGGGCCAGGTGGGAGATGTCCCATGCCTGGAAACATTCCTCAGGGCTCTGAGCAACCTGATCTAGTTGAAGATACCCTTGCTCATTGCAGAGGGGTTGGGCTAGATGACCTTGAAAGGTCCCTCCTAAACCAAACCATTCTGTGATTCTGAGCTGTGTGGTAGATCTGGAGTAAGAGAGACCCTTATTCACCTTTAGAAAACCACCAGGCCAATCAGACAAAGTTTGGTCCTGCTGAGAGTTGCATTTCTCCTGTATAACCTAGCAATGGACATGAACACATCTTCTTTTGATTTCAAGGGTACTGCCAAGGGTGCATGTGAAGTTACACACAGGCAGTACTAGTGCCAGCTGCAGAACTCCATTCAGTGCAAGGCTGAGCCCTTATTGTTACTGCCTGGGACATTTCCTTCACCTGGAGGAAAATGCAGCTTTGCATTGCATCAGCAGGTCACAGATCCAATTTTGGCCCACATCTGAATAAGTTTCAGTTTGCTTGTGCCACATCAGAGCTTTTTGCCAATGTGGTTTTGGTCTTTTATGTATAAAAGCTCTGCTTGCCATGTTATCTCCAAAGCCATCTGTGATACAACATGCCTGGGTACCTGGGTGAGTAATTTTCAGCAATAACAACAGGGCTCAAGCATCTTTAGATCTGATCTAACATCTCCCTTTGGCTGCACACATGCAATTCCCTACTGAACTTCATGGAAACCACACATGCATGTCTCTAAGCAGCTTGCTGCTGGTGAGCTTATTTATGCATACAGCTGCTTTACACACTTCTGTGATCTCCTGGTTGATATATGGGATTTCCTTCATCATCTTCTGCTCTGCCAGGTAGACTCAGCTCCTGAAAATTACCTTCTCCCAGCTAGTATACTTGGAAAAGCATTGTCCTGAAAAATAGTCTTGATGGGTGGCAGTCAAACCACAATGAAAGGGTGGTAGTCTCCTATTAACTTAGATTTTATGCTACTCTTCACATGCCTTTTTAATTCTTTTCCCAGCCTTCCTCCATGCTCCTACCATCTAACAGCCTCTGAAGGTTTGTATCAGTAACATCTTGAAAACCACTTTAAAGAAAATGGGTTCAATCTTGCCCTTGATCTTTACATAAAACACTGACATCAAGAGGGAGAGTCCCACGTGAGGGATGAACACAGAGCATGTGCTGTTCCAGATTAAGTTTTGTGGCTATTAGGATCAGAAAGCCATGTAAATTCTCTGGCTGGTGTGAGTGGGCAAGAAAACCTTCAGATGTTCCCTGATCCTGAACTTCTCCAATCTTTTTCAGGCCATGCCTAATTAGTACCAAATTCAGAAAGCACAAATTTAAGCCTGAATTATTTATCATGTCATATTTATGAAACACACTGCAATACACATCCTGGCCCTGTTCACAACAACTCCAGATATGCTTCATCTTTCACTGATGCCATACTTCTTAATAGGAAAATATCATTATCTAGCTGAAGAGTTGCTTAAATTACAGACTTTCAACCTAGCATGAGCAGAACTCATCCTTGTGGCTGGTACTAAGCCAAGTGGAAAAAACATTGGAAGCAGCTTTGACAAAACACATGCTGGCTCTGTCTATCAACATTGCCAATGCACACCTTACAGGGTCCTGTCAACATCTCCACTCCAACCTGGTCTCAAATACTAACATCATATTTTCCTCCCTGCAGTGTGATCCTGAAGAAGGGAGTTCCAGAACTGCAGGGCCATACTGAAGGATAAAGTGCTTAGTTTGCACTGAGTTCCCTGAAAGTTAATAGGTGTTTTGGGTATCACAGACATTACTCTTACCTTTACTTGCAGTAATTTGTGTCTGCATTTGATGTACATTTACAGATGTGCCTGAAGAGTCTTTGCTGCAAATGCCTTTGAGAAAAAGCCACACCCTTAGGCTGCACTGCCTGCTAACTACATTTCCTGCAGTTGCCTCTGGCATGCTGCATCCACAAAGATGTGTAATAAACTTTTAGAGTAATAAACATAGCTCTTTAATTTACTGTACTTTTAAAAAGCACTTTCTCCCTTGAAGAAACTCACGATGACTACAGGAAAGCCAACCAACTGTTTCTCTGCTGATCATCAATAACACACACTAGAGGTTTAAAGCCTGATAGATGGATATATTGATGCTAAAGAGGCTCAAAGAAAGATGAATGCAGTGCAGTGAGTGAAGAATGCAGGCTGGAAGAAGGGACATTAGTAAGCACAGAAAATGGATTTGCTTGTGGAAAAGTGCCCTTTTCAGGAATGCATGCCCAGTACCTTTGCAAAGTTGCTTTGTTGGTAGCAGTGTGTAGAACTTCCTATTTTTGCATTGTACTTAATTCTTAAATGATTCTTTCCATTCTACATTCTAGGCATAATTTCACTGCTTTTGTTTCATGCTCCTAGGAGCTGAGCTGCTGTGGTGATGTTTTCTCTCTCAGAAACAGAAGCCATGCATTGGTTTAAGGCATAAATGAAGGGCTAAGGTGACAGTATGCCAAAAGTTGGCTGCCTGAGCAGCCTGCCTTGCTCTAGATATTCTTCCAGCTTGAACTTGTTTGAAAAACAATTAGATTTTCCAAATGATTTGCTGTTAATGTAAATGCATTTTGATTGTCAGTGCCACGGGTGGTTCTGCAGTTATAGGCAGGAATATAAGTTTATTTCTCTCCAGGGCCTCTACAGACAGCTAGGGGAGATTAACCAGTATTCTAGGCAGCTAAGTGTGAAATACTGGTTGGGTCAATCACTTGCCCCCTGCTGCTGTTCTGTTGGCTGTCAAAAGCTGGCAAAAAGACATATCAGTCAGGAGTCAAGCACAGGTCTGACTGTACTGAGATCTCCAGCCTGGACTCTCCAACTTCACCAAACAGTCCTCTCTGCCTCTCTGTAATCAGGAGAACTCTTTGTCAAACCAGCATTGACCTGCTTGCTCTCTGTAACTACCCTTCTGTGTGACAAGAAGCATGGGGAAATGGGAAAAGCAGAAAGACAATGGTTTGTGGCAAAACTGGCTTTTGCACAATGGAGCAGCTGCAGTGACTCTTAGCCTTTCTGCATCTCCAGGTATGATGGTCCCAGGATTCACCACACCACAACTGCACCCCTGTGGAAAGGGCTATCCAAGGAGAAAAACTGCAGGATTTCCAGATGATCTGCATCTCTCTGGAGAATTCTTTTTACAGAAGGCTAACATCTGGCTCCAGGTTTGGAGCCATCTTCATCTAATCTGAATCCAAATTTAATGAACACCAATTATTGTCACCATCAGGAGTGATTTATCTGTGGGGAAGTTCATCTGATCTTGTCTCCACCTATTATTGAACAGTTTGCAGTCACAAGTCCAGTGCTATAACTGATGCAATAGCAAAGCAAAACAACCCAGCAGAAAAAAAAACCCAACCAAGCAAAGCAAACTCAAAGCTCCAAAGTTCACAAAGGTGATGGCTAATTTTACCTGTCCAACCTGCAAGGCAGCAGCAGTAACCGGTGACAGGATCACACCCATCTGCATGGCTACAGTCACAACGTTGACTGCAATTAAGACCATATGTTCCATCCTTCCAAAAAGATAAATAAAAAAGTCTCTCAGTAATCAGGTTTTGGGGTTTCAAATGTGCAAAGTCATCTATCATGTCCCTCTTCATGCTGACTCGCATCTTTGAAATGAACATGCAGAGAAGATAGAAACAACTCAGTGCCTGATGCTTCTGCACAGAAACAAATGAGGGATCACTTTAAAAAATGATGTGCAAGAAAATGCAGATAACAGGGCAATAGCTCTGATAAAATATAATGCCAAGTATAATACATCTAGTTGACTGCTAGAACCCCAATCTGTTATTTGCACACGATTCCCTTCAGATATGCACAGACCAAATGAGATACTGACTGACTATCCATTTAGAAAAGCTGTGTGGACTATGGTTTTAGAGGAGGTGCAGGACCACCCCAGTTGTACTTACAGGACATGGCTGGTCACAGTATTCCCCTTGCCATCCAGGTGAGCAGAGACAGAAGCCATCAGCTGGCCTGCATGCTGCTCCATTTGTGCAAGAACATGTCTGGTTACAGTTAAGACCCCAGCTTCCACTTGAACATGGAATGGAGCAATCCACTCCTTGCCACCCTAAAGAAACACAGGAGAGAAACAGCATTTTGGATGTTTTCATGACAAAAGCAAGGGAGAGACAGCAAGACAGGCAGCCTGCAAACTGCAGCTCTTAGACTCTTGGACTAAAATCCTCCTGATCTTGGTGTAAATGAAGACTATCTTGGGGTCAAGGCTGACCCTTGAATTATTTAGATCTCTCCATTTCATCTACCAGCATCTATACATACAGAAGAGCAATACAGGCATCACTGTGCTGCCTGTTTACCAGAGGAAGGTGTCTGTTGCCTCTCTGGGAACTGCTTGGGCAGCAAAAGAGAGAGCAGCACTCTCTGGCAGGCTGGAGACCTCCTAATTCACAAGAGTGCAAGACACTTGCCATTTGACATTGCCTGTTTCTTACCTCTTTTTCTTTTTTTTCCCTTGTGAATACTCTTTAATATAAAGAAGCTATTACACCTCAAAAAAAAAAAAAAAAGACCAAGGCCATAATTCCTAACCATTAAGGCTCAAATCTTAACTACCAGCCACACAATGGCTTTCATTACACTGCAGCTGTATGTAATGGAGTTGAGCAGTAACTCATGGTTTATACCCCCTCATTAAATAGGGTTCTACAGTGATCTATTAATTCATGTTTGAAATGCCAGATTTTATCCTTATTTGTCTCACTTCTGGT
Organism: Galbula dea; assembly: GCA_013399015.1. Taxonomy (NCBI): domain Eukaryota; kingdom Metazoa; phylum Chordata; class Aves; order Piciformes; family Galbulidae; genus Galbula; species Galbula dea. The sequence continues at coordinate 632,198 of VWZX01000349.1, read as the reverse complement.
TCAGGGCTCATGTATGCCACACAGGCATAGCTCATGTTGGTCTTCTGGGGGAAGGCACCACTACATGGGGAATAGAAGAGACACTGTGCTATGGAGCAGGACAAGATTTCTCCAGTGATTACTGGATACTGGGTTGTTTGTGCTCATGACCAAACACAGAAGGCAATGATGGACATATGTGTGGGAAGAAAAGAGGGTAGCCTTGCAGAGACAACACTCCAGAGCAGGCAAGACTTCTTGTTCCCCCAGATGCAAGACAGTTGCATCCTGCAACCCCACAAAGGAGACCTGCATATGGCTGGGGTGTCAGAATGTCAGGGGACAGGGAGTTGAGGATGACAGCAAGGGCAGAAAGCCAGGGCTCATCCCACAGTCCCTAAGTGTAGGTTTGGAAGCTGGGATTGGCTAGGAGCTCATCACCAGGATATCCTATGGGAATGAGACCAGTCCAAGGTTGAGATAGGGCAGTCTGCAGGTCAGGGTCAGGTCTTATGAGGAGCAGCTGAGGGAACTGGGTTTGTTTAGCCTGGAGAAAAGGAGGCTCAGGGGAGACCTTCTCACTATCAACAATTCCCTGAAAGGAGGTTGGAGACAGGTAGGGATTGGTCTCTTCTTCCAAGGAACATGTGATAGGACAAAAGAAAATGGCCTCAAGTTGTTCCAGGGGAGGTTTAGGTGGGCCATTAGGAAAGGCTGCCAAGCCCTAGCCCAGGCTGCCCAGGGCAGTGGTGGAGTCACCATCCCTGAAGGGATTGAAGAGACGTGGAGGTGTGGTGCTGAGGGACATGGTTTAGTGGTGACTTGGCAGTGCTGTGTTAACAGTTGGACTCAGTGATGTTGAAAGTCTCTTCCAATCAAAACAATTCTGTGATTCTAGATCTGGTGAGGATAACCATGGCTGGGCACAGACCAGTGCAATGTGCTGAAGAAAAGACAGGTAGGAGGCTACATCTGTTCCCTTGCCCAGAGTGCCTCTCTAGGCATGGAGGGGAGGAATGGGGCAGCTAAGTGGTATAGGAAAAAGAAAACCCAGCAGTCTGGGGATTGCTTTGCATTTCCTCTGAAGAGGAACTATGGCTCTACCAGAACACTTAGTTCTGTGACTTGTTCTTGCAGCAGAGCAGTTAAGTCTGGCCCTTGTTCAGGGCAGAGACAAAACATACAGTCAAAGCCCCTGTTGAGTTCTGACGCTTGGGCAGGCTGTTGAATTACTGACAGACACACAAGAAAATAGTAGAGTTACTGACTGCACAGCTGTGCCACTTGAAAGGGGGAGAAGCACTGGTGCCAAACTGCAGAGGCTTGTTAAATCTGAATTTTGTTTACCTTCTTTGCAATAGCACAGCCCATCCACGGGGGAACAGGCACCATCGTTTTTGCAAGTACAAACCGATGAGCAATTGGTTCCATAGGTTCCTGCCATGCAGGTAATGGTGCAGTCATCTCCCTGCAAACAAAACACACACACACAGAGAGAAAGTCAGAAGCAGCTAAAGACATCAGAATTGCAGGAAATTCCCTTCTCTGCACAGGGAGGCTTTCTCTTTCGAAACAGTGAAGGGAGTGTTACAAGCTGATTGCTGAGGTTTCAGCACTCGAGCAGTCACCACAGCTTCCCGTGTTTACGATGCAATTAGTGCTTTGATTGACTTGGAGGAAAGGGACGAGTTTCTGGCATGCATTCAGCAGGAGGTGGGGAAGTTACAAAAACAAACCTCCTCCAACAGATGTTGGATCATTAAGCAAAACATCACTTACAGAACACTAATCACAAAATATCCAGTCTGGAACCCTGCAAAGATTGCTCTGCAGTTCTTGGAAAATATATTCTAAGAATAAGGTTGTTAAAAAGCTAAAGGATTTGCAACGTCCTCATCTGCCACAGACTGCTGGAGAGGAACATGACATGGCAGGTGCACTAGACCTTTAGGATGTGTAGCTGGTACCTGCATTTGTCTTCAGTTAATTTGCACGAGATTGTGACTTCAGGAAGAAGGCAGAACAAGGAGTGATGTGTATGCCAGAGTGTGGAGGCACACAGAGCAGGACACAGTCCCCATCCTATGATTTTTTTTACCCAGAGGGTGGTGAGGCACTGGAACAGGTTGCCCAGAGAGGTTCTGGCTGCCCCATCCCTGGCAGTGTTCAGGGCCAGGCTGGATGTGGCCCTGGGGATCCTGGTCTAGTGGGTGGCATCCCTGCCCATGGCAGGGGATTTGGAGCTAGATGGTCTTTAAGGTCCCTTTCAACCTGGGCCATTCTGTGATATGACTCAATTTCTGCTTTAGGTGTGGGGAAAGCAAGGGAAAGGACAGCAAATGCTTATATGTTACAGAAATATGGACTATTTCCACAGTAGATTGTGGTATGCTGTGTGCACTGTGGCTGAAAGGAGAGACACAGTTCTTATTCATAATGTTCATAAGGTATTATTAATATTGTTCAACATCAAGGGAATTAAAACCTGAGCACAATTCCCTTCACCACACTTAGTCCCATAGCTGGGGCTACCCAGCTTACCATATACAAGGGATTTTTGCTCCTTTTTCTTCTCTGTGTAGTCCTGACTTTCACATCCCAAATGAGCTCCTAAGTTTACTCCTTCAGTGAGTCAAACTTCAATAATTTAGTTCTATGTCAGAGAAAGCTCTCCTACCCCCAAGTTAAACAGGAACCACATTGCACAGTGTGACCTATACCATAGATCAGGGGAAAAGGTTTTGGTCAAAATGTATTTTTGGAGGTGAGAGGCTTCTCTGTTTGATAGGAGGATCCATTTATCAGGAGATAAATGCACGGAATGTCAGCTTCCCTATGCCATGGCAAGTACCTCCAGGAGCCTGCATATCACAGCATCAGACACTGAGACAGTAAAAGGAAATATGAACAGATTTCTCAGCACCATAAACCACCATATGCTTGCTTGTAGCAGTTCTGCCTAGCACCAGTATGACTTATCCCATTTTAGACTTAAAACTTGGGTTTAGGGGGGGAGTCAAAGCAATGGTTAAAAGATGTCCTGCTCAGAAGCAAATCCTACAAGTCTCTGCTTTTTGAGTGAAAGCAGTGTTTGTAAAAGATGCTATCTTTGACCTTGGCAGAGTAAAACAAGTCCCCCTGAAAAGGCCTGGCAGTAAAAGGTGCTGTCTTGACAGCCAGAAAATCCAAAGCAGGCTGCCCCTCATTACCCTGCCAGCATGTCTACAGATGAGCTGCAGGAGCCCAGAGCTGAGCAGGATGGCAAAGGGGCACTCAGTCTCCACGCCTAATCAATCCTCTGCCTTTCTTCTGCCTGTGACAATTAGACAGCCAATTAGCACCACTTAGAAAGCCCTATCTTGTGTGAGTGAAACTCCCAACTCATTTCATGTACAACACAGAGCTGCTGGGTCTGCCAATAATTTCTATGACAACTGACCTTATCTGGATTTGAAGTAGTTGATCTAGAAGTAGAATAAAATTCCTTTGAAAAGGAAAGTTGAACAGTGATATGAAGCTCAAATACCCCCTTGGAAACCAGATGAACTAACCCAGCACCTGGGCCATGGGTGGGAGAAGAATTTCCAGTTCCTCAGCTGACTCTGTGCTCACAGAGCAGCTCATGTTCTGCAGTAACTTCTCCCTGACCACGTGTACAATGGGCTGGTGCCAATTCACTGCTTTTCTGTAGGCTCACTCTTGTGTGGAGGGGCAAGGCAGGCACAGACCCTTTGGGTATCCTGGAGAAAAAGTGCTGCACACAAACTAATCACCAGGCTCTTTTGTTGTTGTTCAACGTGCCTCTGAGTTTTGGCATTTACTTTGATGGACTTTACCTTATGGACTCCCAGAGGTTGGTCATTCTGCCTGGCCACCTCACATGCTCTTGCTTTGCAAACAAATCTTCACTGGAAAAATCACTGCCTTAATGAGATTTCTCTCCTCAGGTTTGACAAGCCAGACCTTCAGAGCCTTCTGAGTGACAACTGCCAAATGCACTTAACTTCTTAATTACATGAGAGGAAAATGCACTTGAACTCTAGCACTGGCTCTAAGATTGTATTAATTATAAATGCACATCCCATCATTAACATTTTGAACTTGATTTGGGAGAATGACCTATGAAATGAAATGCATTCAGGTACTGTTAAAGAGATGTAAATTCCACCTCCCTCTCACCACCTGCCCAAGTGAATAATGCTGCAGTATACATCTAGCCAGTTGTTAATGAGTTACATAGCCTATTAAACTGATTTCAAATGTTATGTATTGAATCTTCACTCTTGCAATATGGTACTTTATCTTTCTCTTCTGTTTAGTTAAATTAATCAACAGCTGTGCTCCTTATGTTGATTATTCTTCTTTTTTTTCTATCAAGATTGGGAGGTTAATGAGAGCAGTGAAATGCCTAGATGTGGGATCCAGGAGAGGAAAGAGCAGCTAATTCAGTCAAACATACACCCCTGAAAATATCCAAGAGCTATTCAAAATCTAGCTATAGATATCTTGGTACTTTATGCTTCTATTTTCCAAGCCAGAAGGATGGACATCACCAACTTTCAAAAGAGCTTCATTTTCTTCACTGTTTTCACTTGGAAGGTCCAGTTTATCCAAGCATGAAATCTATCCCCTGTGATATTTTGGGGCTCAGATCTGACTCTAACATAACCGGTGGAAAAACTCTCTTTGTGGGATGTGGAATCAGGGCCAGATCTGTGTGTGAAGCAGCATGTTCCTGCCCTCTGCTTTGCCTCAAACCTTCCCATGCCCCAATCTGCAGGATGACAGCTCAGTGCAAGCAGGGACAAGGTGTCCCACAGCTCCCTAGAAGCTAACACCAGTGAACATTTTCTTCTCTGCAGTCCAAATCTGATGGGAGTATCCTAACACAGCAAAGATACAGGTGAGAGTTCTGTGATCCCTAGGACCCTAAAAAAAATCAGTTGCAGATGAAAATGAATGGTGGCAGTAAGGTAACCAACACCACCTAGATGACCTTCCATACCTTTAAGTACTTCAGAAATACTGATTGTTGCTGAAACTAAGTGACAGACCTTTCTAGAACCACCAGAGGTTTGGGCATGCAGTTCTGGTTCTTGTTAATTCTCCCCTACCTCGTGAGGGTTAGGTCCAAGGAACCAAACTCCATTAATAACCCAGGCTGCCAGCTCACATCCATCAGCATCAAATATTAATAGACTCAGGAGGGCCAGAGCATACATCTTTCCAGATGCCAGTCAATAATATGTCTTGTTTCTGTTCAGGGAGAGAGGAATATTTTCTCCTACCAAAATTATTATTGTACAGTATTAGTAGAGCTTAAAGGCACATTGCTGCCTTAGGTGTGAGCTGGGTTAACAAGCTCTGGACACTTCAGAAGGTGTTTTCTCTGGATTAATGTTGCCCTCAGAGATTAGATTTCTTGCTTCTGTTAAAAAATACATTCCTGCTGTAAGCAGTGACCAACTCCCTTTCAAATTCTTTCCTGGTGCTCAATACAAAGACTTGTATTTGTTGCTGTATGATTTGGATAAGGTCTTTAAATCCCTGAAATGTGTTTTCAAAGGAAATAAAGGGTATTCCAGACTCTGAGGGAGCTAATAACCCAGCAGTGGTCAACAACACCCAGCAAAGTCTGCACCCACATCTCCTCTGTCCCAAAGTTCAGCTATTTAAGGACATGAAATTAAGAATTTCAGAAGTAGCCACAATCTACAGGAATAGATTTGCCTCAGAGGGCTAAAGCCTTCTTCCAGGGAAGTCAATGCAAAACAGAAAATCAATTTTCCAAGGCCTCTGCAATGCAGAAGACTAAGAGAGCTGTTATTGAACTTGGCCTCAAGTTTGCATGAGAAAGACCTATGTGACAGGTTTGTTTGAGTGTTCTCAAGGTTTAATCTGTCAAGGTGCTGAAAATCCTCAGCTCCTGTGCAGATTATGAGGGGGGACTGACAACATTGCAAGGCAACAGATTTAAACCTTTGGGAATCTGTACTGTGACTCCATCTAATCTGAGATTTTTCAACATGGTATGTGACTTCCTTTCTCTCTCCAGATGTATTGTATTGTGCCAGATGAATTAGAGGTGCAGCACTGTCTCCAGCAACAGGGAAGCTCAGGGCTTGGTTCTCAGAGCTCACACCAGACAGAAAGGGCATGGTGCAGTGCCACAGGTATGTAATGATAAAGAGCTCAGAAAAACAAAATAGAAAAACACAAGCATGTGCTGCTTGTCCCTGATGTTTGTGTGTCCAGATAAGCTGCACTGCTATGGATTTAGCACATAAAAATCCACATTCCTATGTACACACATTCCATGGCCCACCAGTGTGCTGGTACAGTGTCTGTGCACTGATGCAGATCACAGATACAGTTCTGTGTATTTACTTATTTAATGGTGACATTTACAATTAACCCAAAGTGGTTCTCCACAAACATTCCCTCAAGGTAAACATATGGTATCCAGCAACACAAACTGTCAGAACAAACTAATTTCCCTAATGGTGTTCCAGTGGAAATTAATGTGCTTTTCATAAGCCTATCAGCAGCAGTAGGAAACTTTGTACTTTTACTGGTCTTCTCTTTTCACCCTAGACTCAAACAATTTATGCATGACCTTACTGTACAACATCTTAAGTTTTCCAGACATAATGATGTCCTCTGGCAGAATTCCTTTCCCCTCTGGGTGTTACTAATTACTCCCTGCAGATGCTATTATTGGTGCTAGTGATATAAAGCAGAGAAAAGGTTGGTGGAAGGATCTCATGCCCTGAACAAGCCAAGCCTTCAGTTTGGGGGTAATCACAGGGACTAAGAACTGATAAATGTCCTCCCCAACTTTCTAACATGATGTGATGTAGATGTGCTAGAGTTTGATATGCATCTAAACCAGCACAATGAAACCACTGACAACCTTATTCAGCCTCCTCTTCCCTTTGCCCTTTTATGGGAGAGGATGGAGTAAGGATGGGAAAGAACTTCCTTATCTTTAAAAAGGGACTTTTCAGCTCCTGACTCATCCAAAGACACAACCATTGGCAGTCTTGAATGTCAAAGTCTTTCATTAAATCATAAAGCACTTCCAAGAGCCATCTGCAAAGCCTTTCCCAATCTGGACCTCAGTGGCATTACAGTCCTCTGAGCATACTGGGAGATGTGGACATGCCATAAGGAGCAGGCACAGCTACCTTTGGGAGTGGGAAGAGCTTACTGCTTTGCTTCCTAGCATCTTGCAAGGATTTACAAACATTTACAAATGGATGTCAGCATTTTAGTTCACCTCTGAATTTGTGCTAATATGCTAATTCAAACAGTAAATTTCACAGTAAATGCCAAGTTCAACATGACTCAGCCTGATAATAATTCTTACAGTTGGTGTTTGGTCAGAAGTGTTCAGCAAAACATGCACACAAACAACATGGGAATGGTATTTGTTGTAAGGAGGGTGGTAAGTAAAAGTACTAGAAATCATGTTAATTTCAGAGTAGAGTGCATTATTAAATACTATTTCATTTCATTTTACTGGTTATAGCCAAAGCCTTTCTAAGAGCCAAGCTGAGAGCACAGACTGTGAGGGGAATCAAAGTTACCAGAAAGTAACTGTGGCTTCTTATTTTCCAAACTGTTTGCACAAAACCTGGCTGAACTTTGTGGATTCCTACTTTATAAACCCAAAACCACTTGCTGTGGCCTGCTACTGGCTGCTCCTGGTGTAACACATGTTACTCCCTCAGTAAGGTCACAGAAGAACCTGGGCCAGATTCTCCTGTCTGGCCTGTTGGGCACCTCAAGCCTCTCAGCCCCTATCTGAGCTTTTCTGTTCCCCATCACACAGAGATAAATTAACAGTATATTTGGGTTATTTGTATTTCAAAACCAAGAGCACTCATCCTGTGGTCCTAGGACTGAAGGGGCTTCAAAACAACAATTATCCAGATGGATAATCTTCCCAGAAAGGATCTTCACCATGACCCTGACCACACATCTGGGAAACCTTTGGCCAAGCTTAGACAAGCCTTTGATTAGGATTTAGCTACCTGGAGAATAACTTGTACCTATCAAGACTGGAGAACTTGTGCAGCCTTTCAGTCTGGACATCATGTATGTCTCTGTAGAGCTGGAATTAACTGCACAGAGCTCATGGTTTTCAGCACAGCAAATGCCAGCTGTGAAGGTTTTCCTGTGCAGGATGCAAGATCTGTATGTCTAAGGAGTCAGGCATTGCTCAGGACCCTTTCAAAGCTAGAATATGGGCCCTGAGGACATGTGTCTGAATAGATCCCTATCACTAACTCATGGGAAAGACCTGCCTGCATTGGTGACAGCAGAGCTGCCCTGGCTGCCCACAGTCCAGGCACAGAGAGGATTTTTTGCCATGTGCATAATCCAAAAGGTCTCATCTTTTGGAGAGGAGGGTGTGCAGAATCTCACTGCTCTCCTGTCCTCCAGCATCTCAGCTCCAACCTACTTCCTACATCCAGAAGGAACAGTGCTTGGGCACAGTAACACTGATGATGAAGTGGAGCAGTATTCAGTGAGAATAAAGGCAGCAAATTCTGGCTTTCTGAGCTTTTAGGCTTTTTTTTTTTCTGGTTGTTGTTTTTTTCCTTTATGAAATCAAGTGAAAACGAAGACAAATAAAACTCTCACTATAAAAACTGGATTGTGCATACTGATCCTCAGCAAACCTGTGTTGGATGTCTGTCAGTTTGCACTATAATCCTCCTCACCACCACCACCAGGGAAGAATTCTCTGGTTTGCACTAAAAATAAGCCCAATATCAGTCAGTTATCTGCAATTCAAAGAAACCCATTCCTGCTGTTCAAGCCACCTGAATGTAGGCATTAAAAGGAAAAAAAAAATAGCAAGAGAATTCAATAAAGAGAGCAGGCAGGAGACAGCCCCTTTCCCCCTGCTTCCTGTAAATCAGTGTAGCAGTGTTGCTGGCAAAAAAGCTGGGACTAACTTTACAAGGTTGAAGATCTGCCTGGTTTAGTATTTAGGCCTTAACTGCAGAGCACTTTAGTGTCAGCAAGGCAATGACTACAGCATCACATAATTAAATGTATTCACAAGGAAAGTGATGTGGAGAGTAAAAAAAGATGATCATCAACCTCTGAACAAGATATTTTTCTGATACAGTCAGCACTTTTCACCTAATAAAATATCACAAAGTACATTTATCCAGGGGGGACTTCTCCAAAAATAGGAGATTGGATTTAGCCAGGGTAAAACAACTCCTCCATCATTTCCTCAGGACATTGCATCTGGTGAGATGGCACATCATACCTGAGAGGACAGCCTCCCACAGGCAGCCTCTAATGGACTACAAGCAACACAGCCATGCACAGCTCAGAAAACATGATGAAGGTCAGTGTTCAGCTGAGTCAGAGGTGTAAGGAGCTGGGCCAGCCTTGGCAGCTGGCTAGGTAAGGGCAAGAGATGGAAACAAACTCCTAATTCTGTTCACAGTGGAGCTGGGGAGATTGTTTACAGAGCAGAGATTGAGGTGGAAATGAAAATGTCTATAACAGAAGGGTTTAGGTTGAGTTAATGGGAAGACATGGTAGCCAGGCAGGCCAGTCATGTTGAGGAGCAGGTCCAGAGGAGGACACAACAATGATGTGAGGGCTGGAACTCCTCTGCAGTGAGGCCAGGCTGAGAGAATTGGGTTTCTTCAGCCTGGAGAAGACAAGGCTCCAGGGAGACCTTCCTGCAGCCTTTTGGTACTTAAAGGGGGCTTTGGCTTATAAGAAAGATGGGGATAAACTATTTAGCAGGGCCTGTAGCAAGAGGACCAGGGGAAATGATTTTAAACTAAAAGAGGGAGATTTAGTCTGGATAGCAGGAAGAAATTGTTTACAATGATGGTGGTGAGAGCCTGGTCCAGGCTGCCCAGAGAGGTGGGAGATGTCCCATCCCTGGAACCATTCCAGGTCAGGTTGGTCCTTGGGACTCTGAGCAACCTGCTCTAGGTGCAGATGTCCCTGCTGACTGCAGGGGGTTGCACTAGATGACCTTGAAAGGTCTCTTCCAACTTAAACTAGTCTACAACTCTATGTCTGTATCAGGAGGATTACTAGTGTACAGTATGTGGCCAGCTGGAGAACCAAGCCTTCTGTTTAGTTAAAGCAATTGAAATCTGGAATAGGGACACCTGAAATTTCTTCAGGTGAGGCAAGGAGTAGTCTCTTAAACCTAACTCTAGGGAAGCCATAAAGAGTCAAATACCTATGGGGTACATTGCTATTACTAGGATCAACTTTGATCAGCTGCCAGTCCAAAATGCTCCAGAAAACATGGCCATATCACAGATAAATGTCCCCAAAGGTTAAATGGCCCAGGCATAATGTGCATTATTTCAAGTTAGTGGAAAGCATTTACAAGCCTGAGAAATATACACTTGGTGCATGTGCTCTTCATGATGTACTCAACAAGCTACTTGTGACCTAGCTGTAGGATAGAAGCAGCTAAGTATGTCAAAACAATAAATCACAGTCCTTGAATACTGTTGGTATAGACAAAACAAAACACCCTGTTTCCTTCTGCCTTTTTTTAATTGGAGGTGCCTGAATTGAAGCTATCACTATGGTAAAGGAAAGATTTTAACAGAATATGAGCAGTTTCATCATTTTCTCCCCCAGCTTTGGGCAGGAGAGATCCTTGGCTGTGCCAGAAGCCTAAGCCATTTGGAAATCTGGAGGAGCAGTTCAGTACTGCAGAGTGAGAACTCAGAGCTGGCTATAACAGCTCTGCACCAGCTGTTTTAGGGGATCACCTCTGGAGGGAAACCAGAGCTTGGTCCTGCTCTCTCCATGCAGCCTGAGTGGCACAGAGCAGGATCTACCCTGTGGAGCAGCTGTGGGCTGCTGAGTTTTGGGCTCTGGCTGAGGAGTCTGAACAGTTCTGCACAAAGGACAGTGGCAAAAAGAAAACAAAAATAAAGGAAATCAAAGGTATCATTTATACTTCCAGTCCCTATGACATCCTCCAGCAAGAAGATCCACAGTTTAATTATACATACAGAGGAGAAAATTTCTCTTTATTTGTTTGCTTCAGACCTGCTGCCTGATTTTTAATTGGGAAACTTCTTCCACTGTGATAAATAGCCAACATGCATCCTGTCTTCCCCTTCCTCCATGGTGTAAGAGACCTCTCACATACCCACATTCAGGGACCCCCCTTTTCTAAGCAAAAGCATCCCACTCTCTCATTCTCATTTTATGGCAGCCATTTCACAATTTAATTAGGCATTCTGTGAAAAGCACTATCTTTGTCTTTAAACCTGCTGTGCAATCATTTAATTGGTTGCCCCTTGTTCCTGTGTTATTAGAAATAGTAAATAACCATTCCTTCTGCCTCTTCTATGCACCAGCCACAGCTCCATAGATCTCTATCACATCCCTCCTCAGCCATCTGTTTTCTGAGCTGAGTCCTAGCTTATCAAGTCCCTCTTTGTCTAGAAGCTATTCCATAGAAAAGATGATCTTTCTCACCATTCCCTGCTTCCATTGTTGTCCTTTGTAAGCAGGAATTGGCCAAACTGTGTGCAGTAATTTGTGATGTAGATATATTATGGATTTATACAATACCACACACAAATGTTTGTGGTTTTTCTTTATTCCATCCTGTTTTGTTCTCTCCCTGATCATCCTAATGATTTTAGCTGGTGCTCTGTGTTTGTTTGTGTTTTGACTGGTGCTGAGCACTCGCTGGAGTTTGCCAGAAGACTGACCACTGTGATTGCCTGATGGCAGGAATTAAACTAGAACTTCCCTTTTCTGTATTCACTTAACCTTATTTTCCCCTTGACTATAACTCTGCATCCCTGAACACTGAATTTCAACCTACCCAGTCAGTCACTAACATGAGACCCTTCCTTAAATTCATTACTATCCTCATTTTTATGTTTTCATTGTATTATTACCCCTGGAGGGATTGAGAAGAGGTGGAGATATGGTGCTGAGGGCCATGGTTTAGTGGTGAGCTGGCAGTGTTGGGTTAACAGTTGCACTCCATGACCTTAGAAGTCTTTTCCACCCTCAACAGTTCTCTGGTTTGACAAACCCAACAGCTTGGCATCATTTGCAGTTTTCTTTCAGGATTCTTCTACAGCTGTACTACACAATTAGGGACAATGTCCAAGCATTGTCCCTAATCTAAACTTCCCTACCAGCTCACCAGTATGGTTACTAGCTGAGACCTGCATCTTTCTGTAGCAGAAGCTGCCAAAGAAGTTCAGCAGCTCAGTGCCTGCCTGAACTCTTGTTCACACAGGCTGGATGGACTGAGTCCAGGAGGAGTTAAATGTGCTGTACACAGCAGGTATCTCTTGCTAAGTGCACTGAAGCTACAGAAGCAGCAATATGGATGGAAAATATGCAGGTATGGGGTTGATAATGCCAAGACCTGCAGTCAGCCTTGGTTCTGAGCTGCATGAGCACATGTGAGTGGATCAAAGCAACAACAACAACAAAAAAGCAGGCACCTAGAGAAGAAAAGATATTTTATGGGATGAAATGAATAACAGTCAGTGTCAGCTTTAAGCTAATGGGGTTTGAGATCTGCCTTCTGAAAAGCTGGTAGATAACCTGGCAATCAAACAGAGGCAGATAAACAGTTATCCCCTACAAACTACCACAGATTTTCCTAAAACCAAAAGCCTAAAGCAAAAGAGCTCCAAAGATCTGGTAACATTTCCATTGCTCTGTGGCTTAAGAAAACACACCAGGATCTTCCATTTGTACATGTCTGATTGTAAAGGATAAACTCTTTTCCTTTGACAGTATAGTTAGACAGAAAATAAAAAAAAATAAATAAGCTGTGACTCAAATCCTATACTTAGGTGGCTTTAATGAAGTCAGTTAGCAACTGGAACTACCAGGAGAATCAGCCACCAGCACTTTCATCCACAGATCCACAGATAGTATGGATAAAGATACATACATTTAGAAGCTTAAGAGATGAAAAGACACTGCTATTGGCAAGCAGTTTATTCCTCTGCAAAATTCAGATCAAATAACTCAGTCTGAACAGAATATTGAGCTCCACTGGTTCTGAATGAGGCTACAGGAACAGAAATGCAATTTGACATAGCCATATTGCCAATTAAGGATAAAATACAGGAAAATATGTCAACTAGCAACAAAAGCAGGGGCATTTAGGATTTCTGTATGAAGTCGGTTCCTTTGGACCCACTTACAAAAGACTTTGGAGTTACTCAGGTAAATAAAACTGCAGAAGAGCCCAGAAGTAAAAGTAAATATAGGGAGAAGGAGGAGGAGACCTGGGACTTGCTCACAGTTCTTATCAAATTGCAGACAATGTGCTTGAGTGAATAAGTTCTCATTAGTAGCAGCAGCCACCGAGACAAACTCCACTCTTGTGTATCTGGGACAATTCTACTGAAGCTAGAAGTTGTGTTCAGGTAAACTTGGGCTGACAAAGTAGAATTTGAGCTGCCACAGACAATTTCTGGAGCTGGACCATTGATAGGAGAGTGAGCAAACAAAATGAAATGGAACTAGTGCATAAAAGGGTCTGAAAAATGCCATTGAATTCAAAGGAAGGGAAGCAGTTTCTGCAACAGAGGGACACCCACTGTGTCCTGTGCATCCAGTGACCTTGTTAAATACTCCAGCACAATAGCTCACCTTTCTCAAAAGCATCCAACAAATGCCCTGAAGTGAGAGGAGACCCCTTCATTATGGCTCATGCAGCCAGGCAATGACATGAATACTGTCAGGGTTTAGGAAAACACAGGCTCCTAGACACCATGGCAGCCAGTGCTCCAGCAGGAATGTCTAATTGGTCAACAGGAGCTCTGAGGGGAGAGCAGCAACAAGCCTAATGGGCAGCAAGCACCTGGGCCACTGATAGAAAAATCAATAGGGGAGCAGCTTTATCTGAAAGCCTGGGAAGACAGAGGTGGCCTCCCTGTAATGAGCTTCCCTGTTGGGATCTGAATGTAGGTTATCTTCTCTAATACCACAGAGACCAGAAGAATCCATTTGTGAGTTGTTATGGAACTCCTAGGTTTAGCCCACATCCAGTTTCTTGGCATTAAGGTGTTGTTCACCATTTCCTAGCCTCCATGGGGCAAGGCCACCTCAGGAGTGGATCAGCTCTTCAAGAAATACACAGAATTTCAAAGGTTGGAAGAGACCTCTAAGATCATCAAGTCCAACCATCAACCTATCACCATCATGCCACTAAACCACGTCCCTAAGTACCACATCTCTATGCTTTTAAAACACACCCAGGGATAGTGACCCCACCACTGCCCTGGAAAAGCCTTTACCAATGCCTAAAATTGTACCCAGTCCAATTTTGGTGGCTTGCAATACTTCTGAAGGGTGCTGATCCAAAAGCTCTGAGGACCTGTGCTGTTCGTCCCCAGAAAAAGTCCTACAGGGACTATGAAAAGGATGACACAGCCACACCACCAGGCTTGACCTGAAGCAATGGTTTGTGAAGGTAAATGGTAAAATGCCTCTGTCTGCCAGCAAATTAGCCAGTGGCTGCTGATAGAAATGGAGTTTGTGATGTAGATACTGATCCACAGGGAGCTGGACTGAGACCAAAGTCATTTTATGCAGGCCACTGCACAGCCAAGAGAAGATAATACTCAATCTGTATGACCTGCTCTGGATCAGACCTAGCAGAGTTGGGATGCAAAACCTGCCAGAGTCTCTTGTACCAGTGGAGCCAATGGCCTACAGGAAAATAGAAGCACAGACATTTTAGACACTTAAATCTCTATTTTGTATGTATAGAGAAGTGGGTAAGAAAGTTCTGAGGTCATCAATGAGGAGGAAATTCAGAGGTAGTTTTATTCTGGCCTATCAAGATGCAAAACCCCTGACAGGTACAAATGATCCCTGGCCAGCTTGCTTTCTGTGAGGGATGCACCAAACCAGTGGGCATGAGATGTTTTCATTTATGCTAATAAACTCAGACCTTCCAACATGCAGCCCAGCTGACAGAAAAACTTCTGCACCACTAGAAAGTGACAGCTCTTTCATCTCAAGAACAATCTTCCAGCTGACTCTTAATTAGGCTGTATGGAACAGAGGGGGTTTTGTTGCCTGCTTGAGATCCACTTCTCGTTTCACATCCACTTGTGATGTAATTTGGGAGCTGAAAGAAATGATCAGATGCATTTTCAGACTGATCTCCATCTAGAAGACATCAAGAAAATGCAAGCTGGAAGAACAATGCATTCCTCAGAGACCAGAAGGAGGAAGGGCAGATCTAGGATGCAGCACAGAGGACCTGAC
The DNA here is from genome assembly GCA_013399015.1 of Galbula dea. Classification (NCBI taxonomy): domain Eukaryota; kingdom Metazoa; phylum Chordata; class Aves; order Piciformes; family Galbulidae; genus Galbula; species Galbula dea. The sequence continues at coordinate 616,940 of VWZX01000349.1, read as the reverse complement.
TGTGTTACCATGACTGCTTGTCTCACAACCACTAACATTTTCACCATTATCCACTTTTCAAGCACCATGTGAAGATCATTTTGAACTTTCCCCATCATGGTTTTCCAGGGCACATTTCCAGCTTCCTTCTTTTAACAGTTCCTTCAGCTGAATTTCCCATATCCCTGCCTTTCACTTTAACCCCAGACCCAAAGCTCACATCAATATCTGCTATCAAAGAGTCTGCATTTCCTTCTTGCTGACTGGAACAGAATGAGCTTCTTGAGACTGTTCAGAACACTTGCAAACTCCTCTTTTTGCTGTTTCTTCAGCTGCTTCCCACTACTCTCTTTGTAGCAGGGACTTGAGCTCTTGTGCTGCTTGCAGTGATAGTCTTCCTGGCTTGGTTTTGCCTTTCCACTCTCTATGTCTCTATAGTTTGGGGAAGAAAAGCTGATGAATTAGCCATGGCTACAGAGAGATGTTCACAAACATCTTAAAATGAAATCTGCTAAGAAGTTCTGCCTAACTGATGGGAAACACAGGAAAACCCAATAAATAGGAGGGAGTTCAAAAGCTGGGAGAATACAAATCATGACAATATTCAGTTTGTTTTTTTTTTTCAGGCAAAATCCTTTCCTTTTGGGGCAATGGTATTTTGAACCTGTTATGTGGGGAGGAGATGATGTGAATTTGAGGTCCATGAGCCCATCTGAGTGTCCTTGGCTAGCTGAAGTGTCTCAGGACACCTGGCAGAGAGACAGTGTTACTGCAGTGGGGTAGGAAAGGCCAGGGGCCTGAGGATGGAAATCTGAGGCAAACAAGGCTCTTGGAGCTCCACTACTTCTAGGACAATTTGTTTTATTTGTGTTGTTAATTAATAATTGACTCACTGCCAGCTCCAGCCTATGCTCCAACCCACCTGCACAGTGTGGATGCCTTTTTGGGTACCCATGGCCATTCACCAGGGGTTTGAGACTCTGGATTATGAATACAAATAGGATGCCAGTGAGTAGAAAATGCATCTTCCTTATGCATCCAGGTAATTCCTGAAATGAGAATGGGCAAACTATTTCTGGTGCCTGTAATACTCCAGTTAATTGGACAACTGCTGTGCCAGAAAAACCTTTTTTTTTCCCCACCTACAGCAAGTAGAATTTATACTGGTGGTTGGTAACAAGAACATCTTGATAAAATGGCTGAATTTATTTTATACCTGTAAATGAAAAGAGCTCTTAACAAAAGGGGGTAACTGATATGCTCAGTAAATCAAGGATAAAAGGACACAGGCTCTATTGAAGATTTTTTCCCCTCTCCTTTTCTTTCTAAACCTTTTGATGAGGTGCCCTGTTGCTCTGAGATCAGCTTCCACTGAAGTACTTTTGGAATTATCTCAAAGAGAAACTGATCATTTAAATGAGTTAAAGCCCCCAAACCAGATCCTCTATCTCCAACCTTTGCCTCATTTTTTTACATTAAGAATTTTGTGAAATCTATAAAATAAATTTACAACTGAACCAGGGGCTTCTAAGACAAAGAAGTCTCATTCATTTTTGTCCTGCTTCCTTCTGAAGCAGTGAAGGATGATACATTTAGAATAAAGATGAAAGCAAATATGTAAAAGAGAGGGAATAGCCTGATAAATTGGTATTTATCAACCCTCAGTGTTTAGAAAACACCTACAGGCAATGATTCTTCAAATTCATCCAGACCTACCTGGGATTTTGGTCCTTCAGGGAAAATTCAATTCAAGATAAGATGAGGTGCTCCTTTCTATTTACTTTTTTTTCTCTTCCTTTAGACAACAGAGAGAATTTTAGAGGTGTAGGACAGAAGAGCAGACTTCAACTTTTTTAATATAGAGGGAAAGATTGTTTTTTCTCTCCTGTATGTTCTCTTCAGGGAACAAGAGATATTGTATGTGCCAGAAGGAAGCCAGACATGGCTAGAATACTCAACAGACTGGACCTCTGAGTTCCACATGACCTCTATAGATGACACAACATTATGGTCCTCCTCATTTCTATGGAAGGGTAAATTGCTTCTTTTACTCCTCAAGTTGGCATGGGGCAGACTAAGACTGGCCTAAGACTGTGTGTGTGTGTGCACTGACCAAGAGATCCTCCACTCCAAAGCTTGTTATACATTTGCTATGCACTTTAGTATGTTGACAGCACTAAACTAGACATTTATTTTCACTGTGTGCTTGAGCTGCTGCTTATTGTGTTACAAGGGCTGACTTCTACTCCAGTGTGGAGTACATGTAAACCTTGGAAGCACTTTGCACCTCTGCAGTAGACAAAGCATTAGGTTGAGAAACTGTGGCATGCTAGAGAAAATGATGGACTTCTAGACCCAGACTAAGCCTGTGTTTCAGTCTTCAGCTGCACAGATTGCCACTGAGCTTGGTCAGAGTTACATATACAGAAGCACTCCTACAAGCATCTATCTGAAAGGCATTGTTTTACCATGGGTCTAAAAGGCAATTTGGATGCAATGGCAACAGAAGATGCAAAAAGCAATAGATGCACAGAACAGGAATATACCTTGGGAAGTTTTAGGGAATCCAAGTGACATTCCAAATGCTGGAAAACCTTATAGGAAGAGGTTATCCATGCTACAGTTTCCCTACTTCCCTGTACTGTGAGTGGCTTCTATGGGATCTACCAATATAGGGAAGGAACAGAAAATGTCAGAATGGATTCTTTCATTTGGGTGATGAAGTGCTAGCTTTGCTTGCCAGCATTCAGGGTTCAATAAAAGCAGACAGGCTCTTCAAAAAATTGCAGCATAAATAGATGAACTCTTTAAAGTAATACAAGTTCTGTCATCTTGGTGTGAAATATAGACCTGAGAGCCTGCTGAAGTAAAAGCTGACTGCTCCTTCCACAGATAAGTGGGAAAGTTTTCTCAGAGTGTCTTGGGCTAAGAAATGTTTTAACTACATATTTCCTTGCCACAACAGATGGAATGAGAGCAAGTGGAAGTTAAATCCATTTTTTCTGAGGAAGAAAACAAAGCATCCATAAAGAAACAAAGGCATATCACAGGATGAGGCCTCAGGATAGCTCCTGTTTTCAGGAAAGCTGCCATCAGCTGTGCAATGGAGAAGGTGAACTCGGTTGTATTTCAATAGCATTCATAATGATTCCAGTAGCTAGGATGCTGATAGGGACATGCAGGGGGTTGGTTTCAAGATTTCCTTGTGAGGCAGAAGGTCAGGATTCCTGTGGTCTCCTGTCATATTTAATTCATATCCTCTAGCCTTCTTCACCACATTTCTTGAGTGACACAAATACAATTCAATGAACCAAAAAGAAGAGAGGACGGGGCAAATCCTGATTCCTTTTACATCCCTACTGCACAACTTACTTCAGTGGGCTTGTAAGAGAGCATCTGAGAGCAGAATTGGGAAGGAGGGAGAGGTACAAGTTGGTATAACCCCTCTCACCACCCCCATAATTGCACCCAAGCAATGTGTTGCAAGGAGTGACTGTTTGCACGTGGGAGGAAGGACACAACTTCTACCAGTCAAGAATCTCCCTGGATACATTTTAAGGCTAATCTTTGTGTACTCCCTGTGTGTGTTTCTCAGATTCCTCCTTACCACAGAATGAAATGGCAGCAGAATGGCTTTTTGAAACCATTCCTCAGAAAAAGCATTGCTGGCAATGCATCACATGAGGACTAAGAGGCAATAGAATACTCAAACCTGTTAAAAATATCACTTTGAGGGAAGTGCCCTACTGGCATGCTTGCAATGATGATTCCCTGCAATCATCTCTGATTAAATTGACACAACCTTTATCCTCCTTTCTCAAGTGAGATGCAATAAGCACAGGGTTTCTAACAGGCAGTTATGGACTCTAACTGCTGGAGAATATGAAGAGTAGCTCTAGACATGCTCTGTGATTTTGGGAAAGAAGAGTTTGTTGTGTCTCCTCCACTCCAATTATCCTATTTTCATTGGCCTGGGCTGCCTTGGGTGTAGTTGTGGATCACTCAGACTTCTGGGCTGTCTCTTCAGTCAAATGTAGACACAGCTTCTGCACTGTGGTTTAGACACCCATACAGTTAAAATAGTACAATCCCCTAGGGTGAGCACACAGCCAAACCAGAACCTCACATAAACAACCTGTACCAGTACCCAGCAGCATCTTCACAGCAGTGTAATCTGGTCTCAGAGCTAAGTATGTGCAAATCTGGTTGTTGAGTCTGACTCAAAACGTGAATGAAAAAAACACCCCAAAAGAAGACATAAAATGTTTTGAAATTCTATCCAAAACTGCAAGCTCACCAATATTTAGCTATTGGCATTTGAATTTTTGGAAATGTCACAGCTAATACATAATGTATTCTTTTCTGTGCTACAGTGGACATTTTTATCTTAAAACAGAACCTCCCAAAATTAAGTGCCCTGCTCACGTAGTATGTCGGCCTATGGGATGGCTGCCTCTCCACTTAATAAAGGTGACCAGATGCTTTGTGTTTTTAATGGCTTGTTCTGCATCCCAACAAAATGTCCCTGTTTTGGCTGGGATTGCAGATGATTCATTCTGAAACCCAGCCCAGCTGCTCTGACACAGCCGAGGCAGGGCACAGTTAAAAACCAAGCCATCTGTGCAAAAGAAGTGGGCTGGAGGAGTGCTTTGTCAGGAAAAGGCTGCCACTTCTGGGTCACTCTCTTTTCTAGGCATCCAGCAACCCAAAAGTCTTACAAGTCCAACCTCTCTGCCTTTGCAGTTGAATTCTGCAGTTATATTCCATCTCCCATCACATTCCCTCCCTTCTCCCCTTACTCAGAAACCCTTCAGCCTGCTCTGCTCCAGATCATGCCTAGTTCAAACGTTTCTGTACAACAGAAGATCTTGCTCCCACTTCCATCCTTTCCAATCCTATGGCAAAACTCCTGTGGCTCCATCAGCCAAGCCTCATGCTAGAAAAACCAAGAGGGATTCACTGATGGCTTTTCTGAATGATTAGCTCTGCCCAGCTGTGTATCAGCATCACTGTACTGTCAGTGCTGCCAAAGGAGGCATCCTGCATTCACCAGCGGCCGCTCCGCTTGCAGGCCAGTGGAATTCAAAGGCAAAATCCCACCTGCAGGCAAAGCTCCTCTGTTGCCTCAGCAAGAGGCAGGCATGCATATTTGAAGGCAAAGCTTGGTCTTGAATGTGTCCCTGAGATAAGCCACTCCAAGCCTTGAGAGGGTTCTGGGCTGCACAGCACCTTTCACATCACCTGCTGGTGAAGCGGTGCCGACAACTCCTCCCTGCCCAGAGGATGGAGCACCCAGCAAGAGCAGCTCAGCAGGACTTCACCATTCTGGGGTAGGAAATAAAGGTTTTCCTGTCAGGTTTTTTCTTTACAGCCTATGCTCTCTAGCATTTGAAAGAGCCATTGCAACTCCAGTCATCTGGCATGCATACGAATGACAAATATGCTTCAGAGGCAATAAATTAGCAATTTCAAGGCTTTACTTCCCCTCACGGACTAATTGCCAGAGATTATAGTGTATTATGAGAGAGCAATGATACTAATGCCTAAATATGCTTCAGTGATTATAGAGCTATCCTCAATAACCAAGCTGTTTAAATGTCAATGCAAGAAAGCTCTTTATTATGAGATTAAATATTATTTGGAAGCAATGCAACAGGAACTTCCCAGGCTTCATGCCTGCTCTATGACCATCTTGAAGCACTGTCTTTTGGACAAACTATATTTTCTTTACAAATGTGTACAGTAAAGGGCCCTGAACTACTTTTGTGCTGCAAACTTGCATGGCATTCCTGATAAGAAAGAGGATCTTAGTATCTCTTTATTTTGCATTTGTTACTGACATGCTGCTGCCTCCATTCTTTCCTCCACTTCATATTAATACTTGTGTATCACCACTGTACAGAGAAGATAAATCCTTGTTTTCTGTTGAAAACAGTGAGCAGGGAATCAACCCTCAAAGCCTTTTTCTTCTTTTTTTTTTTGCATCTCTAAGCACTGTCTTGCACAGATGCTTTTGACTCTCCTATCCCTCACACCTTAATAAATCTGTTTATACCTGGCACTGAGAGAACCCCTGGAAATGAGGTGGAAGCTCCAAGTTCCACATTCTGCTGTTGAGATGAAGCTCAGAACAAAAGTTTCTTGAAGCCAGAAATCCAGTTCCACACTTCTGAAGATGACAGCTGGTGACCACAAGCTCAGGTGTGGATTTAAAAGGGAGGGAGGCTAAAAAGGCTTTAGCATCCCACTGTTCTCCCTACAGGACTTCCACACAATGGATCTTGTCACACATCTCTGCAGCCTTCCCCACCAGAAGACAGCAGGACATGACCCTGCAGAACACCACAAGCTTCTCCTCCAGGAAACCCTAAATACTGCAGTGGGTGCTGATGGTAGGATGTGACTTCTCTGCTATCCAAATCCAACATGTCATTCCCCTCCTGTTGTTTCTAAAGCTACCTGGCAGGATGTGCACCATGTTTCATAAATGCAAACCAACCCAGCTACCACATGGTCAGACATCACATTCCTTAGTGTTTGAAGATAGTTCTTCACCTCCTTTTGAAGTTTTAACTTAAAACAATAGAAGGTAAAACTCATCTAGGAGGCTACACATTTCAGTTGGCTGCTAAATTTCAGCAGAAGTGCTAAAAGTATTGGGAATGTCCTAGAATCTGAAGCTTGTTTTCTAGTAAACTTAGTAATTATAACTAATAGTTGCTATAATAGCATGGGACAGATACAAGTTTCACAAGTCATGTGAAATTAAAGACACAAATCCCAGAAATTCACAAAGAATTCAGGGAATTGAAAAGGATTCTTTTTCCTTAAGAACTAATGTTACTTAAACATAGCCTGCAGACCTCTTCCCTGGTGTGCTCCTGAAATAAAGAGGTGCTTCACAGAGGAATGACCAGGGAACTTACAAGCAAGAGTTCCACTATGCCCATGGATCCATGTCCTAACACTTTCTCCTGCAACCTGGCAATCATTACTTCTGAATTTTTGTTGCTTCCTTGTGGCTGATTTTTTCAGCCATTTTACATCTCATCTATAAAACATAATGCTTGTTTACCTCAGACTGTCTGAAAGTCTTCCTGATGCTCAGGCAAAAGACACCTGCCATATATGCTCAGAAAAAAGACAGAAATTGCTCTATCATTTGTACCATTTGAAAAGATCTTTACCTATTAAAATCACAGGGTGACTGACAAGGAACATGTTGAAAGGCCATGAGAATTCTTTTTCTGCTCTTCCAGGCAGATAATAATCTGACATCTTTCTTGTCATCTCTTGACTTAGAATATAGGATGGGAAACCATGTCCTTATCCTTATAACAGTAATAAACTTACAATCCTGATGTTAAGTAAATAACCAGAATTAATAAGTTGACACTGCTCAAAGGAGAATTGTGTGGACTTAGACCAGAATGGGGAACAATGACCTGCATTTGGCCACTTTCATGCAAGTATTACTTGCAACCAAATTAAAAAATCCTCTTAAACTGTTTGCAAGCACCTTATGAAATGCCTCATTATTGCCACCTCCCACTTACCATATATCCAGGTGCACACAGACACTTCCCTGTGATGCTGTCACAATCTGCACCATTCTGGCAAGGACAGGGCAGCTGGCAGCCTTCACCATAGTATCCAGGAGGACAGGTTTCATTGCAGTAGAGTCCAGCCCAGCCAGCTTTGCAGCTACATTCTCCAGACAATGGGTGGCAGCTGAAGAAGACAGACAGACAGACATTAATGAGATGTGGACATGAAAGAAGAATACAGTCTGGAAGAAGCAGCAGAATTTTTTAGGTGCAACACCAGCAAGAGTCACAGTAAGAGCAGAATAAACCTGAAAACTCTTAAGGATGGTGAACTACATTTTATGAGGTAGTTTCCAAGTGTGGTTTCTGGCAGTTACAGGTAGGAGAGGTTAGTCATAAACTGTTGTGACTAAGACTGATTGAATGTTGTCAGTGTCACCTGTTTTGTCATAAAGAGTGTTTTACTGACTAATTAAAACAATTCATCAGCTTAACAAACTACCATCCACGAGATTCTTCTGACAAAGCAGTCCCTGAAATTATGGTTGTTCACAAAGCACCTCTTAACATTCAGATGGAAACCATAAAAGCTCATTTTTTTCCCCCCCTCTGTGTCTATTAATCATTACCTAATAGGAGCAGAGAGCTAAACACTGAAGAAATACTTTAAAGTGGATTTTTTGGTTCTCTGTTTGCACTACTACTGCACCTATCATATGGCTCCATGAGAACTGCATCTGCTGGCTAAATTAAATCTTTCATAGGCAATCTATGCTCATGGCAGGTTGAATCAGTCCATGACAATTCAATTGAAAATACTACACTCTGTAAGAATTTCTCCTCCAAGATTGGCTCCTTCATCAAAATGAAAAGCTTTTCTGCATGGGATGCAAGCTGTGTATTAAGGACTAAAAATCATCCTAACAGGCACTAAAATAAGAAGCAAAAACCAATCAGGCTTTGCTGAAGAGTCTGCAGGAGACAACAGTCTTGGACTCTGAACAAAGGTCCAGTAGAAGGTTGAGAACATATTGTGTCCCCCCTAAAGCCTTGTCCAGGTAGCAACAGCTGGTTAATAGACTGAACAGCAGTAGAAGGGAAACTTCTCCTTGATAGCAACAGAAGAAATCTCCCCAAAGCTTTTGGCAAGCCAATCTTTACCACACCCCATAGTGTTACAGTAGCAGAAGGACCTCAAACCTGCAGAGCAAGGTCTGAAACGAGGCTGCAGGCTGGGCACATGAGACCTGTCTCAGATACAAAGAAATCAAAACCACTTGTTTGACAAGATGTCCTACATCAGGACAAGTGTTAATTTGAAGGGGATTGAGATTGAGATGCTTGACCAAAATTCAGAAGACAGCTGCTCTCTTCCCAGCCCTGCCAGTGAACCTTGGCCATGTCTCTTACTCTTTCTGCCTTTGTTTTTCCCATTTGTAAGATGATACCTTCCTTCCTCTGGAAACCCTTTTAAGATCCACAGCTGATGTCACTAAACAGCCCTAAGGTTTTATTATTCATTGTTTTTTCTTCTCTGCTATGTATCAACTATTGCAGTAATTAAAAGTCATCAGAGACAGACAGGGAATATGTTTGGAGGATGCAGAAATTGTATGTGTATGCATGTATGTGAGAGCTAAGGGTGCTCTTCTCTCATACTGGCATTCTCTGAAACCTCTTTCTGTTCAGACTAGGTGCCCAGACATGTAGCAGCACCTAGGAAACTCCCCCACCATCCACCCACCCACCCATGCATCCAGGCTGTCCAGTGAACTAAATGCTAGCTGCACTGAAGCTGAAAAGTTGGAGGCACTTTGTGGCCAAGGTATTAAGGTAAAGAGGAGGAAATACAGCTAGAAATGTGAATTATTTGTATGATTCCTCCCTTCCTGTTCTGAATGTACCTCCCAGGGTCAGGAGCCCATCTAACATTTTGCCTTGCAGCACAGGTAAGGCAATTCTCCATGCCACCAATAAACTGAAATTAAGAAACACAACCAATTCCTCTAGAGAAGGATCACTGAGTGGATGGGGAAGAGAATGTGAGGCCTTCAAAAAGACCCCAGAAGGCAAACCAGCTTCTGCTTTCCAACCACTTGCTGTAAGCAGGAAGAGAATCATACACTCTGTAGAGTTTGGGAGTTGATACTTCAGTATTTTGCATTGAATCTTAACTTTTAATTCTTCAAATCCCTTGCAAAACAGGAAGGAAGAGTGGAGAAGAACTAGAGTGAATGCAAGCAGCCAAGTGTTCCTCTGGCTCTTGGCCATGGAGAGGTGGAAGCTGGAAGCTGTCCACAGTGCACAACACACCATGAGGAGGAAACCATTCCATGGCTCTTGCTGCAGTTTGGAAGCTACTCTATGGTCCTTGGCTTTTCAGCCACATTTACAGCAATCAAAGATTTCTTTGGAAAAAATTTACTAGCTGAAGTGAAAAGCAGAAAGTCATTTCTGACCTTTAGATTCTTCAAGCATCTAATTTTGAGGAAATCTGAGGAAATCAGGTAATTTGACTTTCCTAAGGCAAATTAGGAACAGAAGTGCTTTACCCAGCACAGTCTGTTCCAAATTCTGAATTTGCTCTCCAAACATCTTTCAGCCAAAACAATTTCTTCCCAGTGAATTTCCTGACTTTCTGTTTATACACTGGCACCAGTCATCTCATCTTCATTAACAAACAGCCCTAATCCTTATTTAACAGTGCTTTCTGCCTTTTGGTGCCCATACTACATTCAGTCTCCCCTATCAAAGTGACCTCTTGCTTTAAAAGAAGTAGCCACAATAAGCCTGTAGGGACACTGCTTCAGTCTGGGATGTCTCCAAAGCCCCCTTCAGTTAAATAATGCTGTTGGTTTAGGTCAAGGTAGAACTTCACACAAGGTCCATGGGGTTTGGTCCTTCCAAACTCTGGAGTGTGGAGCCAACAGTCAGATCCTCTAGAGACTGATCCATTCCATTTGACTTTGTCACCCTAGGAAAGCATCAAGGCTGGAGATCACTGTGTCTTCTGCTGTTGCTGACCAGGGAAGGACATTACTAAAGATATATATGGCTCCACATGTTTGTTCCACACCTCTCTTCTGGAAGGGTGCCTGGCTGAGACTATTCCAACTTTTATGGAAGTTATTTTCTGCTTTTATGGAAGGGCAAGACAGGATTATCCCTTTCTGACTGCTGCAGACCCTTTTTGCACAGGGGAACTTCTTCCAGGTGTATCCTGTCCTTGTGGAAGGACAGTCCAAGTTACCAACCCTTCCTAAATGACCTACTGCTGGGGTGGTTCAGAAGTCCTGTACAAAGTGCCTTTTGGTGTGCTTTGGTGCAGAAATGATTGGATGATGTTCTTCAGCTGTTACTATGCATGAGGTTAGACTAGATGATCACACTGGGCTCTTCAGACATTAAAACAGATAGATCTAGGAAAATAAAATCTGACTGTGCATTTCTTAATGCTCCTCCTCAACCTGCTCCTCAAAGCTCTCAGAACTTTCCCTTCCAACCAGCTCTCCAATAACCAGATCACATGAAGTCAAAATCACTAACAGAAATAAGCAAACTTCTCTCACCTTCTTTCAAGTGTTTCTGTAACTATCCTACACTCTTAGGTATTGCAGCAAGTAGCCAACAGTTTGAACTGCTTCTGGGGAAACCAGGTGACTGTCAGTCACCTACTCACCTGTGGATTGCTTTGGAAGAGCAGGAAGTGGAGGGATGGGAAGGGGGTGGGTGGGAAGAGAAGTATGGGTGTATGAGCTGGATGGGACTGGTTCAACAATCAGTAAAAAGATTTGTTCAGAATATGGGGTGCCTTTGGAGAAGGTCATTTTCCATCAACTCTGACACTCCTTGGCTCAAAAATTGACAGCATTCTGAGGAGCTCATTGAAAAGTGGGAAGCTGAAATACCGTGGATGAATGAAAGAACATTTACAGCTGTACAGCTTGCTGGTATCTCTTTGTTCCATAACAGCAGTGATAAGATGTAGGAAAAAAGGAAGATTTTTATCACTAGAGAGACTAGACTCATTTATTAAGGAAACAGAGATAGCATCTTAGCAGAGGATGCTGCAAGCGAAGCTGACAGAGCACTGATGGGAGGGAAGGCATGAAATATATCCATCAGAAGGCAACCAGGCACAGGCTGGGAACACAGTGTGTAAGAATGATCACATGCCCAGAAAAAAGCTGTGAGGAGATTCCATCCTCCAGCTTTCTGAGCTCTCTCAAACTTGAGAGCCCATCTTCCCACACAGCTGGATGGAGCTGGTCTCTTCTTTCAGGAAGGATCTTCTGACAAACTCCCAGAGCAGCTCCCAGGTATTTCTTTGAGTAAGCCAGGATGAGCTCTTGCACCCTCAAGCTCACTTAAAAGACTCTTAATGAATTGAGCACTCAGCTGAGAAAGAGCAGTCAAGCTCAGGCCCATGGCCTGCAGCCCTTCCACTCTATTCACACCTTTATGGGAAAATGGGCAGACAAGCAGGTTTCTGCAGGCTAGGAGGGAGGTAAAGGCACAGTGTCAGCTACTGTCCAAGAGCATACTCTCACCCTCCAGTACATGAAGAACAGCTTTCACTGAGGAGCAGTTACTTTGTACTCACCACAGACTGAAGCTGTGCATGCTGGCAGGCACTGCAGAGCAGTGTGACCTGCAGGAATTGATACCTTACCTCACTCTGCAGTAATTCCTGAGCCATCTCCTCCTCACTACAACACAACATTAACCTTTTGTGTCTAATGTGCTGCTCATGCCTTAGGGATGTTATTTCTGGCAATGATGTTCTGATACACAAAATAATCAGAAGCAAGAGAAGCTCTGTTGTACAGAGCTACCTGGGAGGTCTCAAACACTTTGGATCTTCACTGTCAAACCCCACAGAGCTGGAGCTATCTTTCTGTAGAGGCCTTGTATCATCAGAATTACAAGGCCTTTCAATAACCTGTTGTGAGCTCTGACTTTCAGCTGAGCAAAGCCTCAGTGCTCACAGCTGAACTCAAATTCACAAGAAAGATCACCTGTTTATTCCCAAGACTGAGACAAATAGAGTCTATCTCAAGCACACAAACAGGTTTGCCTGTGGTGCTTGTGTGCATGTGCCTATGTGTGTGTGCAGGCACACAAATGAGGTGGCATTGCTTGCATACATAATTGAGGAGAGTGCTTCTATTTTTGCAGGCTGCAAGACTGCAAGGTAGGTTTGTCATCATCAGCAAGACAGTCAGGTCCCTACCTGTCTGGTTTAAAATTGAAGGATGTCCATATCAAGGGCATATTTGCTTGGGCATCAATTATCCCAACCTCCCTCTGAAGCCTACACAACCCTGAACTGGCTAGGAATGCTTAACAGTGATGGACAGGTAACCAAGTGGGAGCTGAGGGGCTCAGCATCTTGCAGGCATGGTGAGAAAAGGTCCAGCAGAACAGCTCAGGCCAGGGTGGCTGTGCTGTCCAGGCTCCCCTTAGTGTAAGTGAGGGAGTGAGGAACCTCCAAAGAGCCATTCAAGCAAGGAGTTCCAGAAGGTAACAAAGAATATCATAAGGAAGAGTGTTAAATTTGTCTCTTGTATGTTCAGAGCTTGGAAAACTTAAGTCAAGTCTGCAAGGGGGAAGTAGATTCAACCTATCTGCTGTGAGGTGTTTGTGGCTCCAGCTCTTAGTAACAAGAACATCAAGAATTAGATCCTACAGAAAGCAAAAGGGAATAAACCATTGAAACCTGACCTTTTAAGTGAAGCTTATTCCATTTTAGGTCTGCTTCCCTGATATTTATTTTCCTGACTATTTCACACACATACTGAATGGAGAGCAAAACCAGGCACAGATGAAGAGATGCCTGTTTTGACAACGTTGACTTCATAACATTGCCACAGACTGACTTGGGGATATTGATTTCAGTCTATTTATACATCTGCCTCAAGTGTTCTCAACAAGGTAATTTGCCATGAGACATAAACTAAAGCAAATTAGGTTTCATTTTGCAAGTCCCCTTGCTGCCTGTGGCTCTAACAAGAAAACCCAGGTTGTAAAGAGAGTGAGAATGATGGAGTTAGGAAATGTGTTCTCTTGAAATAGTTAAATACTGGGTAAATAGTTAACTTGGTAGCTGCCTGCTCTGAGACTTATGGTTCCAAATCTGAGGCCATTTAAATCAAAGGCTGTAATCCAGAGGAACTGTGCTCTTCATTAAACTACAGAGAGAAAAAAGGAGTGGGTGTAGGTAATTGAATTTTTTCCTATTGCTTTTATTTGACCAGTGTATAATATGACTAGTATATAATATAATGTACATACCTGAGAGTGTTGGTGATATTGCAAGGACATCTCTTGTTGCATTTGAGGCCATAAAACCCTTCTGGGCACATTCTTTCTTGGCAATAAATCCCTTTAAATCCAGGGTCACACATGCATGCTCCATTGACATGATAACACTTTGCCCCATTTTGGCAGTCACATCTCTGTGTGCACTGGAACCCATATGTCCCAATAGGACATTCTTCTTGACACCTGCAGTGAAACAGGGGAGACAGGATCCAATCAACTGCTACAGTCTAGGCTTTTACAGGGGAATGTTTTTATTAATGAATTAAGTACAAAATCATTGCTCATTTATTTAAGTAATATTCTGTGAACTAATGATATCATTGGAGTGATGTGATATCTTGGGCATGTAAATTGCTGTTAACTGGAAGGGCATTAATCTCTGTCCAATTATAGCCTGCAAAATTTGCATTAGTTAATATTACCTTAGTTAACAAAGTGCATTCTTGTTTCCTGGACCTTGACAATTCCATTTATCAACCACAAGAAACTGCTGTAGAATAAGAAACTTGACAAAAATCCCTCATCTGCCTGCTCTCTTTGTTACAGAAGGACTGTGCACCTTCTTTAGAAGCAGACATTCCTCTAGTGGTAATGAGGACTGAAAGGGAATGTGTTCTGTTAAACAACACTGAGCAAAGTGTTCTCCAGCAACCTAGGGTTTGACTTTCCCTCTCTGCAGTTGCTGCACCAGCTTTACACCAGCTGGGAGAAAACATATTCCTATGTGTTTCGTGTGTGTGCAGAGAAACTAAAGCTCAAATTGGCTTTTCACCTCTTACTCCAGGGGTGCTCAGGAGCATAAAACCTCAAGACAAATCACTTTCACCCTCCCCAGTGTAATATCTTCTCCAAAATTGCCAACTTTTTTCAGATCTGAGACACATAAAACCAGAACCTGCAAACACTATACACAGACTGTTTCAAATTGCCCCTTCCATGCACTGTTGAAAATGCTTCCCTCCTGCATACATTATGAAACCTGCCAAAACATCTCTTTCATTGTCCTCCACAAGCAGTTTAAGTGTTTGTGAGATTTCCTACTTTGAAAAGCACAACTGAGGTCCAAAAGAAAGCAGGGGATTCTGTGCTTGACATAATTCAGTGCTTTCCAAATGCTACAGCTTCTGTGATCCACCATGAAATACAGAGAGGCCTTTTCAGTGAATAAAAAAAGGAAAAAGAAGGCCAGAAAAGCCCAATTCCCTTATCACATGGATGCCAGATATTGGAAATTGCCTATCAGCATTAATTTAATCCTGAGCATTGATTAAAGTGTATTCTGTAAACTCAGTGGATGGAGGCAATTGTTAAATGTCTTTCTGCAGGTCATTTCACAGCTGGCAGGTGAGAGGTAATACAGTGATCAGTAATAAAAGATTAATGTGTGATGCAAGGCAGGCAAAACTGCAATGAACACAGCCAGTGTGTATGAAGAGCATTACTTTTGCAGCTTCAGGTGATCATATGATCACCTTTTACTAAAAATAAAAGAACAAAGCAAAAGGCCTAGCTGGTGATTGAACTGCAGCCAGCACCAACACAGTTCCTAGTTAGACAATCTCAAGCTCAGGAGCTCGTGTGAGACCCAGCAAGAGAGGAGCCTGTGACAGAGGGGAAGGGAAAGAGCCTTGAGAATCCCCAGTGGTGCTGGCTGCTAGCCCTGCTGCTCTCAGGGTAGCTCAGCTGCAGAGGAAATAACCAGCAAAGCCTGGATAACATTAGGACTGAAAGACTAAAAGCAAATGAAGGGCGATGAAGAACCTATGAAGATGCCTTCTGCCTCCAGTGCTGGGTAGAGCTCTGCTGGTTAGCAGGAGAGCACTGTGCTCAAGGAGATGAATCCTTAGTCAATAGTGCACTATATCATTCTGTATTTATTGAAGATGAAGCATTACCTAGCAGGGAGAAAAGCATCTGGAAATGAAATATTGACGAGTTAATCCATTTACATAATTAGCCTTTTTCTACTAACAATTTAACCAACTTATTTATTTGGAGATCAAGCAGCTCCTGCTAATGAATTTTATACAAAGAATACTAATAATGACTCCTCTGGAACATAAGAATAATCACAGCAGGAATTAGCTTTCTACTTAAACATCTTTCCTTTGCAACATATCAATCTAATGTGTCCATAGCACCATTAACAACCAGATACATTGTTCAATTAAATTACAAAATGAGCTGCTAAGCCCTAGTTATGTTTCTTGTTTAATTTACATTGCTTCCTGCCTATCTGGGGAGATTCCTATTATAATATCCACTGAACTTTAATATGTACTATAATTATTTGGGTTGGGATAGGATAATATGGCTGTCACCTGTAGAATTAATGGAAGCAATTTCACAAAATATTAACCAGAAGACAGCCTGCTTAACAGATGAACTTAGTACCTACACCTGCCTTCTTTTCTTCCCAGATAATATTTGTTGGGTTGTTGTTTTTTTTTTCATGGAAACATGCTGTTCATTTTTTAGGCTTTTCAGTTTCTTTGCTTTGAAACACTGGCCACATTTAAGTAGCACAGACTTCTCCCAAAAGCCATCCAAAATACACTAGCCTGGAGATTGTCCTTCTGTCAGGAAAAGATACAGGTGCAAGCACAAGAAGAAGTCTGCTCCTACTGTGGGTTTTATTCTGTTAGGATTCAACCTTCAGGTTTAATGGCAATATGGAAAACAAAGCTAAAACAACATCTGCACTGTTCCTGTCAGCCACAGAATTCTTCAGACACTCCTCAGCTCCTAACTGTGCTTCTGTTATTCCTTTCCAGCTTGCAAAACATCCATTTACATGACAGATCCAAGCATTTTAGCAGAGCACAGTTATTAATAGCACTTGCCCATTTCCTCCCTATTTCATGTTGTGACACTTCCTGGAGAACAGGTAGGGAACAACATGTGGGAATGACACTTACCCAGACCTCTAATGACCATTTCAGCTCCACAGATCTTTAGCTAACTCTATCTTCTTAGCATCTGCACAAGAGGGTGACCTGCAGTGTTACACACTGCTTATGGACAGTGTCAAAAGGTGGGAGCAGATCAAGAGTGGTTAACATTTTTAGTGTGGCTATTCCCAGGATCTGTTGCTGTATTTAAGCAAAGGTTTTCCAGTGCCTTGTACAATTTGAAAGGAAACATCATTTTGTAGTGCAGCAGCATTCTCCTGCTGAATGTGCAGTTATCCTGGAACACTGCAACAGCTGCAGGAGATCCAGAAATTAAATAGACTTTAAGCTAAAATGGTGCTGAATAATCTCTCCCACTGCCCATGCTGTAGGAGCACATTACTAGGGAAAGCTGGTTAGACTTTTTAAAGAATCAGAGAATGGTTTGGGTTAGAAGAGACCTTTAAAGGTCATCTAGTCCAACCCCCTTGCAGTCAGCAGGGACATCTGCAACTCGAGCAGACAACCTGACCTGGAATGGTTGCAGGGATGGAGACCTTGTGCCTGCTCCTACCCTCACTGAAATCAACAGGCAATCTCCCCTCAGCTAACTGGAGTTACCAGCAAGGTCCTTGCCTGTTCAAACCAAACCATCAGAGGCCATGTGCTGTCCTTGCCCAGGCAGAGGAACAACTCCAGCTGAAGGTAATGGGCCGAAGGCTGATTGATAAACATGTTTTAACCTTCTGAGAATCTGGCTGAAGGGTGGGAATTTCTAGGCTAACAATGTTTTTTCCCTGCTGCTAGGGAAGCTTTCAGAAATGCTTGGTTATTTAATCTTCTCCTGTTCCCACTCATCCTTCCACACTCCTGCATTTTTGCTCTTCTCCTCTCCCTTTGGTGTCTATGAGCCATTCCTAAGGGGTTTGCTTGGGTGCAGGTCCACAATGTGACCTTCCCTCAGCTTCTTTTCCACCTCTTCCAACTGATCATACCTTATTTTTTCCCCTTCCTGCTTCTGTCTTCCTAAGCAACATCTCTCTTTGGAGTCCAAATCTCTCTCTTTTCCCTAAGCCCCCACTTCCTTTGCTCCAGCACAATTCCTGCCAGGTCTCCTCTTGTAGTGGCTCCTCTCCTCAAGCCACCTTCTCCAGCCCTTCTCTAAGGGCAATCAGCAGCAAAACTCTCTGCCTTTGACAGCAGGCAGAACAACTTCTTCTGCTTTCTACTTGCCATCTCCTTTCCTCATCCCCCAGGGTCCTTTCTCTACTCTTATTGCTGGAGTGTGGAAATGTTGCCACTCAGCAAATCCATTCCTGTTCTTTCCCTGTTCCACATGCCTGTAGCAAAGCCAGGTCTTCTGCAGCATGTCCTCCCTCACAGCTGGGGGCTTTATAGGCAGCTGAGCTAAGCAACTCAACAGCCAGTCAAGGAGATCTGGAGACAGAAGGTCTCTGTCAGCCTTCTTGAGCATGACCAGCACTGGGAGCAGCTTGGGATTGAAGTGTAGTCACCACTGTTAAGTGTCCAGGCTGCAGAGTTGCTTCCTCTAGTGAATTTGTCTCCAAAAGGAGAGAAAGGGAAAGCTTTGGTGATTTTATGGTAGCCTGTGGCTGAAATCAGTGTTTCCAGATGGAGGATGGGAGAAGAGAGACACACTGATGCCTCCTACACTAAATTAATTGGAAATAATTAGTATTTCCACCACATTTCCATCACATGCAAATGCTGACAGAATCTCCAGAGCCCCCTCCAGTTACTGCTGTCTATAAAATGGAAGCTAGGAGCTTCCATGTTTAAAGGGAAAGAGCAGAGACTTCTGAACCAGCAGCCCAGTGTTGGAGGTCAGTCAAGACCTGGTGATTACACAGTGCAGCAAGAAATGAGAAATTCCAATCAGCTTTTGTGCAGAAGAGGAAAATGGCAGCATGTCTCATGGATACTAGCTTCTTCTAGCTACTAAAAAAAATGGAAGATACAGGAGAAAGGGCTTTAGCATAGCAAACACTAGTGAGTTGTGCCCATGACCTCTGGAAACCCTGGTGACACAGCCCAGCCCCTAGTGAAAACTGCATCTGAAAGCTCAAGTGCAGCTTCCCCACCACCCTTAGCCCTGCTGGCAAGGATTAGCTGGAGAGCTAAGCCAACAAGTGTTCTAATCCCACCTTGACTTTGCTGTGTAGTCACTTTGCTGAGTCCATGACACCCTTGTAAAACAATAAGATCATCTTCTCTGATGGATTTATGGGTGAAGGCTCTCCTTGATAAAGGTTGAGGATTTATCACCTTCTGTTGGTGTCTGAGCTGGATCAGTGCTGCAGCAGCACAGGAGGGGCTGAAGGAAACATTAAACTGCTGCCTTGCTTACTCTTGAGGATATTAATTTGTCTAAATACAGTTCATTTACATATCTTGTAAACATGGAATGCTCTCTATTAAATTTATCACTGTAAATATCTAAATTAAATTTAATCCATTAAATTTTAAAAGTTATATGAAAAAAAGAAACCCCAACCCTGTGAATGGAGAGCATTGCCAATAAAAAGGAATAACACTGCCACATTTATCATGCTTGAGCTGCTTCAGGAGGATGAACCTAGTTGGAGCAACAGAAAACCTAACACCATCTTTCAGAGAGTGAGATGATTCTAGAAGGGATACAAATATTGCCAGCCCATGGTTCAAATGAAAGGCTTTGGGGGTTTGGTTTTTACCTGTCTCCTACATAGCCAGCTGTACAGATGCATTTGCCTGTGACAGGATCACAGTGTCCTCCGTTGTGGCAGGGGCAGTCCTGGCTGCAGTTAATTCCAAATGTTCCAGGAGGACATGGCTGTGCACACACCAGCCCCTGGGAAGGTTGCAGAAAGAGCAAGATTTCAGTCAACATTCACAATGCAATCCAATTTCTATGTGCAGCTTGCATTTTTTCTTGTCCTTCTTGCTCAAACTACATCAGCAGCCTTTTTCCTCCTCAAGATGGGCTCAAGACAGGCTCAAAATCCTGCTACCAGAGTACATGCCTGTCTACCCCATCTACAGAAGGGATTCTCCTCACCACTCTACAGTCACTGATAACACTCTTCTTTGCATCTCAGCCATCAACACCAGGATTTCCCCTTGACTAGATGCAGGAAGGCTTCAGAGAGGTTAAAGGCAAGCAGAGAAGGCTGCAAAGCTATGTATGTGCTGGTGGGGTTCTTGTGAAGTGAGAGCCTGAAAAGTTGTTGGACCTACCCTGGGCAAGTGTCACAGAGTGAGCATTTGGGAAGAGAGGGATTGTTAGAGAGGCTGCACTGGGAGGATGAAGCTCTGCTGGTTGTGGTAGTCTAGGGTGATCTCCCTTGTTCAGGCAGCCCCACCTCATCCAGCCATAGTGGAGAACACCTCTACTACTCTTCAGATCCTGTGTATTTCAATCCCTCTGCTCTCATCCAGCTCCCATACTTCTCTCTTCAGGCAGCAGAGAATGGCATCTGCCTAGTGCTTTGTCTAAGTAATGGAGGAAACAGGATGGGAGCAAGAGATTAGGGTAATTGCAGAATGCCCTCAGTGATGATGACACAGAAGCAATTTGACTTTCCACATCAGCAGTGCAGCAGCCTTTTGGCCAGAAGAAGTGGCTTTGCAGTGGAATATCTGCCTAATCCCTGAACAATGTCTGGATGCATCACCCCAGCTCCATATTCCCAGCCCCAGAGCCATATCTCAGCCCCTGACCTGCCTCAACTCCACCTCTTGATGGCCACCTCCTTCCTCCATTCTCTGCTTCCAGCCCTCTGCTCTCCTGCCTCTTTATTCCAGTCTACCCTAAATCCTTGCTGCAGAGTCCCTTTTAGTCCTCTCCTTCATCTGGACTCAATCCCCCAACTCTGAGTGGTTTCCTCCACCCCCTCCTAGCTTAACCACCCCTGAAAGTGAAGAACAGACACTGTTACTCTTGGTTGTACACCCTGGCACTGCTCATCAGCCAAAGCAATTTGTGGGCAAGCCTTGTTCCAGCTATCCAGCCCCAAGGGACAGAATGTCTACCAGGGGTTGTGTCCTTGGAGAATTTATCTGCCCAAAAAATCAGGTGGTTTTCCCCCATAATGTCCCCTGCCAAGTATCAAGGCCTCACAAGGATTTCCTTAGGCTTCATTAGAAGGTGTATGGATGCTTTTTAATGTAAGCAAACACAAAATCTGAGGCTGGCAGCCAGCTGAGTAACTTCAGCCAAAACAAAGTCTGGCAGTGCTGGGATCTCAAGATGGGGTCCCCTAATGGAAAATGTTTGGCCACTCCAGCAAGGGATGCTGCTGCCAGTGCCATGCACAGTGCCCAGGCTCTGACAAGAGAGAGTCTTCTTCTGACCCTGCTTTTAATTTGGTTTAATCTCTCCAAAGTCTTATTTCCCTAACCAAACCCCAGAGGCTCTGAGGTTTGAAGAAGGCTAAAGAGGTATTAGACACAAGTGAAACAAACCAGACAGCAGGAACATACTGGCTGCTCCCAGTCCTTGGGGTTCTTGCTCAACCATTTGGGAAGTTTAGCAACAGCAACAGCCCCAGAGTGGAGAGCAGAGGCTGCTCTTCAATGTAATCATAAACCAGACACTTCCAGCCTTTTTCCCAACCACTGATAGGTGGCTCCTGGGCTGTAAAATAGACAGCTTGGCCTCAGTTCAAGAACTTTCAGATCCTAGTGTGAAGAAGAAATGGTGTCTCTGGACTTGGGTAATACACAGCACTATATATCTGAACATGTAAGTATCCATTTATCTTGATAATAAATACTTTCTCTCCTCAGCTCTCAAAAGTAACAGGATTTCTATCAACAAATGATGAGAAAGCAATACTCTGTGATGCATCCCCCTGGAGCCAAAAGCATCTTGAGGTGCACTTTTTGCATTAATATGTACTAAGGGAATCCAAAATATCCCTCTCTGGAGGATCAAATGTCAGACCAACTTTTCCTGCTGCTTATGCATCTAATCAGTAAAGTTCACCCCATCAGCACCTTTTTTAAGGCCCTAATCTCATCAGCTTCTGCTTTTGACATTCTTTGATGTATTATTACCTTTCTGTAGTACAGAGAAGTTTGGGGCTTTTTTCTTTCTGCTCCATTTTCTCACACTCCCCATGTTTAAAATCCACAACAGAAAGAAGACACAAATACAAATTACAATTGCTTCATAAAGCCCAGAAGCAAGGAGAAAAAAGAAGTGATTAGCAGAATGTGTCCTATGAATATGGCAGCATGATGCAGAGCCTTGAGAATGGGATCTGGGACCCAACAGGGTCTGCTGCTGGTGACAAATGTTCTGTCCTGTAAGGAAAGATTGCTGCTTTCCTGAGCATGGAGATGTAGTCCTTCAAAAGTGTTTCTGAGAAGTACTGTTAAATGCTAAATTGAAATCCTCTCCCTCCTTCCTGGGAGTGCTTGGAGAATTTAATACTGCAAGTGGTAAAGATGTGGAGAATTAAACCTGTAAAATGTTAACGAGGCCCTAAAGCAGCCACCCACTAACTGCCACAGCCACAAAGACACAGAAGTGGGGAAAGCTCAACATCACAGCATGCTGGAAGCCACATTTTGTTGACTAGTTCAGCAGTACATGCTGTTAGCCATCATCCTCTTGGTGAAAAACCCATGGGACAGTAAAATCTCACAGGGCACAGTTTGTGTAACTTGTGCTTCTGGGATGGTCTGCACTAGGTGGGAGGAAGCAGGAGGAAAGAAATAGTACAAGTGATAGAAGAACCAGGCTTTGAAGATGGCAGATCCAATGAAGAAGCTAAGAACCCTAGAATTTCCTCCTGTTCAACATATTGCCTCCCCTTGCACATCCCACAGGCAACCAAGCCCCTCAGGGAGCTGAGCTCCTGTTCATAGCCTACCCTAGGAAGGAATAAAAGCCTCAGCTCATCCAGCAGCAATAAAATCCAAGTGGATTTGCACTTGTAGAAATCCAGGGAGAATTCTCTCCTTCCAGCTTGATGGTACATTCAATACATGTGTGCAGTCTCCAGCCTCAACATCAGCAAGTAAAATTCCTGATGTCAAAGAAAGACTATCCACAGTGTGAAATAAAATGAATGCTGTCTAGCAATCCCATCTCCCTTGCTTCTTTACAGCCCACTCATGTCTCACTTCCCAAACCATTCCAGTCACCAAGAGTTAAAAATATAGCATGAAAAAATATGTTTTTTTCTCTCTCTGTGAAAGGAATTACCAGCTTTTCATTAAAACCCTGGAGAGACCCTTTATACTTAAAATCTCAACATTTACAAGCTGAGTGCTTTTACTTAGAATTTCAGTTTCTTTCCCTGGAATACTTCATTTCTCTCTTCAATTTACAGTTATGCTCCTTTCAAACATCAATTGTTATCTCTAGGGTTTCTCTGGGGACACAGCAGCCAACAACATAGTTTTCAGGAAAGTCTCTCTGGGCCACTAAAAATTCAGAGAAGAAACTGCAAGCTGTAAGGAACAGAGTAGAAGTGGGCAGACTACATGACCACAGCTGCTGTGGAGCCCCAATGCTGTGGTTCTTCTTTAGGGTCTATGCTGCATCCTAAAAGGCCTCTCAAAACTTCCTGCTCTAGTCTGATATTCTTATCTCATTAGTGACTTATAAACTTTGCAAAAAGAAGAGAAAAATGGTAAATGCTCCTGGTAAAATGCAGGTAAGGAAGAGCACAGCCAAACAGCTCAGATCCTGAGAAATAATGGCTATGCAGAAGACAAAGGGAGGTGAAAAAGTACCCTAAAAGTAGTATTTTTATGTTAATCACTTTATCAATCACTTCCTAAGGGTAGTGCCAGAATGGACTGATAGGTCCTCAAAAATACTGGAGTTGCTTCCTTTATGCTTCAGCTCCAGGACTCTTCAGGAAAGAATCTCTCCTTTGCCTCCACTGAATGGCAGCTGAGGGTAAAGTGCCATATTCTCCCTTAAGCTTCTGAGCAGTTTGGCCTCCTTTGCCATTTGAAATGGAATAACATCACCACCACCTTTGCCATGCCTGGCCAAGGTAGAAAGACTCTGACTCTCCAGTTAGAGAGAGGTTTTCTATACACAGCTTGACCAAAATTTATGGGCAATGTTCTTCTCCTACATTGCTGCCTGACAGCCACCAGAATCTCATGGTTGGCACTTCTGAACTAAAAGAGGCTGAGTGGCCAAGGAACATGAACATCCCTCTCAGCCCTTAACTGTTTCACCAGGTATGAGGACCACATCAGAAGCCATAGTTGTACGATGGTCTTCAGGGTCTTCTACATACTCAAATAGAAAGTCAGAGTGCTTGTATGCATTCAGATCCAGCAAGATTGCCAAGAGACTCACTGTCAGCTACAGGAAGAGCACCAGGACATTTAGTCCAGCTGAAGGGTAGGTAGGTCTGTGAGAGCTGGCAAACCCCAAGAGAGTTAATTACTACATTATTGATAAAGTTGAGGGCTTTTGAAATGTTTGGCCTGGCTTTCTTGACACAAAGGATTAAAGGTTAGGGCAATTTGCTCTCTCCAGTGCAAGCCCTGATGAAAGCAGATCTATTGCAATCAATGGGAATTATGCCTAAGTAAGGGCAGGACCTGGAACGGGTCCCTGTGGCCTGTGTAAAGTCTTGCTTTAAGGGCTGCCTGAGGCACTGAATTCCCCCTGGCTTCTCCCTCTCTTCTGAAGAGGAAACAGGACAGTACTTTTGGCAATGTTAAGCTGAGCTTTGAGCTTTCTGTCCCATGTGAGCACAGTGTCTAAAGGTGCAAGGAATATTCCAGGCAACTGTAATTCAGAGACTTTTTTTTTGGCTCTTCCCCCACACAGGATTGTAATTAGTGTAACATGAGGAAAGGCTGAGAGCCCTGGGGCTGCTTAGCCTGGAGAAGAGCAGCCCCAGAGGGGAGCTGCTCAATGCTAAGAAAAAGCTAAAGGGTGAGGGCAAGAGGCTGAGGCCAGACTGCTCAGTGGTGCCCAGAGCCAGGCCAAGGGGCACTGGGCACAGACTGGAAGCCAGGATATTCCAGCTGAGCAGGAGGAGAAGCTTGTTTGGTGTGAGGGTGTTGGGAGCCCTGGCCCAGGCTGCCCAGAGAGGCTGTGAAGTCTCCTTGTGGGGAGAGATTGCCAAGGCAGCTGGAGGTGACCCTGGGCAAGCTGCTGCGGGTGACCCTGCTCTAGCAGGAGGGTTGAACTAGATGATCTCCAGAGGTTCCTCCCAACCCCTACCATGCCAGGATTCTGGGATTCTGCAAGTAGTCACTGCTTGGTTTACTGCTGTTTGTTCAACTCTATGATGAGCAGACTGCTGGCCTGTCTGTGTAAGTGCTGTGCACACCTAACAGCAACAGTCCTAGTTGCACAACTGTTAAAGCCTCATGACAAGAAATAGGATATACACCTCATAAGCACATAAAGGAGGCATCTGCTGAGACAGTGAACAATTAACCTCCTAGTCCAACCTCTAAATGAAGGATGAATATGAACAAAGGACACACCATCCATCCAGGAGGACAGGAGCACTCTCCAGTGATGTGGTGGCAGACTCCTCCGTTCTGGCACGGGCAACGCAGTTCACACTGAGCTCCATGGCTGCCTGGGGGACAAAGCTCTTCACAGCTTCATGGAGAGAGAAGACACACAAAAAACCAAAGAGATCATTTAAAAGAACTTACAGGAAACAGTAAATGAGGAAAATCCACAACACAGGTCAGCATGGGAATCCTTATGCAAATTATGAAACCTCAGGAAGCCCCAGCTGGCATTACCAATTAGCCAAAGTTTCTTTTATTTCTGCTGGGGTTATTTATGTGCCATGGAGCCAGTCCTGTAAGGCTGATGCATGGGTGTAATCTTTTTGCAAGTACCACATTCCACCCATCTCAACAGGACAGCTCATCTCTACTAAAATAGGCCAGCAAGGTGAGAGTTGCAGGATGAAGCCCTCAAAGTGAATTATGTGACATGGCAATAAAAGAAGCTGCAAATAGAATAAAAGGATGGGATTAAAATGCTTGAATTTCTCCAGGCACTACTAAATGTTAACATTTGCAGTTTCTAATGGACTGGCAAGAACTCAGCATCATTTAAAGGCTATTTAAGCTCATTGGGTCTCTCTCAGTATTCATGGAGGACCAATGTAAGGCTAGTCCCAGTGAAAAAAAAAGTGTCTCCTATGTTTGCACATGAGTGTTTTTCACCACTGCTTCTTTTTCTTAATCCCAGACTCTGAAACTACAGCAGGCTGTTCCCCTAACTGACTGTCCTCTGATGAGGATGTTCATACAACATCTCAGGGGTTGGCCCTGCAAGAACTTACTGCTGAGAACTGACATATTCATGTGAAAGGGACCACTCCTAATTGTAAGCAAAGTCCTTAGCTGCGTGCTTCCAGGACTGAGGTCACAAGTCTGTGAGGAAATCAGGTACCAAATGAAATATTCAAAAGGCATATCACTTATTTATGAGGGTTAATATTGTCTTTCTTGTTTACCTTCCCCTTCATGCAGGTGAACAAATATTATTAGACTGCCAGAAGTATTAAGTTACCTGTAATCGTTCTCCAACCAAATTCACTGACTAAATTCTCTTTTCCCCTTAAATAATTTTGAAAAACATAATTACTTCTGAAGCTACTGAAAGATCTCTAATGAAAACTGATGTTACACTGTGGGCAATTTTTAAACAAGGAATTATTGCTTGCTGTCCTAAAATTAATATGCAGACTTGGTGAATCCTACTGGTAAGCCTCCAATGTGGTGGATGGGGATTTAGCTACATGATTCTCGTTAAAGCTAATAGGAGTCACACTGCTAAATCCCTGCTCACTAGGTTTAAAAGCTACCCCCTAGATAGTAAGCTGATACAGTTAACAGTAATGCTTCCTCAGTTAGATTTGAAGTCAAATAAATTGGGGATGGTAAGTCCCACTTGATACTGCACTGGACTGCTAATGAGGACAATGTCCAATTGCTTATAGAAGCTCAACAGTAATCTGGACTGTGTTCACATACTGAAATTGGAAGCAGGTAGAGTTGTTGGACAAGCTGGAAAACACAATGGATTTTCATTTTGCTTCAGCACTAGATTTTATGATGCTGAGAGGTATCACTAGCAAAAGAAGAGATTTCCTTTCTCTACCCTCTCTCTGCTACCTGATCTCTACAAAGGCAAGCAGACAACACCTAGACCGTGTGGCCAACCACTCATCGCATGAGAAGCAGCCAAAACCAGGCTGCGAACCGCCGCGGAGTAAAATACACCTGGAGTTGAACTTACAACACCCCCGTGTAGCCGGGAGCGCAGTGACACTCTCCCGTTCTATGGTCACAGGTAGCTCCATTGTGACACTGGCAGCGGAACTGGCAGCCCTTGCCGTAGCTCCCCGGGTCGCAGAGCTCCTCGCATCGCCAGCCTCGGTAACCGTCCGCGCAGACGCAGGCGCCTGTGATGGGGTTGCAGAGAGCTTCGTTCTGACACTGGCAGCGGTTGCTGCAGTGAGGTCCCCAGTGCTCGCTGTCGCAGCCTGGAAAACACACACCAAGGTGAGGAGGGAAAGTGCATCGCCAGCAGCTCACCCCAGCCTCTGCTGCTCCGGGTGGTAAGCAAGCAGAGGCACTGTTAGCACCAAGAACTTCCTAACGGCTCCCTCAGACCTCCTCAAACTACCTCCCTGATCCAGCAATGTCCTTCAGCATGCACAGAGACGCCAGCACCACTAATATACCTAAATTTGAGGACTTGCTTAACGCTCTTATTGGATCAGGACTTAAATCTTTTAATATCCTGTTTCTTAGTGTTCTTAGATAGCTGGAAGGAAGGAATTTATAGTGGAGTTAGATGCAGAGGATCACATCCTGACTGCGGTGTGGTTAAGGGCAGGTTGTGTTGCCAAGCAAATCCTGTAGATTTAATAATGTCATCAAATATTGTTTCTTTGCACTGTTCCCATAAGATAACAAAGAAGATAATCTAAAGAAGGCTTTTCTCCTTTGATGGCATTGGGATTTGGTTTGGGTTGGGGTTTTTTTCTGGAGTAAAGTGATGGTAAGGAAGAAAATAACACTGGAGATGGGATTTCATGAGGCTGACCAGGATGAAGGTATAGAGTGTGTATGGCAGGCAATTTCTGTGCTAGTAAGAGCAGGTACTAGTTACATAGAAGGGCCCCAAACCCTATGGCCACTGACACAGAGAGGAGGTTATCTTTCAATTGCACAGTGAGAATCCTTCGGGTGACAACCTGCCAGATCCCTTCTCCCTGTTTGTGGACCATATGGAGGCAAAGATAGGGAAGCCAGCATTACAGAAAGACTTTGGTCCTGATTTGCTATAGAAACACCAACCAGCACCTGCAAAACACCCCTTTAAGATGTACACAGACTGAAGAGACAGCTCAAAGCAAACACCCAGAGGTTAAGGTTTCCTCAGTAAACAGTCAGCAGAAAAACAAAGATTTCTTCAGTAAGCTCTACCCTCTGCTGAGCAGCATTCCAACATGCCAAGGGTGAAGAAAATCATCATTCTATTCAGAATAGAGCTGCTGGCAAAATTCCAGCTGACAGCTACAGATGATTTTCCAGGTACAGTTAGTTGTGTTCAGAGAGCTGCTTTCAATTACACCAACAACCCTTGTGCTAATGGAAAATCCACTGCCATGCAGGAAACAAGTGTGTAATCCCAGCAACAGAGCTGTCCTCACAAACTCTTGGATTTGCAAACATGTAAACTAATCCCCAGTGACACTGGCTGCTTCTCAAGCCTGGATCTTTGTTTCCAGGCTTAGCCAGGGAAATGCAAAGCCCACCTAAGCCTGAAGCTCTTCTCCTAGAAATTTCATAGCCCTCTCTTTGCACTTGGCTATAAACCCCCACTGGATGACTAGACTGGGCTTTTCCCAAGAAAGGGTGGACCAGATGCTCCTTGAGGTTCCTTCCAATCTAGGAGTCTATGATTCTATCATGTGATCTATCAGTTATTGCTGTCCTTATCATTGGTAAGTCTGATGACAGCAGAAACAGGAGAGACTTTACTCAACTAGCACTGCTGATTTACAAACTTGTCTTCTGCCAGCAACAGTGTTAAAGGCCCAAATAAAACCATGAGAAGACAATTGAGGGTGTCCAGAAGGATCTGCAGGGTCTTCCAGGGTGCACATGTAGAGAGATGGTTTCATGTCCTGCAGAAAGCAGAGCATGCAGTGCACCCCTGTGCAGAATCCTGCTTGTGCCTCACACAGGATATTTTATTTCTCTGCCTCACATTTCCCATAGCTGTAAACAGGGATGATAGTCCCTCACCAACACCACTGGGAGCCAAGCAAAGACAATCTTACTCTTTCTAAGTCCTTAAATTACTACTGAAAATCTGTGGAAAGAGATGATCTATCTTTATTTCACAAAGACACTCACTAAGACACTGTAAGCCTTCTGGGGCAAGGAAGCAAATCTGCTGGTGCTGATGGAGTTCCCCAGCAATTTTCCTTCCAGAAATACTGATTTGTTCTCCACAGAACTTGACCATCAAGGGATGTAGCTCTGTGCCACCACCAAGGGGACCAATCTGAACCACACAAGCATAGCCCTTTGCATGGGGAAGTGGAAGGCAGGAATTGACCCTGCCTGCTTCAGGGACTTCATTCCTGCCTTTCCACACCTCCCACTGAAGCCCTTCCTACCAGACTGTGGGTTGCTCTGGGCTGATACAATTCTAGCCTCAATTAATTTGCCTAATATGATTAAATAGCACTCATTAGAAGATGTGACTTAAATCTTTGGCCTTCCATGTCTCAAGTGAGTGCTCCAATCATTAGATTTGTCTGCTTGGTTTGTGGTTTTCACTTGGAAAGAAAGCAAAGAAGAAAGGAAACCTTTTATAGGAAGGGAAAGCCATTTCCCATTGTCAGCTCAAGCATCTTGTTTCACATTGACAGTGTCTGCCCCAAACACAACTCCTCTGAAGTAAGTCAATCTCATCTGAACTCTTATTTACTATTGGTATTTGGTCATATGCTCACTTCCTCCCTGTACCAAACCTCACTCCACAATCTAGCCAAAGGCAAGAGCAGAATGCTGAAGTAAAGAGCACAAATTCCTCTAATTGGTTGTAAAATCATAAACCTCCAATTCTGGACACTAAGAGAAGCCTGCAGTGACCAGAAAATCAGCTGGCACTTAGACAGATTTTTCCAAAGGCTTCTAAGTACAAGGCATCAGTGAGCACACATTGCAACATTCAGTATGTTTAGCCCAAAGCAGCTAGCCAAAATGTTTTAATTATCTATGAAATAAAACAGCTTGGCATAGCAGATAGCTGCTAAGAATGTGAATTTCATGGGGATTTATTAGGGAGAAGACATAAAAATGAGGATTAAAGTACATCTGAATGCTCATGGAAGACACAGAAAAAAACCCCAGAACCACAAAAAGATGGGGTTTGGATTGTGTCTCATTTACAATGCCTGATACTTTGCACTTGTTAGGCTTTTTTTGTGTTCCTAAAACTAACAGATTTTGACTACAGTCCTCTAAATGCTTGGAAACCAAAGCCACAGTATGTGTGTATACACAAGATGAACAAGGCACGTGTGCACAGCCAAGGTGAACATTCTGTTGTTTCTCTAGTGACACAATGTCATATACACACAATGACAAGTTGGCCTCTTCTAGATTGAAGTCTTTACCTCAGATGGTAAAGAATTTCTGCTTGCAGCTCTCAGTTCCAGCCCTCCATGTGTCACAATGAGCAGAGCCATTTCATCCAGTATCAGTGTATTCACTGCTGATTCATTGCAAAGGGACTTGAGGGAAATTCACTGGCAACATGTTAGTGTAAAATCTGTGGTAATGAAATATCATCCTCACCTGATTTTACACTGATCTTAGTTGCTCAAAGTTTATCAACATCTCTTAGTTTTCTTTTCCTTTAAGCCCCACACTGCAGTGGCAGACTGTGGAGCTGCAAGGAAGTTCTTTACCTATGTGATTTCACTGGCACATTCTGTGATGTTTATAATGTGATAACTCAGACTGTGGTAACTCCTGTACCTTTACAAAGGTAGGCAGACACAGAGTTGATAAGCTAAATCCAACTACTTATTCATACAAGTAATTCCACTGAGCTCAATAAGACCACTCGTGTGTGAGACTATTCAAGCACATAACTAGCTATGGGATTGGGGTCTAGTAGTTCCTGCTAGGGAATTAAAAATAGCAGAAGAAACAAAAGGCTTCAGCAACCAAGACTTCTTTTTTCTATATACATCAGTGTGGCAAACCCTAGCTGGTGTGAGGCAGTGATTCCAGTTCCTGAGCTACAGGGCAAAGCAGGCTCAGAGCCACAGAAGCTCCCTGCGCTCCACGATCGTTAGCACCGCTTCTCCTGTGGGCACAAAGAGGCCATTTGAAAATACAACCAAGCCCAGCAGAGTCTAATCCTGCTCTTGTTGATAGCCTCAATGTGTTACCATAAGAGAGATAAATAATAACAGCAACAACATGTGAAGAGAAAGCTGATTAAAGCTTACACAAGAGCCACGCTCTAAATGCATATGCCGTTAAAAACGTCAAAATGATACAGAGACTTTAACTATGCCATCAATAAGGAAAGCAACCTGCAAGCAGGGATGTCAGGGAGGTACAAATGCTCCCTTTAGACAGCACGTGGGGATGTCAATACCATGAGGGATGAGTCTGAAATAGCTAGAGCTCTCTTGGGAGATGCTACATTAAAGGGAGCAGCCGTATTTCAGGTCACGTGCGAACACGCTCCCCGGCTAACGTGCTAACTTACTCACTTTTTCTCCTTCAAAAAGGAGATGAATTGCCACCAATAAAAATGAATATAAGTCTGTAAAGGATGATGCTGGGTGCCTAGGCATGATTACAGTTGTCTGCATATGGTAGCATGACAGGTGAAACATTCATCCCTCTGTGGAAAGCTTGCTCGATACAGCAAAAGTGTTTGCTTCCTTCCTGCTTCCCTCTCCCCACCCTGAAGGCTCAGTGCCTTGTTGAAGTGAGAGATGATCACAGCAGGCTCTGCATATCCACCACCACCACTGTGCATGACCTCCTGTTACCCCTTCTGTCCTGTCAAACACACAGTGAGGACACATTGGAAGAACTGCTTCCCTCCCAAATGACTGATTTCCCCTCTAGGGATGATCAGTGAATTGCTGTGTCCTGGGTCAGTAGAGCTATCCAATATTCAGTGCAGCAGGACAGGGAGGACCAGGAGGAAGCAAACACACAAGGCTGAAAATTTAACAGAGAAATAAAAGGACTCCCAAGGAAGGGATAACATTTATCAAGTGACTTATCCCAATGAGAGAGTCAGAAGTGCTCTGCCAGTGCTTTTCCATCCCTGCACAGACACACATTCATATGAAAGCAGCATCTTCTATCACAGCAGCATCAGAATCTGTGGTCTTAAGGTCTATGATTCATTTGTTCTCATTAGCACAACTTTCTATGTGGCTCTTCTTATAGAGAGTGACCAATCCTGTAGCCTAGGTGTGCAAAGTCAGTAGGACATGCAGAAACACTCTGCAGAAGAAACAGCTGGAAAAAAAAGCAGTGGTTGCTTTTCTTAGCTGAAGGACTCAGGACCATATCTGGCTGATGGTGAACTTCAATTAAGCCACCCTTTACAGGAATGCTCTGAAAATTTGCTAGAGCAAGAATGAAGAACATCTGCCACCTGCCTAGTCACTGTCCCAGCCCTA
This sequence comes from Galbula dea, assembly GCA_013399015.1. Lineage (NCBI taxonomy): Eukaryota > Metazoa > Chordata > Aves > Piciformes > Galbulidae > Galbula > Galbula dea. The sequence goes on along the minus strand of VWZX01000349.1, from coordinate 584,495 downwards.
ACCCTGCAACCTTACAGCCAATAGTCAATGCTCTGGAGTATTCCAAATTCAGTTGGAAATGTTTAAATGACATACCAGCTTGTAAAAAATGCAAACAGGAAATCAAATTAACTTATTAAATCTAGGAGGACATTGTTTAAAGAGAGATGATTTTAGAATTTGTTTAGAAATTAGGGCTAGATTCTCCCTTTAACATAAGTGTACTGCTGTGGAGTGATTATGTGAATACCAATTAAGGTGAAATGCAGCCCAAAATCTGGGTGGAGTTTTGTTTTTTTTTGGTCTCATTCAGCTTTTGGAACCTGACTGGGTTTTAAAAGGCTGGATCAGCTAATAGAAAGCAGGCAAAGAAAGAGCAGAAGTTAAGACATAAGCCTGGATGTAGTGAATAAAAAATTGAAATAATCAATTAGCTTTTTATTGCCTGCACTTAGCTCAGTAGGAAAATGATAGCTCCTGTATTGAGCTGATGTGTCCTCCCTGTCCAAATGTGATTCATTTTGAGCCAGTTCAACACCTTTGGAAACAAAAGCTAAGGCTGCAGTAGGTTTGGAACAAGGTCCATGGAGAGGGAATCCCCTTCCAGTGACAGTTCAACCACTCTGTGTTTGGCTCTGAGCAGTGCTGAGTCCCTCAGGTGCTGGCACTGCAGGTAACACCAAAACACTTGCAAAGGCAAGAGCCAGAACATTGAAAAATCACTGACTGATCTGCTTGATTCTGAACCAAAGCCCTGTTTGGAAGGCTGTTCACCCTCAGAATTTCTAACAGATGTTCTGGATGATGGCTGTCCTCAAAATAACCCAGATTTTCAGAAATTCCCTTCAAAAATGTTCTTACAAGTGCTCCAGGACCAACATTCTAAGCCTGTGATTTCAGAATGAGGAAGCCTGGTCTGTACAGCAGCCACACTGCTGTGTACAGGCAGACTAGACCACCCTGCTCAAACTGCACCTCATCTCCTTCTGCACAGCCATATCAAGACACTGATGATTGACAAGGTGGCAAGTTCTTGCTCAACTCTTCCAAATGAGGGAGGTCCTACCTGGCAAAGCAACAGACAGGTTGGGCTTCTGTAAAGAAATACTTCCTTGGACAGTGAAGCTAACAAAGGATTTTACTGATCCTGCTCCAAATGTAATTCAGATTATCTGAACTGTGTCCCAGGCAGGTGGTTGGTAGCACTGCTCCTTTCCCACTGGAAGATTCTTTGTCCAGTTCCTGGCAACTTCTCTGTTGTGTAAAATTTACCATTTCCAGGTTCAGTTTCAGGCTTACTCAGTCTGTTGGTTTGAGGAATAGAGGAAAGGGAATTTCAACCTGAACAACAGTAAGCTAAAGCAGTAGCTTTTGCTTGTTCAAGTACATTTTTATATCATTTTCATTGACCAGCTGGGACACCTTCCATGTACAGAGCAATAGCTTGAAATTTGGCAGAGCTCTGTCCCACACCCAGGGGTGTGCTCCTAGGTCCCCAGTGAAAACCCACCTGTACCTGATCAAACCATAAAAAAGGCAATTTGCAGACACTCACTGCCACCTCTGGATAATTCATCACCTCCCTTCCTCAAAGATCTCATCTGCCTGAACAGCAACCTGCAATTAAAGGCTTCAGGGGCTCAGCAGGACCTCCCTTACAGTCCTTCCTAGTAGCAGCCACAGGCCACTGGTTGTTTAATCTCCATGCAGTAAGTGGTCCATGGAGAGGGTGACAGCCTCCTCCTCTTAGCCCATTCCCCACATGTCAGAGGTTTGTTCTGGTCCATGCTGATGAACCATCTGCATGGCAGCTTGATGATATTCTTGAAGGGATTTTCCATATTCTCCATTTGCTGTTTAAGGAAGAAACAAATAAGGCAGAGAACTTCCCACATAAATAAGGCATTTGACTTCCCAAGCTGGTGTCACAAAAATAAGAAAATGTCAGATTAAAGGTTGGAAGTGCAGCAGTAATTCAGTACTTGAGCTTATGAATGATGATATTTCCTTCAATGATGGGAGCATAGGCTACCCTTTACATGCCCTGGCATTTTCCTGACTTCTGAGCTTGTAGCTTTGCAGCCTTAAGGCTCCTAAGCATGTGTTTCTGTGCAATGGTGTATGCACTAGAAACTTTATCTCCAGTGTCAGACTCCCAGTCACAGCACAACCATAATGAAGAAGATGCCAGTCTCAATGTTTCTGTCTCTAAGACTGCCCAGAGAAGACAGTTTGCATATGGAAATATCCATCTGCAAAACTATCCACCCAGGGGTTCATCTGAGGCTGGCAGAACTTGCAGCCAGTTTCATTTTCCAAGTGTATAGATGAGTCTCCATCAGATAGGAAGGAAAAGATGGGAAGGGAACTTCAGCTGATTTTCCCCCAAATGGATAGATTATTACTCACAGGAGGAAATTCATCTAATTTGGTACTTGTTTGGTTGTGTTTTTTTTTTCTCTGAGACAGGAGAACAGCTTTTCACCCTTCAAGAAATCTTGTCTGAATCAGATAAGAAACATGTGGCTGATTTCAGTCCTGATTTAACCTCAGATGATGATCTCATTAGTCCTTGACTCTCTACCCACTTCAATGCCAGCACTTTGGAGACCCTGCACTTTAGTTAGTATCCTCTGAGGAATCCTTTTCTTTCCAAAGTCACCCTTGTTTAAAGAAGGTTCCTACAGCATCCTATAGAATGCTTAGAACAATTACCTAGCTGCACCTTTTTGGTCTGGATAAATGGAACACAAAATCACTCTATGCCAAAGAAAAGTTGAGTATTTGGATGTCAACCTCATCAAATCCCACAACAAACTCCATATATTTTGGAAGCAGCAAAATGGGAGAAACAACTTGCTACTCCTGACAGGCATCAAAGTGCTGTGTTCTCAGCATTTCCATCATGAGCTATTTTGACAGAGGCTTCAAAAGCAGTGGAAAATTAGAACACACACACACACAAAATAATTCTGAGAACATTTCCTATCTCTTTTCTGTAGAAATTACTGCTCAGTTTAATGAGCCTTTAACTCTACTGACACTCTGGATGTTACAAGGAGTTTAAAGCCATGAAATGCTTCGTGAAGGAGAGACAAGATCCCCTACACCACTGGCAGCTTGTCTTCTCATTGTCATTTTTTAGAGGAGATGCTGCATTCTTTAAAATGTTGTGGGTTTTTTTTAGTGTCATATTAATGGGAGGCAAAGTCTGTTCTTTAATTAGAATTTTACTGTGGTGAATTAAAATATACATGGGCAGAATATCAAGAGTCTAATAAAGCTAAATGAAGATACTATCTTTCCTCTGTACAAAACCCAGCAGCCTTGGCTCTGGCAAAACTTCCATCAAGACTTCATTATTATTGTCTAGGACAAGATTGTAATAATAAGATCTGCAAGTAACTTACTTCCAAATTCTGTCTTCCAGCTGGGTAAAACATCCTCTCTCCCTCTATCAACACCTCTAATGGACTTCAGATGTTTTCATTGACTATACCATGACATTTTCCTATGATGCCTATCAGTTTTGCCTGCAGGAAGGGGTAGAAACACATTTGGATATGCCTGAAATGCTGCAGGACAGGTAGAGAGGAAGAGATCAAGCATCCTTCACCAAACAAGCATTGGAGAGGCCACCAGAGTGGTGGCAGCAGCACTGATCTAAGGAGATTCAAAGAAGACTATGCAGAAATAGAGAGGCTTTTGTCACTGGAGACTGAGATCTGTTGGTGCAACATCTGTGCCTCGTGTGCATCAGTTCAAAGGCTTATAACAAGCTGTGGGCAGGTACCCACACACAGCTCCTTTTCTGCTCTAAACACTGGATGGTCTTTAGCTGAGGGCTTAGCAAGGCAGAGTTGTGGGAGCAGAAACAAACCCCCTTCCCTTTCTCAGTTCATGAATGCCAGCTGACTGTGACACAGTTCAGAGCAGACCCACGTGGCCAGCCCAGTTTAGAGCAGACTTGTGGCCAGTCCTATCTAGAGCAGATCCACAGGGCCAGTCCAGTTTAGAGCAGACCCATGTAGTCAGTCCAGTTTAAAGAAGACTCTTGTGGCCAGTCCTGTCTAGAGCAGACCCTCGTGGCCAGTCTCAACTGATCCATAGGGCCAGTTTGGCAACTGCAGTAGGCCAGCCATGCTGGATGCCCTTCAGTCACATCCTCATCAAGCTCCCTGCAACTGGGCAGGAGAACACTGTCCATCATCTGAGCAACCTGCCATGCTGAGAGGAATCTGATCTGACCACTGAAGTCACCCTTCCACCTCCTGTGCCTGCAGGGTGGTGCTAACTGCATAGGACCGAGTGGGATCAACCCTGCTTGGCAAAGCTCTCAGGGAGATGTGCTCAACTCTTTATTTTTCACAGCACATAAACTGAGCATTGGAAGGTCACCCTGCTGATGTTTTGCCAGATATGCAATATACCTTTCTTTGCAGTTAAAGCAGTGCTTAAAGAAGACAAGCTTCTTGTCACTAAAATAGCAAGCCTTAAAGAGCATCTTCCTCCTCATTCGCATTCCCAAGCAGGGCTGGATGTGTCCCTTCACCTTCAGCTGGGCAGCCCATGGGCAGAAAGCCTGGCTGATCAGTGGATAAAGATGGTTCTACCAAGACAGGTGTATGGAAGAAATGCTATAGCTGGCTAGAGCCAGCTTCAAGTGACACCATAAAGATTCACCTTCCAGGGGACGTAGAAGCACGTCCCTCATGCACAGCGTCACCCAGAGCACTGACTCATCAGTCATTTTTAAGGCTGTCAACAAGCAATTTATTTTATTGCATTCTTAATGAAACCCAAAGTAAACACTGTGGACTGGGAGACTTGCTTTTAGCATCTGCAGCAGTGTAGCTGCAGAACAGCAGCCTCTTCCCCTTTGGTACAGTCCCATCCTAATGTCTACCACCTGTGCCCAGATTTCCGACCACATAATAACAGCTTCAAGGATGTTCTGCCTCAGTAACTGAATCTAGGAAAAATCTGACCTCCTTGAGCATGAATTCTGTCACCTAAGGACTTCAGGAGAGAATTAGAGCAGCAGAAGGCCTGGTGGCCTCTGATATAGGGCTATCTTTTATATCTGAAACAGTTCAAAGGCTTACAAAAAGCTATGTGCAGGTAGCCACACAAGCTACTTGCTGTTCTCTTTTCTTCCAGGCACACTTGAATCTTCACATGGCTCTTTAATGTACCTAATGTCTTCAAGAGATCTTAAATGCACTGCTGTCTTTCTTTGATAAACCATTAATAGTCATGTCCCTTTCAGGCACATAAAAAGAAACAGTTTTTCACAAAAGCCTTGCCCCATGTAACCCAGTAAAAACTGATGTTCACTCATCAAAACCACACTGAGAGACTCAGCAGTAAAAGAACCCTTTGTTATATTTATCAACAGAAAATTATTGAGGCAAAAGAAAGTAAAAATACTGAAATACTAAGCTCTGACATCCTCTTTTCCCATCACTCAAGCACTGAAATGTGAGATCTTCTGTTAGTAAAGAGATAACCAGAGAGGCAGACAATCACTAAGTAGCTTAAATACCAGGAGGCAAAGCACAGATGGGTGGCAGAGGACAGGACACACCTCCCAGCACAGAGAGGTTTATGCAGTGTCCCTGAAGCAGCTCCTTAGACTGCAACACTGCTGCAGCTCTTCTGCACCACTCCTTCAGGATGCTCAATGCTGAGAGAGCCAAGCAGCCACAGGTCTCCTAACGTGATCCAGCAGTTTATACTCACACCACAGCCAGCAACACAATGCACAAGCCCCAAGTGCTGAGCACAAATAAAGACACTGCTATCTGCCTCCCTATGGCTTCCTCTGCATACTGCTAGGGCTTTGCTTTCAATCTGGAGAGCTAGGCAGGAAGATAAAATCTTGTCTCATAAATTATCAAGCTGGGATGTCTAAACCCTGCTATTTTATTTTGACTTCCAAACACGTTCAGATGTTATTCACAGAAGCATAAATTAATGCCAATTTCTAAACCAGAAGTTGCACTAAACTGGGAAATGAAACTTTGTGTGAGGGTGTTAAAATCAGACAATTCTTACACTGTTCTACATCTTGAAAAAAAAAAAAACCCAGGATGATCAAAACTGTTCATCCTCACAATCAGTTGTGGGTTTGCTGAGCTGAAATGTTTTGACAAAATCACACCCATATGGTTCCAAGAACAGTTCTGCCCATTGGGGATTACTGCATGGAGCAACCACATGGCAGGCAGGCAGAAAACAGGAAATCATCACTCCACACGTGTTTACAAACAGTGTGTTAGTGCCTCCAGCCTTAGCAGTGGGGCAGCTCCAAAGAAAGCAGGAACATGTGCACAGCAGCTCAAGTTCCTGTGGCTCTGCTGGGTCAGCTCTTGGAGGTTCACTCCCACTTTCAGCAGTTGGAGACACTCCCTCTGGGAACAGCTTTCTCTCTGGATTAATTTCATTTCTCTCTTTTCTAGTGACAACTGCCACTGAAAAGTAAAAAAGGAAAACAGATATCCATGACTTCCTGGCTGGATGGCAGCAGGGAAGTGAATGGGATCTTGCTGGAAGAGAACACAGCATCTGTGCATTGAGGTTTTTAAATGCCAGCTTCCCTATAAGGTTCAGATCAATACATTTTCCTAGTGGCAGCAGAGCTCTATTTTTAAAAGCCACAGGGAAAAAGAGAGATTTTCAGAGGAGAACACCATCAGAATTGTCCTCTGACCATGCTGTAGGGTGCCCAGCACAAGCATCTTGGACTCAAACCAGTGCCCCTTGCAGTCAGGGAATCTCTATTGACTATAATGGTCTTTGATAGGGACTGGCCATCCTGGGTCAAGTTAGTGCCAGCTGCAAAAATGCCACTGATGCCACAACTTTAACCTTTCTTTTCCTAAGCAGGGTTCCCTGCTCACTGCTGAATATCTGAACAGACCAAACACCCCACCCCACCCCAAATATTCAATAATCAAGGAGAAGAAAATGACATGACCTCAATGTTGACTGTTTTCCTGGCTGATAAACAGGAAGCACCCAGGGAAATGTTGAATCTTGCCTGATGCTTGTGTAGAGATGGTGATTGTGGAGTGGCAAGGTGGTTTAGGAATGCTGCTGACACACATACACAGATCTGATGACACAGGAAATTAGCATCCCTTCGTCTCCCCCCTGCCTCCCTTTGGAAAAATTGACTATATATAGCTCAGCCTTTAAATATTTCAGGATATCTGCAGAGTGTTGTTGTTTTTGAAAGGGTTCTTTCCTGCCTGGATCTTCCTCATCAGGCTTAGTAATCAAGTTGTTTTATTTGGAAGGGATAATTATTAGTTGGATACTTAATTATTCAGAGTAGGTTACTAACTAGAATTCAGAGTCTGCTGGGGTAATAAAGAATGACAAGATGCAACCATTTGGGTTCTAAATTGTGCAGTAAGTTCAAAATGTTCAGGGCTTTTGCACACTTAATGGCCTATCTCCATCCTAAAGTCTCACACAAACACTAACTAATTCTTATGGTCCAGTTAGGAGCTAGAAAAATACATTTCATCACTATTTCACAGGAGGGAAACTGAGGCAGCCAAAGCACATTAAACTACAAAGCCACCCAGAAAGTAAGTGGTAGCACTAAGAGAGAACAGCTCTTAAGTTCTAAAGCCTACATTTATGCTACCAATACTTTCAGGTCTATTTCTTCACTACATTTCCAATGCTGTGTTGAAGAAACAGCTGCAAAATGACTCTTTTATGGATCCAGAAGTTAATTTGTAAAGCATTTGTCTGTGTCTCCTCAACAACAGTCTTTAGAAAGTGTCAACTTGGTACCAACACCATCACTGGGGTGCAGGCTGAGGTGGCCTGTGGCTTGGTGCTGGACTTAAAGACATCCTGGGGCAGGTACCCAGCCAAGAACTCCTTCTCCCCCCTGATCATCCTCCTTTGAGCCAGCTGCAGCTCAGCAGCTGCCACTCAGGCCACATCTCCACAGTGTGACTGCAGCAGGCCCAGGTCTGCTGAGCTGGCTGTAATCCAGCTCTGCCAGGCAAGGAGAGCACTGAGGCTGCAGCAGTGTTGTCTTCAGCATGGGCTTAGGTGAGAATCACCTCCAGCCCCCTGGTGAGAGCCCTCCCTAGCCTTGGCTTGGCTGCTGCTGGTAATTGGGAAGGCTGGGCTGCAATAAGAGGGCTGTCAGGTTCAATCACCCCTCTTGATTGCAAACTGGAGGCAACCTTAATAAATGCTTATTCAGCATAATGAGGTTCTAATTAAGGATGGCTAAAACAGTAATCACTTCTTCATTTGCTCTAACTGCCATCCCCTGAGCTTCCAGAGCCAGAAGAAGAGGGAGGTTGGATGCTCAGAGGAAAGGGGCACCTCTTGATCCCAGGCTTTCCCTGCTGCTTTGCAGCAGAAAACCAGGAATGGGGAAAACAATCTTGAAGTCTTCCATGTACAGACATGATTTCTACTAATCCAATAACACAGCTCCACTTCACATGAGCCTCTCCTGCTTTTACAGGTCCCAGCTCTACCATTCTCCTTCAGGGAGCACAGGACTCTGCAGCCACTGTTTGTTTCTCTCCTTTTTCTTTCATCCCCATAACCACTGACCTTGTTTTTTTACAGACCCATGTCGAGCTCCAGCTCCAACGAAACAAAACCCAAGATGAGTTACACAATATCTGCTGCAAGGTTTTCCACAGCCTGTGCTGGGACCTGGTATGTTTTGTTTCCCCACTGATTGCCAGAGTTGCAGAATTGGAATTTTGACAAGGGAAGGGATTCAAAAGACAATAAACCTACACAAACAGAGGCTGTTGGAGCTTATTCAAATACTTGTTAAATAAAATTGTTACATGTATTAGTTCCTACCGTACCAGAAGGACTTGTCCTTACAGAGACCTCCTGGCTAGCAAAGTTTAAATACTTTATTGTTCTGTAACTCACATCTAGGCAGGCTCCTCTATTTGGCACATCCTTCATTTCTGTCAAACTCAAAGGATTCTAACATTTTCTGTCAGGGAGCTGATGTAATTCTTGAAGAAAGTCTAAAAAAACCTCTGCTGTTGACTCATTTCACTCATTCCTAGGCAGATCTGAAAGAAGGAAAGCTTGAAAGCAACATGATGAGCCCAAGAATTATCCTTGACTCTTGGAAAGCATGCAGAAAAATTAAATTGGGGGATCAGGATTGAGGGAGTGGAAATTATTGGGTCTGTGCACTTAAAAGATTAAGAAGGTGACTTCCCACTGAGACTTGAGAACCCAGGTGCACATAATTTTAAATATCTGCATTTTTAACCTTTCAAATTTGCTAGCAAAGCAAGGAAGTGGTAGAGGAACTGCAGTAAACATGGCAATTCAATCAGCTTCTTCCAGACTAGGTCTCACAACTTCCCAGTTCTTTCACCCAACAGAGCAGTCACCCATGGATAGAGACTCTGGCCACCAGCAAGCCAGCAGCTAAAGAGAGCTGAAAGCAACTCAGGAACACTAACTGAGCAACTGCAGTGGTGGCTCTGGCCACCAGTGTTCATGGTGGTTGTTCAAAGCAGTGTCCTGTCCTCTGCTCTTCCTCCTGGGAACTGCCAGAGGGCCTGAGTGAGAGAGCTCAAGCCAACTTTTTAAGAGCAGTCTGGAAAAGGATTCAGTTTTTTAAAGCCTGCTATCAGCTCCTGCACATTTTTGAACTACAGGGCTCTACAATCAACAATTCAAGGGTGATATCAGCACTTTGTTCTTCAAGTTTCCAAAGCCTGTCAGAGGGGACCAGAGATTTCAGGGTGGAACTTTTGCCTGCTCCAGTCAAGAGACTTCAGCCTAACTCTTAGACCTACAGACTCCTAAAACAATTATAACCTCATAAATGCAAATACTCTGAATGTCATTAAAAATCAAAACACCACTTGACTGCCAAGCAACAAGCAGCACATTTTGTGCATAAGCTAACTAATTCAATCCTCTAAGCCTCTGAAAAAACCAGCAGTTGTAACTCCTCATAGCTACACCTAGAAGGACAACCTCACCATTGATTTCTGCCTGCTCTCCAGTTGCAGGTGAACCACTGTGATGACTGCTTTCATCTCACTTGTGACAACAGGACCCAGTTGTGGAGCAGGGCTACCATGCTGACAGCTGTTCTATACTCACAAGCATCACCACACAGACTTACAAAGCAGATACACTGATTAAAATCCTGACCCACAGCCCACTGAAATGAAAGCAAAAGACACCACCACTTGTTTTCCTTAGAACCCAATTTCTCTTCAGACTGGGCCTGGCAACAGTGTCTAGCTGCCACCCTCAGAATAGTGCCAGGTTGAATCTCAGCTAAAGAGATTTGGAACTGTTGATCCAAGTCCTTGCTTTCTCTCAAGTCTCAATTTTCATAACATTTTCCTTGGGGGAGATCTTTATTACCCTCCCTTCAGAGCACAGCTCCCTCTGAGCATAGCTGCCAGCATTCCTCCTTGCAGGATCTGGCTGCCAGAGTACATCCACCTTATCTTACACTATTTCCACCAGTGCTGTAACATTCTTTATTTATGCCAAGGTTTTACAGCTTCATTTTAAGGCTCTCAACAGTTGTGCTCAACTAGATCTGAAGGATCCTCCATCCTATCTATATATTCTGGATTGTCAGGGAGGTCAAAGCTGGCATCTCCCTCAGCTCACCCAAGATACAATCATAAGTCTTTGGAATTAGGGCTTTTAACAACTCTGCTTTTCCTGATTCTTCTGCAAACCACTCAATCTGTCTTGGCATTTATGCTGAAGACATTTTTATTTGCTGTTCTTTTGGACTGGTCTTGGAAATACACTTCAAGGAAATATTGTTATTGTGAAACACCATCCAAAAAGGCCAAGCAGTTCCAAGACACTGCATGAATTCCATTCTATTCATCTTCTTCATTAGCACATCTGGCAATGACAGAGATAATTAGGAATGGGCTAAATAATACAGCAGTTAAATCTACAGAGGAGTTAATTTTCCCTTCAAACCCCAGGAATGCTTAGGACTGTTTTCCTATCAGCATTTCACCACCCCATTAAAGGAGAAAATACTTCCTGTTTTACAAAGAACCTGAGCCAAATTTAATTGATAGCAATCATAATCAAATAGCTGAGGGCTCTTCCCCCCCTGAATATTGTAAGTTAGACATAGTGGAGCAGTTAAGCTCTTTATTAGGTTTTGATCTTGCATTTTGTGAAGATTGGAGGAATTATTCTTTACTGAGAGAGACTTTCTAGCTTAGCAACTGCTTCCTGCACTCCAGCATAGGGAAAGGTATTGCTCTACCAGGAGGTTAAAAATACACTACTAAAGGTGCCAGAGCTTTACACAAAGAATGTCCATTACAAGTCACAGTGGGCTAATGAAAAGCCATTGTGCAACACTTGGAAAGTCTGCTGTGACATTAGGGCCTCCTGGAGAATGTGATGGCAGAAAACAGTAGCAAAGCTTTTCTCAGAGGAGTACTTGCCCTCTCTGCTCTTAAATCTCACTGGGGTGGGCAAAGTTTGGAGCAAAGCTCAAAGTCATTCATCTGGCTGGCCCTAAGTCTGCCTTTCACAGGTCATCATCTACCAAAAACAAAAAGAAAAGCCTGAGATAGTCCAAAAAGAAGAGGAGACAAGGTTTGTGTTGGCATGCACAGACTGGCCAAGGACTGTCTCCAGAGTAATCACCTTAGATCACTTTATCACACCTTTGTCTGCCTGAAAGGTTTTCCACAGATAAGATTTTATCTTATAACCATAGAATCATAGAATAGTTTAGGTTGGAAGGTACCTCCAAAAGTCCATCTAATCCATCTGATCCAAACATCCCCTGCAGCAAGGAGGCACATCTGCAACTAGATCAGGTTGCTTAGAGCCCCAAGCTCCAAGCTGACCTGGAATGGTCCCAGGGATGGGACATCTCCCACCTCTCTGGCCAACCTGAGCCACTGACCCACCACCATCAGAGTGCAATGTTTCTTCCTTCTCTCTAGTCTCACTCTCCCTCTTTCAGTTTCAAACCATCAGCCCTTGTCCTGTCCCAACAGGCCCTGCTCAAAAGTCTCTCCCCATCTTTCTCATAGCCACCTTTAAGCACTGAAAGGCTGCAGGAAGGTCTCCCTGGAGCCTTCTCTTCTCCAGGCTGAACAACCATAACCTTCTCAGCTTGTCCTCACAGCAGAGGGGTTCCAGCCCTCAGATCATCTGATTGACCAACTCTTCTTATCAATCAAATCATCACAAGTTTGGTATAATTTGGTAACTAGTTTACTAGCAATGATTAGCAAAAGCACATTATATCACACAGCACCACCAGTTACCAGCCACTCAGTGACCCTGACCACTCATCTGCTCTGTTCTCAGATCTTAGGTGTGAAAGCTCAGAGAAAACATTTGGCTGCAGGTTGGGCAAAGCCCAGGAGTATGTGAACCCAAAGTATTCCTGCACTTTGATACTGGCTCCCCTGTACTCTGCAAGCAGAGTAGCAGGAAGAAAGCATGGGATGGAAAGGATCAGATGGAGAAAAGAAAATTGCTGAGGTTAGGAGGAAAAAAAGGAGAAATGTAGGCAAGGAAAGAACAGAGAGGGAACTAGGTTAAAAGGAAGAAAATGTAACCAGTTTAAAACCCAGAAACAACAGAGAGAAAGATAAACAGCTGAAGGGAAAGAAGATGAACAGTCCTGCTGTCCTTGCCAGGAGCATTACCAACGACTCCCTGCTTTAGTGTCCCACATAACATGTCCCTCAAAATAATGAAGGTCACCAGCATATTATAGGAAGTAGCCAGCAACGAGTGCAGCCCATTACAACCACCAGAGAAATGATCAATTTGTTTATCCTTGTTAACTGAAACCAGAAAACAATGTGATAGGGGATGGGCTGCCTCCTGCTCCCTAAGGCTTATCCTTCCCCAGCCTGGTGATGGCTCAAAGGACTCGTGCTCTTCACTCTCAGATAGGCAGAGAATAATGACTAACTGTAATAAACTAACTAACTGCTGCTTTACACCCAAATCTAATGTTGGATTTCCTGGGAGCTGCACTAGCAGGGGTTTAGAAGTCAATTTCTAAAAGTCAGGGCAGCATTAAAAACCTGACAGATGCCACTGGGTCACGTCTGTGTTGTCACAGTTATTGAGGTCTCTGGAGAGAGTGTCAAAGAAATAAAGCAAATTTCTTTTTCTGCTTAATTTGTGTCAATTGATTTCCTATTTTTAATTAATAATTCTAATTATGATGCAGCAAATTTACCCAACAGACACAACTAGTTTAATCAGCATGTATTGATTGGAACAGTAGAATTATCCCAATGTTCCTGACACCATTGATTTTCTGTTGGGTGACTAGAAGAAAACAGAAGCTGGAGTGACTCTGTTGTCAGCTTGCTGTGCTGATGATCCCTCAGCTAGGAGCTGCTGCTCCTGACCTTACAAATGAAAACACAGACATTATCTACTACTTCAGCACTTCAGAGAAGGAATCTGGTGATTAAGTTATGACATAAATAAGGGGGCTTAGTCACAGAGATAGCAGCAGGAAAAACACTTGGACTTGATGATCTTGGAGGTCTCCTCCAACCTTAATGATTCTGTGACACTGGTTGGAAGAAAGAAAAGCAAACTGTAGAATCAGAGGATCATTATGGTGGGAAAAGACCTCTGAGATCATCAAGTCCAGCCATTAACCTAACACTACACCATGCTCCCCACTAAACCCTGGCCCCAGGTACCACATCCATGTGTTTTTACAGAGAAGCTGTAGCGTGGCCCAAGCTGCTTTTAGTCCTTTTGCTAGAGTCACTGAGAACTCCTGCAATTCTCTGCTCATTGAGCTCCAGATCCTGCAGAAATGATCCAAAAAGACACCTGTGGGCTGACAGAGAATTTTTAACCCTTTGCCACTTGAATGCTCCAACTTTGGAAGTGTACAAAAGGTCTGCAGCAGATCTGCTCTCTGGTGTGACTCCCACACCTCCCCAGGGCCCTCTGCTGCACCAAAAAATGGCCAAGTACAAAGGTGGCAAGGGGTAGAATTCAGTCTGTTCTCACTCAAACCAGCACAAAATGTGTGGCACACAAAATGCCTGCAGTGGTGCTTAGGGACATGGTTTAGTGGCATGGTGGGGATAGGTTGATGGGTGGACTTGATGATCTTAGAGGTCTCTTCCAACCTGAATGATTCTGTGAGTGGCCCTAGTTTATGATGTGGAGCAGCTAAGAGTTCTCCCCTATGACTGCCTCACTTAAAAACCTATTTGTAGTAAGGAAATCAAAAGCATCAGAATCCAAAGGGTAAAGGGCAACTTCTGGCCAGCAGCACAGAACACATGGCACTGACTGGAACTGAGAAGGGTTTGAACTAAACCTCTGGGGCTAAGCTGTTCCCAAGGCTCTATGCATATAGTCAATGAGAGCTGAAGGCTGGGCCAAATGCCATGACAGAATGGAGAAGGGAAAACAACAGGTCCAAGTATTCTTTCACCTCAAGTGTAAGCAGGAGTAGCCTGGGACTGGAACCAGCTTTTACAGAGAGGTGAGACAGGCAAAGCATGGTTTTTAATCTGCTTGTTTCATTGCAGAGAGAATCACAGGCTAGCAGAAGATAATTTACCAAGTTTGCCCTTATTTGGCTTTTCACAATACCAGGAGATTTAGCAGAAAAGCTGCTGTAGGAGAGGTGAAATCACCAGTAATAGAAAAAAACACAATGTTTTCCTATAGCAGTTAATTCATAGGAAACATTCTGTGCTTCTGCTTACTCAAACTATTCTGTGTCAGTAATAAACATGTGATTATACTTTTGCTTTTTGGCTAATATATTTGGAAGAGTAAAACTGATAGATAATTACAGTAACAGTGATTTGTTCCCTGCCAAACCTGCAGTAAGGCATGCCTGCCTGCAGAGAGATGTCTCTTTAAGCACAGAAAGATAAGCAGTAGACATCATCTACTTGGAATAATGAGAAAGATTTCCTATGGCCAGCATTTCAGAAGTGGAAACAGACTGTGGTTTGATACAAACCATATCTATTTATGTAAAATGGGACTTTAATTGGAGCTACTTATCCCCATGATATAAACGAGGCAATGAAAAATGATTGATGCACTCTGGTAATTATTGTTACACCACCTTGCAAACTACAACCAAAAAGCCTTTCACATCTATAATGGCTGTTTAAATTTTCATAAGATCCAGAACTGCATTTCAGTAGGCAAAATAGTAATGCTACAGTCTGGGCAATGTTTATATTTAAATGCAAACAATATTTAACTAAGAAATCAGAATACATGAGGGATGCTGGGTGGGTTTATTTAAGTGACAAATAGATCTATTGTGGAGACACACAAAAGAAAGTAAAAAATGCATTAGCTGGTTATTTCTCAGAGTGTGAAAGTACAAGCATGACACAGCATAAACTGATTGTCTCCTGAAGGAGAGAAGGTGGCAGGAAGCGTGAGGAGGGAGATATATTGATGGTCTCATAGTAATCATTGTTGCTGCTGCTTTCCTTCTACCTCACAGCAAAGGTTAAGAATGCCAAAGCAGCTGCTGTTCATTATCCTGCAGAATGAACAGCAATAGAAATGCTTAATAATTGTTACACCTACAGGGGAAGTGAAGCAATTCTGCTCATTTAAATGAGATGAAAGTTGGACACTGAAGCTCTCCTTCTCTTCTTCTCCAGCTAGGGAGCTATGTCCCACCAGAAGGCCAAGCTGCAGGGGTTGTCTCCCTCACAGTGATCTCAGCCTTCCTGGAAAACCCAAGGGCCACTAAGGCTCACAGAGGCTGTTAGAGAGCACAAGGCTGGAGCAGTGCAGGCACACCAAATGCAATAGCCCTATTACAGAGAAGTCTTCTCAGGCCACAAAAAACCTGTAGAAAGGAGCCTGTCTAGATCACCAACTGCTGCATCATTTGTCAGAAAAGAAATGTCTGGGCTAGCTTGAACAAAATGCCAAGGAGTTGCTTGTAAGAGAGCAGTGTATTGAATAAAAGACCAAAGCAATCAAGACCTTCTGTGGTTCTAATCTCATTTGTGCATTGACAGGGCTTCAGTCAATAGACTGTCATAGGCTAGCTAAGAGTTGTATTGTAAAAATGTTTGGCCCATCAGAGCAAATTTCCTAGCTGGTGTCCTACAAGGTCAGGGAGTGGAATCATTGTTCTTAATTGGCTGATTGATCAAGCCATAAACCCAGCAAAATCAAATTTTACTTTGGTGTCTCCTATAAAGAAAAATGGAAAAAAATGAAAATTCAATTCATAGGTATCATCATTTCTAGCAACCAGCCCACACTGCAGCAGGAAAAGCAGGGGCCTGCTCTGCATAGAAAGCATGATCTCCCTTTGTAATCAACTGCAAGTTCTCTCTCCTAAGGAATGAGGAGATCTTCTTGTGGCCTCTCAGTACTTAAAGGTGGCTAGAAGAAAGATGGGGAGAGACTTTTGAGCAGGGCCTGTTGGGACAGGTCAAGGGCTGATGGTTTGAAACTAAAAGAGGGAGAGTGAGACTAGAGAGAAGGAAGAGATGTTTTACACTGAGGGTGGTGAGAGCCTGTGCCAGGTTGGCCAGAGAGGTGGGAGATGTCCCATCTCTGGAACCATTGCAGCTCAGGTTGGACCTTGGGGCTCTAAGCAACCTGATCTAGTTGCAGATGTGCCTCCTGGCTGCAGGGGGTTTGGACTACATGTCCCTTAATGTTCCCTTCCAATGCAAAGCAGTCTATGTTTCTGTGATCTAGTCTGTGACAATGATGGAGAGCAGTCAGGTTTGGAAGGGAGTAGTTCAGAATTCTCTGTAGTTCTGGATGCAAATGACCACATCCTGAAAGGTACTGTTGGACCAGGCAAATGCAAAAGCAGAAGAGGAACCTCAGCTTATTCTCTCCCTCCAACATGCATGCTTTAAGACACACCTTGGTGGAAGGAGGGTGAGAACAGTACCTGGGCTGGGTCAGACTCTGTCTATCAGGGATGTCAGTCCTCAAGATTTCTCCTGGTTATTGAGCCTCTCAGTGAACCCCAATCAAGCATGGGGAACTGAATGGAAGCCTCAAATCATGTCATTTGGTTCCAGTTTGTGTTATGAAACAAGTGCATGGTGGAATAAAGGAGAGAGCAGTGCTGATGGGGAGGGAACAGGAGCAGTTGGTCTTCAACCACGACAGGAACTCATTGCACTGCACATTTTCCTATTGCACTGCAGGCTTCAGAATATAATTGAACTGTTTGGCTTTTGAGTCCCTTCCCATTGCAAATGCAATATTAATGAACCATATTGAGCTTCCCCAAACAATAACAGGGACAGGAACAAAAAAATACAAACCTAACTGTCCTAATTCTACACAGACCTTTCTACCTCAGCTTTATTTAGCCACCAAAAGAGAGGAAAAATACCCAAACTACAAGACTTTAACAAAATGGGAAGCATGGATCAAGGGCATTTTTCTTAAATCCCTGATTTGATCAGTTCAGGATATGTCCCCCTCACATCCTGGTACTCACCTGCATCCAGGGTTTAGCAACTAACTCTAATTATAGAGATGTTGAGCAGTGATTTTTTTGGAAGTGAGAGTTAAGCTGAGAAGAGCTCTTTGACTAGAAGCCAGTGTGCTCAATCAATTAAATTATCATAAAAGAAAGAAGAATCAGACCAAGGGGGAAATGTGTATGTGAGGCTGATCCTCAGTACAACTGAACTGTCACCTCAGCCTAGGCTGGAATGTGGCCACAGAAGTAGATTGATGGATGGATTTTGCTCAGCAGAGAGCAGCCCCCAGTGAATTGCTGATAAGATCCCAAAATAAATCTCACAATATTACAAGCCAAGGTGGAACACTGCAGCCTCTGCAGCCCTGCTGTAGCTCACAAGCTAATCAGGTCCTCCAGTCTACTTAGCCTCAAGGGGAGGTTTTCTGGTCTGAAGGAGGTTCCTCTGGCCACGTTCTTGGGATGTTTGTACAGTGTTAGTGAGGTGTTGTACAGCAGCTCAAGAAAGCTGGAAGTGGAGTGAGCTTAAGGAGCCTGGAATGATTTGGATCAGTTTGTGTGACTCAAAAATGCTGATTTCCCCTTTAACTACTGTTTTTCTAGGTGACAACTTAATGTCTGCCCATTAGAGGAAGGAGAGACTCAGACTGGAACCACTGCAACCCAAAGCAAAAAGGCTATGATGGGATGTAAGGGACAGAAGGATTGAGCTGGCTGGTGGGTTGATGTCTGGATTCCTAGGGGTTATGATAACCACTGACCTACAGTACACATAAAGAAGAGATGGATGTCAGACAGCTCACAGATGAAGTTTCTTGATTGTGTTTAGCTATCTAAGCACTCAGTATATAGGGGCATTTTGGTTTAGGCTCCCTCAGTAGAAGCAGAACTACTGATCTTCTTGGCACAGAGAGCCAAACCCCAAAAAGAGAGTGGAAAATCCATAATGGATTCAATAGGTGTCCACCTAATCCTAGGAAAGAGGAAGCCTGGCATGGTCAAAGCTCCCACATCCATTTAACAGCACTGTGCACTCTGATTAAGACTGTGGGTAGTGAGTTGGCTTTTTATAGCATGTGAAGTCCATAAACCAAAGCCATTTATACAGCTGCCCACTAAACCTCACACTCTTTTAAAAGCATGACAAGATCTTCCCCAAACCAGTGTAATATTGCTGTTCCAAGAGTTTTTAGTACTGGTGACAGATGGCCAACCTGAGAGCAGGAGGAAGAGCAGCTCTTATCCATGAAGCTTGAGCTAGCACAAGGAGAAGAGGTAGAAGAGTCCTCATAGTTATGTGCCTCCTTTCTTTAGAGCCCTTCAGCAGCAAGGGAAGAGAATGGTTTGCAGCAGGCAGATGCACAGGGCTGTAAACCTCCCTCAATAAATGGAAATCTTCCTGTGGCCTAAGCTGGCTCTCTGTTAAAGCCAAAACACTGAGCTGAATTCAGATGCATGGAAAGGAGGTGCTGATTTCTTCCTGGAAATCATGCTGGACTCCCTTCTGCAATGCTGGGGGTCTCAAAGCAGGCCCTCTCCTGCTGCCCACTTGCCTCTGTGTGAGCCACCTCATCAGCAGAAAAGGTATTACATATGTTCTTCATCACTTCTTTCCCTAGACATTCTCCTCTGTGGCAGCAGCTGATGATCTTGGCAGCAGGGAGGCAGCAGGTGTGCTGAGTGCTGCTCTCATCAGCCCTCACACCCACTCCTCTGCCTCATTAGTTAGAACTCTATTGGTAAAGCAAAAGCCAGCCAGGGGATTATTACCCTGCCAATGTCAGCATGTGACTGCCCAGAACACTCCACTGACACCACACTGTTAGGCCAGCATGAAACAGGGGGTTTCAAACCTTGGGAGGTACCACAGAGTGGTTAGCTGAGCCCAGGGGCTGAGCCCAGGGGTTAGCAGAGCCCAGGGACCCATCCCAGTGGGCAGCCCAGAGGAAGACAGATGGTTTGAGACCATGCTAGACTGGAGCTGGATGGACATGACTGAGGCTGTGCCAATTAACCTCAGGGTCAGAAAATCACCTGGCCCAATGACATACCTACTGTGTCCTTGGCAAAGCCTGACTGTCATCTCCTGCCTTCTACTCAGACCTCTCAGCTCCTAGGCTGCCTACCAAAAGAAGCACAATGCCCTGCAGATAATATGGAGATAAATTTCATCCTCCCTCTAGAAAATGATGTGTCAGATGGTTTAGCTCACTCTGTATGAATGCTGTGTCCTCACCCATAGCACTCTGCCAGTTTTGCTGTCATTCACAAATTTGGTCTGCACTGATTTCATATTTACTTCTAGATCTTTAATATAAATATTGATAGGAGTGACTCTAATACCAGAAGCCCACCAAAAACACATTGGATGATTATTCCACACTGACAGCTGCTTTTGGAGATCTGTCATTTAGCTCAGATTCAATTTTTTAATGCATGTTATGGATAATTGTGTGGTGCTGGTTTCCTAATCAGAATATCCTTCAGAACTGAGTCAAACATGTTCCAAAAATTTACTATATTTGCACAGCCACCCTAATTAACCTAGCAACTAAATCTGTGATTTCATCAAAGAATGAAACCAGGCTTGTGTAGAATGACCAGTTCCTTGTGAAAAACTCAACCTCATTTGAATTCCTGGCTTTTCATGTTTCATTGACTGAATCCAATGAGTACCACAACTTCTTGGTTTTCCATCTGGACTTAACAATGTCTTCTCCAAGATCTGCTCAGATTGTGAAAACAGGCAAGAAGTTTCTAAAATTAGAGGAGACACTGGAAGAAAAAGGCTGAGAACTTGCAACAGAGGTATCCAGCACAGCATTTGAGTTGCTGGCCTGGCCTGTACATTGAAAGCCCCAGGGGAAGAAGGAATATCTGACTCACCCTCAAAACTCTCTTCTTCCAGGTCTTAAGCACAAGTCAAAGAGCATCAGGGAATTGTTCACATGCTGCTTCAAGGCAGGCAGAGATTGATTTCAAGCTGCACTGTGTTACCCAGGCCTCTTGCAAGAGGAGAGCTAGGAGCCCTCCTGCTCTGAGAGCAGGGCAGAGGATTCAGAGCTTGCTCTGGCAGCAGAGCAGCTGCTGTTTTCTTCTTCAGCTCACTCTTACCCTGTTTTCACAAAGGAATATGATTAAGATGTAAGTCTTTTAGATCCATTTTTAATATCTCCTGCTCAAAAGTGGAAGCTTAAGTAGCATGGAAAAAATGACTTTGATATTGAAGAGAGAACAAATAGTTTAATTTGCTTCTTGTCTTTCTTGGCTTGGGATTTTGAAGCAGATGTTCATATGCAAACACAAAAAAACCATCTCACATCCAAGTCTGAGCACATATCACCTGGTTCAGAGAGAAGATGTACAGCAAGGTCTACCAGAGTGTGCTTCCTGCTTGGAGTGTCCCAAGCATGTCCCAGGAATGACCTCTGTAAACTGCCTGATCATGGGCTGAAGAGTAACAGAAACCTTTAAAAGGCATAAAATACTTGCAGTAACCTAACACTCAGCAAACACCTAAGCATGCTATTTCAGGGAGATCCACAGAGCTAAACAACAGGCAAAATGCAGGTTGAGTATTACAGTCAGATTTTAGTGAGTGTCTCAAGAGACAAAGCAGCAAGCAGTGTCAAAAGCAAGGGGCTGATTTCTGGATCTGAAGCTGATGAGGCCACAGGGTAGCACAAGCAAAGCCTCTGATTACTCAGAAAGAGGTAAGACAGACTCTTCACATCACCCAAATTTCTAAAGGATTGCAATGACAGATTTTCAGGAGAGCTTTGATTCTTTTTGGTCTGTGTGTGTATTGAGGAACAAGAGAGAGTTTCACTGTGGAAACCAAAGCCAGACACAAGGGGAAAACCCACTCAGCAAGGAGTCAAACAGGAAGGGATGTGATCTTCTACATACCCACTTCAATGAATAACCTGAGAGAAATGGTTCCTTGGAGCCAACACCACCAGCCCAACACCTTCCCCAGGAAGAGGCATATCCCTGCTCCCCAGCAGAACCTTCCAGTGCTCCCAGACTGATTCCAAAGCAGGCAGAGAGTTAACCTGCTTGGGCAGAGCAAACCACCTCACCTATTGGCCAGGGAGAGAACTGGCATGAAGGCAGGCACAGCCTGAGAGCTCTCAAAGAGTAATCCTGCCCTGTCCCTTCAGCCATGGACTCAGCACACATGGACAGTCTCACTGACCCTGCTGTTTTCTATGGTTTTATGATGTTTTTAACCCTTTTTATGCATTTAATCTCCACTTCTTTCACAAGAACCCCAGGAAGACCCCCAGAAATACTTGCCAAGTGTTCATGAGGAAGATGGAAGAGGAAGCAGAATGTGAATATTAGCAATGAAATAGACTTAAAGCTTTGGATCTAAATCTGGGGTGCTTGATCCCACAGCAAGAGAGTCCTTGAGCTTCTGCCATCCAGGAGCCTGTTCATGTAAGCATGGTCACAGATCCAGAGCATGCAGGCATAAGTTACACATGTGCATACACAGATCCTGATGGATTTCATGGAGATAGTGCCACATCCTAATGGATTTCATGGAGAAATCTATCTCTGGAAGCCAAAATGTGTCTTGGGGACTTCTGTATCTCAGAGGGTCCAAGCACACCTCAGACATCTATGTCCTTAGACCTCAAGGAGGTCTAGTCACAGCAATTGCAGGAGGTGTTAAAGGCCAAATACTTCTTCCATACTTGCTTCTAAATGTGTTCTGGTTTCATATGGGAAATGAAAACATTTCAGAATGTTTCTCTGTCCTTAGATTTGTATCTGTAGACCAATATTTGCTATGCATTAACTGAGCATAAGCTGAGTGCAAAATCTGGCTCTTCATACAATGGGATATTTTTGGCACTGGGCCCAGATAAGAACAAAACTCCAGTTGTCTGAATTTAATCAGTTGGTGATAGCTGGCAGTGCAAGAAGTCTTTATGCAGGTATTTATTTGTTCCAGCAATAACAAGAATATTGGAATTTATATCCAGGAGATAAGAAATCACCTTGTCACTCAAGCACAGCTAACAAGGGAACCACTACTGGGTACAGGCATGTAAATGCCAAATGCTTACTCTTGTTATTATTGTAAATTCCATTTTTACAACCTTTTTATTTTTAAAATGGTCTCTTAATTGATTTTTAATTATATTTTTCAGTGACATTTAACTACACATGCTTTGTAAATACACCCACACATATGACAAAACATATTAAAGGAGAAAATACAGATACATGGGAGGTATTATCTTCCCTGCCTGCACTGAGGAGAAATTCTAGTTCTCCTTAGATGTTTTGCATAAGGAAGTGAGATCAAATTTGTTCTGGGTAGAAGTGGGTGAAGCTCTCCCACAGGCAGCTGATGCCAGCTGAGCTGCTCCTCAAAGTGCTAACAATACACATCAGCAACCCACCAGCATAGAGATGCACTGCTCCTGCCTGATGGTCCTCAAAGTGGAACAGTCAATGCAGCTTAGCACAAAGCAGCTACAAAAGGGGAGGCAACAGCTGACAGAATCTCCTGAGTTGGAAGAGACCCACAAGGATCATCAGCAAGTCCAACTCCTGTCTCTGCACAGGACAACCCCAAACTCATCCCATGTACCTACTAGAATTCCAGGAGAGTTGGTGCCATGACTGCATCCCTGGGCAGCCTGTTCCAACACTTCACCACTCTCTGGGTGAAAAACCTTCTCCTAAGATCTAATCTGACCCTGCCCTGGTTGCCAAAACTAATGTATATAATATTGTTCACCCAGTGTGTATTATTTATTACAAGGGGCAAAGCAGAGTGCTAAAGTTCCATTTAACCTAAAACAGAAACAACAAGATCCTTTAACTTGTAGGTGGAGACAGCAGACCAAGCCTTAGGAAAGGTTAGTGCCTTTTGTAACTGAAGCTGAGACACATGCCCAAAGAAATGTAAATGGTGTTGCTTGGCTTTGGATTAAACAGCAAGTGAGTTAAAAAAAGAGTGATGACTTCCAATTACTGAGTCATTACCCAAGCTGAAATTTGGCCAGGATACACTGACCATGTGCTGGTTTAACACAAGGTCTTGAATAATCCACAAGGTCTTGAATGATCAGAAGAGGTCAGGACATCTCTTTTGTCTCAGAAACACCATGCTAGAAGGCAATGCATCTGATGTCTCCAGAGTGGTGTTCTGGAGGTGTCAAGTAGCTCAGCCTGGGAGTAAGACAGGGCTGCAGCAGACAGCACAGCCTCAAAAGACACAGCACTATAAATTACATCCATCCAGTTCCCTAAAACTCAGCTTTGGGACAGGTTTAACAAGTTAACTCAGTTAAAACTAACAAACAACAAAAGCCTGGGAAGCCTGAAGCACTGCATGAAGCTCCTCAACTCCTTCAGCTTTGGGGTTCAAAGGATTAGGTGCCATTTAAGAGAGAAACCATGCACAGGAGAAGGCTGGAACCAAGCCCCCTCAAACCCCCCCACCCAAGGCACCCTACAATAGGCAGCAGGTAGGTTGGAAACCACTCACTGTTGTAGCTGCTGTTCCCACTAGTCTCTGCCGCTGCGGTGCTGTGCTCCCCTGGCCCTTCAGAGGTCCCTTCCCAGGCCCCTCCTGACATGGAATGGGGAGAGAGAAGGAGGAGAGGAAACACAGGAAGGGAAGAAAGGGACAGGGAAGGGTGAAAGAAGGGAAAGGGAGCATCATAACCCAACTCTTCCAACAGCTTCCTCACACAAACACACCGAGCACACTCAGGACCTGCCAGTGGCAGCTTTGCACTGGCCCTGCCTGGCTCCAGGTCAGGTGGGAAGCTGT
Source organism: Galbula dea (assembly GCA_013399015.1). Taxonomy (NCBI): domain Eukaryota; kingdom Metazoa; phylum Chordata; class Aves; order Piciformes; family Galbulidae; genus Galbula; species Galbula dea. Next base: position 560,238 of record VWZX01000349.1, on the reverse strand, counting down.
TTCCCACAGAAGCTCCAGAGGAGGCAGGCACCCTGGCTGGTTTCTCAGGCTCTCCTGAACTGCAAAGCACAGGCAGCTGGAAATTCCAACAGACCTGCACTACAGAACTCATCCTCCTCTTTCCTTTTCCATTGAAAATGCCACTTTTTATCACAAAAAATGACAATTTCTGCCTGTAAAACTCAATTTATTTATTTTTTAACAGTAAGTCAATTATTTCTCTACCAAAAGTGGGGGTTTTTCCCCTGAAACTGAATTCCCCATAGAAAGAACATGATGCCAATTCTGGTCAATGAGTGCTATTGATATAGCTTATGGAACATCAAAACAGTAACTTGAAAAATGCAATTCCCTGGGCATTGCTGAAAACACTTTACCAGCTCATGGAAGTCAGGAGGGTAACATCAAGTGAAGACCTGCACATTTTACACTCCAACTTGTACTTGCTGACAAGTCACACATACCTTTCACATGGCTAGGATGTCACAGTCTTATTAGGAAGACTCTCATTTCATTAATGGTTACAGAAGCAGTGGAAAACACTGGAAAAACAGAGTTTAGGATTCAGCCAACTCCCAGGCTTAACAATTATGTTAGAGGCACAGTGCTTTTCTTGTGGAAGGACCTGATTTCTTGATATTGTAGAACTCATAAAAGCCATAGAACTGGGGAATAACTATATTGATCTTGGATAAGATTCACTCCTGTGCAGAGATCCAGCACAAGCCAGTATATCACAGACATTCTGTGGAAGCCCCAGCCTGGGGAATGAAGCAGCAGGCAAATCAGGCATCATTGCTGCAATAATGCTCTGTTCCTAGAGGCTGCTAATCCTGAGAAGACTGCAACATTCCTTCAGAGACTGTCAAAATAAAATCTGGTTTGCAAGCAGGGAGATTGAGACAATGAAAGGAGAGGTGACATGCCAAAGGTCACTGCTCAGCAGGGAAGCAGAAAAGTTGGGATACAGCCAGATGCCAGAGTTGAGATCTATCTTCTGCCTGCTGCCCTTCCATGCAATACCAACAGACAAGGAAAGCTGCTGCCCCACAAAATGCCTGCTCTAAAATGCCCCTTGGAAAGTCTGCTTGTGCAATGGGAGCTGAGTGGCCAGCACAAAATGCATCCACTAATTCATGCCACTTGTTATCCTGTCAGTTGAAACCTGATTGAATCAGGTGTTGTACACATTCTGCAGAGATGACTGATGTTCTTTTGACTTTTTTTCCTGTGGATATGTATTTTACATGCTCTTTTTTCTTTCAGCAGCAGCTCCTGCTCATCCACTTTTCCTCCTATGGGATCTGAGGAAAAGGAATGTAACTGGCATCCCTTTCCACCTTTTAATGAAACTAGGGTTCAGATTACTGTCATCATGTACAGACTGCTAAACCATCTCTGCTCACAGTTGAAAAACTTCCAGAACACAGGAATTAGGCAAAAATGAATTGGAAATCTCCAAGAGAGATTTCACCAGACAGCAATGCACACTCAATTCATTAACTGACTGGAAAAATGCAACTGCTACATTTCATATGTGTCCCAGACCCTTAAGGAGAATCAAAGTGTTCATTAACAGACTTTTCTGGAGGACACAGCTAAACCAAGTTGCAGTGCCTGCTGCACTTCTCTGTCTCAGCAACAGCAGCCTGTAAAATGAACTGTGGATATATTTTAGGGAACTACAAGTATAGTTTCAGATCAATCCACTCCTGAACTTGTGCTGATGCTCAAAGCAGTAATGGGAAAACAAAATCCTCCTAAGGTTCCTGCTGGCAAGAATAAAAATCATTCCTTCATCACAAGTTCTCCCTCTGATTTTCTGGGGAAGGGAAACCATCTTTGCACTCAGGAGCCAAGAATTCTTTGGGGTTTTTAGTCTTTTAAGGAAACATATAGGCACCTGGACACATATATGGTTACTTCTTTATGTGGCCATGAAGAGCCCAAGTGGCCATTCAAGCATATCATTCCTCACCTCACTGCATAACCAAGAACATTCAAGCACAAATTGTAATTACAAGTACCAAGAATCATGAAGGTTGGAAGAGACCTCTAAGATCAAGCCCAACCATCAACCTATCCCCACTAAACCATGTCCCTAAGTCCCACATCTCTCTGCTTTTGAAAGCCCTCCAGGGATGGTGACTCCACCACTGCCCTGGGCAGCCTGGGCCAATGCCTAACAACTCTTTCAGTGAAGAAATATTTCCTGACCCTCAATCCAAATCTCCCCTGGTGCAACTTGAAGCCATCTCCTCCTGTCCTCTCACTGGTAACCTGGGAGAAGAGACTGACCCCTTGGTATAAGCAACTCTCAGGTAGTTGTAGAGAGAGATAAGGTCACCCCTGAGCCTCCTCTACCTCAGGCTCAGTTCACTGTGCAGGTACAGCCTTTGCTCTACTATTCCTCATTGCCAAAACACAAAAGGCTTCAAAAGATAAGTGGACAGTGGGGTTCTGTGGTGCAAACTGCCTCCTCAGAGGCTGAGCACCACTGAAGCTCCCAGCCCCAGGAGCTGTGTGATTCAGGTTGGTGCTGTGAACTGTTAGAGCAAGCTAATGCAGCTCCCAGCCCTTGCACCCTCAGAACCCCACTGCTTCCCATTTTAGCATGCACATGACCAGGAAACATATTTAACAACAAGCCTTTGAAAGGATTTTGGAATTCAGGTTGGCCTAGCAGCAGGTAACAGGGAGAAATCCACTTCTCTTCAGGTGGATGAAGTGATAGCAATGCAAAGTAGACCAAAAAGAATCAATTTGTCATGACCAGTAAAAGAGAGCTGAAGCTTATGTTTTCATTTCTGATACCTAAACTGCTAAAGCACTTCAGAAGCTGACATTTATTGATCATGTAGCCTCAAAACAATATTGGTGAAGTCCAGAGCCCACACAGGCAAAAGACATGCATTAAATACAACAGGAAAGTTCCTAAAATTGCTTTCAATAGCAGAAAGAAAAATAAAAAAAGAGAAATAAATTCCATTTCCAGACCTGGCATGTGTGTGGGAAGCACTGAGCCTCTTTTATCATCAAGAAAGTGTTGGGATTTTGCTATTACATGGCTTTTTCTTTCATGTTAGAGCACCATTTTGAGATGCAGAGTGGATGTTGTGCCTGTTAATGTCACTGGCCTCAATCATACAATCCTTAATCAAGCAGAAATCCCTGCAGCTTTGCCCATAGAAGAATTACAGCCTCACTTAGAGGTCTTCTGGTGCAGATTTGACCCCTGCCTGCCTCCCTGCTGCAAAAAACACTCCTAAACCCTTTTGGATCATTACTTCTACAACTTGCTAGAGGGCTTGGGAATGTAGCATTGATGGGTTGCTTTCTGCTTTTAACCAAGAGTTGAGGCTTCATCCAGTGACTTGTACTGGCCTAAAGCAGAGACAGGGCTGGTAGGGATTACCTGTCCCAGAATAAATCTCTCTCAACAACTTCCCTAGTCCTGGTTCAGCACTGTCAACATGCCCTTTTTTGTTGAACATAAGAACAGGTTTCCTTAATGGTGCTAAAAAAGTTATCAGGATTGGTAATGCTAAGGTCTGAGATACATATTCAAGTCTCAATTTGCTTGTGTCTTTTAATTACATCAATATGGGTGTTCTGTCTCTGTTGTGGTAATTGGAAACTGAAGTAGAATCAAGACTAGCAACCATTAAGCACTGCAGTGACTGGAGTTGTTCTTCCCAGCACTTATCACCTCACTGCTTGTTTCTCAGAATGCCATTTCCAACACCATTCTCTTTTTAACATACAACATTGGGTGACAACATTAAACATGTTCACTGGCAGCTGATGTCTCTTTATCAGAGACAAGCCCCACAATAGCCATACCCTGCTAAATTCTGAGCCTGCCATTCACTCAACCACCCCATTCAGCATTAGAGGGGAAGGAATATACATCTGGGACATTTTGCCATAGTCTATAGGAGACCAATGCAGAGAAAACCACCTTGTGTGCTTGGCTGACAAACAGAATGATGGTGGTGCTCCTCACCCTACATTAAAGGAGGTAGTAGACAAGGCACAGCCAGAGAGGAGGATGCAGATACTTCTGTTCTGAAACACAAATCATGTGAGCTGGCCAGACAGACATGCTAGTTGAATTTGTTTCTTGAGATGAGATTATGTGTAGGCAAACACATAGCCAGATGAGATTATGAGTAGGTGAAGAGAGGAAGGAGACCAAAACTGATTTCAAGGAGAGGACAGCCATTATTGTCAAGAATAGGCAACAGGGAAAGGAGAGTGAAGGTGACAGTGTTTCTGTGGGGAGTTGGCCAAGAGGGAAGTAGTACTGCCAGACTGAAAAGTCTGGGATTGCACTGGAGAAGAGGAGGTCCAGACAGCACCTGGAAGCAGGGACTGTGAGCCAGAGGGCAGACTGCCCAGGCACGATTGTCAAAAGAGGCCCAGACATTAACCAAGATTAAAAGTCTTTTCAAAAGAGAAAGGAAAGGAGTGATCCAGGTAAAAATAGCTCCTGAATGGCACCAGAGGCTTCTGATGTAGGAAGACCTCCAAGATCATCAAGTCCAACCCTACCTATCACTAACATACCACTAAACCATGTCTCTAAGTACCACATCTAAATGCTTCTTCAAGCCCTCCAGGGAGGCTGACTCCACCACTGCCCTGGGCAGCCTGTCAATCACACAGCTGAAATATAAGATATATGTACACCTTCTTGATATACACTGAATGTATACTGGTGAGACAGAACTGAACCTATGTGCACCAAGATGTGAGATATCTACCTGGACTTAAACCCCCTTGAAATCAACCATAAAAATTTCTGGGTTCCCATTTTGCAGTGCAAAGAAGCAGCAAATTGTCAAGGTTGGACCAGAGAGACACTAATTACAAACTCATCTAAATGCATTTATCAGTCATTTGGCCTCAACCTTGAAGTAACCACTGGTGAATCCTGTTCTTAGGTGCAACCCAAGGCCACTTTCAGGTGGGGCTTCAGCCTCCAAGCAGTCTGTGGAAGCTGCTGCTTCTCAAAGGCAACTCAGGACAGCTGAAGTTATTCTCCATTGAAACCCAGAAGAACATTTGGATAATGACAAGTGTCATCCATCACTAGAGTTCCTTATTCAAAGTTCACTTCATGCTTTATTTACCATATTTTAATAGGCAATAATAATGGAATAATAAATGGGGGAAAATATGGTTTTGTTGTCTTTCTTCAAATTTCTCAGTATGAGAGAGAGCAACATGTATATCCTGGAACAGCCTGAAATGACAGATTGCCCATGATCTGTTAGAAAATCTCAGTGCCAGAACATGACAATAGACAGCACCATGGAGTGTCTTGGTTATCTCAAAGGGAATAATTTAACACTAACCAACAGCAAAAGGGTGACCCAGTTTGGAGAGGCCTGGAGAGAGCTACATTGCTGGTGGCTTCAACCATGTGTGGCTACATGCAGGCAGAGTTAAAAGGCAGATTAATAGGCAGTCAGGTGTGAGGAAAGAAGCCAAGGAGCCCTACTGTGGAACACACGGCATTTATCCTCCTTTGTAAAGCACTTTCTGAATTAACCTAGGCTGCTCTCTTTTAAAGAGTGAGCATCCAAAGCTTCACAGCAGCCTTCCTCCAGCCTGATCTGTATTCCAAACCAGTAGCACTCACATAAATCTCAGTGTTGTTTTTTACTAGAGAGTGAAAGGGGTGGGGGGGGGGTAGGCAAGCTGCCGTTAAATCAATAGGGCTGCATTGCACACCACAGTGGAGGAAAGTCAGAGTGCTGTGCTTATCAGTGGTGCTGCCACCAACTAATTGCTGTGACTTGCACTTCATTATCCTCTGGAATATGGTTACAACAATGGAGAATGACATATCAGAGCTGTTCTCTTTCTGCTGGCCAGTCTTTACTCACAGGGTGAGCCCTCATTCAAATGCATCTAGCTGGATGAATAAGATTTACCAGATTACACATTGACTTGAAAGGTTGAACAGGAGCAGTGATGGGGAGCTGCCTTAGGAAATATTTTCACAGGCACACTTGTGGGATTCTAGCCCAAAAAAAGTCTTTACTGATGCTTTTGTACTCACCATGGTCTCCCTTAGCTCTCCCTGCAGTTAGAATCAGCAATGCTGGCAGATAGAAAACCAGATTCCTATGAAACACTTAACGTGCCTCATGTCTTCCCTGAATCAGGTCTTGCAGTCATTCACACACCAGAGAGGTGGTCTGATTCTTTTGATGTTAAATTAGGTACCATAACTAATAACACTGCCTACATTGATTATCAAGCAGAAACAGGCAAAGGATATTATGGATAGGAGAAAAGACTTTGGGCTCTGGCAAGAAAGGATAAAAGTATCTGAGCGTTAACGTGTGTCCCAGTTAAAGGAAATCCTTTGTGGCAGCAAAAAAGAACTGTAGAGAATCTGAATGAACCATCCAATACCCACATTATGCCCACCTGGTCTCTGGTGTGCTCAGGAGGGGAAGAGAAGCCTCCCAGACCTCTTCTGTTGCTTCTAAATTCTCTGCAAGAGATCACTTTTCCCCATTGGATGTAAAGAGTGTGCACAGTGTCAGAAGGAAGGAGAGAAGAGGGGAGCCATCATTACCAAGTCTTTATTTATGCTAATGGTCCTCAAAAGCCTCCCTGTTCCTGCACAAAGATGTGTGGGCTTTCTGACACTGCAATGGAAACTCAGAGGTTTCACTAATGGAATGAGGGCACTTCTAAATGACATTTGTAGATTCCCATGGTAATCTCACATCTAAGTGTCTCCAAAGTCAGCTTTTGCTCCAGGTGTACACAACAGCCACTGGTATCACACTAGTAGTTGCCTACAAAAAAAGGCCTAATTGCACTAAGGCATGTGTATGCATAATTAAAGATATCCACAGGTGAAGCAGCATAATAAAAGCATACCAAAGAGAAATGTTGCTGAACCATTTCTTCTCCCCAACAGAATTTGAGCTAAAAAATTGCCTGATCTGTACTGTTACACCAGTGATCCCATAATATTGGCTGTTGAGGCTGTCTCCATTCTTCCCCCATGCTGAGCTCTCCTTTAACCTGCTGCCTTTCCCTAGCTCCTTCTGGAGATTTTGTTTCTTTTTGTGTTTTGGGGATCTAAGATGCTCTTGTCTGTTTTCTGCCTGGTCACAAACTGGTTATGATCAAGAAGCTGTCTCAGAAAGCAGCAGTCCTAGGTGTCCCTAACAATGTGTAACCTCCCTGTAAATATTGCAGGACCACAAGAGCACCTAGAAGTGAATCTAAACATGACTGTGAATCAGTGTCTCATTTGTATTACTTTAAATGCTCTGCTAGTTAATGATGTTTTGAATTGGTTGATGATTATTATCACCTCTCTGGTAGTTAAATCAATCCAATAATCATTGCAGTAGTTCATCAAATCTACATCTCTAGAACCATCTTCCCCTGCATGCTACTAAGGAAAAGCAGCATTTCTTTCTTACACACGTGATTCCTTCTCTTCATCCTCTAGCAATGTGGTGAAATAGTGCCTTGGAGGTAACACTTAAATATATTTGCATATGTTTACAGAGTTTCTATTTTGCTTAGAAAGAAAAAGCCCTAAATGGTACCTGACACTGCTAGGTAGTCAATGCCACGTATTGGCTGCAATGTGTTACTCAACACTTCTCCACACCAGGCATTTACATAAGCTCTGAGAAATTCACCCAGCACTTTTGTCTTCACCACTATACTGGATCACACTGATTTTGCTTCTTAATTTTATTAAACCAGCCTCTCAGAAGCTTTTCTACAACTATGTGGATACCAGCTTTTCTGTGAACAGCATTAGAAGGAACTACTTGTCTTAGCACTGCATCGACATGATCCTGCTACATGGCTTTGAAACATCACTTGTCAGGGTAATATTAGCACAATCCAATGTTTTAAATTTGCCTGCTGTGTCTCAGAAATCACCCTGATGTTGAATTACTTCTGCCAGAATTATTATTCTGATAATTGTCAAGGAGCAGTGATGGACATTTTGGTCTCCTGAAGGAAGGGAGATGGCAGCTCCAAGGACACAGGTAGCTTATTAAATGTCATAACTCTTGGCTTTCAGGGAGGTGATGTGGAAGACTTCTACCTGTGTATCAGTTGCACATTTCTTGTACTAACAGCTTGTAGGATTAGAGCATCTGCAAGCTGCAGTTTTATGCAAAACTCAAGATCAAGGCTTCCCATGCAGTGATTCCCATTACTGCCTAATAAAGATGAATGCAACCCAGTGTTGCTCTGAGAGACTGTTAACTAAATGAAGAAAGCAGTTCAGTGAATGTGGAATCTGTACAGGAGCCAAATCCAACTCCCTCTTATAACTCAGAGATGCAACATTTGGGCAGCTGCCCAAGGAAGGGAAGAGAAGAAAAACCAAGTCTGCATGCATTTTGATTTCTGACTGACTATAAGCCATGGTTATAAAACCTAACTAAATTCTTGATTTCATTACATGTGCTGTTCCAGGCTCTTTAATCCATGTAGTCTTGATTACAGGAATGGAACTGATATGCAGCCCATCTTAAATGCATTATGATAACTTTGCAGTTAGGGGTAGAACATATTCCCACTACATTTCAGTATGATGCAGTCCAAAGTGAAAGCAAGATAAGGATTCAGCAGGTGAGAACTCAGTGGGGTTTCATAATCCTCAGCATGTGTACAGTTGAGAGGCAGAGATCCAAATGACCTGGACAAATCTGCATAAAGTTTTGTAGCAAACATAAATCAATTCCTGAAGTAATCACTCCATCAACACATGGGATTGTATCTCCACCTCTCCCACTCTTCACTTCTGCTTGCAGAAGAAAACTTGCATAACAAGTAGAAACTGCATTTGCAATGTACTCTATTTCCAGCCTTTAAGATGAACACTGTTCAACCTGACTACCTGGTGGATATATTTAATAATGTATCAAAAACCTCTGTGCTGTGTCTGATTCTAAGAAGAGAAACCAGGAATGATGGTCTCTAAACATTAGGTTGTTACACAGCTTTCAAAATACAGAGGGCTGAACAGTAATGTAACCTGCACATGGCACAAAGCAGCACATTTGGCATTCACAATGTGTTCCAACTTGGACCCATCACTCTGAGGAACCTTACTGAAGAATGCTGCTCTGGGATGATTAAGATGCTAGCTTGGAAAGGAAGTTACATTTGATGACCAAAAGTGAAATTCTGGTCAGCTACCTACATGACATTAGATACCAAAGCCTCTGAAGAAAGGTTATCAGAGCTGGAAGTGACTCCAGAGGCTGTTCCTGGACTGCATGGAAGCACATGAGTGGAGAGAATCCTCTGGCACATATCATTCAGGTACTGCTGTCTGTATTGGCCTCCACTGTCAGAGTCCTGGCTGCACTGATGGGCCTTGATGGCCCTGCCCAGCCTCACCTGGGACTTCCAGCTGCAGTCCCTGCCCCAGGGGCCAGAGGCTCCACTTCAGCTCACCCCTGGGTCTTCAGTCCCTGCCTGAGCTATGCTGTAGATAGTTTGCCTCCAACTCTGTCCCAGCCAGGCCTCTCCCTGGCCATGAACCCTATGGATCCTCAGCCCATGGACTGACATCCTGGCTTCACCTTGGACCAGCTTTGTCACCATGGATCTGCTTGACAGTAACTGTACCATGCCAGAGCATCTTGAGCTGGTCTCCTAAGACAGAACCTCCAAGAGTCATCCATGAGGAGCAAGCAAAAAATGTACAAGATGACAATATGCCACTTTCTATATGTCTGTAGAAGATTCAGTACCTGGTCTAGGGGATCCTGCTGTGGCAGGGGGGTTGGACTAGATGATCTTTCAAGGTCCCTTCCAACCCCTAACATTCTGTGAATACATTTTGAGGAATCATCAGGAATGGAAGCCTGAGATGTCTAGGTTTGTTGTAAGCAGGAGATCAGAAAGAAAAGAAATCAGAAAGCAAGTTGTTCTTCTGAACCCTGTTACTAAACTAGAGATGGATTTCATACATCCTAATAACTTCCCAGTATAGCAATTCCATCATTTAAACTGTTGATAATGCTTTTCCCTTAAACCAGGGTTAAACTTGTACACCACAGAAACAATGTTTTTCAAATCACAGGTCATTTGTTGGTGGTAATTAGTGTGTGACCTCAGTCATGCTAATGTTAACCATATGGTCAAATGCAATACTGCATTATTTATTGCTGCATTATCTTACACAATCCAAGTGCAACACCTACCAAAGGTCAAGAAGCTGAAGTCTGCAGGTAGTTATATTAATTCTCTCAAGTATGATGGTATTTCAATGCACCTTTTAATAGCCAAATCTTTGCTGAATCTCAGCTGCTGCTTGGTAGTCTGGATAAGAAAGATGTGGGTGATCCATTCCTGTAGCTGAGATCACACCTTGCCTCTAAGTGCCTCACCAGATGGTCAGCATATTGCATTTTCCCCTCAGTAACATCCTTTTTTCTCCCTGCATCTGGAACTCAAGTAGGAAAATACTTCTGTTGTTTCCTATAGTGCTGAAGGCAGGGATGTATCCTCAGCTACTGCACAGTGCCTCCACTCATGCCTCCACAGGATTGTGCTTTGAGGTATAGCTGAGTTTTAGACTCCCATTTCACCCTCTTGCAGTCAGTTGATTCACCAGTCAGGTAACTACTGCCACTTTGATCAAGGATTTCTACCAAACAATTGCTTATTTGATCTCAGATGCTTCAAGTGTTGCTTATTCTGTTCCAATGCTGCTTTGAAACAGGCTTTTAACATCCATCCTAAGATGCCTCTATTAGTGGATCAAAAGCTCTTCTTGACCCCATTTAAAACTTCTGGAGCTCTTCCTGCCTATTGTCCCCTGACTAGAGTCACAGTCCCACTGATGTCCCAAGCTGCTGCTGTTCTCCAGAGAGGCTTGTATCTGAGCAGAAACCCCTCAATCATCCAGCAGGTTGTGGACAGTGTCACAGCCAGCCCTGCATAGTGCTCACCTCCACACAGGTGACAGGTGTGAGCTGAGGAGATTGTCTTCTCTTTATTGTTTCCATGCTCTGAGCACTGAAGAATGGGATAGCTTGTTAAAAACCCCTGTGGTTGCATTAACTGATGATGTGTTCTGGGTAGAATGACTTTTTCTAGGGTAACATTTTAGCACCAGCTCCAGAGCTTTGCAAAGGCATCATCTGAACACTCCTGGTCTTCACTTCCTCACACAGCTGATACTCCTAAACTTCTATTTTTCTTTCCCCCCCCCCTCCAAAAGTGAAAAATGTTCCTGGTAGCATTTTAGGAGCTCATTTCCAAGTGATTCCCATTTCTTTGGAAAACAACACCCAGAAATCACCAATCATTCTGGAGACTATGAAGATAGTGAATTCAAACATGCTGCCTTAGAAGTGCCTGTGGTGGATTGACCCTAGCTGGATGCCAAGTGCCCACTGAAGCCACTCCCACTGCTCTCCTCAGCTGGGCAGAGGAGAGGAAATACAATGAAAGGCTCATGGGTCCAGATAAGGACAGGGAGTGATCACTCACCAGTGACCAGCATAGACAAAACAGACTTGACTTCATCCTCAGGGGCAGGACCCCTCACACTCCTTCCCTGCTCCAGCATAGGGTCCCTCCTGGAGGGGACAATCCTCCATGAACTTCTCCAACATGAGGCCTTCCCACTGGCTGCAGCTCTGCACTGCTCCAGGGTGGGTCCTGCACCAGGTCACAAGTCCTGCCAGCAAACCTGCTCCAGCACAGGCTCCTCTTTCCATAGAGGCATGAGTCTTGACTAACAGGGTCACAAGCCTCCTTTGAACATCCACCTGCTCCAGCATGGGATCCTCCACGGGCTGCAGGTGGATCTGCTTCACCATTACCCTCCACAGGCTGCAAGCAGATAGCAAGCTCCACCATGCTCTTCAGCATGGGCTGCAGGGGAATCTGCTCCAGTGCGTGGAGCACCTCCTCCCCCCTCCTTGTTCACTGACCTTGGTGTCTGCAGAGCTGTTTCCCTCACTTATCCTCACTCCACCCTTCTCTGGCTGCAATCAACAGGGGTTTTTTTCCCCCCCCTCTTCTTAAATCTGTTATCCCAAAGGTGCTACCACCATCTCTGATGGGCTTGACCTTAGCCAGCAGCAGGTCTGTCTTGGAGCACAGAGGAACCTTCTGGCTGCTTCTCAGAGAAGCCACACCTATAGCCCCTCCACTACCAAAACCTTGCCATGCCAACCCACTACAGTGACTGTCACTTTTTAAACTGGCCACAGCAGCCCAAAGGAAGATCCATATAACCCAGGGAAACAGAAACTGGTCACTTGCTTCATTTCTTCTAATGAAAATTAGTTGCAGAAGAAAATTTTCAAAAGCTCTTGATATCAGAAATCTAAATCTTACTTTCAGAAGTGATAGGAAGATTAAAAGCTCAAGTATTACTGGCTTTAAGTGTCTAAAATGTTTCTGCTGTACCTCTTGAGATCTATCTGCTGTGGTCTACACGAGGCAGCCGTGGCATTGCTGGCAGCATGCATGGGGCAGCAATAAACCCAACTCTGGCAACTTGCAGAAAGCTTCTTACTCTTCCATCTACCCTACTCACAGTACCTTTATCTTAGCAGTTTAAATCTGGGTTGTTTATTTTCCTTCTGCTGTGACCAGGAGTAGAGATGGATAGATCCTACAACCCTCTTCAAAGTACAGTTTAAGACTTTGGAGGTGTTCACCCCCTTATCCTTCCTTAATGTCTCTAGATAAGGTCAAATTCCTCTTCCACTTTTACAGATTGCTAATACTTTCTCTTCTCTGCAGATCAATTTTGTTATGTCTATAAACTATTAGCTTCAAGGAGTTACTCCAGAGTAACACTGAGGTGTGATCAGAATACAAAGCAGAGGGAAGAGCCTGTGTGTGTTCTCATCTATACCATTCCACCACGCTCTCCTCTTCCCTTTCTTCTTCACTCTCTCCCAGTTATCCCTCCCAGGCATCTTCCAAATCCCTTTATTGGGTTTAACATTTAACAGAGAAGCAATGATCCCACAGATTATTGTACTAGATTACTGTAATACCACCTTGCTTTATTCAAAGACAGTATTTCCTCAGTGTTCCACTTGCTCCTGGGGAGGAGTATTGTGTCCATATTGTTATTTATAGATAATAATCATTTGCAATGAATTACTTTTAAGTCTGGATTTATCAGTGTCAACACCAGCACCTACAACTGTGTGACTGGCACACACACATGCTCTGAGAAAGAGAAGGGATGCAAACTCATACTGTAAATTAAAAGAACACCCTAAAATCCAACTCCATGCCCCTCAGTGGTGGCCTGCCCACTAATCCACCTCCCCAGCACCAACCAGGCTTTGGAGTTCAGAGCTGCTGCCGTTTCTGAGGTCATCCCACAGAACTATCTTTGCCCACCAGCCAAGCTACAGAAATTCCTCTCTCCATCTCTTCAAACCTAGGGCAAAAATTGCCCTTTCAATAGCTACAGGGTCTCTACCTGCATGGAGAATTAGAACTGTGAACTTTCTCCACTGTGGGAAGAGAAACTCTTGGGTGGTCAATGGCCTACACAATCTATCAGCTCAGGGGCTCACTAAACTGCTGGCTAGAAGACCTTGCACTCCTGATACTCTGCATCTTGAGAAGCACCAGCAGTATCTGGAGAGCTTGATTTGCTTCAAGACATTTCAGATTCCTCTGATCTCTATTCAGAAGGACAGCCAGCATACCTAAATAAAACTTACACTTACATGTGCCAGGATATGGAAAATTGTCTCAAGAATATGGATTTCAATGCTGTGAAACTTACATAAAATATCTTTTCTGTAGATCTATCTAAAATAGACAATTTGGCAGTACAGGCTGAAGGGTTTATTTGCAGGCACTTCAGATGACCCACTTAATTCACACCTAGCTTTCCTACTGCACTTATGTATTCACCTCAGAACCACACCAGGGGAAGCCTTCAGACCATCTACCTTGTCTTGCAGGGCAGCTAAAGCCTGCTAAGGAGCCATGACCACAGTGCCATATTCCACTCTCATTCCACAAATGAACTCCCACTGAAGTCAACAGGATCTCACATCAAAAATCAATTTTGGAGGTGTCCCCAAGCAATATGTTTTCTTCAACTACAGGTTATACTTTTGGTGATGGACAAGAGTTCTCATTACTGTTGACAATTTTTACATATCTAATTAATTCCCAGAGCTCCCTATTAAAACTTCCTGCAGAGTCTAGCCACAGACTAGAGGTGGCACTTTTGCTGGAGAAAATTCAACCTCTTTGATATGTGCTTCTATCACTTTTTAATCAACCAGGAACTAATCTTGACATCTGAGTCAACAGGCATTTCATCCAGGAACAGGCTAAAAGTGACAGGATTTGATGGAAAGAGATGTTTTTTCTATACAGTAGCTGGAGAGTTTGCAAGCTAAGACAGTGTCACTGCAGAAAAGCAAAGCAGAACTTGCTCCCTGCTAACCTATACAATAAGCTAAGCAGAACTCTTGAAGGATAAATGAATGTGGACAACACAATGATACAATTCCCTCTTACTAATGAGAGTTTAGGCTGTGAACAGAGCCAGAAAGCATATGCCTAGGTCCCTAGGATCCTTTGCCTAGAGTGCTCTGTATGGGGATTGCTCAGGCATTACCCACACACTTGATAGGCTCTCCAAAAGTTGCTTGTGATGGCACCACTTCCTCCAGCCAGACACTTACCCACATGCTTAAATCCATTTCTAGTCAGCAAAAATTTTAAGCACATGTTGAAAAGCTTTGTTGAACTAGATTTAAAGAAGTAGACACTGTGAGGAAGGAGGACAGCCATAAAAGTGACCATAAAGTTGGAGCCAGCTACAGGAAAGCAGAGTCAGGACTGGAAGGGCCAGCAGGAATGGGATGCCAGCCTAAGGCAGACCATCCCCAACACCACCACAGTCTTGGTTTTCCCACAAATGGCACAATGGCAATGAAATGTTACAATCTGTTAGTGTAATGTTCTGACTTAATATGACCAGCTGCTCTTCAGGCAGCAGTCCTGGACTGTAAACACTGTAGCACAGGGTCAGGTCTGAAGGAGTGAGAAACATGCTTCAAAGAGGATTCAAAATGCAAGCTTGGCTCTTGTTGGTGCCAATCTTCCCCTCCCCTCTTCCTGTCCCTTTCTCCCACTTCCCTCTGCTCTGCTTGGAGTCACAGAATTGTTTGGGTTGGAAAAGACCTTCGAGATCATCGAGTCCAACTGTTAACCCAGCACTGCCAAGTCACCACTAAAGCATGGCCCTCAGCACCACATCTCCAAGGCATTTAAACCCCTCCAGGGATGGTGACTCCACCCCTGCCCTGGGCAGCCTGTGCCAGGGCTTGACTGCCTTTTTGGTGCTTGTTCATTGCTGGTTCCCCTCTCATTTCACAGCAATACATGGGAGCTGACACAGATTTAAACCCTAACCCAAGGTTTAGAGAGTTTTCCCCATGAATCCAAGGAAGACCCCTTGTGATATTCAGTTATGAACACCCCAAGGAGTTTGGTTAGTGGGTCTGTCAGTTTGTCCTAGGGACACTAATGTGGCCAGGGACAGACTGGAAGCTCTAACATCAAAAGCTGCTGCAGTGTGTTAAAAGACTCTTGTCTTTTGCATTTCCTTGAAGGGAACAAAAAAGAGGAGCATAAAACCTTTCACTCAGTTGCTAAGTCTTCATTGTCACAAAGATAAAGTAGCTGGAAAGGAGCTGGAGCCATCTAGCAATTAACTGACATTTTAAAAAACAATTCTTTTGCAACATTCAGGCAACTCCTTTTATTATCTAGTTAATGGTAGCACTTACTGAAGCTAATTTTATGTGTAATAAAACTTCATTGCTATCCTTTCTTCTGAGAGAAGGGACTCAGAGGACAATTGGCACAAGAAACAGATGGTTTCTGATACTTTACCAGTCATATATCTGTGTATGATGCATCCCAGATAGCTAAAAGTCTCCTCTTTTCCCCTCTTTCTTTCTTTTTTCTGGCTGTGTAACTGCTGCACTCTTACATGCCAGAGGTCACCTATCAATTTCTCCTCTTCTTATTTCTTTCTGATCACAAATGAATGATGAGGATAACAGAAGGTTAGATCCTTCCTAAAAATAACACTGATGTTGCTGTTTGCTTATCCAAGATCTCTAGAGCCTCTCTCAGACAGAGACCCCCCCCAGCAGCATGTTCTAGATCAGCAGAACTGGGTGCCTGCCATCCCCCTAAGCTAAGGAAAGGTGGGTTAGCTTCTGCCCAAACTGCCCTGCAAGGAAAAGGAGCAAGGAGCAGTGTCCCAGTGAAAGGTGACAAGATGACATGGCTTTTAACTCTTCTTCAGTCAACAGAGTTTCCCAGCTAGCCCATCTCAGTGTAAGTGAATCTGCTTTTCTATCAGTCCCTGCTATTAGCTTGATAATTCTTATATCCAGGGAGAAGGAAAAAAGGACAGATGGATATTTCACATGGTATAGATTTAAAGCACAAGACTGAGATTCTCTGCAGAAGTCACAGATGTGCAGAATACAGACATTATTTTCTAACCCAACAACAAGCCTGAACTGGCTCTGCATAATAATCCTTAAAGAAAGCATGGGGACTTCCTCAGCAGGAAGATTTCAGTCTGTATCAGATCACTGCATAATTTAGGTGCTTCTCATGGCTGTTCTGCCAGCCTCACCTCAGAATAAACAATGCTGTTTTCTACAGATGAAGAGCTCCAGGCAAACAGCTATAGGTTTATGCTTTAAGAAGTTGTCCATTGACACTGCAGAGGCTACATCAATTGACACCCACTGAGAGCCTGCTTGTATCTCTTCTCTCTAGGCTCAAGCCTGTGGAAAAGGCACTTATTAGAATACAACCACTTCCATCAGAAAGAAAGATCATCTGGAAAGTGCTGGCAAGGTAGATTTTGTTCTTTCCTTTCCCTATTTCTTCTAGCAGGACAAGCCAAAATCAGCTGTCCCTTGCAATGGCTGCAAACCAACCAACCTGCTGTAAACTGACACAACTCCAGCTGGGCTTGAAAGTGCTCCTTTACACCAAGAGAGGATCTGAGCCACTGCCTAATTGTTCTGCTGTTGCTCAGCTATGACCCAAAGCAGGACTTTTCTCTGGGTCTTTTGTTTCTGTGGAAGTTGAAGCAATGTTATGAATATGTTTAACAATGAGCAACCTCAGGGACAGCTTGGTAAACCAAGCAAGGGAGAGAAGAAAGACATTATAGATCTGTTTGTGAGACATTACAGCCTGTGCTCCACGCAGTGGTGATGTCTTTATGCATGCCATATCCTCACTGTGACAGGGGAATAGACACCTACAGGACTGCAAAAGTCAAAGGCACTGAATGGAGGAGCAGTCATTTAAAAACAACAACAAAAAACCAACCCCAACTTGTGATTTGGACTGAATTATTTTCCATGCTTTGTAATGACTTTAACTTTCAGCAGCAGCTTTCTCTGTGAGCAATTCAGTAAGCAAATCAATTTCCCCTTTTCCTAGGAGAGATTCTGTCCAGGCTCAACTTTAGGGAAAAAACCAAAAAAGACTCTGTGATGGGGTATTTCAGATGTGTGTTCTTCATCTGAAAACATCTTTATTCATTATCTCAGCTGCAGGTATAGTCTGTATCTATCTCCAGCTAACTTTCCACAGGCAGGTATATTTACCCTACCATCTATGGGGTAGTGATACCCTTTAAAAATAGAAAAGAGAACTCAAAAAATCCCAGCTTTCAGGACTTAAAGGGCCTATAAAAAAAGATGGGGAGAGACTTTCTAGCAGGACCTGTTGGGACAAGCCAAGGGGTGATGCTTTGAAACCAGAAGAGAGAGATTGAGACTAGAGAGAAGGAAGAAATTCTTTATGCTGAGGGTGGTGAGAGCCTGTCCCAGGTTGCCCAGAGAGGTGGGAGGTGTCCCATCCCTGGAACCATTCCAGCTCAGGTTGTCTGGGGGTTCTGAGCAACCTGCTCTAGTTGCAGATGTCCCTGCTGAGTGCAGGGGGTTGGACTAGCTGACCTTGGAAGGTCCCTTCCAACCCAAAGCAGTCTATAATTCTTTTCAGTGTGATACACAGAACTTTCTCCTAATGGTGGGATGGCATAAGGTATAAAATCTCATACAGAAACCATTGGAAAGCAAATGCAAACTATTTTAAGCAGTTACTTTATTACTTATCTCAGTGATCTGCACTGGTGGATTGATGACAGCTTCAGCATCTACAGTAATTCTAGTAAAATGATACTGGGAGCCTTCAGAACACCTTTGGGAGACACACTTCTGAAAAGCATGTGACACATAGAGGCTGGGGGGCAGAACAGCATCCAAGTGTGAAAGCACCCAGCTGGGGCAGCCAAAGGATTGGGTTTCATGCCAGACTCACCCTGTTGAGCTCTTTTAGACCATGTCATAGGTCTGGATGTTCCATTGGGTGCAGCCTTACAGCATTTGCTTTGCCTTAACCACTTGCACATGCATATGTAAACTTGGCCTAGGATGTGCTAAATGCTTTTCTAAATATGGATGAACTTCTGAATTGAAGCTTTATCACAGTCATATTCCCACCTTTGTGAAATGTAAGAAACAGTGGGAGGTGGTTTTTGCTTTGCAGGATCATAAAGATACAATGTTCCAACTGGTTTCCTGCCTATTGTACCGGGAGGGATCTGAGAGCCTGGTGTTTAAAAGAGTCTGGGAGACATCAATAGTGCCCCACATTCCACTCCTTGCTCTGTCCATCACAAGGACTTCTCTGGGACTTAAGTATTGTTTTTAAATGTCCTCAGGATTTTCAGCTGAAAGGTGCTCATGTCCCAAACACCACTATTAACTGAGATGCCTTTTGCAGTCCCAATATCTAAGAGGCTGACGTTCTCTGAGGCACCCTGAGAGCTGCATTGCTTCACGAGGTGACTGTCTTACACTTCCCAAAGAATTTCAACATTTAGATAGCTGAAAGAATGATGACCAAAAAAAGAAAAATCATTTTTAATTTTAAATTAGGCTTTTTCATCAAAGTGGTAGATTGCAGCAGCAACGTGTGATTCTGTTCCTGGTGAGGAGCTGCTTTCAACAGAGGAGCAAAGTTTCAGGCTGAAAAACCTCCTTACAATCACTAGTGCCTTCCATAAGTACAAAGTACAAAGGAAACCTTCTTAGGAATGAGAAGCTAAAGTATATTCTTTGTATCAAATGGTGCTGATTCTCTTCTTTTCCAGTCCTCATTTCTGCTGGATATTTAGAGCCCTCTAGTAAGTGTGTTTATGAATTTAGCCTTGACTCTTTGGGCTTTCTGACTCTCAGAGGGGCCTTATTATTATTATTATTATTATTATTATGTTCCTTTATTTGTTGTTGTTCTGTGGAAGCTTTCCAGTAAGGCAGCAAAAAGAATCTTACTCAATGATCACTGGTCCCTTCAGTTTCACTTCCAGCCATGAAAACTGCAGAGGATTAGAGGTTTTGTTCACCCTCAGTGATTCCACAAAAAGGAATGAACTTCACTGTTCCAAAATTGTGGTCCACATGGCACTACCTGTGAGTATATTAGCTATTGGGTGACTATTACCTGCCTCATGACAGAAAAGAGAATTACCTGTTCCACCAGTAGTACACTTGGAGACCACACACACCACCTCCCACATGTCAGCTCCCACTGATTTCCAGCACTGGACTGGATCCTTCATCTGCCCTTCTGCTTTTTCCTGGCTGTTTCACTTTCTTTATTCTTTTCTCCTTGTTATCAAGTGTTTGTTTGCATACACCAAGAAGAAATTATTGAGCTGTTACTCTGGAAAGTCAGGGCTGAAAAATGTGAACTCTATTGTACAGTGCACACTCCTAGTTTCTGCAGCTGCTGGGATGATTAATCAGTTAATGCTATGAAATACTTGGAACATGAAGGGATATGGCTCTATAAATGCAAGTATCCATTAGTTTTTATTCTATAATGTCAAGCAAAGGGCAAGCCAGCTAACAGAACCAAAACTCTAGTATGTACTTCCAAAAATGGAGCAAAATTCACCAGCTAAACCCAAATTTTCTCATTTATTATCTTCACTAACCCTATTATGTTCTATGTATAAGGCAGTTTTGCAGCTGGACCTTTACTTAAGAGTGTGTTCCAAATGCTGACTTTCAAAGTGAGCAAAACCCAGCTGATTCCAGATATCTGGAAGGTGAGCTGGTGCTAGGCATCTGCTTCTTGATAATAATTATCACAGTAATTAAGTTTTGCCATAGCTGTTCAAGTAAGAATCCAGTTCTGACATTTCTGAGAGTGGCATTAGGAAAGCTGAACTCAGGATCCCCTCTTTATCAGACAGCTACAACAATTACAGATGTTCTAGCAATGCACACCCTGGTCCTCTTCTTACCACAATAATTACCTTTTAATGAGCCTACATTAATGTAAATTGGATTCATCAGGAAATAAATTTCACAATAAATGTGAGGCACTCTACAGGTAACCTTTGATGAAAGCAAAGCAAATCCTAATCTTGATTGTTTCTGGACCAGAGATTTCCTTTCAGGCATGAGATAAATCCAACAAGGCAGGTGGCTGTTTCCTTGCAGCCTGGGCAACTTGTAACTTTGGTAAAAGGTGGATAATCATGCACATTTTATCTTGGTTCCTACTACCATCATGCCCTTATTGACTTCAAAGAGTCATTTGTGCCATGGTACAAATAGTAGGAGTCTCATGGCAAAAAGCTGCTCTTCCTGGGTTATTCCAGTGTTCCACCTGCTGCTGCCTTGCTGCTTCTGCTCCACTCTCCACCAGGTTCTGCCATGTCCTCAAATGTTCCCTAAACACCAAGCTTCAATATCCTGAAAATATTGATTACCCCTGAAAAAAAGGGGTAATCAATATGCTGCTTCATATCCACAAAGAAAAACCCAGCTTTTCTAAAACCTTATGAGCACAGATCATGATCATACCCCAAGCAATTCTGATGCTCTCAGCCACCTGACAGCCTCAGAGAAGCCAAGGCTAACAAACCTGCAGAGAGAAAATCCAAATGTAGCTCCCTGCCTAACAAGATTCCCCAAACTGTCTTTTCTGGTTTAATTTCAGTGGAGTTAGCAGATCAGCAGCTTGCAAACCAGACAGTTTTAAAGCATTTAAAACTCAGTTTTGAATGATGTCCTCTTGCCCTTAGAGAATCTGAGGTGGCCAACTGGCAAACAGCAAAACTTGTTCTTATAACAACATTTTTGTGTCCCTAAAGTTGATTCATTAAAACAATGAGCAGAGCAAGGAATGCCCAGTTGATGGTATCCTTCACTCAGCTGGCTTTTGGTTCAACAGCTGCCTCCTGTTGACAACCAAAGATATAATCTGTCAATTTTGGAAGAGGCTGAAGAGTTTTTTGCTATCAGTCTTCAGCCTAAGATCATCCTGAGTAACTAAACACATGTAGAGACAAGAAGTTGTGTCTACTGGGATGAAACATGATGTTATCTGATTTGCCAACTCTTCTCTATTCTTTAAAGATAAAAATACTGAAGGAAAACACCCAGGGAAAGGTAAAGTTGAGTTTCTAATAGAACATGGGAGAGAAGCAACTCCCTAAGGACTTGCCTTGGGGCAGATAAACCTTTGCTCAGCTGTGAAATGCTGAGTGCCCAACTATTCCCAGAATCACTTGTGAAGGAAAGGGTCAGAAAGTTGGAAGGCAGCTTGTCAGGGAAATTAATCTCATTGCTGGTTGTGTTCTCCTGTGTCTTTGGGCTCAGTGTGATACACACAGAGCTAAAATGCATCTCTGCCACAAAGAGCTGAGCAAGAAGCCAAGGCTGTGATGCAGGAGGATGTGGAGGCAACCTGCCCTAGTGTAAGCAAGTTAGTTCCAAACTTTAGACATCAACAGCACCCTTGCACCTAGCATTCAGCCAGAGTCCTGTGTGGGTTCATGCAGCTCATACCAAAACCTGTCAGCTAAGAAATGTGTGACTCCCTCCTGTCACACCAACGGGCTGTAAGGCACACACACCTCTTGCTAAGTCAGGAGCAAACAGATGGCTAAAAACAAAGAGAACAAAAGGCAACAAGGAGATGATCTCAGCTGGTGACAAGCTTACCAGTGCTCTAGATGCATAACTGTCATCAAGCTGTTTGTGGGCCTTATCTCTTTGCCAGAGGCAAACAAAAGGGCTATGTATTACTTCAGGTCTATTTTAAGGACTGTAACGTGATTTCCTAGGTACACAGGCTCATCTTGGCCTTCCACAGAGACTGATTTTCTCCCATGTTAGACTATTTAAAATAATACCCTTTCAATGACAGTGGCTCCATCAGCTATCTTCTCCCTGCCTAAAATGGGCCACTGAAACTCATCAGGAGAGATGGATTGAAATGCATGCAAATTGTCTCCATACATTTACACTCTCACAGCTATGGCAGAAGTCTCCATTTAAAAAACATTCCCTTTCCTACTGCAGCATTTGTCTGCAGATTCTAAATGTCAATATTATCCCCCATGAGGAGAGAAAGGAGGTTGAAAGGTTGGGAGTTTTGGGAGGCTAATTGCCATCCACAGATTGGAGTTGGGAACACACCATGCCTCCTGCAGCAGAGAGGGAAGGGAAGGCTGCAACTGTCAGGGTAGCTGCACAACCAGAACTGAGAGAGGCATGTTTTGTCCTACCATGAGCATCACAGGACATGAATCCATGGTAAGGAGAAGGTTCAGCAGTAGATTAAAAGAGTAGTCCTTAAAATGTATTACTAACAGACCCTTTGATAGAGAATGGAGAAGAATCCCTGTGTAAAACAGATTAGTACCAAGGACTTGGTCAACAGCCTCTGGGTGCCCAGCACTAAAAGACAAGCTTCAAGTGATTCTATTTTTTGGGGATAAGATGTCACAAATAAGAACTAACACTCTATTTGAAGCAACAGTGATCACCATTTTGACTCCATATGGCATCAAATAGTCAGAAACCTCCTCCCCCATCTCCAGGGCTAGATAAAACTGAACACTGACTTTTCTTTGGCACTAAGACAATACAGTGGATGAAGCAGTTCAAAGGTCATGCATTAGATGTTCACTGAATGTCACCTGTGCCTCTGTGGACAAAATGCACTAGTTTTTACCCCAAATGGCTATGCCATTCCCTTTAGCTGAAGAGTTTCATAAGGCTATTTCATTGCAATTAATCTTGGATCTTCAATGCTTTCTAATATGTCACTCTTGCTTTTTAAGTTGGGCTTTTTGAGGAGACTGCCAATAAATAAGTTATTTTTCTTCCACCAGCAGGTTACCTCTTGAAGACAGTTTTCTATGGATGAAGGGAAAAGGGATGTGTTGACAGTCACAGATACCAAGACCATATGCTGCCTAATCTCATCTCGAGCACATACTCTGAACCTCATCAAATCTATGTGACATTTAAATATAGCTACACTACAAACCTCCAGATCCAGCAGATCTCTTGCTCCACACAGATACCACTTGGCTAGGTGTTCTAATATAGAAGAGCCTGTGGGGTAGGTACTTAGGAAGTTTGCCTAGTGGTTTCAGTGGATTTGCTGAGGTTTTCTAACTGTGCCCCAAAGCAGAGCTGCATCTTCTTCAGGATTACACACCACAACTCTCCAAGTTCCACCTAGTCTCACCAAAGTCTTTGGGCAGTCACACAAGAGCCTGAGCTGAAAAGATGCTGCACTAAAAGCACTATTAATGCAAGATTTCCAGTGCAGATCTCTTCTGTTTGCTTCTTGAAAGGAGATTTCCATTGTCCCTTTCCATTGTGTGTCTGTGCCTGCCTCTCTCCAGTCCTCACTAAGAACTGATTTTAACCCACTGGCCAATTTCAACAGCCTTTGGCAGACTGGTAGAATATCCAAAAATACTGCAGTTGTCAAGCTGCAGATAGACAAGGAGACAGAAAAAGAAGATTTTATTACTGCTCTGAGGAAAAGAACCCTCTTTGGAAGCATCAAAGGATGCATATGGGACTAATCAGTTGGAGGCAAAGGTTTTTAATTTAGCCTCCTGGTAACACAATGCCTGTCACCACAAAGTGCCAGATCCTGACTGGGGCTGCAAACCACTCCTCTAAATATTAAGACCAACCTGTCCCTCTTTGTCTACAGGCTGGGAACAGCAGAGGTGTGGCATCATTTCATAAAACAACCTTTCTCTAATGACAGAGGGATCACTGCTGTGAGTGCAGCCCAGAGACCAAATCTGTCTCTTGCCTCTGCTGAGCTTACAAGGGTGACAAGTGTGATTTGGAGAAACACACCATGGTGTTACAATTTCATGCTCAGTTTGCCATGCTTACAGTCAGGGAAGAAGAAGAACAACAACAAAAAAAAGCCCTCAACTGGTAAATGGAGTAAATTTGCTATGGAAATCACTGACAGAAGATAAATACAGAGTCCTACAATGTCATTTTTACAGTCAATTTTCTCACTGTATCTGAAGTTTATATCAAAAGAAGGGAAATTACATAAATATTTCATCTGGACTGTAATAGTACTAAATTAGGTGCTCTAGAGATGATTTATATAAAGGAGGTAGGCTGTCAGTGGCAAATATGAGAATTACAGTAACACTGAAAGAGAATCCTCCCTAATTCATGTACAGTAAGTAATGAGAGCTCATGCAACTTTTAAGTAAACACTTTGTACAGATGTTTCAAACAGTCTCATCTGAGCACTCTGTTGAAGTGATCTGCCAGGTTTTTAACCTCATACAGAGACTTTCCTTTGAGGAAATCTCCAATCTTCTCACATGAAGTTTACCATCTCCATCATTTGAGTGAGGATACTGAAGTACAACCCAGTAACCAAACTGCCACTGGTCCCACAGTCAGGTCCATGGTCAGAACTGTCTGCTGGAGTGGAGGGAGGTTTCTCCTAGCCATGAGACTCACATTTGCTCCAACTATCAGAAGTATTCCCTCACTAAACAGAATACTGTGTGCACATGTCTCAGGATTTGGATCTTGTCCAGCACACAGCAGAGGACAGATCAGCCACTCAGCTCATCTGTCACCAAACAGAAGTCACCTTTGCTTCCTTGTTGGGATTCTGAATGAGAAGTTGGGGTAAAAGGTTGGATTTTACTCTTTGACTTCCTCCCAAATTCTAGCTCTATTGGAACAAGTGGAATGAGAAACTCTTTGAAGATCATTACCAGACACAAACATATTAAAGCCAATGCTCCTGTCTCTGCAGAGGGACACTGGGGGAGTGGACTATAAAGAGGAAAGGGACAGCAGTCAAAGGCCACCTCCAGGTGATCTCAGTGGGAGTTAAACTCTTGCTTGTCTACTGAGAATCTGGGCCCCAGAGCTGCCCACCTACCCATTCCTGAGAGCAAGTGGGACCACAGCCAGCCTCTCCCAGGGATGCAGTGGCCTGGGGCATGGTGGGGCCATGCTGAGGTGGGAGGTGAGTGCCTGAGCTGTAAACTCACTAGTAAAAATCAAACCAAATCAGTTGCTAGCTCCATAGTCTCCCTTGGGTGGCCTGCAGTGGACTGCAATGCAATTCAATTCAGCAGGAGAAGTGAGGAGTTTTGTTACCTGCAGCCACAGAAGTGGCAGCAGCTACAGTCCTCCCTACAGCCTAGGACTCACTTGAGTCATGTTCTTTTACATTCTTAAGTAACTTCTAAACCATCTTTCCCCTATTAGCTGATACTGCAGGAGCAGCAGATGCACAATAAATAATACATTACACAACAGGACTTCAAAGGCCTGAATAGTGCAAGTGAAGGCTCTTTCTTAGATGCAGTTTATTTAATACTTTCCATAAAAAGGGGGGAAGGATGTCAGTTATTTATTTATTTTCCAACCAAGTGCTTTTGACTGTGTGTCCTTCCAGTTTTCCTTCTACTGCTTGGTGACCTGGCTGCTCCAGCCAGGGCAAAGGCCATGTGAGAAATCAAATGGATAGAAATACAGTTATTAATCAGCCCAGCTTACCAAAACTGAGTGTGCTGCCCAGGGCCAAGCCCCAAGGACAAGGGAAAAGCCATGACATTTCTAGGAATGCCACTGGGGGCTGTGTGGCAAACCTCTGAGTAATGAGATGAGAAGGTAAAAAAGAATGTGGTTTGGGGGTCCTGAGGGGTTAAAAACACCATAAACCCTTGTTTGAGAGGGGAAACTCCCACAGGACTTAACTCTGCAGCCATGCTTTAAAGGAGCTCTCACAAAACACCCTGTTCCATTCAGTTTTGTCTTCTACTCTGATCTTTTCTAGAGTAACATCCCAGGACAGTGCCACATACCAGAGGGAAGAGTAGAAAGCAAACCCTCAGAGCCTCCCAAAGGTGCTGCAGGGAGGAGGCATGGGCCAGCTCAAAGTAAACTACCAGAAAGGGACATTCCAGGGTCATCAAAGCACTGTCCCCTTCTGCCACTGAGAGAACTGCCAAAGAACTACACTTCCCAGAGGAGTGAACAGGATTCCCTGGGTTGAACTTCCCCTAACAAACCAGCCCAAGAAGTACAATTATCCAGGGACAAGATACTTAACTCACAAGCAAATAACTTGAGCCATGATCACTCTAATTCCAGAGCCACATGATACCTTCAGAGCCACAACTGGCAGCACCATCAGGTGCACCCCAGTGCAGCACTGGTTTCTTCCACATCAGCCCCAAGGTGAGACACATAACTGATGCTGGAATGTGGCCCTTGCCTCTCCTGCTGTGAAAGAACCTTTCTAAACAACTGCCTGTAATTCTGGATGAATAACAATTTCAAATGAACAGCCAACTGACTTCACAAAGCTCATCCCTGCCAGCCCAGCACACATTCAAAAGCTCTGGGAGGTTTCTGTATGTACACACACACACACACCAAAAATTGATTCCAATATTTAAACAAGTTAATTGCTTCACAACTTGAATGCACAGTAAATTTTCTTTACTGTATCAACTGTAACACTGCAATGGAGATTAAATTAGGAATGTTGTAGCAAAGTGTAGACCCCAGTTTGCAATAGATTTATAAGTGCTGTATAGACATGTTTGTCTTTTCTTTATTTCCTCATAAGTGATGCCATTTCAGCTGACATAATTCTTATTTATTCAACTTCCAGGCTGCTGGCAATAGCATAAAATAGATTTTGAGAATTTATGCCATACATGCATCATAAGAAGGCAACAAAAGAGCACAGGTAAGATTTATTTAGGTTTAGAGCCAGTGTTCCTCATATTCATTTTCATGCTAACTCTGTCCTCTAAGCAGAAAAGTCTATTGCCTTGCATCCCACCAGGACCTGCAGCTCCCACCTCACATTCCAGCAGGCTGAGGACCTGCAGCTCCTACCTTGTTCCCACCAGGCTGAGGACCTGCAGCTCCCACCTTGCTCCCACCAGGCTGAACAGCTGCAGCTCCCACCAAGCTGAACAAGAACTGCACTGTACCTGCCTATCTAACTATGGGCTTAGTTTTGATGCAGAAATTGGAAGGCAGCACAAATAAATTCCCCCAGGAACACTGTTGTACTCCCAGTATATTTACTCCCCAAACTGAGGAGCTCATATCTAATTCAGAATGTACTGCATGTGACATCTCCTTTCAGCTTCTCACAGAGGAGTTCATCTAACAGCACCAAGAGAAACCAAGACTGA
Organism: Galbula dea; assembly: GCA_013399015.1. Classification (NCBI taxonomy): domain Eukaryota; kingdom Metazoa; phylum Chordata; class Aves; order Piciformes; family Galbulidae; genus Galbula; species Galbula dea. Next base: position 532,634 of record VWZX01000349.1, on the reverse strand, counting down.
TTCTACTACTACATTGCTGAAGTCATTGGAACTGCACCAGTGAGAGATCTGGACTCCAGAGTTGAAAGAGCAATATTTCAAGTGCCACTTGACAAGAGGATAGTGTTCTGCTTGTGAAGAAGTCTTGCAAGGATAGGACTGAATTCTTCTCTCTTTTCAAGGGAGTCTATTTTTAAGGCAACATCTGTTTTCACACTTGGCAGCTACAAAAATGTACACTCACAACATGCTAGTGAGTTCTGCTGGCAGCTTTTGTCAGTGGGGCAGGTAGGGCCTCTGTAGAGCTCTGCAGAGCTATGGTCAGCTGTGCAAGGTAACAGGGGTGTGAAACTTGAACTTGATTCCACCTACCTCTCCTTCCACACACACCTTTGTTAAATGACAAAGCAGGCAATATTCATTACCTTCATGTTCTGGGATGTTTGCTTTAAGAGGACTTTCCTTCCACCTATTATAAATGTTCATAAATCCAGAGTGAAATATTCAATAAAAAAGGGAAGATTTGCAGTGACAGAGAAGAGCTCAAATAAAGTTCATGGTTTCTAAGTAATGCAGCTTTCAATTACCATACCCTTTTTAAACTGTGAAAGATGTAATGTTAATCAAACATGCAATTTGCAAGTGTTTTTCTTTAGTAAATGTCATCTACAAGTAGATATTTAGGATGTAATGCAAAAAGTAATTGCAGTTGGATAACTTTCCATCCTAATATTTATTTACACTAGAGCAGAGATGAGTATTCCTGAAAGAGAAAGGAATATTGTGCAGCAAATCCTAACCCCACTGAAGCCAATTCCAAAACTCCCCTTGCCCTTCAGGGCTGGAATCTCACCCTTTATTTCACTCAGGGTGTTAACTAATCCCTTTCCTCCTTAATATATCAGAGTTAAAAATGGAGTTAGCATAATGGAGCACTATGGCTGAAATGTTCAGACTCTCCAAAGCTGACCACTGGCCCAGGCTGCCCAGGGCAGTGGTGGAGTCACCATCCTTGGAAGTGTTCAGAAAAGATGTAGATGTGGCACTCTGTGAGATGGTTTAGTGGCATGGGAGTGTTGGGTTGATGGTTGGACTTGATGATCTTACAGATCTTTTCCAACCTAAACTCTTTTATGATTCTAAGGCAAAAAAATGATGATGAAAAGTGCCTAAAAGCAGAGTGGTGGTGAAGTCAGACATGACCTCTGAAGGCAAAGGTTCCATCCCAGCAGAGGTTCCATCCCAGCTGGTGACTATAGGTGACATTCCAGGTGGTGACCATAGGTGCACCATGCTACCTTTCAGGGGCCCAGAATCCTTACAGATTCCCAGGATCAGGTTTTCATGGGAGCTTATTCTACCTCTCTTCAGGCAGTTCTATGAGGATTAGAGCACCCAGAACCTTCTGTTGGGTCCCTGCAGCCCAGATATCTCAACAGTTGCCACAAGTCAGTCCTCACCTTGCTGGAGTATCCCTCCCTCCACTGCTGGGTATAAATAATGATGAACTGTCCAATGAGGCTAACAGCCAAACTCAGTTTCACAGAAAAATACCTTTCTACTAGAAACCAACTGCTTTATCTAACTTGCAGAGACCATCAGGAGAGTGTTTTGGGCTGAAATGTTGACTGACAGTGATGCCTATCAAGAGAATTGGGGAACTGTCAACAAGATGAAGAACTTGATGCAGGCAGTATGAAAACAATCTTTACATTCATGGGAGGAGGTTTCATAATGGGACATCCTGCCCTGTGAACTGCAGGCTCTCCAACTGCCTGGAGAGGTCAACTCTGTGGCTGAGTTGATAGTTAAAAAGTAACTGTGAAGTCCTAAATAGGGGCTTTCATCAGAAAACAAATGTGCTTTCAGCCATTCTTTGCCAGTGGCACATTTCAAACTTCTGCAGCATCCTCTTAGGAAGACTAAAGGCTCTGTTCTGCATTCTGCAATTACAGACACTATTCCCCAGCAGCACCACTTTTGCCCTTCCCATATATTTTCCTAGAAGACATATGCAGTTTATTAGCTCCAGAGCAGTCAGTAAACAAGAGCAGCCAAGATGGACAATTGAATCCTGGATGTGGGGAGGGCAAGGTTCACTTCAGTGCCAGTCCCACAGAGTGAGGAATGAGGGTTCCTCTTCTGGCATATGGTAGTGGATGTAAACCTCACCTTCCCTGTTTATCTCCTACTGGATTCAGCAAGTAGGAGGCAGCTCTGATAGTGCACACACACAAAGTGGCTGCTGTCCTAGTAGGTGTTATGTGGTTCATGCTGGTATTTTCAGATCAATAAACTGAACATTTTTTGTCTTAACTTACCACAACCAACAGCATTCATGGCAAGGCAACATTCACAGTGAACCCACCAGCCAGCAATTTGCCTCCACTTGTTTATGTTTACAAAGCATTTTCCTCTGCCTGGAAAACTGTTTATTTTATCAAAGAAAGCTATCAGCTTCCCCTAGTACTATCTACCTTAGATAAATATATGTTGTATTTTATCCCATTTTTCATTTACTTCTAGGCATTTGATCCTCTTATTCAGAATGCATTCTATGATGGTTATATTACTGAGATTGGGAACAGGTATCTAGCTACACCTGTTGTTTTTCCACCTTTTTAAATGTAGCAACTATGTTTGGTTTTCTTCAAGTACATGATACTGTGACAAGCAATGAACTGCTGCAATGGGAGAAGACTCTGCAGAGAGAGGCAAAGGCCAGGTGTCCTTGAGGCTCAGGGATGAACAGGTGAGCAAGGGAGCACCTCCCCATGAGGATAGGCTGAGAGTTGGGGTTGCTCAGCCTGCAGAAAAGAAGGCTCCAGGGAGACCTTCTTGTGGCCTTTCAGTACTCAAAGGGACCTTATAAAAAAAGAGGGAGAGAGACTTTTACACAGGCAGAAAGTGACAGGACAAGGGGTGATGGTTTTAAACTGAAAGAGAAACATTTAGATCAGATGTTAGAAAGAAATTCTTTACTCAGAGGGTGGTGAGACACTGGCACAGGTTTCCCAGAGAGGTTGTGGCTGCCCCATCCCTGACTGCATTCAAGGCCAGGTTGGATGTGGCCCTGGGCCACCTGGTCTAGTGAGTGGCATCCCTGCCCAAGGCAGGGAAGCTGGAACTAGATGATGTTTAAGGTGTCTCCCAACCCAAGCCATTCTATGATTCTGATTACAATGGCTGCTGAACTTCTCTCAACAAAAAGGGAACTGAAGGAAAGACTTTCTTCTAGATCAACTGGCTCTATCAGCTCATGGATCAACCACCTATGTAACTGCTTTTCCCTGTGTTGATTTAAAAGAATGCAGATCTGTATCTTCCTGAGTTAGCCAGAGCAGCATGGGGAGTGCATACCTCCCTCAACCCAACATGGAATATACAAATGAACCACAAAGATGATAACTTTAAAGAGAGCAATGTGTGCTTCAGCTGGGTTCAACCCACATAGTTCTTTCCCAGCACCTGGGGATGCAGGGTGTCATGATGGTGAGCACACTTGATGAAACTCCTGCTTCTATGGTTCAGCTGTGCACTGCAACTGCTAGAGGCTGCTAAGTGCAATTTGTGCTGTAACCAAAGGGCACTGCTGTATCACTCTGCTAAGCCAAAACACCTTCTAACTTCAGACAAATAAACTTTCTATTAGGCATGAAACCCCCTTCATGTGCAGTACCTGCAGGAACCTGGTCAGCATACACAGGACTCAGACAAGTGCCCCTTTCACCTTGGCAAGATTTATTACCAGCTCCTCCCTATCAGGTCAGATTGTGTATGCTGCTGTTTCCAAACAGGGCTGGCAGATTATCTGGCCTCTGCTATGTGAGCATACTAATGGCTTCCCATTTTGCTCCTACCTCACATGTGTTTTTTTCTTTCCCCTTTACTCATCTTCTTTTTGACCCCACATTCATCATGCTTGCAGAAAACTGGAGAAGCAATCTGTCTAGCTCTGGTGACACCAGTGTCCTACTCCATTTCCACTAAAGCAAGACTCTCCCATCCTTCCCTTTGCTCTTTTTACACCTACACTGCTGGTTTTGGGGTTTGCTTTTAATAACTCAGCTTGACTTTTAGCAAATCTCACTTTATCACTAAGATAGTTTGACTGCTAAGTCATAGTCCATTGTTCAGTTCCTTTCTCTAGTCCTTCCAGATCTCCACTTAGTTCTCCTCTCTTTTTCCTTCCATAACTAATTTGAAATTGGCTCTAGGGTCTCCAGCTACAACTTTCTGCCTCTTAAGCTTAAGTTGCTGACTCCTGATAGTTTTCTTAAAACCTGGACTTTCATCTATCCCATGAAATTTCTTATCCCTGGCAGGGTTTAAGGCCAGGCTGGATGTGGCCCTGGATGACCTGGTCTAGTGCATGTGGCGTCCCTGCCCATGGCAGGGGGGTTGGAACTAGATGATCTTTAAGGTCCCTTCCAACCTGAGCCATTCTATGTGTTCCAGGCCAAAAGTTTCCAAGTAAATTTCCTTACTTTTGAATGTTTGTTTTATAGATATGTAAATTTATTTTTTCCCCCCTCTTTTTTACTTCCCTTGGATCTAAATGAACCAAACAGTCATCATTCAGCCTGATGCTATTTTCTATGACTGGGTCATTTATTCTGTCTTCATTATCTACCACTACTACATCTGAAATAGTATTTTCCTGGTTCAGGAATCTGTTGGCAGGAATATCTACTATTTCAGTAACACTTGTTCTCCAAAATGTATCAGAGAAATTAAAGCTTGGAACTGATACAAGTCCTAGATGCCTTTCTCTCTGTAGTAACATTTGACAGCCTCTACTCACAGCCAAGTCAAGTGCTAAACCTGCAAAACACATTTCTAGCACTACAGCACTCAAAACTTCTAGGAGCAGTGATTTTGACCTAACCAGATGTTGCTGGATCTTTACTACCTTTTCTTTCTCTTGAGCTGATCGTAACCCTACAGCACAATGCTGCCCTGTCAGCTGAGCTGTCCTGTCTAGACAAACTGTGATGAAGGGGCTCTGTGCACTTCAGAATCATGTAATGACACAAGTTTGTCCAAGATTCTATGTTTTCACACCAAACTGAGTAAGAACTGAAGGAGTTTTTGCTTTCCTAAGTGCTTGGGACTTCAACCAACAGCTCTATGCATTGTGAGCTTCTGCTAAGCAGAAGGATCTGATCAAAGCCATAGGTGCAGCCAATTCACATTAGAGTTAGATTTCATAGCCTGGAAACCCAAACTCCCCAATACAGAAGTAGTGATTTGACTCATTGGGTCCTTCCAGCTTTCTTGTTCCTCTCCAGAACCCCACCAGGTATGGAGAGGAGGGCTGGCTGTGTCTGACCAGTTGCTGATGGCTTTCCTTAAGGACCCCGTGCTCACGTCCCATATTGTATGGCCAGACTCAAGTTGGTTACATCACCAGCATGAAAGCAGCTCCCCCCCAATACCTGAGGAGGGATGCATCACCTCATTCACCTGACAGGCCTTGGGCCACCCCTTTCCCAACAGGAGGCCACAGCAGGCACCTGGCTGAGGGTCTTACTGACTCAGCAGAACCAATCTGAAAGGAGGAGCTTTGCTATTTTGCTGAGGACAAGATCCCCGAGACTGCTTTGCTCAAATGATATCAGATGTCTAGGATTGCAGAGTGCAACAGTTTGTAAACATGGCAGGAAAGCATATTCTCTTGTTGTGACTGTAAATAAAACATTTCCAGGAAGCCTGCAGGAGATTTGCATGCCCATGAAACACAAGATCAATCTGCTACAGAGTCTGACATACAAGGACTTGATGTTTACTTGTTGGCTGATGTTTAGCATGCTGCAGTGCAGCAAACAGAAAAGTGCAGTTGAGCTGCCATGTAAGATAATTGATTTTGACAAGACTACAAGTTAATTCCTCACTATTTTGCAACAACTGATTTGAAAATTCTTTGCAGCAGGGTCCCAGAGGACAGCATGTAATCACTTGTAAACTGAAATTAGGTCCAGAGTTAAATATCATTAAATCTCAGGTACAGCCAAAGCTCAGCATGTGACTACTAATGTGTTACCTTCCCTATTATATCAAGGACACAACTGTAACAAAGGTTATGAAGATTATTGCTCGAGTTGCAAATTGCTTATAACTAGAGAATTAAAGTTGGGATACATTTCCAGGCAGCCTACAAATGGGTGTAAGAGAAAAGCCACTGAATGGACACCTGAAAATCATTAATGTCCCCATGCACTCACATTTGCTTGCATTTCTCTTGCCCACACACAAAAAAAAAAACCCTAAGAGAAATAAAATCAGGAGGATCATTAAAGCTCATCTTGGTACTAATATAACCAAATTAAATCACCATTCCCATTACCCATTCCAATATTTTATTAGAATACAGTATGAAGGATTGCTAGATATTTTAAAACTGTATTGCAAAGACCATATTGTTTGACACTTTTATTTGAGACTGTTAAATATTAATTGCTGAACAAAAGAGTGCATTAAAAAATTATGTTGGATACAAATAATTCAACTCCCTGCAACTAGAAGGGATATTTGCATATTCACCTTCTCTCAGGCCACAGCTAACCATCTCACTTTGGCTAGGTTTGGGGGGAGGTCTTGAGAGTTATTTCTGTCAGAGAGAACTCACCACCTCAGTTAGCATTTGAATTACATAGTGAAGTGAAGGCAGTGGGCACAGTCAAAACATCACAGGCAGATCTGCAATGGTAATTGAAGTAGGGCCCCTCAACAATTCCAGATGTTGCAGCCTGACACCACTGCCTCTTTTAGGATCTTTTGGGCTGGTAGGAAAGATAAAACCAGTAATTGTTGCTGCTGCTGTTACATAGGCTGCATCCTGGGACTCCTCAGCTACCCCAGGATCGTGCTGGTTGCTGTCTCAATCCCACACAGCTGAAGAAAGAGTCTGAGCTGCTTGAGAGTGGTTGTGATTTATGAAGGATGTGTGTCCTGAAAGGGCAGCAGGGAGCAAGTCCTCCTGCTCTGCACTGACCTTCAGCACAGCACTAAGCAGGTTGCAGCAGCTTTTCTTCCCCAAGGCAGGAACTTACTCTACACATGGCCAAAAATGAGACCTGAGCATGTGTATTTTCATCTGACATGAAATGTAAAGCACCTCCCCAGGAACTAAGCTAAGCCTTCACCCAAATCCAGCCTGTTTTCAGACAGACAGTACACTAGAGTCAGAGGAACTCCTTCATTTCACTAATGACTTTTTAATGATCATAAGCAAACAGAAGACACTAGGTAGGTGCCATGTGCCAGGAGACACAGTGCAGTGTATGGTCAGAGTCAGAAAACTAATCATCCCACCTGTTCTCAAAACCTGCCAGCATCTGAGGTTGGTTTGGGTTCAATTTCTAAGACATGGAGACTCTGTTCATTCTACTCAGGCCTGGAGCTGGGACACCTGGACTGAAAAGCTACCTGACAGTAGGCTCAGATGGTGACCATGGGGCTTTTCAGCCACAGTCACTGATTCTGCACAGTCCTCTGCCCATCACTAGAACTCAAGTGAATACAAAATCTCCTGCATTCTGCTGACTCTTAGTTCCTAAGTTTTAGAAAATACCTCATAAACCTCTTTATTTGTCTCTCTTTCCCCTCCCTCTCTCCTCCTGCCCCAGTTCACAGATGGAAATAGACTGCTGGAGTCCCCTGGGCTATCAGCCTGGCATCCTTGGCAAACACTGACTTCACACAACACAAATTACAGCAAACAAGGGCTTCTGATTCCCATTTCTCTTCTCCACTGTGCCATGAGAAGACCACAATGTGACACTGGGGGCACACCTGGTGATTTCCACTTAAATAGTGACTCAGCTAAGAAAGGAACCACACTGAAAGGTGGTTATGTGGAAGCATAGCCTGAAAAAGCAGATTGTCATCTTGAAATACCTTGAAGGAATCTTTCAGTGATATCAAATAGTGCTGTCAGCTCTCATCCAGGCTACCTCAGCAGCACCAGAGCAATCTAGGGAGGACAGGGAGGAACAGAGAACTCAAGGTACTAAAATCCTGCCACTGCTCTGCTTAACAGCCATTTCTTTGCTCTGTTGCAACATCTTACTGTGGATAAAACAGTAGGAGGCAGCTCCTTGAAACTCACTTTACTCCCTGCCCAGTGGCTAAGGTAATCAGGAAGGCAGCTCAACACATAGAGCTGTGAGCTCAGGAGGCCTCTACACAAACAAACCTGTGGCCTCTGCCTGCTGCAAGGCAGATTGGTGGTGAGATCAAGGGCATCTGACTCTCTTCCCCCACTTAGGAGTTAGGTGGTGTTAAGGGCAATGAGGGAAGGAAGTAAAGAAAAAGAATGGATAAAAGCAGAAAGTGAGAGAAAACTGAGCTGGAAGGGGGAGCAGAAGAGACAGAGAGAAGGGACCATGGGGACAAAAGGCAATCAGAGCCTGGAAACAGCACAAAGGATCATCTCAACTTCAGCCTGCTGTGGTAGTAGCATCTCAGGACCAGGGTATTTTAGGAACTGGTGATGCTAGTTGTGCTTCTACAGAAATCCCAATCAACCCTGCTCTGACACAGAGCCTCAATAGAAATCCCAGTTCCCTTCCCCCAGAAGGAGAAAACTTGCTTGCTTTCTGGCCTGTATTGATTTGAGAGGCAAAAAAAAAAAGTTCTAGTAGTGTGACATTGCTCACTGTGAGTTAGTTTCTTTAATGAGATACAGGACAGCACTCAACTACTAAAACAAAGGAACTGATTCATGTTTAATGTGTCCAGAGAATCACTGTGTTGAAAGCCTGACATGAAAGGGGGGGATGAGTCAGGAGAAACCAGAAAGCCTCATTTCATGTGCCATTCTGTATTTACCATTAACTGTCAGATGTCCCTTTGTTAACAACAGGGGGCTGCATGGAAAGTATATTCTGGTAAGAGAGACTTTTGGACCTTGAAAAGTCTGGCAGCACTGTCAGCCAGGTGCTACACAAGTTGTCCCTTATGCAGGACACAAAACAACCCTGACCACACAGATCATCACTTTCTGGGGCCACATGGGTGATGTCAGGGGGAACAGGACAAGCAGGGAAAGGACAGAGAGCAAACCCTTTGCTTCTTGGTTTTGAAACCAGGAGGGGCCTGGAGAATAAGTCTTATGAGGAAACTGAGGTTGTTTAGTCTGAGGAAGAGGAGGCTCAGGGGAGACTTTCTCTCTCTCTCCAACTACCTGAAAAGAGGTAGCAGCAAGATTGGAATTGGTCTCTTTTCTCTCAAGCTACCAGACAAGAGGAAATGACCTCAAGTTGCACCAGGGGAGGTTTAGATTGGGTATTAGCTAAAAAATTCTTCCCTGAAAGAGTTGTTAGGCATTGGCCCAGGCTAGTGGTGGAGTCCCCATCCCTGGAGGGGCTGGAAAAACAGAGATGTGGCACTTTGGGCCATGGTTTAGTGGCATGGTGGGGAGAGGTTGGTGGTTGGGCTTGATGAGCTTAGAGGTCTCTTCCAACCTTAACAATTCTGTGAAATATATTTTCATTAACTGTGGGCTGTGCCAAGGCTCCTTATGCCCTGACATTTACTTCTTTAGATGGAAGTGGAATAATTAACTCAAACAAACCAAAAACTAACCCAAGGGTAACTCCTTCTGCACTACACATCTCTCTTTTTTTCTGGAGTTTAAAAGCTTTTAGACACTTACAAAGCTCTGGTAGCCTTGGAACCCTGACCTGCTGTGGAGGGTTTTGTTCTTGAAATCTTATCAAAAGAGAGAAGATCTGCAATCCATCTCAGAACTCTGCTCTGCATTAGGAAGTTAATGTACTGATTAATTTACCTAATTACAGGAAAACAAACAATCCTGCAACTAAGGCCAGTCTGTTCACTCACTTAAGATGCAATTCCACACAAGCACTGCCCAGATAGGATCAGCTGCTGGGGAGCTGAGGGCTGCACCATCAGAACATTGGAAACATTTCTTCTGGTCATGTTTCTGTTTTTCAGGTCTGTCTCTTCTGAAATACCAGAGACTAGTTTGACATTTAATTTCCATTTCTCTTTTGAAATCAGGAAAAGATCTGGCTCTAGAGGAAGATACTGAGAGAGAAGTAAACATAAGCTAATCAGCCATGGAGTTGCTGGATGGTAAGGAACATGTTTCCTATGTGCATGGAAGTAAAGTTCAGTTTCCATGCAGAGTTTGCACCAAATCAATTAACTACTGAAATCTCATTTAGGATGAAAAGGAGCTGGATCTGAGCCCCATTCTGAGATAGTCAATGAAATGTAAGTGCTAGAGGAACCTCCTAATTCTCCTCATAGAGGACTGAGCATCACTAAGTGCTCAGTGTACAGATTTCCATTAGCAAACTAATTTTGTTCACAAAGGTGCCATATCCCAAGTAGAAAACTTCACAACATGTGTCCCTCCTGAATCCCACTGCAAGGGAAGTAGCAGGAGAAAGTCTCAGTGATAAAGAAAAATAGGATTTTTAACCTAATTTCCTATCATTTCAACTTGCCTTTCTTGAAGGTTATGAAACTCTCAGTTTCATTTACAAGATGCATGACTCAGGTCCCTGTGCTGATCATTGCTTATTTCATTACAGAAAGCAACCCATTTCAGTCCAGAAACCTAGAAGCTCTGCCTTGTGCCACCAGCATGAGAAGCACCATGGCAAATGGCACTGGCAGAGCCAGGACATCTCTGGATGGAGACTGGAACCCTGCTCTGACACAGAGCTGCATCATTTCTGGTTCACTTTAACATGCTCTACTGCTACTCTTCTGTTTTAACATGTGAAAGAAGAGGCAGCATTTGGACTTTTATCTGCAGCAAAGCACTGTATGGCAGCTTTTAATTGCAAATTAGGAGAGAAGCTATCCTGTATGTTGATTTGAGGATGTGTCTGGATAAAAGACAACTGGAAGGAGTGTCTTCTCAAAGGCAGACTTGGTACTGGATTAGAAACAAGTCATTTTGATGGCTTTTCTAAGAAAAAATTATATTTTAAATAAGGTTTGGTTTTTTTTCCTCTACTCCTCAACCTGAGAAAAACATTTTAGGTTGAGAAACAGTTGGGTTAGTCTAAAATTCCTGTTTCCACTGAGAGATCCTGAATAAGTCTGATAAAAATATCAGCATCCAGTGTAACAATTTTCTGACAGTATTGTCTGAATACTAAACTGGTTTATGTACCAAGAGAGAGTCAATGATCTTCCTACCACTGGCAAGTAATGTAAACAAAACAATAAAGGTGGTTTTTTGTGAGAAACTTCAAAAAAAGGAACTGTTCCATAAGCTGATAGTAAGAGAAGCCAATATTTTCTTTACTAGCCACTTTTTGAGTACCTAAAATCATCTCAATTTCAGCATTTTAAAGCCTACAAGACTTGCACAGGGAATCTAGCAGGGCACAAAGTCCTGCAGAGACATATTCAATTCCTATTGAAAACACAGAGAGAAGTAAAATGTTATTTAAGAATTAATTAAATGAAGGAAATAATTACAGTGATCCTGAGCATCAGAACTGAGATTTAAATCTGAGTTTACATAAAGCCTGTTTCCCTACAGACAGCCCTGGGTTCTGTTTCCCTTCCTATGCCACCTAACCCCTGAGGAGCAAAACACAAGCAGAAACCTGTTCCTCTTTGGGAGTGCCACATGCTGCTTGCCTGGCCTGGATCTGCATGCTGAAAGATTTTTGAGGTTGATCTATCAACTTTCCCTCCCTGTGGAACCAATATGTTGCCTCCCTGCACTACCCAGGCAATACCTCTCACAAAGCTTGCAGGAAGTTAGTGACTTTGAGCTCTCTACCACCTTGTCAGCTTTGGGTCAGCTGCTCAGTGGAGGAGTGATGCTAGGTACCCACCAAGATTATCTAAGTTCCAAGGATTTTCTGATGAGAGTGGTTTGTACCCACTATAAAGAGCTCAGAAATATTCCATATTGAGTTCCAAATCCTGGCAATGGCTGAGTTTCTGTTGTCATTTCTATGAATCCCAAATGATTCCACTGGTGTAGTTCTGCATTAATAAAACCCTGATCAAACTGTGATCTAATGCTCTCCCAAGATGCAGTGTGTCCTTTTCCAACAACAAAGCAAATGAAGCAAAAGGGAACAAAAAGTGAATTAAAAACCCATTGATCTTGCAGATACAAAACAAAGTTGGGATAAATATTAGTGCTGATGATTTCCTTTCCATTATCCACAATGTGTTTTTTTCCTCCCCAAGAAGAAGTGGTTTAATACCATCTATCACTCAGATAATGGATGAAGCATAAAAGATGCCTTCAAGCAAGTTAGCAGCTTGGCTGTGCCTCCATTTGTCATAGTCATACAGAAAGGAAAAATGCACCTCCTAACACATTCCAACATGTTGCATCCTGGAACAACCACCCCAACATCTGGACATCTATAACACAGACTGCAACATCATGACTGCATGTCAAAGTAATTAATTAACATCATTTCTTTCTGCCAGAGAGAATGCATCCATTCAGCAATGGGACACACACCAACATTTGATCCTGCTCATTTAAGGAAAGCACCTATTTCTTCTTCTGTAGGGGTTTTCATCTAGGAACTCCAGCATCCCACACAAAGGAGGTTAGGCTCATCACTTTACAAAGCTGCAAATGAAATACAGAGAGGGAAAGGGATGGATATTCTATCTAAACAGAATTTTGCAGCAGCCCAGAAACAGTTGGCAACAGAGCCTAAATTCTCACAGAGGAGAAAGGAAATCTATTCTTGTTGAATATAATGGCACCCAAAAGCCATCCTGTTAAGAGAATTTCCATGGCATTGCAGGATTTCAGAATGAGAATAACCACATAATCCTTTGGACAGGCTCACTCTCCTTAATAAAGTGCCACTCTCCTATGCAGAAGATTCCCAGGGGCTCTCAGGATACCCTGACCTGCTGCTTACATATTCTGTGTTTTCCTCTCATACCTAGCAATTCAGTAAGTCCCTTGGCTCTGATTAAGAGATCACTAAAGTTACAGGAATAAAATAATTCATAGAACTGTACAATAGTTGAAGTGGAAAGAGTCCCTGGAGATGGCCTAAGCCCAAACCTCCTGCTCAAAGCGGTGTAAGCTGGAACAGGTTGCCAAAGACTGTGGCCAGCTGAAGTTTGAATCTGTCCAAGGACAAACTCCACAATCTGAGCAACCTATTCCAGTGTTTAACTACCCTTAGAGGAAAAGGCATTTGAAAAAATTTCTTGGATTCCAATGATCTCAGTAAGCTGTGAATCTAAGCACTCAGAAGTGGCTTGGAACCCAGCTGCTGAGGATGCAAGATGGTGAGACTCTTACTGATCTCAGAGCTATGGTCCCTGAGAATCCCAGAACTGGGCTGCTGCCATCTGTGAAAAGGCTAAAGAACAAGATCCTGTTCCCAACACACTTCAGAGTAAGCTCTGACAAAGTGATTCTTCACCTGAGGTTGAAAACAAATGCACTGGGCTCTGTCCTGAAACTTAAGACTCCAAGATGTCTCATAACCCCACCAAATTTCTAAGGAAGAGTTACCACCCTCTACCAGTATCCCTAAACTGGAACCTGGGGAATTCCAGCAGCTGGAATTTGTCCTGGAAGATGAAAATAATTGCAGAAATGCACATATTTTCTTACTGCTATCCCAGGTAAACTAGATACCATACAATCAGGAAGCACTAATAGACAGGCTAAAGTAGATGAGAAGGAAGCAGCACTAACAGACAGGCTGAAGTAGATGAGGAATTATTCTGGACTCCCAAGAATTCATCAAGCTTACAGTCATCTCTCCTTACCTCCCCCTGCCAGCAGCAACCTTTGCAATCCTTGGGGGGAAAAAGGACCTTCCATGGAAATCCTCATGTCTTGCTGCTGTTCCACCTCCTGCTGCAGTTTGACATTTCTTTAGGGAACTATCATTGCAATCTAAGTGAGACAGGGCAGCAGACTTTGGTCCTTGGCTAAAATCTCTCCTGCAAGCACCTTTCATGACTCACTAACACTGCTACACATTTAGAACACTGCATCTCTGTACAAAGGGGGCATAAAGGTAAGAGTCAAGCAGCCAGCAGGGAGGGTAAGAAGCTCTTACCTCTCTCACTACCATGAACCTCCATTGTGCCACTTTTTAGCTGTTTCTCTTAACATTTGAACTTTGCAAGCTAATTCCACTCCAGTCTGTTAAGAATTGAATTTTGCAAGCTAATTTCACCCAATCTACCCTGCATTTGATTTGATGCACATCTATTTAAGCATTCTGGACAGGGCTTATAGAGCCCAGCAGTCTCTGGCCTTTACATGAATAGGCACTGTATGATAGGCAGAAAAGCTATTGAAAGTGATGAACTGCAAAGGCTTTTTTGTTGAATGACCACCCTCCATGATCAAAGAATGAGTGTTTTATCTCTTTTCTTTCTGGCTGATGCCCACAAAGATCTTCCTGTTATAAAATACACTCAGTAATAATACACACATCATTTCTACCTGGCATTTACTGTTGTTCATAAAGGGGCCTAAATCCCTCTTGCAAAACCCACACCAAAGCTATCAAAGTGGTTAAAACTTACTGTTAACAAAGTAGCTGTGGATGGGAACCTTTCTTACATGCTTTCCCCTTTTCCACCTTTCTTCTGTGGAGTCCCTGTAGTTCTTCAAGCACAAGTCTATGTGTAGGAGTAGATCTCTATTTTACTCCACATTGAGGGTTAGGGTTGGAATGACCACTAAGCCAGTGACAGATGCTCTCCATTAACCCCTTTTCCCTTCTCTCCACCATGGGAAGGGAAAGGGAATTAGAGAGAGAGACCTGAAGGTTGGGGAAAAAACAACTGAAACTACTTTAAGGAAAAGAGTAGCAATAGATGACATTTATACAAATCTATGCAGAACCAGCAGCCAGCCCAGACTCCCCTGATGGCAACTACATCACTGTCCCCACTGATAGTGCAACAGGAGGCTTTCAGCAGCAGCTGAGAACCAGATTCAGGGGTTGGATCCTGGGGCTGGATTCAGGAGGAAGAGAGAGAGAAGAACAAGGAGTGAATATGGGCCCTAAAAAGCAAGAGGAGAGAAAGAGGAGGGAACTGACCCTCAGCTCTATATCTAGTGTGACATCTACAGAATGGAATACCCAGCAGCTCAGTTGAGGATCACCTGTCCTGTCCACTGCTCCCTCTAGGTGCAGCCTTTTACTCTGCACCCCATAACATGAGACATAAAATTCAGCAGTGGCCCCAGCTTGCATACCAATCCTCATCTATAAACCCAAAGATTAGGCCTCCTCACTGCTGAAAGCAGGCAGTGTTTGTAAAAACCATGCTGCCAGCTTCAGGAAATGCAGTTACTCAGAGGAGTTCTGGTTGGAAAGCAAAAAAATCACTGAACAGAGTCAGTTCTGTTCTAACCCAAACCAGGACACCCCACAACCCAGAAACTCAACTCAACATACCTTGTTACTCTCTGATTCAACCCATCCTCTAGCTCACTGGCCACATTTCATGAGCTCTTGCCATTACAGAGAGAGTGACACCCACATCTGTGACACTTGGGTCTCTTCCCAGCTTCCCTGACAAATGGTCTTCTCCATACTTCCTCCAAGAAGATTCAAGTCTTTTGAACTCTCACATTTTCACTCCCACACTTGCAGATATTCTAGTGGGTTAACACTGGCATGTTTAATAAATAACATCCTGCAGTTTCTCTGCACTGAATCAAGGCTTTTTGAGTAGTGATGTCTGGTAGAAGGAAGGGTTAAGACTGAAGGTGTGATTATTTTCCTGAGCACAGCAATACAACTGAACTTTTGACTCCAGACATTTTCCTTAATGTACAAAATTTTGGTACGTCACCTAACATTTTTGCCAGTAACAGAATGAAAACTGACTATTGAAAAGGGCACTTTCTATGCTTGCACTACTCTTCCAGGCCAAGAAAAGGCAGTTTTGGCAGTTGAATACACTGTAACTTCCAGCATTCCACTTCAATACATTGTGTTTACACATTAAAGAGGTTTTATTGAAGCTGTAGTGCCCATGACTACTACAGAAGAGATGTTTCCATCCCTTCATAAGCACCTAAAGGGGTTTCTTTGCCTGCACCACAAAAAGACAGATGCCACTTTAACCAGAGCACTTCATCTCTAAATCCTTCTGCCAGGTTATCACACCACTGGTTTGCAAGCATTAGATTCTTCCTCACTTTACTAAATTGTTTGCATGATAAGAAGACATTTCCAACATCTCAGCTTCTCCTATCTGAGGCAGTTCCTGGCATGTTGAAGTTTATCTTCCCTTTATCAAAGCTGTTCCTGTTGTTCTAATTTCTTGTAATATTCACCCTCATTGCCCTGGCTGGGGCATCTCCCATCACCATGCTTTCCCCTCTCCTTCTACTTTCTCATTTGGACAAAATCTGTCATTTCTACTTGGTAGAATCAAGCAGTAACTGCTCACAAGTCTGAAACTGTTGGTGCCTCACATGCAGCATAGTGTTCATTTGGCAAAACATCTGAATTCAGCTAGTCATTGTCTCAAGGCCAGTTATCAACCCACTGAGCTCCTTTCCTATCCCCAGCTGCTTCTAGCTGTCATTCCACCTTGCTCATTTTTCCATTTTATCCCTCAAATTCCTTCTCTGTCATGTCTCCATCTTTATTTTGGACTGCTTTTCATCCTCTGCTTCCATGCACACACACCTTCCCCCGCTCTTCTTGGATGTGGCCTCTGTTCATAACTATACATTTGTGATCTGTGGTTATGTACAACAATCTCCTCTGGAGTGTCAGGTGTGATGCTAGCAAACCATCTGCTCATTGATCTCCTTTGGTCCCAACACATTTCCTCATTCTGTAGGCTCTTCCTTACAGGTAACTATGGGCCCTCTACACAACTTGCCAAAGCTAGATGAGCAGCGAGAGCAAAACGCTCACCTGTGAGCAGCACTGTGAAGCCTCTCTTCTGCCAAGCCCTGGGTTTACACTCAGATATGCACTTGTTATGTCCTCTGCTACTTCACTATTTCTCTCCAAAACAATGAGGCAGACAAGCTGACAACAAATATTCATTTCACTGGGGCCACAAGATACCTGCTCCTGTGGCAAACTCTTTTCCCTTGGTTTATAAGGGCTACAGGTAAGTGTCAGGGCATCATCTGAGAGCTCTAGGAGGGATCTTCAGGAGCATAATTTAGGAGAACAGGAGATCTCAGAGAAGCATCTGAAAATATTTCACTTCAGAATTATGCTATCATATTTATAACAGCACAAACACTGGGTAAACACAGAAGGAAACCCCCTGAAACTTTCCCTTTCCCCACTGCCTACTCTTGGCACTGGGAAGCTACTAGAAACATGAGTGATTTTAAGGCTATGGCAAAAAAGAAACTCCAAAGAAAACTTATCTGTTTTACCTACTCATTTATCTGTAGCTTCTGCTCTCAAAAAGGTCTCCTCTTCTTACACAAATAGTTTACTGACATGGAAATAACTTTCAAAGCAATAAATAACTGCATGATTCAATATACTGTCACATGCCCATTAGGCAGTGGAGTAAACCAGCATTATCATTCCCTCATTTTAAACTGTCCTGTTGCACCACTTCTGCATGTGCTTCTGCAGATCTGATCATCACATCTCTAAAGTTAGTAAAGCCTCCTCCAGGCTATATTTTAAATGCAACCCACCCAAGACACCAAGGCCATCTGCACATTGGAGCCTCACTCTTCTTTAGCAAATATATTAATTAATGGCTGAGCTATTAGCAGTCTGCTGTCCTTTTTCAGCTCTGATGTGGGCCCAGCTAATCCATGAGATTAATTGAATAACTGAATATACTCAACTCCTATGGAAATAAAATAGAAATCATAGAATCATAGAATGGGTTGGAAGGGACCTTCCAAGGTCACCTGGTCCAAGCCCTTTGCAGTCAGCAGGGACATCTGCAGCTAGAGCAGGTTGCTCAGAGCCCCAAACCACCTGACCTGGCATGGTTCAAGGGATGGGACATCTCCCACCTCTCTGGGCAACCTGGGCCAGTGTTTCACCACCCCCAGCATAAAAAATTTCTTCCTTCATCTAGCCTAAATCTCCCTCTTTCAGTTTAAACCCATCACCCCTTGTCCTGTCCCAACAGCCTCTGCTAAAAAGCCTGTCCCCATCTTTCTGATAGGCTCCTTTAAGTACTGAAAGGCCACAGCACTTAAATAAAGACTCCTCATCTTGTGGAGGCTTATCTAAGATCACACAAAATCGGGGTGAAGCCTAAGCTAAAATTTAGCATCTCACACTTCCCTTCAGCTGAGACACTGCCTACGTTAAACGCTGGGGCAGGGGCAGGCGTAGGAGGAGAGGAGACACGAACGATATGGACTTCATTTCTGGCAAGCTGCTCAGTACAGCAGCCAAAGTAGAGTTAAAATACACCCAGCAGCTATTTTCTGTGATAAAGTATTTTACTATCTTGGTATGTAGATGCTGGGACTGACAGCTAAACAAAGGAACAACCACTGACAGGGAAAGCTGTGTATCTAAGTGCTTTCTCCCTGCAACATTTCCTTCCATGCTTGGGTGTACTCACTGATGCTGGCTGAAAGGATTTACTGATTCTGCCTCAGCTCTGGGGTATCAGCACACAAGAAGGGTTTGTGTCCAACACTAGGTGATGAAAGACAGCTATTTTCTAGCAAGTTTTACCTGCTGGGGGCCCAAGGTATGTTTCAAGTCTGATTTCTGAATGAAACCTTTCGTTTCCCTTTTTGACTTCAACCTTTAGTCACTGCCCATAAACTAGTATTGGAACTGGAAGAACAGAATCTCTGGAAAGATCCTCAGAGCACTGAATGGGGCAGTAGAACCTTTCCCAGTTATAGCACATGTCTTTGGAGACAGTTACTCACAACCCAGCAAAAGTCAGAGCAGGCCTGAGGCTTCTCCACGTTCGGGTGCCTGAAAGAGCTCCCAGGGGATTTTCTGCTACCTTGGTTTTGGACTCTGAGCTGAGCTCTGCCTCCTCCAAGCATTCCTTGAAACATCTCACCCCACTGAACACAGAGACACGTGGTTTAGAAGCTTTCCCAAAGGACAGCTATACCTTTTCTTTTCTCTTGGTTAGCAAAGATCCCAAGAATGCTTTGGAGTGGGTGTCCACATCTGAGCTATTTGCCTGTACTTCAGGAGAGGGAATTCTGCACTGCTCTCCAAGTGACAGCCCTTTAGTGACCAAGCCATAAAATTATACCAATGGTACCTTTTAAATTGATCTAAAGTCTGTTCATTTGTGTAGTGCACATTTAAAGCCACATTATAGGAAGATGCTCCAGCAATGAAATAAATTTCATTAGCAATTCAGTTCATTAAAAAGGATATTTTAGTAGCTTCTTTCTTTTATAGCTATTACCCTGTCTAAAGTGAGAAAAACCTCAGTCAAATTAATAAAACTAACAACTAGTCACACAGGCTGCCTTTCTCTGAAGGCTCCTCAGCAGCCAAGGAAAGATGTACAGGAGCCAAATTCCCCCTTGCATAACCACATCAAACCTGCACAGGGAAGCATTTAGTCCATTCAGTACTAGTAACCATGGTTTCATTTAGTGAAAATTATCCTTAAAGTGGGATGTTTTAGCCAGCCATCAGGTTATTCCCCAGAAAAATGAGCTACATTATCAAGTTCACTTCCAGATGTCTTCAAAGTCCTGTGAGGCTCTGCTTTGGGAGGGCAGGTTCCTCCCCATGCTCCCTTACAAACACCTCATCAAAGCAATGGTCTTGCTTTGGTACAGAACTTCCACACAGAACCCTGCTTGCTCCCAAACTTTCACACTCATCACTCTCTTCCCTGAAATCTGAAGGTCTTTTTGCACTCCTTTTTGAAGCACCAGTCCCCAGCACACTGCCCTAATGACAGGCACAGTAACCAAGGTTTTATCCACCAAGGTTTGCTCACAGCTTCCACTCCTGGTTTTCAGTGTTGGATCCAGAGGGCCAGCAGGGCAATTTTCCAGAGATACCCAGCAGATAAAAATGCCTAATAATTTGGTTACCTGGAACACAGAATTTCCACATTGCTCATACACAGTTCTCCAGGGGCTGGAGAGTGGGTAAAAGTGAGGTGATACACCCAGGTAGCCATTAAGGCTTAAACCTGTCCTCTCACCTCCTGCTTATCAGCTATGTGCCTTAAAGCAATGCATAGGTATAAATACACATTATAATTATACAATTAGTTAGTAATTATATCATCTGCAGAGATTTCAAAGTATCATTTATCAAGATCAGGAAAGGTCCCTTTCTTGTATTCCATATCTGCTGGCCACCATGCCTGCCTGTCTGCTGGCCACTGCAGCCAATCACATAAATCCCAGCAGCCCCAAACTGGATCCACACAGCCACTTTCTTTACAGTAACAAAGTCTGTGTCTCCATCAAGAGAAAGACTCCAAAATGACAATGCTACCTCAGGCCAATTTAGAAGACAGAGGCTTAGCAGGTAGCAGCCTCATCAGCTACTACTGTGGGTACACATGGGAAGCATGGTTTTAACAGATCACCTGAATTTGATAGAAATATTCACTCCAGGACATGACTCATTCTGGGTTTACCTCTTAAACCAAAGCAATCAAACATGGAAGGAAATGGATGTTTCATCAGAGGAGACAACTGTGGTAATACTGTAATAATTACATGTAATTGTGCAAGCTTATTCTGATAACATTTCACCTTAAAAACCCAAACAGAAAAATCTTTGTTAGACAACTGGACACCTGTCACACTACATGCCCAAACTGTTTTCTCATCCTATCCCTATCCTCTGGTACTCACCTACATGGTAGTTCAGAACATCATCTCTGCCTAGACCCAAGGAGTATGATCACTGACCTGTGTATCCTGGCCTGCTCTGCAACAGACCTGGCATTAGGGGCTTGAGCCTCTCTCTCTTGATGCTGATGAAGCTGGCAGTGGGCTTAGTTCATTGAAAGAAGTACCTGCCATTGCTCAGCCTGGATGATACTCAGCAATTCTTGGTCCTTAAATGAGATCCTCAACAACCTGCTCCTCCCCACCTCATCTCTTAAGTTCCCATTCAGATAATGACTTAAACACTTAACTAACTTCAATAAGGTAGCTTGTTCATTATTGACTTCAAAAGCTCTATTCATATGCATGAGGTACACTGCTAGATCAAGCCTTAAGAGCAACAGCAGGCACGGGAAGACAGAACTCCAGGGACTGGAGCAGACAGAGGCAGCTCAGCTCAACTGGCTCTTCAGAATCATTCAGAAGAGGCAGTCTCAAAGGAGAGCTGGGACTGCTGGGGGGGAAATGGTCTGTCACGACCTTGGCTTTAGAGGCAACCAGCCAAGATAAAGAAGTTCTTTCCCACACTCTGACAAAGAAGAGGAAGATGAAAAGTAAAATGACATAGGATGCTCTATTTCTACTTCTCACTTCCTTTAGCAAGACAGGACAACTGGCAACTGACCTATCCATCATCAATGAATCACACAGAAGTACAAAGCAATTTCTTTCCAAAGTAAACCTTGGATTTACTTTTCCTTTTCCAGCATCAGCTGCTGCCCTTTGCTCAGCTCTGGTTACTGTGGGAAAAGCCAAGGCTACTACAGCTCTCACACCTTTCCCTAAGGTTCCAGCCCCTCCAAGGCTCACAGAAGCTTAGAGGACCCTAGCAGATCTCTAAGCAAGCAAGCAAGCAGAAACCACCACAAACAATTGAGTAGATAGATAGTAGATTAACAGCTTCACCAAAGAGACAAAATCCTCCCTCCAAATGAAAAATGATGGATTAGCCCAGTTGAATGCAGCCAAATTATCTGTGTAAAAATATAGAGAGGACATGCTGCTGTGCTGCTAAGTGCACTGAACAGCAGCTTGTGTTTACATTTGGATTCCCTGGTTCCAGGCTGTCCTGTGTAGGCTGAACCCATGAAGCTATGCTGCTACAGAGACTGCTTAACACATCCAGCCTGGCTACAGAAGCCCAAGTGCGTGGGCCCAACATCCAGCAGAGGCCAAAATTAAACACAAGCTGTTTACCTGATGACACCAGTTCAGCAGTGGTTGAAAAGAGTTGGATGGTTTTGTAAGTTTAAGGAAGAGCAAATTGTTAGAACTGATAGAGACAGAAATCAATTCCACCCTGTAATTGCTACTGGAAGATCCTCCTGTGAGCTTCTCTTTATACATCTGCATCTCTCTTGCATGATGGAGTTGTCACTGAGTCTGCAAATCACATCAAAATTAAGCTACAATTTGAGCTTGGCTTAAATGAAAAGTGTATTACAACTTTGAAGTCCACATGCTATGGCATGAAATTCTGTCTCAGCTAAAGCAATAATTAAACCTGGATCCCAACTGAAGTTTCACAGCTTTAAACAGATCTTTCAGCAACTGGAGTGACAAATTAAATACATGGGCTTAGATGGAAACAGAAATATTGTGTCTGGTTCTGTCACCTCATCAGGCACTCAGATACAGCAGTCAGTGTGATACAAACCCACAGCACAGACAAATTCCCATACAAGAAAGAGGGACAAGTCCTGAACCTAAGTAGTTGCCCACTGTCAAGTTTAGAAGGTCCTGCACCTTCACACCTCTCTGGGGACCTTGGTGGGGTCCCAGCCAATCCTGGCCTATAAACCAGAGGATAAAATATTAACTGATGATTCCAGCAGCTCAGCCCCTGATATTAGGCTGAATTTTGTCTGAGCCTGCATTCACAAACCAGGAATCTTTCCTTTGAACTGTAGCTCTTCTTTGGAAATAGTTCAAGGCATTTTGAGAACATGGAAGCCAAAATCAAGTCTGAAAGCCAGCACAGACTCCCTTTAAAATACTCTGTTTTTCTCCTGAGATTTTGACTGTTGCTTTCCAGAGCTCATCAAGCAACCCCCCCCCTCAGATTTAGCAAAGAGTCTGCAGTTCTCATTCATCACAAGCCTCAGAACTGAAGCACTCCAGCTGCTCTAGGGCTCTACCCTTAAATGTGATCTTGCTGTGATGTTATACTTGCCTGTTGTTATGACCTTGGCTAGTTTTTTTTACAAAGAGATAAAGATGAAATAGGTTCTTGCTCTTCATGACAGTTTGTACAACAAAAACAACCTTCCCCAAAGAAAACTATGCTTTCCATATGTGTACATTACTGACCAGCCTATGCCAGACAGCAATATTCTACTGCTCTCCCCCAGGTGACACAGCAGGAAGAAAGATGGTTCAGCATTGTCATGCCAACAACTCTTTAATGACACTTTGGGCAAGAAGAATATTTTCTCCTGAAATTAATAGCAAAGCAAACATTTGGAAAACCACTTTACTTTTTAACTTACAACCTCAGTGTTTACTTGGAAATTTCTCAAACTGCCACACAAGATTCTTGCTCTTAATTCAGGGCTCTTGCTCTGACCTCTCTTTTGCATCCCCTGTTGTCCACTCTTTTGTGAATCCCCTATGAACCAGAAAGATTTCTGTCATCTTCCTCACAATGAAAAACGTTCATGAAAGTCATAATGATCTTCACTAATCTTGCCTGATGAGTTTTAGCATTTTGAAAGCCCACTTTATGCCTCATGGGTCTCAACAAGAGGTTTGGTTAGATTGCAGTGAGGTCTTTTTAGATGCTTCTTCAGAAAACTGGCTCAGAAACATTCTTAAACACCTGCTCCATTTAAAGCAGATGAAAAGTCCTACTCAGGTGTCAGGTTAAGGATATGCTTAAGTGCTTTGCTGGATCAGGGCCTGAGGGCTTGCAAATACAGATGGCTGTTATCAAGACCCAGAAGAGGCCAGGTAACCACTAACAGTCAATTATATTCCTACCAGAACTTCAAGCCAGTCTATCATACTGTTTGAAGTTAATTGCTTTGAAATAATTGGACAGGTGAGCAGGTAAGTTCACACAGAGCATTTGCAATTTTCCTTTGGATTTAAAAAAGCCCCAAACCAACAACAAAAAAACCCCCCAACAACCATGCAGATTACATGGACAAAAAAATAGGCATGATTTTAATAAAGCAAGTTAAAAGAGAATGGAGCTTTTGTTTTTAAAGACCTTTCCTTTTAATTTTTACCATCATTAAAACCTTGAAAACATTTTATTCAAGAGCTTCTTTAGTTAATACCTCATTACTTCTCTTTTTATTGTTATGGTAATCAAGCCATAATATATTGCAGCTTTATAGCAGGAAATCAAGGGTAGGCCTGTGGGCATTGACAGATGTACACCAGCATGCAGTAAAACACAGGTAGAGAGGCATGCAGAGCTGAATATGGCACAGGGTTCCTTTTGTAATTGTTTAGCAATTCATCTGAAGTGATTTTAACCTTGACAACAGATGAACCCTAACATGGACCATGAGCAGTCACTGGAAAACTGCACTTGAGTAGCCAGTTTTGAGATCATTGTCCTAACAGGCTGAGTTTTAGGAAAGTATGAAACCAAGTCTGAGAAGGATGATTAAATTAGCTGCAAATCAAAATGTAATTCAAAACATTTAACTGAGTATATTCTAGCTAAGGGAGATTGGTAACACTGAGAAATTGCATTTCACACCAAAACCTTGCTCCCTCAGAGGAAATCTGTGCCCAGTGTCAGAATTCATGCCTCCTCTTGACACAGGCAGTGTTTGTGGCACACCAAAAAAGAAAAACATTTGGATCTGACTTCTGGTTTTGAAGTGACACTTGGACCTTGTGCTGGAGTTCTGCTTAAGGCTGAATTTCACCCATCAAAGCAAATGGAAGAGATACATAAAACTTTGGGTAAGTTCTAGTGGTCTTGTCTGCAGAGTGTTGAAATACTATCACAAAAAAAGTGAGTGTCTCTGGGTCTTTTCCAAGCAAATGGCAACAGACAAGCCCAAAAGTCAGGTAGGCTCCACTTCTCAACACTGTTTTCAAGATGCAATTACAGCTCCTGGGAGATTTTTCTGAATTCCAAGGGAGTGTTTTGGCTAGCAATCCCTTCCCCAGGAAAACAGTTTCAAACAGCCAACATTAAAAGCAATATGCCTGAGACTTAATAAAATCACTGGTAGTGAGGACCATCTAGGAAAGTTCTGCAGCCCCAAGGGAGTGAGCTGACATGCACAGAGCCAACAGCTTCAGTTCATCCAGAGCATAGCCCTGCAGGCCCAGGCACTCAGCAACACCCAACAGATGATATTTGTCAGTGAAAACATGTAACCTTCATAGCAGCTCCCCAATATTAATGAAATAACAGGAAAAAAGGAGGCAGAAGCAATACATTATTCCAGCAGAAGAGAAAAATGTTTTCCACATTATTACTGGCTAACTGTAAGACATGACTCAATAGGTGAATCATCAATGTATCTGAGAATTGCAGTTAACCTCAGTTAGGCAAAGGCTCCCAGCTTCTCTCTTGGATATACTCAGAGTAGCCAGGGACTGTACTCAGCTGATAGCTGTTCTATACCTTTTCATTTAGACAAAGTCTCCTGCCAACACTGAGGCTGGTGGCTCAAATTACCAGTGTCAAGCAGAAAGGTGAGCAGCTCTCCCAGCTGCATTAAGAGCTAATTTCTCTAAGGCTGCTCACACTTCCAAAGCCTACATTGGACAGGGCTTGTCAGATCAGACCTTGGGACAGGCACGCACCTTGCCCAGCATTTAACAAATGGAAGCAAAGACAATGGGCACTACAGTCCAGCTAACACACTAATTACATTAATAAAATGAAAGCTTAGATTTTGAAGCTAATCCTGGGCTATCATTTATAAAAGTTAACAGGGCATATTTAATTTAGGAATTGGCTAACTCTTCTCTTTCCACTGCTGAAACCTCATAAATGAAAGATACTGGATTGCTGCCCAGTGCGGAAATAAAAGTTATGAATAATGTTTCTATCTCAATCATTGTCAGTGCTTTAATATTCCTAATTACTTTAAAAAGCTAAATATTCAATAGAGGGAAAACCTTCTTTTGCTTTTTTATCTTCACTTGCAAGATCAGTGCAATTTAATAAGAGTCACTGGGTAGCTTAGTCCACGAGACACATCCGTGCTCTGACATCTCATCCCTTTCCTTGTTCCTCCACATCCTGCTGTGCTTGCTACTCTGTGTGTGCAGGAGTGGAGAAATGGATACACCTACACATATATGTCCATGTTGCCACAGTATTATTGTCATTTTTAACTTCTCTAAGTGCACATGCACTGGATAAATACACACTGTTAGGCTAAACATGCCTGTTACTAAATATAAGCAAAGGATAAAATGAGTTCCTGAGACTGTAGAATGTTTGACAGCTGAAGGTACTGGTTTTCTATTTTAAACTGCTTTACAGATATGTAGTCAGTATGTTGTGCTGCCCAAAGTTTCCCTTGTCTACAGGTCAGGTACTCCCAAGAGTTTGCTTCAGCCCCCAAAGCACTGCCTTTCTTTCTCTCCTTCCTCCCTGCTCCCTCCTTTTCTGCTGTAACTGAGGAGAGAGCAGCAAAGCTGCAGACAAAACACCAATAACTTGACCAGAGAAAAGTCTTTCCCACTGACTTCAGCCTCTGGAGGTCCCCAGTCACATTTAATTCCTATTCTCTTCTAATGCCTCTCTTCATAGCTCCCTTTTCTGTTACTTTGGGAGAAAGAGAGGAAGTCAAAGCAAACCAAAACATTCGTTCTGTAAATGACTCAACAGCATCTTTCTGGCTGCAGCTTTATTTCCTTGCCTGACACACAAATAGACTTCCTTTAGCAAGCTGATTTCCATCATCTCAACAACCTCTTGGCCCTGTTACCTACTGCCTCTGATGTCTGTGCTGGAAACAACACTACCTGCTTCATTCCAGCCTACCTTTGCTTATCCTCACCAATCAGGGGAGTTTGACAGACACAGCTTCCCCAGCTGAAAGGACAGATAGCCTCATGCATGAGTGAAAGGCACACAGGTCCCACTTCTCCCCTTTCCCTGACTTCTGCAGTGGGGATCACTGACAGAGGAGAACCTGGGCTGCAGGAAAGGCAATGGCAAAACTCCCACTGGCTTCAACAAGGCTACTCTCTAGAGATAGATGCTTTCAAACAACTCAGCAAAGTACTTAATGAAGAATGTGCTGGAGTAAAGACTTAAGACAGAAAAAGGTCATCATAGAGCTATATTATCTATACTGGCATCCTAATAACAGGACTGAAATCCTTAAAAGCATCCTCCACTGCATTTAATATGCCTTTGTAAAACATGCAAAAAAGGTGAAAGCCATTATCACAGGAAAGGGTAAAAATCACATATTAATTGTTGCAAAATAACCAATGGACAACCTTCACTATCCCCACTTAAAGCATCCAAGTTCTAAGCCAACTGCTTTCTTTAAGGCCTCTTTTTAACAGCAGCATATTATCTTTATCACATTTTTGGAGTCTTTACTCACCACTGGAGCAATCAGTCCCTCCCCATCCTGGTTCACAAAGACAAGTGTCAGGAGAAACACATCTTCCATGCACACACTCCTCTGTGCAGAGTGCTGTTGAGAAGGAGCAACACACAGCATTGTAAACAGATTAAGTAGTTGGTAAACACAAAGGAAACTATGCCTTAGAGAGCTATATTTTGTTTAAAAATATTAAACCAAGCAAACACACACACAAAAAAAGAATTACTGGCAAGATTTAATTAATACTAAGTGACCAAAATAAAATATAAGTCTCTTGACAGCAAATAAGCTCATTTGTCACTTCAGCTCTTGGTAATGAAAAACTAACACCAGGAATTACCTCAGTTAGCAGTTTTGCTTCATAATAGCATTTTTTACCAAACTGACACTTACTATTATTATATTACAGAATACCAGCTGCTTCTATTGCACTCAAGTTGCTACTGGCCATCAGATAAAATGGAGCTTGGTTTTGAAAGTATATTAAAAGATTCAGAATAGATTTGTACCAAACAACTCAAGGAAAAGAAATCATTTTACTACTCTGTGCAGTAGCCACAAGCATAGCCTTGTCTTTTCCAGGTCAAGTTTGCCAGTGTTCTAGGTCTTAGTTGTCCACTGTTAAGATTATTGAAAGCTCAATATCCTCCAGGTTCAAACTATGGCAAACTGGTTGGGTTTACTGTCTTCCCTTGCCAGTTGACTACAGATATAGATGGGAGAATCTCATTTTTCTTCTCCTCTTCAAAACCAGCTTATGGTTGTAAAGACTTTTTGTCTCCTGTGCTGCTTTGCTGATTGTCTTACTGTCTCATGGATGCTGATAATGCTCATGACACACAAAAAACCTTGGACAGTACTGAATAACTACTTCTCAAAGCTGAACTTTTCTGCTTACTACCTTGTTTTCATCTTAGCACTTAGGACATTGCCAAAACAGCAGTGTGTCAGGGATTCAAATTGGATGGTTAAGTTGGAACATATAATTGTTACCTAGACTAACATGTGTGAGTTATGGGGATGTAGTGGCAGTAAGATCACTATATCAAAATATATGTACATCTTTAAACAGTTTAGACATCTACTATATCATATATAAACTATATCTGTATAACCTATGTATCAATATCAGTTGGGAAATGAGGGTATTGTGCTTACTTAACCAAGAACTGGCTGAAGATGGACTACAAAAGACTTATTCCAAGACAAAGATTAATTCATTGCTGTCCAAAACAAGGCCAGCAAAGCTGAGCTGGGAAGGAGCTGTGTGCTGCAGTACTGAAAACCAGGCTGAACTACCCAAATCATTTTAAACCAGCCAGTGAAAGAGCTGTGGTACTTAGGAACATGGTTTAGTGGCACAGTGGTGATAGGTTGATAGTTGGACTTGATGATCTTAGAGGTCTCTTCCAACCTTAATGATTCTATAACATAATACAATAATAAATCCTTCCTGTATATAAAACACATCTTTTTTATCCTTTTAACTAGGTCAGGTTCTCAGGTCAAGGCATAATTTGTGAGCAAGAAGGTTGATGATGAACAAATCATGCTCTTTTATTTGCTCTTCCAAATAAAATTCCTGCTCATTACTGGTCTAAATTAAGTTGATTTAGCCACACAAAGGTATGACACTAACTATGGTAACATAACTATCAAATAATAATGACTAATTAAGCTCATAAAGTTTACTTAATCACTGCCTATGGATAGAAGTGCTGACTGCTGTCGTAGTGCTGCAGTCCCTTTGGGAAGAGAGACTCACATGCAAGATACAAGATAATATTCATTCTAAAGTAATTGGTGATAAGCAAAATACTATAGAGAACTGCATCTTTGTTTATAGGTGTTTTGAAGTGCTGCATAGCTGAAGATGACAATATTTAGCTAGCAATTCCAGAGTCAAGTGAGATAAAGTCACTCACTGGAACTGTGGGCTCTCACCTCTGGTTTAGTACCTTGCTAAACAAGCAGCAATGAGCTCACTAGCAGAGTCATTTAAAGCTATGCAATTACAGGGGAGGAATCCCACAAGTGAGGGTCACAGAAATCTCCCTTTTGTAGAAGAAGCAGCCCTGCTCTAAGCCATTTTATGACAAGAGGCAAAGAATCAGACTCCTGCACTGTCTGATTCAAATCAGGCCAACAGAGGTCCCTATAAAGGCCACATTAGGGTACAACTCTACAGTTTTAGCATAGCAAATAAACTTCTGAATTTCCTTTATAAAAGGGAAGCCTTGCCTTGCTCTGATCTTTAGAGTTTAAATTAATTTTTCATTCTATTAACATTCAACATAACAGGATACAATGGTCCCCCAGGCATTCTTCATAATATACTTTCTACAGTGGTTTGCAAATGATCTTACTACTTAATGGAACTACACAAATGACTTGCACATAAAGGTCAAGAAAAATAAAGATAAGTATATACTTTCTGACACTGTCCTGTTCAACACTCAGCTGAAGGCCCCTGGAGTAAAGAAAACTTGTACTAATAGAAGGAAAATCACTCCTCCCAGTGAAACAGCCCAAGCAGTTCAACCTTTGGAATTCCAGCCTTTTTATGTCTGTATTTTCCCCTGACCAACTCCCTGAAACAATCCAGCACCTCATTGATCAGTTTATGATTAGCATTCTTGGCATGAGCTTAAGATCAGTTTGTAGTTTGATTCAGCCTGGTAATAAAATGACCTACATCAAATCCCTGCCAAAATGCCATCTTTGCAGCAATGCATTTAGCATGAGTTATTTGGCCATATTCAAGGTTACACAGCAACTGCTGCTTATCATGGAATAAAGTCAACAAAAGGGCTCTGGAACAAATCATTTGATGCTTATCACTTACTGTATAATTACAAACATTGTTTGGTTTGGGGTTTTTCTTAACATATAAGGGCAAGCCTCAGGGAAATAGACCTAAAGGTAAAACTTTTCACACCTGAAATGACTGCATAGATTTCTCTAACACTGATGCTGGTTTTTTAATTGGTCTCCTGAATTGGAATGTAGGTATATTAAATGGCTTGTCTAAGTCTCCTAGCTACAATGGGATGAGACAACCAGGACATTGGTACTGAGGAGCACACTGCTAAATGGAGCAGACTCCTCTCTGCCTGGAGAATACTTTCATCAGAGTCAGTTCAATGGAGTGGCACCACAGAGAGCTGCTCTCAGACAGAAGCAGCCACACACCAGGGAGGGAGAGCTCCTCTGTCCTCATCTCTGCTTCATCCCTCTGAATGCACCCAAGCCATGACTCTGCAGGGTTTAACCTACTGTACCTTGCTTGTTGTGCACCCTGTAATACTCTGCTCAGCACTACATTGACTTCTTGCACTCCATTAAACAACATAACACCTCCCACTATTACCTTCTTAGCCTCTTTCCTAGAGGTGAAAGTACCTTTAGAGAAGAGTTTTGTTCTAGGAGAATAAGCATGGAATAATTTAGTTTGGGAAAGTTTTATTAGCTTGTCCCAAACCATAACTTGTGTATTTATTTTACTGAAGTCCTGTGTTTCTGATGGAATGTGGCAACATCTGCAGTGGTCTCTTGAACCTGGTGGAGTTCACAGCCACTGACCCAGCAAGTTCTACCCCACTCCCACTTCAGCTGATGGGATTTTGTTGTGCCAGACAAGCAAAATATCTTGAAAACAAAGACCAGCATCATTACAAAGTCTAAAGGAAGCCAGTGGAGGAAGCAGAAAACCAGCTTCATGAACTGCACTCATCCATAGCAATGTGTGCTGCTGAAGGGACCTGCTGGAGTCTTCTGTACGAGCCTGGGCTCCATGGGCCTCCTGCTCAGGGACTGCAGTGCAGCCAGAAGGTGACAGAAAGCAGAAATAAACACAGATACATTATAATAATGGAAACCATTGCTAAATGAAGATCCAGATGCTACTCTGAGAGCATGCACACAGAATGAACTGGGCTGTTGTGACTGCACACATGGCAGAAGGACACTGCCCCATGACTGCAAGACCTTCACTGCAAGACTTCTGTTTTCTCTGCCCTCCCTTAGGCAGTCTCTGCCAGTGTTTCTTCATTCTACACCCATATTTCACACCCAAACTCTGAGCCATTTCATTTATTTACTGGGAACCAAAGGTAGACCTGCATTTTCTTTGTCTTAATTTGCTGGTGTTTTCTTCAGGTCATCTAACCAGTTTGATGCACACTTGACAGTTGTTGGGACTACACAATGCAGAACTTAAATGGAAAAAGGGATATTTTCCTTTACTATTTAATATGTGTCCCTGGAACAATCTGGGCCATTTTAGCACCTTCCTCCAGTGCCTCCTGCCACTTTTAATAGAAAGAAAAATTCTGTCAGGTGAAATAGCAGTTATCTCATGGCCAGTGGTTTCAGATAATGCAGAGAGGTCAAAGAAGATGAAACAAGATGAAAAAGATGCCTGCCCCTAATCCATTAGGAATCTATTCATCCAGGGCCACTCTGGTGTTTCCATCTTAATGTACTGGCCTGAATCCAGGTTATGCTGAGTCTATGATATTAGCTTCATTAGCTAAGCCTGGAGTCAGCTTTTGGCTGGATTCTCTCAGAATGTGCTCAGAAAAGGGAGGTTTGATAGTAGAAGAAAGATGACTACAGCTAATGCATCTAGGTAGGTTTTCCTCCTTCTTAGATGATTGCTTATTTGTGGAAGGGAAGATTTCCTCTCTAAATCACTGACTTTCCATCAGGACTCATGCTGATGAGATGGTTTCCTGGATAATGGTCTCAATGAAGTTGGCTAATAGCTCCTTGCATTGTTTAATGTCTCTTCCTGTGGTCATTGCTCAGGATCCATCCATTAATTTATCACCTGGGAGAGCAATTTAATGCAGGGTCTAGCAACTGTGATAGATGAAGATATGAAAAGATCTCAAAGCCTGCTCAGGCTTTGAAGAATTTATTGTTTCAGTGTTTGGCAACCCTTATTTTTCATCTCCCTCTTGGCATCACATGGAAATACTCAAAGTACAAAACCAGAGAGATCAATGTGAGCAGAGGAAAGATGAGGTTAAGGCAGATCACAGAAGAGCAGAGGGTCACAAGATCAACTCCTTTTCCTGTAGGTGCAACTCCATCACCTGTTTTTTGGCAGATTTGGAATTAGAGACTATGCAACTATGCAATCAGAAGAGAATCAATGGCCCTTCTTGTCATCTAGGCCATGGGGAGTCTCTGCCCATTGCCTCAGTGAGATATTGATCTGTTTGAGATAGCAGCTAGGTTGTCTTATCCTCAGCCTTGACACCTTGCCAAAGTGGAGGGAGCAGGCTGTGCCAGGGATGGCTTGGGAGTGTCTGAAGTGAAAGAATTGAGGAGATACATTTGGAGGGGTTTTGTCTTCTCTCAGGGGCAGATTAGGACACATGGCAGGACTGTCACTGACAAAATATCAGTAAATCCCAAGTGAATCTGCTAGGAGGTGACAATTTGTTAATGAGCAGAAAAGGAGAGCTTCAGCTCAGATTTCTTTAAGCAGGCAATCTGGAGCTCTGATGAGCAATGAGAAGGTGAACACAGGGCCTCCCACATTCTTCTCATGGCTTAAGTGTCCCAGACAGCTGACATGGTCTGGTTTATAGGTCCTGGAGTAACTCCAGCTAGACATCAGTGTTTCAGACTTTCAGGTCCCTCACAGTTCACTGATTTCTGGAGGATCCAGCACTGATAAGAACCCAGTTCAGTCCATGTTGGAATCCACTGCCTGCTGTAGGCTTTACTTTAGGGAGTGGGGAGGGAAGTAAACTGTGCCAGGGGAAAGTCAAGGTAGAGAAGAAACTGTTCCTTTTCTAATGTGCCCTGAGAAAAGCTCTTTGTGGAATTAAAATCTAGTTGGTTCTGAGGACCAGCTGAGCTGGAGCAGCACATCCCTGAGATGGGAAAGGCATTGCATGGGTGACCATAAAGTAGTGACAGTAATAGAGAAGGTTAGAGCTCTGCAAAAGGAGAGGTCGATGGGAGTCACACTCTTAACAGACTCTTTGTGTCATTTTGATGCCCTGTTGGCTTCATCTGCTCTGGTGGAGAGAGGGAATGGGAGACAGTACTTACCATTTAATAATGTCTGAACAAGAGCTGAAAAGCAGCCTCCTTTTAGAAGCAAATGTCAGAAGAGCAGAACTGGGGTCAGTAAGCTGAACTGCTTGGTATCTTTGGCTGTGTGAGTAACAGAAGGGCTCTGCAGTACTTCAGAGCACAAAAAGGGAATGGTGGGAAGGCACTGCAGGACTCTGAGCACTAAGTGCACCTGCCCTGCAAAGAGGACAGGTTAGAAGGTTGGGTAAAAGCAACACCAACCCATTAGTCTGCAGATGAAGTCACAGCCAAGGTCTGGCAAGAGGAACAGCTGCATGAGGGAGCTGAGTTTAAGAAGTAGGCAAATTCTGCAGTGAAGACAAAGCATCTGTCTACTGGCCAAATTCAACAGATCCACCACTAACACCACACACAAAGAGAGGACTCAGATCAAGGTCTGAGATGACAATCCACACAGGGATGTCTCTTGCTTCCCCCCAGTGCTCCCTACAAATCATGATACACAAATACCTGGGGCTTGCTCTGTGGGGTGGAAAGAGAAATTCCACCTTCAGGTGAAATCCTGACCACTCTAAGGTGTCACACACCTAAATCCTCATTTCTAAGGCTTAGTCTTTCTCACTGCCTTCACAGAAAGTGAATCTGAGTCCACAGAGTATTCTTCTGCAATCAGCTAAACATTGATAACTGTTTTAAGGCCTGCAACTGATTTTAGGCATTTTCTGCCACTGCTTCCACTAGAAATCCCCATTGCATTCTACCATGTTGAGAGGAAAGAGTGATGCTGAGATCAATCCTGCTGATCAATCTTCTAATACAATATTATTCTGGGGGATAATTTCAGCATTTAACTTTTCCTGGCAAATGATTTCCCATTGCCTCACTGCAGGGTTCAAACCAATCATTAGCACCAGTTCAAACTGCTAATGAGGTTAAGAGACATCCTGAGTCAGCAAAGCAGACTCTGTGACCCAGGAAAGCTTTTCCCCTCCTGTGCCCTCTGCCCACTACTCCTTCCATTTTAGCAAATTGACCAACTCTTTCCAGCAATTTGGAGAAAATACATTTTCCCTAGTTAATTTTCTGCTGGAACTTGACTCATCCAACCAGCAAACTTAATGACAATTTGTCCTGCAAATTGTGCTTTATACTGCATCTTTGGAAAGAGCATTATCTTCTCCTAAGTAATGCAGCAATATTAACATCTACTCTCATGTACTGTCTGTCTTTCTCTTGTATATGATCTAGCAGACCTCACTCCATCAAAACTAAGTGTGGTCAGGGGGTATTTGCCAGCAGGAAGCTCCACAGGACAGAAGAGGGAAGAAGCAATCCTCCTGGGTCAAAAGCAGTGGAAGTGTTTCCCAAACAGTGTGGTGTTAAGTTCAGGGAAGATGTTTCTGTTGCTTGAAGGCATGATATTTTTCACAGGCTGGGGAACAGGAGAAGCTTGCCCCCAAGTAAGATCTCTAGTCCTTCCAACTTTCCTGCCAACATATAGAGAAGCAGCCAAGTCTACCAGGAGAAGAGCAAAATACCTGTGATGGAAGATAGCACCACACTACACTCAGCCTGCTAAAGGAATGACTGTTTCTCACTCAGAGGCATGGAAATCTTCACCTGCAGTCTGGGCTCTCCTAGGAGGTGTGTTGGAATGGAAAGTTGAGCTGCCAGTTGTGAAGCACAAGGTCAGAAATTAGCTGAAAATGCTGTGTCAGAAATAAACATTTCCATCCTAAGAAGACTGGAGGAACATCCAGTGCCTGACAGGTGAGGAATGAGAGAACTAAATTACAGGTGAACAGGTAAATCTTGGGCCACACATGGCAGAACTGGAGGAAACTCAGCAGTTGCAGGATGCTGTTTCTAGCTGAGTGATCTCTCTGTAGAAATTTCACTAGTATATTACTTGCTTCATATCACATCTACCTCTGCTTTCTTACTATGACAGCATCACTCAAATAGACCAAGAATTTATGGGTTCCAACACTGGCTGAGTAGCTATTTGATTTAAGCAGTGAGAGAGGAAGGATATAGGATAATGTCAAAGAAAATGAGCTATTATCAAAAAAGCCATTTACCACAAGGGCAGGATTCTCAGAGGTGCTACAGCAGGCAGGGAAAAAAAGACATGAGCAGGATTTTGGCCTAAAGAGTCTAGTAAAATAACCAAGCCATCTTACCTTATTTTCAGGAAACCACCCCAAAAATTGCAGCACTTATGTATCTTGCTACAGGTCACCCACTCAGGGCATTAAGGGGATTTCTCTGTGTACAAATTCCATCATATTACTGTTCCTGTGAAATATCCTCAATACCCATACAGGCTGGGGGATGATGACAATTGAGAGCAGCCCTGCAGAGAAGGACTTGGGAATACTGGTGGGTGAAAAGCTGGACATGAGCTGGCAATGTGCAGCTGCATCCCACAAGCCAACAGTGTCCCGGGCTGCAGCCTCACCAGCAGGGCAGGGAGAGGATTCTGCCTCTGCTCTGGGGAGACCTCAGCTGCAGTGCTGGGGCCAGCTCTGGAGTCCTCAGCACAGCACAGACATGGACCTGGTGGAGCAGGGCCAGAGGAGGCCACAAAAACAATGCAGAGGCTGGAGCCCCTCTGCTGTGAGGACAAGCTGAGAGTTGGGCTTGTTCAGCCTGGAGAAGAGAAGGCTCCAGGGAGACCTCACTGCAGCCTTTCAGTACTTAACAGGAGTCTGTCAGAAAGATAGGGACAGACTTTTTAGCAGAGCCTGTTGGGACAGGGCAAGGGGTGATGGCTTGAAACTAGAAGAGAGTGTGAAACTAGAGAGAAGAAAGAAATTGTTTATGCTGCAGGTGGTGAGACCCTGGCTTAGGTTGCCCAAAGAGGTGGGAGATGTCCCACCCCTGGAACCATCCCAGCTCAGGTTGGAGCTTGAAGCTCTGAGCAACCTGCTCTTGTTGCAGATGTCCCTGCTCCCTGCAGAGGGATTGGACTACATGACCTTGAAAGGTCCCTTCCATCCTAAACCAGTCCATGATTTTGTGATTTATGTTTGAATCTGGTAGCATTGCTACATGTCTGAAGTTCTCTGATGACTGACTCACCCTGAGTTGTGGGTCTCATGCCAAGAAAATCCTATTTGCTGTCAGTAAATGACACAGCTCCACTCTTGATTGATTTTCATCAGCAGAGAGTATATGTTGTGTGTAAGAGTGAGGATGGGTGCATCAAAAACATCATTCCTAAAAGCTCAGCAGCAGATAGATGAAGACATCTGGACTGCATGATACTTCTGGCTACCTTTGCTGAGCAATGCAACACCTAATAAAACTAAATTACACCAATTCTCCTCTATAAATTTGAGCCCTGTGGAACATTGAATAAACTATTGATTTTTCAAACAAAAATCATTCTTCATTCTTATTCCAAATTTCATCAAGCCAATCTAACACAAAACCTCTCTCTCTCTCTCACCAAAATAGGAGGAATATGGACAAGTCTCTAAAGGCAAACCTGTCACTGAGGCCAGGCTCTTAGATGCCACAGGCCCTTGAGGGCCAATGCTCTTCAGATTTCATTTCTGATCAAGCCACATGCTGCAAGTGAAGGTCACCCTGCTGAAATCAAGGCTAGAGTCTAGGCTCTTTGCAGATCAGGGTAATGCAGAAGCTACACAAACGTGACTGGGGATGGAATATCTGAAGGCACTATTTCTCTCCTCTCAAAAAGGACCAGAACAGTGTTTCAGAGCAACTTACTGAAAAAAGCTGCAAAAACAAACCCCAGGAAACAAACTCTTGTCTAAGGATGGGGCTGCTGCTCATCTCAAGACACTAGTTTGAACTTGCTGGAACTAACTCCAGACTGCAGGAGGTTAGGTGATTTAGGATCAAGTCCAGTTTCTTTGTAGGGTTTAAGTGTCTAGAGAAACTTTCTATTAATGAGACAGGGGAGAAGGTACTTTGATTCCTGTGATTCACACACTGTTGCCTGAAATAGGAGATAGAAATAAACCCTCTTCCTGTGTTATCAGCAGCTACAGAAGATGTCTACCCTTCACTAGAAGGTAAATGTCACACAGCATTTGGAGAAACAAAACTGTTACACATCTGGTAAGAAACCCCACACCATTTGGAGTGTTTTCAACAATGCATTTAAAAGCAATTCTCCTCAAACTGTAGATTTTCCTAAAACATGACACCTATGGCTGCAGGGGTAGTGACACCAGATCCTCAGGTATGTGTCAGGCACTTGCTGCAGCACAGCTCCTATATGCACTTCACTGCTGCCACTGAAAGCTTCCTTTTCTTGCTTGCTCTACTGAATACTGCCTTTAATTTCTTTACAAGTATGCTCCATAGGCAGTTTCTTACTTTAAATAATAAAACCCCTCTTTATTTGACTCAATTTACATACTTCAGTTGTAAGCTTTTGCAAGGGAGGTTATCTTTTAGAGCTTTTGCACATGGATTTCCAGGCATTACAGTAATAAAAGTAAATCTTAGTACTCAGAAAGGAGAAATCTTGATAAAAAAGAAGGAAAGCTTTGGGATTAAATAGATTGAAACTATCTCTTCACTTACTACATCAGAGAACCTGAGGTTTGCCACAGTGGATACCTATGGCAGAAATACTGAGCTTAAGATAAATTATTCAGAAATGTTTTGTGATCAAATCTGCAATAGATTGAGGTTTCATGAACAATTTCCCTGGGGAGCCTTGAGAAGCCTTTATTAAAGAGAAAAAAAGCATGTGCAACAAAACACAGATACCAAGGGGAATGCTAGAGTCCTGTAACAGGAAGATAATGTCTGTAAACAGACAGTCTGGCTCTGGAGGAAGCATCCATGGCTAGGTACAAGAGCTCTGTCTCTAATTAGCCTTTTTTGACATCTGATTAATACTACAGAAAGAATTAGTCTAGCCCTAGGAAAGCACAACTGGACCTGCAGATCAGTTGCTACTTGAAGAGCAACAGCTGCCATTTATTATTGTATATCCAGCAAGCTGATGGAACCTGCAGCATTCAACACCTCTGGAAGCCAAGTGCTTCCAGCCAGTCTCATTCCTGTGACAGAGGAGATGAGGAAAAGCTGAACTCTAAGTAAATGCACCCAAGTAGCTAAATGTTACCTCCCTGCCTGCTCAAGGTGACATATTTGGGGCATCCATGGCTGTTGTGCCACAAAGGAATGAAAGGCCAGAGCGTGGCAACAGCAAGGCCCACAAACCCTAGACAGCTGCCAACACTGCCTCATCCTTCCCAAGGTTCTGGAGCAAGGGAAAAATGGAAGAGTGGCTCACAGCAGCTTTAAAAAGCAGGCCCCTGGCAGTGCTGACACCAAGAGGTGGACAGACTGAGAAAATCCAGAAGGAGATCCCATGAGGATCACACTGCTGACTTTAGGAACTCCAGGATGGCTGTGGCTACTGGGTCTGGCTGAGATGGTGTCTGTGATTCAGATTTGTGACCAAAACACCACTGCTAACACTAAGAGTTTTGCTGTTTATTGCTGAACAGAACATCAAGGCTCTCTCCATTTCTCAGCAAATAGATCAGAGGTCTGCAAGAAGTCAGGAAGGACACAAGGCAGATGACCTAAACTAACCAAGGAGATATTCCATAGCTTATGACCATCATGTTCAGCTAGGAAAAGGGAGAGGAGAGGCTCTTTCTTTTACCCTTCCTTTCCTCTTTCTCACCACCCAGCTGTGTGGCTGGGTACTGGGGTTAAGCCACAACACTGAGCTATGCTATTATTCTGTTGTAAGCACTTCCACATCCAACACTTACCAGCTGAACCCCTCCTGTGCTGCTGCTATCCCTTCACTTACAGACTTAGAGCAAGACTCCTCCTGTCCATCCCCTAGACAAGTGAACAGCTTTTGAGGGCATATGCATACAGGATACTTCATATCTATCCAATTATGAAGGTGTACAACTCCAGAAGATTATTTTTTTCCCCTCCAAAAGAGTTTGAAGTTCATCAGTAGTCCAGGCATGTGGTGAGCTGGGTTAGCTTATTCAAATCAATAGGGTCAGAAGGAAGATGGATGTGTGAAATGAAACACATTTTTTTTAAATGGAAGTTGTTTTCCTGACCACTCCTTTAGATTTAGAAATAGATTTATTTTTCAGAATAGATTTCTATCCCTTGTGCCCTGAAGAAGCTTGAAAGCCTTGTAGAAAAGGAGGGAGAGAGAGGGAAAGGAGTTACCCAAATTTAGATAGCCCTTAAAAAGACCTTCTGATGTGCATACAAAAATTGAGATAGTATCTTCCACTTCTTTTCTATTTTAGTTTCCTCTGGCTATGACCTTCCCCTGACCAGATCCAGAGTCTTTGTCACACATTAACTCTTGGATGTCTGGAAGGCCATCAGCCAGGTGTGGGGGACTGCTTTAAAAGCAGATTCTTGACTGAATTAATAAGACCTCCTGCCAGCCATCCCTGGTGTAAATACCAGCTGCCTCTTTTCCTCTTTTCTAGGCATCTTATAAGATTGAAACCACAAATAAAAGTGACTCTCTACCCCCACCTGCACTGGTGCTCTCCATGCCATTCCAGATCAGGGCAAACTAGCATTAACACCACTGAGGTGTATTAAAGCTGGAGAGAAAGAGGATTTGGAAAGGGAATTGAGACATTATAGAAAATGTGGAAGTGAGGAAGAAATAACTGCAGATGTCCACTCAAACATGGTGGGTCTGGGCTGAGTTACAGCAGCTAGGGACCAACCTGCCATTGCCAAAAGTCAGCAAGTTAATGGACTCAACTTTGCATGGCACTTTTCTTTGGCTTCAACACTGAACTCACATCTGTGATTCTCAAGCCTTTTTTTCTGATCCTGCTGAAGCTTTCAGACATCCAGGCCATCAGCATGAACACTATGAGGAGTTCTGGATCCAGTGCCTCCTCCTGTGTCTACACTCCCAGTACTCTTTTATGCTGATCCAACTGAGATTGCCTGAAGTAGCCAGAAAAGCTTTTTTTACTGCTATGCTAGCAACAGTCTAAATCTTTCTCTAACTATAATGCCTGCATAATTTTTCCTCTGATATTTATTAAGCCCCTGGAGACACTGTACAGCTTCAGCATAACTTCCTTTCTGACTTCACGCTCTTTTCTTTCCTTTGTATGAGCATTTTGTTTCTCTTCCTCCTACTGCATGTCTTCCAGAAGTCCTTCCCTTATTTCATTACTCCTCACCAGCATCTTTGCAAATCCATCAGCCTCCAGAAGCTGGCTGCAAATATAAAATGATGGATGGGAGATGAGAATTGATTTTTTCACCTTCCCATCAAAGAGGTCTCTCCATTCTCTTTAGGCTAAATAGTAAGCCACTGCCTTTACCTATGGCACAAAATGAACTGACCTACTTCTAAGGCTGGTCTCCCTCTTCCTCTGCACACACACCTCCCTCCCAAGAGGCTCAGAATGAGTAAGCAAAGGCCTCTGCTGTTTGCAGTGCTCCAGCGTGTGCTGTGAAGTGCTTTGGTAGACACTGGTACAGCTGCTCGGTTCCAGGCTGCAGTAGGGTGGCAGAAGTTGAACACAGAGAAGCAGTTCTGTCCCTTTCCTCTCAACCCACCTGCTCTTTGGACAGCAGACAGATTCCTCCCAGTCATCACCCAGTACTGAGGACATTGCTGCTACTAGGACTGACTACTACAAGCAGACAGTCTTTGTTCCTGTGGAAGCTTCCCTTCAGATGGAGGCATAGGACTCAAATCCCTTCCCCCATATTCCTTACTGGAAAGTGATGTATGGAGTCATCTCAAATGCATATAAAGGAGACATTTCAACTCCATAATAATGCTGTCTGGAGAAGGCCCTTCCCACACCATTTCCTTACACTCATACATCCCAAATCAGGAAGAGAAAAGGACTGTCCCCTGGTAGAAAGTATCTATGTACTGCTCTATCATTCCCCTTAATTTATCTTGCATTATTGATGTCCAGAATGCCATACTTGAATAATGGAACAGCAAGGCTCTTACAGAAAGCACTAACACCAGCTTTAATATGTGTCTAAAGATAAGAAAAACATATTTCCTAAGTCCAGCAGATTCCAAACAATGTATTTCCAAGTTACAGGAATGTTCACCATGAGGAATTTCAAACTGAAGTGAGAAGGGGGGAGGCCAACCACACCTCTCCTAAAATGTTAATGAACTTCTGCCTTGTAAAATGAAACTAACCAACAAATCTACCATGTGAACAAACATTATGAATATTCAAGGAAGTTGAAGCTGCTGATTCAACATTTCCTGAAGAGTGTACAACTTTCTGCACCAATTCCAAAAGCTATTCTTTTCCTTTGCAGCCTAAGTACACTCTGCTGCAGTGTGGGTGCCTTGTTGGAGCATATGCACTCAACTGCAAGTCTTGTAATTCATCCAGATGGCAGGAAGCTTTGGAATTGTTCCTCCTATGGTACAGATGTTGAACAACCTAGCCATATGGCTCCAATAAGACAGCTTTTCCAAAGGCTACAAAAACCACACTAGATATGCAGCCTAGGAAATGTGAGCACAGTCCTGAGGTAGGAATGTTCCTACTGCTCCTCTATACAAGCACAAAGCATCCTAGGAAGTTAGCATATCTGGTGAAACTGCTCAATTTATGGAACACTTCAACCCCTGAAAAGAATCAGGTCCCCCAATTGGCATGATTTCACCTAGTCAGCTATTAAAAGAGCATTCCTCTTTTGTTTCTGCAATGTGTTAAAGGTGTCAGGCACTGGCTAGCTGAAAAAGATGGGTAAACAACTCCATGGAACTGTACTAATGTCCCTAACCTCTGGCCTGAGCAAATGGAGACTCAACCAGTGAGATCAACAATTCCTCTACAAAAAGATTTGTCAAAGTCAAGGAGCTCTGC
Organism: Galbula dea; assembly: GCA_013399015.1. Taxonomy (NCBI): domain Eukaryota; kingdom Metazoa; phylum Chordata; class Aves; order Piciformes; family Galbulidae; genus Galbula; species Galbula dea. The sequence goes on along the minus strand of VWZX01000349.1, from coordinate 490,380 downwards.
TGATGCTTGTGGCAAGTGTAGCATGGAACACTGAATGTTGAGAAACAATCTGAGATCAATAATATCTTGGCCAAGAAAGGAAAACAGCATGAAATGGTCAATCTATAACTCTCTTGAATTTTGGCAGCTTTGAATGACAGATAAACAGCAGCAAATAAGAGTTAAATCACTAATCCTGTCAGTATTACATCCTGTCACATTGCATAGATTCATACATTAGGAAAAGAGTGGAAGGTATGAGAGTGAAAAATAAAACTGAAAAGCTCAAATTTCTCAATCTAAGAAGAAAAGGTGAATTCCCCAACTTTGTGTTTCATGGTGGGTTTTTTTTTTCCCCTGCCAAAAAAGTCAGATAGTCATAGATTCATAAGAAAGAAAATCAGATCCAAGCAGTTCCTGTTTGCAGTCCCCATCTCCCTTGTTTCTGATGCTTGGGCCTCTGCCCCTTGGTTACCTAGAAGAAACATCTCTTACATAAATCTGTTGGGCAAGAATAAGATGAAATTGGACAGACTGAACAAAGCACTAGTGTCTCAGACAGAAATGTATCCATTTAGTGCACAGGGGATCTTTCCACCTGACATATCCTTAAAGGGAAGTCCTCAATTACCAGCTACTCAAAGGGCCATGCACTTCTTTCTTTTTCTTTTACTTTGGTTGAGCAAAGTGTTCAGAGAAGCTGTATCTCCCACAGATACTAATCTAGGCAATATCATTTTAAAATATCCTCTTGAAGGGCAGTTGAACCCTGTGGTTGTTTAAAAGAAGATTTTCTGCAGTTTATGCATGGGCTCTGCCAAAAGCTTACCTTAGCATACAAAGTACAGTAAATCATAGCTGCTCTGATTTACTACCCAGACTCTGCTGTTTGTTTTCTCACTGAAAACCTATGTCATGTAGAGGAGCATTCAGAGAAGGGGAAGCATTTTGCAAAGCTACCAGAATAACAGCAGCCATTTCTAAGACATGCAGATGTGCCTTTGCAGCATTTTTCAGGTGGTGTGTGCAGAGTACCATTTACAACCCAAAAATATTCCGAGGCCTTTGTAGGCAACAAAGACAATTTCATAGCCCAAAACTGTTCAGCCTAATGACTAATGAGCTGCTTGGATGTAAAGCTTACCAGTCAACAACTTAAGTTATTGACCTTGTGTCTGAAATCCACATTTTTAGAGAGCAGTAGCATATTTAGGTCTCAAAAAGGCAAAGATGACACCAGCAAGAGCAGCAGAGGAAGCAGCTCTAGGTCAGCCTGATTATTTAGGACTCGGGGTAGATTTTATTAGACCTAATCCACTTAGTTAAGTCCCAACAGGAGGACAAAGATTATCTGATATTCCTTTAAAAAACAGCCAATGGGAAAGGAAAAGATCAAAACAGTAGCTGAAAGCCTTCACCCCTGCTTTAAAAGCCAGGAAACAGTCATTAACAGAGATTTAAACTCAGCCTTCTCTAGTCTAAACTTGTCACTGTTAATTACAAAGCTATTTAACTTTTGCAAGAAATAAAGACTGCTATTAATGAAAGAACCACCAATTAGCCTTTAATCTAGACACTTTTTTAATCAAACTTTCTTCTGATCATCAGTCTCACTGCAGGATGTATTCCCTCCTCCCCATGCTGTAGTGGCTTCCATGAGTGCTAATGGAATAGATTTGAAAGGGCTGGCTGAGTGGGGAGAACCTTCTCTGCAGGGCTGGAGCTTCCTTCCCCTCCATGCCAGTGGGGCTTAGCAGAAGCTTGTTCATCTCCAAACCATGGTGCCCCAGCACAGCATAGGCAAAGTGGGATGATTTGGATGGTCTCCTGAACTCTCTCTTGGAGCAGCTGAAGGTGCCTAGAGCAAGGTGGGACTTCAGCACTAGATTACCTTGTTAGGAAACAATACAGCCACTGAAAGAAAAGCAAGAAATGGGAAAGGGAAGGAAAGAGGAGAAAGCAAAGAGGTGCCATCAGGAATGAAAAATGAAATTCACTGCTGACTACAAAGAATGATGAATGGGAGAATTTGCTTGCTGGCACAGGAAAGCATTGTGGAAAACCAAGCCAAACCAATGGGGCTGGGGCTTGACATGTTAGAAACAAAAAGGACAACATGAAAAGAACACTATTAGCTAAATATTATTCTGCCTTCAAACTGCTGGTTGCAGGGTCAGAGAGCTTTGATGAGGGTTTCTGAGGGTGGTTTTTATTCCCCCTCCCCACTATATGGCTACTTGTGGTATTCAAACAGTAAGACCAAGAATCTCAAATCAATCATGATGAACAACTTCCTTGCATCATTTCTCTCTCAGCTGCACTTGCTGCTGAGGTCTCCCAGGAAGGAAGATAGATAGAAAACATCCCTGAGGCACACACTTTGTATTTAGGACCATGCAGATAAAGAAGCATAGGAACTTGACTCATGGACATGTCAACAGCAGAGAGGAGGTGAGTATTATCAGCACTGTGTCAACCATGAAACACCTGCTCTGACCAGATACCTGCTGTCTGTTCTGCATGAGTTAAAAACCAACAGCTTTGGTGTATGCTGTTCTTTCTCCATAATATAAGGATAAAATTTGCCTGGCAGCAGCAGCAGCAGCACTCTTGAGAATTAATAGTAACACAAAAGCACTTAAAAATAAACGTTGGTATCCTCAAAGAATCAGAAAGTCTGCAGAGATCTGTTGGTGCAACCAGTATGGCAATTGTTACAACTAAAGAAAAATAAGGAAAAAAAATCAATAGGGTGCAGAGAGACAAGTGAAACTAAATATGCTGTGTGCCAGGCAGGATGCTGAGTGACTAAATTCAAGTTGGGAATGAAGGCATGTGGAACAACTGCTGGAACGCTGCTACTGAGACTCCAACAGTTTAAAGGTAGGCACATACCTAACACAGGAAGGAGTTGAGCAAAGACAATAGGTTACATTAATTGTTTTTCAGGACTTAAACAGCACTTCACACTTCAAAAGACCAAATAATCACACTCTGAATAAAGCAAGGCTAATTCTTATGCCTCAGCTCAAAGGGCTGGTAATTTTCCACAGTCTAAAGCCCCTTTAAAGTAACAGCCATAAAGGTCATTTAAAATGAGATTAGGGTCTGTTCTTCTTTTTCAGGGGGTCATGTATTACAATACAAGTACAATTATGTTCTCAGATAAAGCCACCAACAGAACTAGGCAGAAATAGCTTTAAAGCACTGGGTCAGGAGATTTAAAGTTAGCTGGATCATCATATTTTCACATTTAAATTTCTCTGGATAGGGTTCTGATGCTGATCAAAAGCTCCTTGTGTTTTTCTTGTGTCCTAATCCCATTCTAACAAGATGTAGAGAAGAGATTCCCCAGTTGTATCTCCTTTTAAGCCAACTGTAACAAATCTATTCTGTCTCAGAACACTGAGAAGGCTGCAATACTGAAAACACAGGACAGTATGAGAGTGATAAAGCTCTCAGGTGTTGCTGAAAGATCCATTTTGCTTTTTGTCCCCTTCAGACTGACTTAACACACTCCAGAGCTTTTTATTACCTTTTAGAGTGCAATTTGGACTAAGTTCTTCTGACATTTGTGAAGCTTTAAAAACCAGCAAAGTTATTGACAGGAACCATGTAAAAAACAATGAGATTTTAACTGTTCCTACTTGAAGAGTTCTCAGAGTTAGAGGCAGAAACTTCATCCTGCTTCTTAAACTACCTAATACTTTATTCCAAAGGCTGTTTTCAGCTCCTCTAGTTCTTCAACATTGGTGCACACTTGCACAAATCACTCCCTAAAGCAGGGCCTGACTCAAAAAAAAGCACTCAGGAACTCTTTACCAGGAGGGTGGTTAGGCACTGGAACAGGTTTGCCCAGGGAGGTTGTGGCTGCCCCATCCCTGGCAGTGTTCAAGGCCAGGCTGGATGTGGCCCTGGGCAACCTGGTCTAGTGGTTGGCATCCCTGTCCATGGCAGGAGGGTTGGAACTAGATGATCTTTGAGGTCCCTTCCAAGCTGGCCATTCTATGATTCTATGATTGATTCCCTCCCCCAATGATTCCAGCCAAAATTTTACTTAGCTGCTTGAAATGCACATTCCTGAAACAACCCCAAAACATCCTGTAGCTGAAACTGCCTGAAATCAGCAAGCCCTAAAGGTCCTGTGCAGCTCTGAAAAACAAAAATCAGCCTGCAATCCATCTTTAATTTGTCTCCAGCTCTTCCCAAAACTGCTTCTGCTGAGCACAGCTGGCTGGAAGCTCTGTACTTACGTATGCAGTAGTCTCCACTCTCGTAGTAGCCGGGGCAGCACTGGGAGCGGCGTCGGTACATGGTCCTCAGGCCCCTCCTATAGGCTGTCTTATAGCTTATCCTAAACGGCAAGAGACAAAACCACTTGACAACATGGAAAATCAATGCTTCCTGCTGCAACTAGATCTGTGTTAAATCATAGGAAGGATAGCATTCAATAATTATTTTTAAATGCATGAAAGCTTTTGATATTAAAAGCCACAATAAAGCCAAGGATCAATACTTGTTTGGAAACTTGAAATATAACTTGGGTTATCAACACAAGGCTCCTGACAGCCCCTTCCTACAACTGCTCTCTTCAAGCATTTCCCCAGTCCTAAAGCAAGGGCAAGGAGTTTCTTCCTGGATAAATGATTCATTTCCTCCTCTCAGCAAGGTCAGCTCTCATCAGTGGAACAAAGAGAATCTTCTACAGAGAGCAGCATGTCAGGGTGGCAACACAAGGAATTACCCCACCACAGAAACTGGTGGCAGTTCACAAAATGGGAAGTGAACTCCAAGGGATATTTTTTTGCCCCTCCTTCCTAACCCTTCCAAGGCACTAATGCCTTGCAAAAATAATGACATTGCAGTCCCAGTTCAGTATTTAAAGCATGTTTTCCCCATCATGGTATGTAGAGTCCACAGGAATTCAGAGGTGTTATGCATTCTGTAGCTTTTCTAGACATTTATGTAGCATTAGTAACAATACCACATTAGAAAAGGAATATTTAACAGAGAACATTTACCAGCAAATACTTCAGAACACTTCATTCATGATAGTTTACTGGAAATTACCTAACCTGAACAAAATCTCTTGTCCCTCATGTTAGCTAAGTGATTGCATTTACCCTGCTGAATCCTAATCTATACAGTAGTCCAGACAGTTCTGCATCTCTGTCCAATGCCATCTGTTGTAACACAGAAGCTAAAGAGCAAAATCACAGGCAGACTGGGATGGCACTAAACCACCTCTGATACTGAGTCCATGGAAGCTAAGGTACCAATTAGCTCACTAAAACTTCCTTAAAAGACTGTAAATATTTGTGGCTATATCTCAGGACACTTCTCTGTTTGCAATCAGGATAAATACAACATCCACATCTTGCAGCCTGGGGAGAATTAATCCTTTGGTACCAGCTTTCACTCAGAGCTAGAAATGGATCTCATCTTACTTGATTTTCAGTACAGATTTGGGTGCCATATCTCAAATCTAGATCCTTTTGTAATTATCACTAACCCTCAAGTGTCTGATTCTTCAAGATTTAGGAGATGCAGGAACTTCCTACCATAAACCTGGGCACACACTGATCACTTGGAAAAGGTAATAAACACTTCCAGTCACACAGCAGGTGAATAGCAAGGGTACATACTCCTGAATGGCTCCATAACTGATTGGCTACCATTGATCTCACTTCAAATTCCATGCAAAAGCTCCTTTAATCCATTCAATACCCTAGAATGCCAGACAATGGCTATAATACTAATATACATCCTGCTGTACACATCTGTATTACAGTACCACAACCATTTGGATAAAGAAGTTGTGTGAGGAGACAAAAAGGCAACATGAAACTAAAGTTTCTGGGGATTAGCTCTTACCTGTGCCTGGTGCACTTGAACCAGTTCAGTATGTCAGTACATCTTGTGTAATAGATCTGGTCAAAAGGATGAGCATAAGATTCCTGGACTGTCACAGCATAGCTAGGAGTAGACAAGAGAGTGAAAATTCATTGGTTGTAACATGAAAAGCCTGGGTTCCCTGGATATGCTACTCATTTAACTCCAGCATGAAAAATAATTCAATCAAGCATCCTAGAAAGATTGGGAATTATCCAAAACTAGAAAAGGGTTTCCTTCAGCCACAGCTCTTCCTGAAGAATCTGGAAATGCCTCTAACTTGGGCTTCATAACTGAAACAGGCATAGAGATCCTCATCATAAACCATTCCCTTCTGGAAAAGAAAAGAGCCACTAACACTTGTGGTAGTTCAGAAAGTGAAAAGGGCCTTTGGTTACCTTGATAGGGCAAATTGTACAGGAGAGGAAAGCACCATGGTTTTTAAAATGTCTCAGTTGTCTTCCTGCCTAGGACTGGGTAATTTTTCCTTGTGTTCCACAAAGCCATTATTGGTTAAGCTGATACTAACTGAGCACTGCTGCATTTTGCCAGCAGGATGGGTCACTCGTGCTTCATTTTGTGATGAAGCAGCATCATTACTTCAAACATTGGTGCACCAAATAGGATCATCTGTCAAAGGTTGAAGAGTGTTTATTTTTCTGCTGCACAAATTGAATCCTTTTAATTTGTAGCAGAAAAAACAGCTCAATTATCTAAACATTGTAACAAGTTAACTGGTATCTAGATCCTGGACAGTGACACCTGGTTACAATGGGATTACCTCCCTCTGTGCAAAGGAATCAGAGCTGCAACAAGACTAAGAACTCAGCAATCTCCTTCCCAAAACACTACTGATTCATGCAGCAGGTACTCTATTAATTACTAGGATTACATTGAAAGTGCCTGGGCCTCTCACATGCTATAGGAACACAAATCTCATTGACTTCTTTAGAACATGTTATTGTCTTCTAGTAATCATGAGGACTGCTGGAGAAACTCAGTCTCAGGTTCTGATCTGGAAGCATGTTCTACTTGATCAGATCTAGAGCATCCTGGGAGAACAACACTGAAATCATTCTAGGTAGGGTCAAGACCCAGGAATTACAAGCTCCAAGTCATCCATGATATTGATTGTCTTCATCCTCCAAGTGATTTCCTTTTCCTCAGTGGGACTGCTGCTGTGACTGAGTCCTTTGAGACTGCACCTCTAAGGTAATACCAAAATATTTACCTGGAGGATCTGATTGGCTTGAAATCAAAGATTGGACTCTTACTGTCCTGCTTCTCATGCCCTTTCTAGACAAGCCAAGATGTTGCTTTTGCCCTCTACCTCAGTTTGCTGGGGTTGGCAAGAATGGGTTTGCTTCTGCTAACCCCCAAAAATTTTTGCATTGCTCATTATTAATGCAAAACACTCCCAAATCTTGATTATTATTTTATGATCCTCTTTGTTATCCAGCAATTGCCCTAACAATCTTTTCCCTTTGATTTATTAACATCTAAGTAACAAAGTCATCTTGGCCAGTCCAAGCAATCAATTTTGGTATTTAATTTTTGTTTCTCCTTTATTGGGTCTCTAGGTTGCTGACTTTCTTCAGACAAAATCAATATTTTATTCCTGTGCTCTGAATGCACTTCACCTCTCAACACAGGCTGCAAAATTCTATTCCTGCAGAGTCTTTGCTTTCCAGTTTCATTACCTACAAACAGTTAATTCTTCTCTAATGAAGGCCACTGAAATCAGAACAGTGCCATTAAAGTAGGATTCCATTTTTGCTCTGGTGAAGGCCTTCATTTTGCTGAAGTGTACAGGAATTCATATTTGTGTGGAACTAAACTACAGAACTAGAAATTCAGCAAGTTAATCTTCAGAATACAGGAACTTTAGCCTCTGCAGACAGACTCTGCATGAATCTGAACCCTATATCAAAGCTGGTGGGTTCCTGTGTACTCAGAACTGTCCTGCACAGATCCACTTTTAGGACTGGGACACTAACAATAGAGAGAACAAAAATTACCAGGGCCTTTAATCCAGTGCTTTCATGCAGCTACTCTTTGATGCTGGCATGAATTTGGCAGATATAGCCACAAAGTTCAAGACACACAGAAGAAGTCTGCATATTGCAACAGGAAGGGCTTTAAACCCAGCTGAAATCTTTCATAGTCTTGGCTTGCCAACCACCAGAAAAAAGACAGAACAAGGCCACCACTTCTCTAGGTCTCTCCATGATACATGAAAGTACCTCTGTGCAGTCCTCTACCTGAAACTTTGGAGGAGCTTCCCAAAGTACAGCAGAGCAGTCAGGTAACAGGGGGTAGGTAGGCTACAGCTCTAGTTTTGGCTGTAGCCAAATCCTCAGGCACTCAGCAGCACTATTTCTGTCATGCAAACCCACGTGGGGTTTTTTTGGTGAAGGAGAGTGTTATTTAGCAAACTATGGCTCTTATTTTGCTTTAGATGTCAAAATCTGAAATGGCAAATAATCATTCACAAAACAGACATGTTATACATTACCTCTCCCAATGACTGCAAACATTTGGGTCATCTGGGTTTAGGGCCAGAGTAGTTCTGAGCAGAAAAGACAGCATGAGCCCTTTTAGAATCCACTGGAACAGCATATGTGCCACCATTGTTGTACCTAGGGAAAGAAAATACAGCCAGTGAAGACACTTTGGAAGAAAAGCCATCATTCTAAGCCTTTTCATCCTTCCTTTTGTGCAAATCCAAGCACTGTGGAGTTATTTACAAACTGAGATACTCAAAATAACAGTAAGTGCCAACACATTGTAAAAGGAATTCCTCTTTAAACCTACTAAACCCAGTGAATTTGATGGCTAAGCTACCCAAGGGATTGATAGCCCCAATGCTTCATCTGAGAACATTTCTGATACTGATCATAGCTGAGGTATTAAAACAATCTGTTCTTCCATCAACCTCTAGGCAAATGGACAAATATCCCCTTTGATTTGTTTAGGTGGGGTTTACATGTGTCAATACAGTAAATTAGATCCAAGACACATGCTCATTACATGACTGAAGGAAAATCAATTCAACTTTCAGATAGGGAATCACTTCAAATGCTAAAGGTCAACATATTGGGTCACATTATGCAGAAGTCTAAACATCCAACCTAAATATTTGCATTGAAGCTGGAAACAGATGATATAAAATTCATTAGGTGTGGTCTCTTCATCATCTTCCAGCTCATCTAGGAGCTAGACTGACTTAGACCTATTTATTGCTCACTTGGCACTTAGATTTCAAAGTCATGGTGTTTGCCTAGAAGTCCCCAGTGACATTAGTCAAAAATACAAGAGAGCTAGGAAGCACAATGCTAATTTTAAATGTACTTGCCTCAGAGGTGTTAATCTGTTAAACACTAAGTCAGTAAAAAACATTTTTAAACATCCATTTCAGGCATTTCCATTGTCACATAATCCACCACTCAAATCAAAAATCTCCTAAATTATTGCTGGCAACAAGATTGCCCTAAAAATAGATTGAATCTTCCTAGGATCATCTAAAAAACACATGGCTCATTGCCTCGTGGTCCAGAACAGCAAAAGGGATGTTAAGTGGTTTGCTCTGCATGGCACTGATATACAGCCCAGCATAAAGAAGTCATCAGCAAGCAGAATAAGCAGCAGAGGGATAGCCAGGAAAGCTGATCAGAAATTACCTCCCCATTCAAAGCCTTCTTAGCTAGTTCAAGGACACCCATTGCCTTCAGTGGATTCAAAGTCAGGATCCCAATGGGAGTAATAGTTCAGCTTTTCAATTATTCCTAGTGCTCTGCTAAACCCAAAGATGGGTCTTAAGCCATGTAAGTCATATTAATGTTAATTAACATGATTTAATGTTAATGTTCCTCATGAAATGGATTTAAGCCTGTGAGTGGCCATTCCCTACCTTCAGGCTGTTTCAAAGTCCCATGGCAACAATGCAAACCAATTAAGAGGGCTGAGGAGATGAGGACACAAGAGAGAGCTCTGTTTATCCACAAGACACTTGCTGCACTTGTCCTAGACTACATCTCCATGGAGGAAAAGTCTCTTCAACAGCTGATCTACAAATGCTCATGGGATAGAAGTTCAACAAACCAAGTGTTCCAAACCTCAGAGCTTATTTGAAAGCAGAATAGAAGTTTTACCATAACATGAACCAACAGATGTGAACTACCTGAGCATGAGGCTCAACAAAACCATCTTCTGGAGATGCCTCTAACACTTCAATAATGCCCAAGTACAAAGGACAGGTTTTTCTGAGCACTGCAATTTACAGGTTGCAATTTCCCCCCTTGCTTCATTCTCTACACCTTTGGCAGGACTGAACAAATTGGAGCAGAGGAAAGCTTGCTGCTAATCAAGAGAAAAGGCCAATGCAAGAGCAAGACAAAACTGCCTAAGGGAAAAAGTCTTTGAGAGGGGGGCTCAAATCAAAACAGTTCTGTGCTCTGTGTTGACTTCTTGAGGAGATCAGCAGCCTGGGTTTATCCCTACATTAAGAGGAGAGAGAACAACAGCCTGACTTCTACCTGAAGAGTGAGGCTTTGCACAGTGAGCTAAAGCAGCCCTATATTTGAATTCTCTAGTTCTCAGAGATCTCAGTTTGTTCTTAAGGTATCAGTTTAGTTTTTAAATCACCCCCCTTTATTTTAGTGGTTGATTTATAATAGCACAGAATATTTGTTTGCAATGCATTTGACAGAGGTGCAAAATTGTTTCCTACACTTTTAATGCTAATGCCATTTTGTTACCTGCTTATAAATGAAGTGTTTTGTGCAATTAATGTTGACTTTGTAAGTCAGATTGCAGATCAGAAACATCCAACTCTCCCAAGACAGCAGAGCCTCATTCATCTCAAGTGTCTTTCTTCTCCCTGAAATATTTCATTCTGATCCCTGTTAATAGAAAGCCCTCATATCAAAATGGAATGGTTGCTATTACAAGAGTCAGAATAAAACTAAAAATAGGAGCACATATATTAAACCCCAAGATCATAAAGGAATCCAGTAATGACCTCTAACACAGGGGTTTCCAGCTTGTACTGCTCATCATGACACACACTACACTCCTGCATCCTCTTTAATGTCTGGAACATGTTCTCCAAGGAGGCAGCATCAGCCTTCCAGGGGAACAATGGCTGTGACTTCAGTAAAGACAGAGCCAGTGTCTCCAGTGCCACTCTCCTGGGGACAGGCAGCTTTTGAGATTCACAGGAAAATGAAGTGACACCCAGGTCCCTCTGTGCAATGCCTACATGGACTCTGAACTCTGTCTCCAGGTGTGAATTTTCTTCTCAGGAGTGAAGGAAGTCAATTTAGGTGCAATTTGGCAAGAGAGAGTGTGTTTCAATCCAAAACACAATCTGGTGCTGTTGCACAAGTGTCTCACTTTCTCCCAATTATAGCTGATTAGGTTAGGTGTCTGTTACTCATTAAGCCATTCTCACACATCTTGCTCCTTTCTGAATGCATTTCAGTGTTTCACCTACAGCATTGATACAGGTCAGTGGTTCCAGCACAGAAGGAAGGAAATACACTTTCTCTGTTAAGCCCCAAACCCTAGCTGGGGAAAACCCAGTTAAGTGGCAAGTCATTGATTTATTTGTCAGTGGATTGAATTTACAGAAATCTTTGTGGAGGAAATGTGCCAGGCTTTGCCAAGAAACCAGAAGATGCAGATGATCTTTGAAAGTGGATGAAGTCCACAAGAACACAGATAAAAGCAGGTTTGTTCCTCCCTTTTGCAGGTTGTACAAGACAAAAAAGGGCTGACAGTGTCCTTCAAGATTAGAGCCTACATGCAAAGAAAATAAGAGCCCAAGAAGCCTTCAACTAAAGCTTTCTCCAGGTGTTGAGGACCTGATTTTGGTAGTGTTCTTGTAAAAGAGGACTAAGTAGCTGGGAGAAAAATGAAAACCAAAACCAAAAGCAGATTAATTTTCTCCTCTGCTTCCTTGCCTGACAGACTAGATAATTTAACTGAAAAGGACCATTAGAGAATTTCCTGCTCAGGGGCAGCAGCAGTGAAACATTTCATTTTGACATTTCTGTCATAAAAGATTTCATAACATGACTTTGACAAGAAATTCAAACAGGATTTCCCCTCCATGACCAAGTTGGAAATCAAATGCTTTTCTCTCCATTTGGGATGAAATTTGTCTCCTAAAGGAGGCAAATCTCCCCTTCCCCAATTAGGTGTTCATTAGGGAAAACATCTACCCAAGTATCTTTTACCACCATGCAATATTCTTAAATCCTTATATACTTTGGAAGATCACTCCTGTAGATGTCTACATGTATATGCAGTTGATCAACCCAGCCTGAATTCTTCCCCTAAATGCCCATGGAATGTATTTAACAGAGCCATGTTAAAAAGCCTTACCTCAAAGTGCTAAAAATTCCTAATGGATCCAGGTTTGACAGACTAGCAGCCCATGAAGACTCCCAGCACCTTAAGAGGAGAGCAGAAGAAAGCTCTTTGCAAGTTGCTTGGCCCTGAGAGCAATCTGAAAACCAGAAAACATTGGTTCAAAGAGTGTCTGAGGAGGAGTGGAAACAAGACAGATGAGACAAACCATTCTAAATAATTATGTCTCACAAGTTAATGGTGCAATAGCAGAGCAGAGATCATTACCCTGCTTTCAGCCAACAGCAAGTGTCTAGGAAAGTGTAAGACAATGGCCAGTAGTAACACATCCCAGAATCCCAACAGGGTGGGAGTTGGAAAGGACCTCTGAAGATCATCCAAGTCCAACCCCCCTGCTGCAGCAGGGGCACCCACAGCAGCTTGCCCAGGGTCACCTCCAGCTGCCTTGGCAATCTCTCCCCACAAGGAGACTCCACAGCCTCTCTGGGCAGCCTGGGCCAGGGCTCCAACACCCTCACACCAAACAAGCTTCTCCTCCTGCTCAGCTGCAACCTCCTGGCTTCCAGTGGGTGCCCAGTGCCCCTTGGCACCACTGAAAACCCTTCCCTTTTAAACATCCCTTTCAAACCCTTCTAGGTTCCAACCAGTTGCAAGAATGCTATCTTTGTATTAACAGCATCTGATGGATTTTATTGCAATAATTCATCTTATCATTTTTGATCCATTAAAATGTAAATATCAACCCCCTAAGTTTAAATTTTAGCATCAACAACTGCCTGTGGCCTCACATCTTAGCCATGAACTGTATGAAATACTTCCTGTCCTTTTGTCTGCCTCCTTGATTTCACCTGAGGCTTCCCTGCTGCTCTGTTAGAAATCAATCACTAATTCTCAGATTTCTTCCTATCTTTTCTTACCAGATAAACAACATTTTGTTTGCATATAAACTTCTGTAATATCCCCACCAGAAAGTTCAGTTTCTTTCATGAAGTCTGAGGAAAGACCTTGTATAGCTTTCTGGAAACCTAATGGGATCTTCTTGATCCACTTGTTTCTTTCAAAGACCTTTGGCAATTTATGAACCCTTCTACAAAGCCATGTTGATTCTTCATCAGTGTATTACATTTTTTAAGAGGTTCCCTAATTCTCTTGGTTCATTATAGTTTCTACCAAATAGGTAGATGAAAATTAGAATAGAATCTTCTATGTGTGTGAGCAATTGAGGAAGACACAAGAGAAGAGTTAAGCCAGAGAACAAAGTTGGATTTCACTGAAGAAGCATTAAAGTGACTGAGTGTTTGCTGATTACACTATTTTAGTCTCTAAGTAGTAGCAAGCTTCCAACAAGCTGCCCTCTGTGGCATTCCTCCTTCTCATCCCATCTGAAATTTTCATGATAGTTTAGGCAAGGGATCATTTAAACACACACTTCATTTGGCTCTACATCAGATTTTGTTAGAAACAAGCTGTTATGAAAGCTAAATGAGGCCATGAGTTTCAAAACTGATCAGGAGTTTTTGGATGCCTCCATTTATGATTAATATCTTGACATACCATGAAAGGGCTGAATAATCCACAGAGCTCAGAATGCATGCTAAGGTGGTTTTAAGCTGGGCAGTCAAGAAACTAAGCCACTCCAACTCACTAGTCACCTCTAAAGATTGTTGCCATGACCAACAGAAACCTTGCCAGTGACAGGTTGCAGGTTTGTTTAGTTTTGACTGAAAATTTCATACTGTTTTAAACAAACACTTCCAGGAAGGATTGGGTACTGAATGCAAAAGCTCTGACAATGTGATTCCTATCTGAGCAGAGAGAAATTCAAGCCATGGAAGAACTAGGAGAAACACCAGATTGTGGCCTGGGTACTGAGGTACTGAGAGAAATTATTCCTTATGTGCAGGCAAAAAACATCCCTGGTCTGTAAATTTGTTCTGTAAAGCCCATGCCATCACTCATCCAATTCAGCTTTTCCATGTTCTCCTCAAGCACTGCCCTCCTGAAGGTTTCTGTGCATCACTGCCTGGGAGTTCAAGGAGGCAGCTCAACAGCTGGATACACTGGAGCAGATGCAGAAGTCACCACTCTTCACAGATGTCCCTGATACCTGACAGGGGATTTTGGCTAAAGCAAAGCAGGAATAAAGAATGAAGTTAGCTCTTCTCAATCTAGCAGATGTTATTTTTGGAAACTGAGGATTGTTCCTGTAGTGCTCTCAGAGGAAAATTGGGTCAAACTACCAGAGAGAGGTGCCACCAGGCAGGCCATCTAGATAATTAGTTTAGTTACAGCTAATGAAATAAGTTTATCAAGACAAAGGCTGGCATATGTGCCTGGGAACCAGAGGACCTGAGTTTAAATGATACTGTCAAAGGCTTAAGGCATGACACTGGCTTAGCAAAATGAGCTAGACTGAGGTAGCTCAGATTCTACCTAAGTTCTGCATTTAGTATTCTCTGCTCTGCCTTCAGAGGCACCTAACCACCACTCTTCAAGCTTTGAAACTTCAGGTGACATTTAGGACATACAAGTTCTCCAAGTCTCTGTATCTTCCACAAGGAAGAGGACTGACCAACCTTCCAGGTACTTTAAGAATAAGCATGTTACAAACTGAAAAGTGATTAGCAACAAGATACAGACACCTTTGGCACTATCTGTCCACTCTGGGAGATCAACATCCACACACAGACCTGCAGACACCTATTTCATCAGCACTTGCACAGGCTCCAGATCCACACGTGCCTGTGCAATGCACAAGCACCAATCCCAACAGCTATTATTCATTACACTATTAAATTTCTCTCTTTTAAATATTTGATTAGTTAATCAATAGCCCAGCAGAAACACAGTGAAAATATTACATTAACACCACCTAAAAACACTGCTGAAACAGTGCCCAAATGCAGATAATTGCTGGCTCCTTTTCAGAGAGGTCAGCTTGGAAAAACATTATCTGTGATTTTCTGCCCATAATTTTGTGCTTGTACTCAACTACCAGTGTAAAATTGGAAGGCAGCCCTTTGAACATTTGGCCCTTTAAGTTATTAATCCAAACTCAAGTCCACTGAAACATTAGTGTTCCTTGTAGTGCCTAAGCCCTGGACTGATCTTCCAAGCCCAGCCACTTAGGACAAGGAGACAGCTGACATTCCACTGGCTCTTTCTGCCAAAAGCAAGTTGGTCTTGGCAGGCTTCAAAGGCAGAATCCTGCTACCCTGCAGTATTTCCACAGAAAACAACCTCCTGCAAGCTAAGGAGTCCTCCTGGGGAAGTCATCTATGAAGCCTCTCAGTTCAAACATGGTAAACAAGGAAAGTCAGAAAGAGTCACTTGATGGCTTTGGCCTCTTTAACACTTCTACCCCGAGGTCCTCATCCACCAGGCAGCCCTGTCATGTCCCCTGGGCTGATCCCACTCTTCTTGCACAGGGGCATTTTAAAGCTGCTGAAACTGTGTGGGGAGTCACATTCTCTAACAGGATATTTATAGTCACTATCCCATGCACCTTTCAGCTATTCCTTCCCATACATGACTTCAGAAGAGAAAGTAAGCTGACAGACATCAAACAGAGTCATCTCCTGAGCACTCAAGTTTGTCTGCTTACATCTAGCCACCCACCTGATCCATGTTCAAGATGTCAATGACAACATATGCTTCCTTAGACACCAAGGGTAACAAAGACCTCATATCCCCCAAACAGCCAGGATAACTACAGCAAGCAAAGCATTGCAGGCATGCCCAGAGGAGAAATAATATGTTTTCAAGTATTTAGCTAAAAAAAACCCAACTGTGTATTCCAAGAGAATTTTTTTACAGCACTTGAAGAGTGGATGGGAAGTTGATCTGAAAATGGGAGTAACAAGCAATGAAATAAGAGGATGTTCAATACACAGGCAGTGAAATAAATTAAGCATGATTCTGGGAAAGTGCTGTGAAAGTCAGAAAAAAAGTAGTGCTGTTTGAAAAGGCAGAGTATGCTTTACAGTTACATTGTTAAAAATTACTTCTATTTGTCAAGAACAATTGGCCCTTTCTTTTTGTCTTCATTTATCTCAGAGGAAAATAAAATGAAACAAACAGCAAAAAAAAAAATGTCCCAAGTACAGTGAACAGCTGAGCCAGGGACAAATTAAGTAACACAGATTGATGGCTGTTGATCTACAGCAGTACTCTCACATCCCAATGCTACATCTCATCTTTCATTTAAAGACCCATCTCTTCTTTTCCAGAAGCAGTGCAGTATTTATGGGAGAAGACTGATTTGCAAGCCTTGGAGCTGCAACTGAGAATCCAGACTCAGGTTTTCTTTCCCATGTGCCTTTAAAGTTGGTGAATGCCTTCAAGTTTCAAGGGAGTAATCCAGATAAAATGAAACCCAACACCAGAATAAAGTGAACACAAACTAAAGGTGTGTTTGCAGCAAATGCTGCAGGCAGGGCAAAGCTTTTTATCTTCTGGGTCTTCCTGAGATACTAAAGAAATTATGTTTGCTTCCTCTGCATCTACAGCTGTACTAACCCCACTGGTCCAATAGCATAGATCTTCACCTGGCTTTTCTCAGTGCTTGATCCTCCCTGGCAATCTCTGTTCCAATAGCTCTCAGATGTTCTCCTCCTGCACTCAATTTCCCTCCCAACCTCTTGAAATCTTAATCTGAAACTTTTTAACTTCAGAGCTATTAAAACCATTGACTGGCCCATGCAGAACAGCACTTTTTCTACCAATGCCTGCTAAATATAAAACAAATGTTAAATCCATTTTTAGGTTTCTAATGGCTTAAGAATTAGAGTGGCCACTTAAAAACTGCCAATTTCACTTGAAATAGGAGAGGTTTCCTCAGAAGCTGCAATAATCCTTTGTGCCTTCCTGTGCTTTTTACAAGGCATATCTGGAACACTATCAGTTCTGGAGGAATGGTATTTGCTTCAATCATGTCAAAGCTAAAAGCCTCAAGTTTGCAGTCCACATAATTTAGCTGATTTTCAGAGCATGCACAAATCTGTCTACCTGAGAATCAGGCCTGTTGCTTAGGTGCCTATAGGCTCTTAGGTTTAGGCATCCAACACAGAAAAGAGGCTGAAGAGACACCATCAAAACTCCTTCCATGCCCAGTGGGCCCAGCTTGATCCAGAAAGGAAGAGTGATGAGCCTAAAGGGCTGGTTGGGGGGGGGCTCAGGAATACAGGTTACTACTTCAAGAAGCAAAGTGTCACTTGACTGGAGACCTTCAGGCTATGTAACCCAAAACAGGCACCACCAAGAGTCTTCATCCAGCTCCAGAGCAGTACCCAGCTGCACCTTCACTGAGATTGGTCTCAGCAGGATGAGACAGGCAAGAGCAGCAGCTGCAAATGCTTTTCCATAATATCCAAGTCTTACACTTCTGTGCCTGTTTTCTCCTCTGTGCAGAGGAGAGAAAACTATGGCCAAGATTCCCAGCAGCTCCAAACAGTCTCTCAAAATACCCTCACCTTTCCAGGAACCATCACAGACACTGTTAGAGCAATAACTGGAGAGATAAATGAGAACATGACCCCAGCCTGATTTAATTTTACACCACTAGGCAAAGCTCTTGACTCTGCTGTCTCCATGACCTACTTTATTGTTGATTTCTTTTCTTCCCCCTCCCAGGAAATTGTTCATTAGGGATGAAATCACCTGGCTTACAGTAACAGGGCACTGTGCAAAGTATCTGTGATAAAGCTGAGAGAGGAGCATTCAATAAATACATCAGAAAGACCAAAGCTACAACTAACTGAGGGGCTGCAGGGAAGAAGCTTAGGTAGGATGAAGGCAAAGAAGATGGAAGGGCCAAAGCCTCTACTGGTGTAAATAGCTCAACTCCACTGAGTTCACTGTGCCAGCTTGTACCTGCAGAGAATTTGGATCTACCAGTTGACTCAGATGCAGTTGATATTTTAGCTTCTCAGGTTAGAGCTAGTATTTTCTTTGTGGCAGAAAATCAGTAGCTAGATAAACCACTGTGGACAAAACTAGATCTGAGTAACTGGTGCATGCAACTACCTTGGCCTCCCTTTCCTCCTCCTAAATCTGACACTGAAAACACCTAACAACTTGGAGGAAAAAATGTTAATGAAAACTATAAGAGAAATAGAGGGTTTAGGATCATTTTAGGGCTTGACTTTCATTATTTTATGATGTACTAAAGGTTTTTCCACAAATTATAATATTTATATATATAAAATACAAGCACAGTTTTCTCTCTGTATTCTTCCCTCTTCAACATCATAGAGCTACCATCTGCTAAGTCCTCTTACTGAGCCCTCTCCACAGCTTGCTCTCAACTCCACAGCACTCAGGTGATTGAGGACACTTCCCCAACAAGTGTTTTATTAACTCCTCTGCAGACAAAACCTGGAGCTTTAAAGTTGCTTGTACATTTTTTAAATGAGTATAAGACAAGCTTAACAGTTTATTCAGGGTGGAGATTATCTGAGCAAATCTCACTCTCAGCTCTCAGGTATTACAATGGTAAGAGTGCTACAGAAACAAGTAGAACTGTGTTGTGTTCCAAGCATACTTGTCAACCAAGGGCCACGTGTACACTCTGAGCTGTCCTTGCTTCAGTCTTACCTCTGGTAAAGTGGAACAAGTCCTTCCCAAGTCCTTCCCAACATCCCATTTTTGATTGCCACTGGCAGAAGTAAATGCATAAATGGGTAAGTGCAGTGAAATGGTTAACTGCCTTTTAGGTATTTTTCACAGTTTATGCTGTCCAGCCTCACCTACTGAGGAATAAACCTATGCTAAAGCAGACAACAGATACAAATGAAGTATGGGCATATGATGTGTTTTCCTTGTTTATTTGTTGAAGCTTGGGGCCCACTCACCAGCCCAGACATTCATTTTTCAGACTCTTTCAGTTCTTTGATTTGCTAACTAGCAAACTCAACCATCAGGTGGGAGTAGGAATGAGGAGGTGGGAGGCACAGCAGTCAGAAGCTCTTAGAATGTTACTCTAAGAGCTGGAAAATCTGAAAATTGGAAGTTGATTTTAAGAAATTATAGTAAACAAATCTTTTTTTTTTTTTAGGAAGAAATACTGACTGTCTGAGTATTTTATCTTTCAGTTCCTCCTCAGGAGGATTTGGTCAAAATCTCTTTCAGATGTTATATCTTAGAGAAAACAGGCACAAAAAAAGCTAGCTGAAAAAGACAGATATCAGTTTAGCTCCAAGAAGTTCACACTTTGCAGTTTAAAATATTTACTACTCATGTATCACCTTATCATCACAAATTGAGAGTAAATTGAAATTTCATGTAACTGAATAGGCTAATTACATCCAGAGACACACACTTTAAAACCTGGGCTTTTCATGTTCTTAAGTATAAGCAATTAAGGGGAAAAGTAACATTTCAGAATGATATCCTTGATCTAAATTCCTTTTCATTTCCCTGTGAAAGCCCTGTACTTACACAGGACACAACTGAGATTGTCCCTTCTTCTCAGATCCACATCTGTTCTGATCAAATACCTTATGACTTGGGTTTTTGGGGGGCTGTTTTTGCCTTCACATGAAATTAAAATTTTCAAAGTCTGACTATATGATTAACTTTGAAGAAAGTACTAAAAACTCATTTAAAACAAGTCCTAGGGAGCTCTGGGAAATTCTGTATTAGTCTGACCTACTAATTACCATCAGCTCTGCCATATTACTGCCACTGTTCAAAAGTATTTGCCTACAGATCTGAAATCTTTTCAGAATTATTATAATCAGGAGTAAAAAGAAAAAAAAACAATCCCAAATCTCTTCTCTCTTTCATGTGGAGCCACACAGAATGCACTTGCACAGATTTCAAAGTCCATTAAAACATCACCTTTGAAAACAGATGCACACAATCAGGCCCAGAAGTGATTTATGCAGGGAGATGCTCAGAACTGCCAGGAACTATTCATGTTCAAAGCACCCCCAGCAGGCTCAGCCAGGTCCAGTTTGCACCACATGGAATTAGGATTCTTCAGACCAGAAAATCAATAATATAATTAGTAAATGGGATGTTATTCCTCAGAATCTTGCTACAACTTCTCTGTCTTTGATCAAACAGAGCTGCTATCCACATTTAATGTTAATTAATGGAAATACATGGGATAAAGAAGTTATTTGAACAATTATCTTCTTATGTACCATGAAAATGAAGTATGCAATAACCAATTACGTTTATACCAATGACTATTCTTTAGGGTACTCTAAGAAGACAACATTAAGATTACAAGTCAACTTCAGGTACACTTTCTCCTGCCTTACAGCAACACTTCTTGGAGCTGGTGTGTGTACAGCAGATGCCTCAGCTCACTAATGAGTTATGTCTTGTTGGTAATAGCAAAATCTGCAGGTAAATTCTTCCTCTGCTTTGGACAGCACCAATAGAATAGTTGATGAAATTCACTTCTCATCTGACAGCAGCTGATTGACAGCAAGCCATCACAACTGAAGGAACTGACAAAATAAATAAGGGAAGCTGAGGAGATTAAGCAGGGATTTCAAAGGAATGACTCCAGTCCTCAGAGAAGCATGATTACAGAAGGCCAAAGTATTTCTTAATCTCCTAGGAATGCAACATCTTGCTACCAATCACTTTGTCTGTCTCAGGCCACAGCTATTGAAGAACATTTCTATTTAAAAATATTCCAATTTGATGTAACATGTCTAAGTAACTTCTTGTGATTGTCAGGCACACAAAGGAAGGCAAAAGGCAATTTTTCATTACTGGAAAATGCCATGGGATCCAGCAGAAACCTTGAATTGAGTTTAATATGTCTGTTTCTAAACAACAAAAAGGAAGGGGAGGATAAATGCATTGTATTAACACCACAGGGCAGGCTCCATAGTTAATATGTCAATGTCAGTTCCCTCCCACTTCCCAAGACATTTTGGCTTAGAATATATATCCTAATGTTCTTAGTATTAGCTATTTGTAGTAAATGAACCCCTGGGTTCAGTAAGACTACTCCAATACCAGGATCTCAATACAAACCTCACTTGTAACCACTTTTTCCAACAGAGATGTGTACAAAAGGAACACTCCCCAAACTATCTGACTTTTCTCTCTAATAAACAGAGAGAAACACCATAATTGTCAGAAATGTGAAGCATTCTTACAGCAGCTCTATTAACTCCACTTCAGACATGCCCCACTGCTCAGCAGCACAGTTGGCAGTATGAGCAGGGAGCTGAAATGTAAGTTAAGGTTTTCAACTACCTAAATTCCTAAGAAACATGAGAGGAAAAACAGTAATACTCCTCTGGCTGCTTCTCTTGCAGTTTGGTTCAGTCTGAAAGACAGTGTGCAAGTGCTGAGAGCAGGATGTTGGCTAAATAGGTGCCACTTGTACTTGCCCCAGATGTGATGGAGCTGGCATGCTCTTCAATACAGAATGATTAATGATAGCTTGCAATCAGCCCTAGAAATCAATTGGCATTGAGTGACATAATGATTCTATGACATCACATAGCCTCACATCTGATGCTGCTTCTGGGACACATTTCTCCTCACACTTCATTTTTGGCACTGGGAGTGGGCTGCATAAAATGATGGGCTTTCTGATATTCATGAACAAACAAGTTTTCACATGAGAGGTTTCTATTTCTTTCTGCCAAATGGTATTTTTCTGTAAGCTCATGACCTCTCCTGCCACCACTCTTTGGCACACCAAAGTCACTACACAAGCAGCTCACAGGGAAAGTTATCTTTTTAAGGTTGGTCTTTTATTTCAGTTCATAATTATGTCAGACTGTAAGAAAAATCAAAGAACAGGAAAGGAAATGCTACTACAAGTAGTAGAACCACAAGTGTTGTGAGCCATGTAAACCTCTTTCCTCAGCTTCACTGTAAGTTGTAACTACCATAAACAGAATGAAACCTGTCTGACAAATAGCCTGAGTAAATATATGTTTGGGGTTTTTTGCAGCAGAAGTTCTTTGGTCCAGTTTTAAGTTGTTCTTTCAGCTGATGCATACATGCACAGCACAGAACATCAGCACCCACAAAGGAAGAGCAGAGGACAGCTTAGGATATGCTACAGAACAAGGCATCAGCTGCTGCTTCTGAAATAAACCATAGCTTAAGTCTTACTACAAGATAGAAAAACATCCTAACTGTCAGAGCAATTTTCCACATGGGTAGTTTAACACCTGAACTATTGCTTATTTTTGCAACTGAACTATTCCCACTTTCTATCTTTCTGTTCTACTTGGAATCAACATCAGTCCTGAGATGTGTCATAAATGCTGTTTGCCTGCAAAAGCCAAAGGTACCCCTGGGGAGAGGGAGACTTTATGAGGAGAGCAGTTCCTTAAAAACACTTAACAATAGAAAGGTAAACACAGTAAACACCTGGCTTGTAAATAACTGTAGGCCTCAGACAGTATAACACTAGACTGCCTCTGACTTAACATTGTAAAGATGGAGTTATTAATTTTAATCACATGCTACCATCATTTTCAGCTTTGCCTATGACTATAACCTTACAGGCTGTTACCAGCTACCTCAGGAATGCAGCAGAAGTGACAACCTTCTAATGCCTTCTGCTTTTCATGGGAACACCTGCCTAAGTAGCTTTGCTTCTCAGGTATTTTTAAAGGGGTTTCATAGTTCAATAGCAGTGCACAAAGGAAGTTTGATTATTAAATGAAAAAAAAACCAAACAGGCAACTTATTTAAACTTTTCCTTCTGGAAAATTAGTATATTAAATTTTCTATGCTCTAAGAGAAATCAAAACCAAATTGTGATGTGTAAAAGAATAATTTATTTCCAATGGTTAATCCTTCAAAAAGCCACAGGGAAAGACTCAGGATATAGAAATCATTAATGGAAGAGTGATTGCTAAGTTCTGGTCCCTGAAACTAAGAAATAAGGTTACAGCTGGCTCCCAGAAGCTGGTATATCCTGGCTGACCTACCAAGAGGACTGCCACTCACATTGCCACTCTGAAAAGGCTCTTTCAGAACCTAGTCAAACTGCTGTCATAGGAAAGAGTTTGATTATCGTTTTCTATTTAAATGGCTCCAGTTAAAGATTTCCACCTGATGCCTAACTTCAAGTTAGATTCATAACTGAATCTTATCTTTCAAGAACCAAGTGAATATGATGTTCACACCACCACCACCTCTCCAGTGCCCAGTTCAGAGGGACACACAGGAAAAGAAGCTGGCAGCGAGAGGCTGACTCCTAACTCCAAAGTCCAAACACAGCCTACAAGAGGCTGAAATCCCAGCCCCTAGCAAAGAAAGCACCAACTGCCAACCCAGCCTCTAAGGAAAAACAACCTCACAGAAGCCTAAAGCTTCCCACAGCTGTGCTGGGTGGAACCCAGTACCTAGCTATCCTCATTACTGCTCTGGAAAGCAATGCTCACTCCATCACCCTCTGCTGCACGTGGATAGTGGCACAGAACCTTAAGGATGCTCAGTGGCCATAGGTTTGTTTGCAGAACATTATGCTGAAGAAATATAGCTATAACACTGGTAACATGAACTTGTTTTCCTTTACCTTACTAATAAGGAGTCCTAGAGAGTATTGGAGACAGCAAACCCACAGGTAGGAACTCTTACTCTTTCTGATTTGGGTGGTAAGCCAAAAAGTTATTAGGCATCAGGCCAGCAGGAGGAAACAGGGATAAGTAAATGAATGAGAGCAGAGGTAATCATAGCACTTATTTGGATTAGATGCAGATCACCAATGAACTCTTTTGCCACTGGTTTTCTCCTAAGGGAAATCTCACTTTCCCAGCTTTAATTTAATCATGGGGAAAATATGTCAAGTATTGATTATAACTAGAAACTAAAGTATTCTACAAGCATGCACACATTAACACTATCACTCTGACATGACCTGGAAGAAATCCTCTGTTTGCCTTTCTTCATTCCAATTCCCACTTCTTCTAACAGCTTGTCTGTATGAGAACACAATGTTCAAAGTTGTAAACATCAGTTTTAGTGATGAAAAAGTCCAGGAGGGAATTTGTAAAAGCCATTCAATTCATGTTGCTCGTGATGCTGAGGGTAACTAAAAGATACCTTCCAACTATGAAAGCAAAACACAATAAAGCCTCTGAGGAAGTACTGCAGATTAACACTGATTTCCATTTATTGCAGCCTGAAATACTATTTCAGTCAAGTCTAGAACTAGGCCATTTGGCTGAAACACTCATGAAAATCCTAAACTGGTGCTGTTTGTTCCTGACCCCTCAGAATGAAAAGCAGCAAGGGACACACATCTACAATGCCTCAGCCTGCAAAGCAGGAACAGGAAATTAATGGATGGCAGATTTCTAAACATGACCTTCTGCCACTGCCTCCACACCTGCTCACCCCAGGCCACCTTCTCTGCTCTGTAGCCTTTTGTCTGTTCCAGATCACATTGACATCACCTTTTGAAACCTGCCAGTAGCAGAGGAAGGCAATCTGGAGTTTCACTTCCCTCAGAAAGTTCTCAGAATGTCAAGAATTTCCCATTTTCCTTAGAAATGAATTCAGACCTTGTAGAGGAGAAGTAATAGTGAGTGCCTTTGCCACTCACCTATGTAATAATGCTAGATAGTATATAGCAGTCCCTTAAGTCATTTAGGGAGGCAGAAGTTCAAAACCCTGACCTGAATCAAGAGGCATTTGAAAGTGAGTCCATTCCCTTCCCAGTGTTGGCAATTTGAGCTGAACAGCCTGTCTCCCCCTCACTAGAAATTCACTCTTGTCCAAACCAAGATGCATGCTCTGACAAAGAGAGAGCTTCTATTGACATCATCTGATTGAGGAAACCTTACCAATGATCCCTCCTCCTTCCTCATTGTGATTAGCAATATCTCATCTCTGCACCCCTACCTCAGGCTCCTGTTGTTTTCAGTGTGACACTCCAGATGTGTGCTCCCAAAGAGCAAACTCATTCAGCCTTCTGCATGAGTTGCCTGCCACCACTCTGATGACATAGTTCATTCATTGCCCCTTGTTTTCTGCCTGCTTCTCACTGGTCAGTGTTCTGCTAGGCTATGAACCTCCCACAGCTATAGACTCTTGTGAAACCACTGTTACAACCATTATTTTTGCTTTACCTGCATCCCTAGAGATCTGCAAGTCACAAGACTCTTCTACCAAGCTCAAATAAGAACAGCTATGTTTCCAGAACCTTCTTCTATTGAACAAAAGGCCACATGCAACACTCCTTGTCTCACTGATGACACTCAGCAGCTTAACAGTTCCAGTTAGACTAAATCTAACTTTACAGTCTGGTTTTATACCTGGGTTCTACCTGACTGGGAAAAAAGTAGAGATTAATAGCATTAGGCCTAAACCTGTGGCTGCAAAATGTGATCTCTGCATTCAGTAGGAAGTGTCTGCCAAGCCTCATCAACCACACAAAGGTAGAAAGAGTCAGTGTCAGCTAATGCTCTGGTCCTAAACAGATAGAAAAGTTCAGGAACCCACAGACTACCACTGAAGGCTCCCACTCTGCCAAGTGAAGTTCTTTCATGATGCACAATCTGCACATCTCCCATTTTGACCATACTGCTATAAGCAGATGGTGCAAACACAGCCTGGAAGCATCTCCTAGCTTGGGCTTACTGTCACAGAGCTGGACTAGAATCTCTCCAACTAGCTCTGCCTATTTATCTCTGCATAGTTGATCAGGTCACTTGCATCTTTGCAAAACAGTGCTCCTATGTGCTGGTCTAGACAGAAACATTTTTAGCAGTTCATAAACTTAAATCTCTGATCTTTTTCTTGTCTTCTGGACCATTAACACCCCTGTCATCAACCTGCACAACCTGCTGTTACATTTCCTCCCCAGGGCATTATTCTACCACCTGGGATTTACACTTCTGCTTGCTGCCATTTCACCCAGTAACTCTAGTTCTGTCCAAAACTACTCTGAGCTTTTGATTATGGTCTACTCTTTCTCCAAATCAAAATGCAATTGACATACTCCTAAGATACCATGAACTTGGATAATATATTGTATTTTCTTATCAAGCACACTGGATATCAAACCAGCCCCAAAGCATTGCCCCAAAGATACAAAATAAAGATACAAAATAAACAGCCACAGTCTTGTATTCTGATTTTACACAGACATACACTTGTAACATCCTGAAGTAACATTTTTCCTCCAACAACTCCAGTCACCTATAAAAGGAAGCAGTAGAGAGAATTCCTGAATATTCTGCCCATGTTTTTGGTGTGAGTTACTAAGTAATGACATTGTTAGAGCATTTAACGTTGGCTGCTCCTTTAGCACCTGTCCAGCCAATGCCTGACAGAAGAAGATAAATACATTTATAATACACAGCAAAGTGAATAACAAACTTTATAGAGTTGTCTCTGACAAAACTGACAAGCTGTAGCTGGCAGCTCTAATCAGCTCCCTGCTGAGCCTGGGAAATTGGAGGGAACAGAGCCCTGACCTTTCTGATGAATTTCTGAAGGAAGGTTAAAGTTTTGTTTACTTTTTCTAATGGGAAGAGGGATCAAGTTCTAAGACCTTTGGATAACAGGAAGATTCCTGCACAAGAGCATTGTACACCTTATTTAACCAAGTAATTATTGGCTTATCTAAAACTCACTTTTCCAAATAAAGAGCTATGGTCTAATGATACAGGGGAGGAAAAACCTCTCAGGTTTAATGCCACAAGTCACTGCCAAGTGCTGAAGGTGTACTGGATAGGATTTTCACTCCTTGAAACGTGGAAAACAGTAGAATACAGCTTAGGTCTAATTTTTACACATCAGTGCTTCTTAAAACCACCAATCTACTATTGTTTTCTGCAGCAATTATTCAGCTCTTACTTGTTTTGTATGGAAACACTGATTTTTGACATGCATTTGCTTAACTAGCACCAAGAAGACAAATGCATGTGATGACTAATCATCTGATCAGATATTTCAAAGTTATAATTGATTATTTTGCAGTATGAATAAAATCTCTGGCATTAGCTTTAAAAGCTACTGAACATCTGCTCTCTTGCAATGAAGCTCCTTGGAATCATGTCTGAGGATAGGAGATGCAGCAGCACTTTCCCAAATGTTTCACTGTATGGTTTACACCTCTCTGGAGCCACTACCTAAACTGACACCACAGGGAGCTCAGGTTTTCTAAAAAGCCAAAATTATTTGTTGATTAACAGTACTGTATCACCAAAGTATCTGTTCATGTTGCCAGCTCAAGTGTCTACCCCACAGCAATGGCTGAGAGGCCTCAAGAATTTGGGAAGGTTGGTGACACATGAATCAAGACCAAGGAAAGTTTCACAGTAAAACTACAAAAGTTTTTGCTTCTTCATAATCTAATTTACTGATCATTTTTCTGTCTGCTAAACTTCCAGAAAGTGAGTCCCTACTTTTCAAGCACCACCACACATACTCCCACACCTCCAGAGGTGTTTGCTGAACCAGGCACTGTACAATTTCTCCAACAACACTGAAGGAATTGAAGTATTGATTTTTGCCAGAAGAGTACAGGATACACCTGAATGTCCATCAAACACACTTGCACCAGTAAAGTTGTTCCAAGTGCCAGTTTGTTTTTTAACTTCCCTTACAGTTCTACTTCAACAACTTCTACTTTGTATCAGTGGCAGACATTGCCATCTAGTTATAGATCTGGACCTTCCAGCTACAGTCATTGTTCTTCCAGCATTATATGACCATTATATACATGTATAATGCATACACATAACCATGATATAACCAGTTCCTTCTGATTCACACCAGTGGAACTGTTCAACAGGACCAGTTATTCACTGGGAAGATGACAAAACCTTACTGGCACAGAAGTGTTTCCACAATCCTCATACCAGAAAGGCTCTGACTAGAATTGCATCTTCTCTCTTCTGACCTATTTAGTTAAGATGTTCAGATGCTTTAATGGTAAGGAAAAGTTCTTCACACTTCCCTTGGGAGACACAGACAGAAAGCAGAATCCTCTCCCTTACTTGCTGGCCACACTGCTGGGGATGCAGCCCAGGATATGACTGGCTGCCTTCTGGCCTCTGAGCACACATTTGTGAGCTCATGGCCAGCTTTTCACCCACCAGTACCCCCAAGTCCTTCTCCACAGAGCTGTTCTCTATCACTATCTCTATCCCAGCCTAGATTGGTAGCAGGGGTTGCCCCAACCCAGGTGCAGGACCTTGCACCTTTGTGCAAATGCTCTGTCACATCTCTCCTTTTCATTCTTGTGTTACTTAAACTTTATTGGAGTAATGAGACAAACTGACCTGAATGCTTGATTCACATACTCCAGAGTGCTCATTATCCATTACATAAGTTTATTATCCATTTCTATTCTAAGGTAAACAATTTCTAGCTCTTCAACACAGTCTAAACAGTTTTGCTACATTTCAAAGCATTCCTGTCCCATCTCTCAAACCCATTCAGCTGCTATAGCAGCATTTCCAAACTTTCATTGAAAAATACATTTCAATTCTTTTTGGAATATGTTGGATTCATTCAAATGCAAAGGACTTTAATTTTAACTGGAACTTTTAGAAGTGTTAGATGTGCTCCTAACTCACAGCACCACAATATCCTCCTTACCTGCTACCACAGTTTAACCCCAGCCAGCAATTAAGCACCACACAGCCACTGATTCACTCCCCTCCTCAGAGTGGGGGGACTCCAACTCCTCCCAGTTTAGCTACTGGGCATGACATCACAGCACAGAATACTCCTGTTTGGGTCAGCTGTCCTGGCTGTGTTCCCTCCCAGCTTCTTGTGCACTGCCAGTCTCTGCTGCAAGAAGCTGCTAAGTCCTTGACTCAGCATAAGCACTGCTTAGCAACAACTAAACCATCAGTGTTATCAGCATTGTTCCCATCCTAAATCTGAAACGTGGCACTGAACCAGCTACCAGAAAGAAAATTAACTTTATTCCAGCTGAAAGCAGGACATTTGCCTAAGGATGTGAGCAGATTTCTTGGATTGCTTCAAAGCTTCAGTAGAATGACACTGATTCAGTTAAGCTAAGGATCTCAATCCCTGTGACTTAACACTGCAAGAAATGCACTTGGAAAAGCTCTACTGCTGTAGGCACAGAACAGCCTCATGGTTTAACACATTATTTTCAACAGCTGCAGACTGGAATAACCTCAGACTGGAGGAGTGTTCCTTCTTGGTTAGTGAAATCAGAATCAGCTTCCTGAATCTGAATGTATGATGTATAGGTCACCTCCTTTTTTGCATAGAGAGCATATATATATATATATATATGTATTGTATATATATATACACACAAAATCACTCTAGTAGCAGTCTCAGGGAACAAAAGCAGTAAAACATTTCCTCAGGGTAAAATACAGCTCCCAGGAGTCATAAAGCCTGAAGCAAAAGGTTATTTTACCCAAGACATCTGCTGGATGTTTTATTATTCTTGGGAAGGCTGCAGTGGTGTTGTTCTAATATGCTGCTATTCCAACACATGAGCCCTTTGCAGACCTTGGATGCTAAATGTCCTTAATGACACCAATGGGCAGAAAGGGAAGCAAACCAGAGAGGAAGTCAAGACAAGTGCAGAACCATTTCACGTTTAGTGAAGCAGAGTGAAGGATGATGGATGGAGATAATTACCTGCAATTTGTATCTGAGACAATCTTTCCAACAAAACACAAGCTTTTAAAAGTCCAAGGTGAGATTCTAGCTGGTGGTAATTAGCAGTAGGTAAAGCACTAAGTAGCTTAGAGCTTAGGGGAGTGGAGCAGACAAGTGCTGGTCAGTATGTTAGTGTTATCTGTGTCAACATAAGATGGGGATAACAGCTAAGAAAAGCTGCTTTCTGCTTGAAGATCAACAGCAAGGAAGGAAAAGGATCACCTAGGACTGAATCATAAAGAAATAAGATTAAGAAGGAATTCCAAAATGGATAATGAAATGGAATTCCAGTGGAAGCTTTGACAAGATCTACAAAACATATGGGAAGCTGAGAGACAAACAGCACAGTCACCTAGTCAAAACACTAGAAGTGTCAGCAGAGAGGCAGCACACATTGTCTATGGAAATTCCAACAGGATAACATTTCCCTACTGTCTAAAACTTGGATTTGGAAGGACACTCACATTCCCAGCTGAGCTGATTGTCCACAGCACCAGGTACTGCATAGAAGATGCATGAACAAAGTGTAATATCTATTACTTCTCCAGTTAAAAGAATCCATAGCAATAGCACAACATTCTCTAGCATGTCTAAGCTCCATGAATTCTGACATGTCTGTCCCCACACCTTGCAGCAGGTACTGCTTATAGGAAATGGGCTGAGTATTTTGGATGACAACCCTAAGGAAGTTAACAATCTAAGCAGCAACAGGAAAACAAGAACTTGAATGCTGAGCCAGGAAGTGATAGAGGTTCACAGAAGCTGAAGGATGGAAGTATTTGATATGACACTTCAAGATAACTTAGGTGATTAACCCAGGCAAAGGGGCTCATCCAGAATGAATTGTGTTCTTTCTTCTCCTGTCCTACACACTAATATTCCTCCTTCCTGGGATGCTGTACATGACAAATGATATCCATGCCTTAGTGGAAGAAGCTGAAGTGAGAGCAGATTCTGAACTGTGAGGCTCAGACCTTGTTTTGAGCCAAATCACCACCACCAGACTTATTCCTGCTTCATTATTATTTCTATGGAGTAGTGCACAAGACAGAGAGGGATGGAGCAGTCCCATGCTATGCAGTAGTGACAAGCACACCCACAGGCACAGAAAATTCTTCTTTGTCCAATTAGTATCAACATGCCTTACTTCCAATGACTAACTCTGTGCTTACACCTACGTGATGGAGACACAGATCTATCTGCATCGGTGACTTGAAGATCACTCTTCCTCCTTTGCCCAGCCCCAAGGAATGCAAAACATAAGCAGGAAGGAGGAAAACAAACAAACAAAAAAAGCAGGATCAGGATGCAGAGCTCAGATGCTTCTTCAGCATTGTTCCATCATCTTTCAGCAGCCAGGAGCAACTGGGGGGCAACTCGGTCCCACAGAACCAAGGACACTGGTCTCCCGTGTTACTGTGCCTATGAAGCCCTGGAAGCAAGGACATCTTCAAGCTCTCAGTGAGAGCACTTTTTTGTTGAAATATCATTCCTCACTGTTTGGAATGAAACCCATTATTACCAATTAACCTGCTGTGAACCCATATCACTGGCTGAATTGAGCATAATTATTCAGCCATAGTAATAGCTAAAGTAAATTCTGGCAATCTCGGCTAACATTGACTTCTCCTCTGGGAACCTTTTCAAAGATGCCACGTCCTTGCTTATGTTTTACACCCCTTTTGTGCTCAGCTGCAACTGAAAATGTATCATTATGACTCATTTCTTCCTGGTTTGTGATGTTTTCTTTTTGCTTGCACAAACACCTATAACTTCTCCACTGAAAAATTACCTCCACGCCTTCAGAAACCTGATTTCCCTTCACGTTGGAGCATCAGTAGTAGCCCATGGAAGTTGTCTAAAAATACACTTTTAAATTAGTTGTTACTTTTCATAGCTTTTTAACAACACAGCCTGATGAACCACAGCCCTGTGAGCAAATGCAGGCATAAATCTTGGTTGGAATTTATTTCAGGTTGTCAAATGTAATTTACTAAGAGAACGTCTGCCAAAAAAGAATCCAGAGGCAAACCTAAGTTGTCATCTTAAATTAAGTGTGGTTCCTTTTTTGTTAATCTTTCTACATAAAAGGTTGTAAAGTAGTGCATTAAAGATGCAGCAGGCCTCCTTCCTAATAAAAAGGCAGAGGTGGAAAAAAAAAACTGAAGTGAGAATGTTTCTCTGGCTGAGGGAACATGTGCTCAAGACAATTAAGTAAATGCTCCCATGCCCTCTGAGAGCTGCAGCCTTCTGATTATTCTTAGGCCACATGCAATGTGGGAAATGAGCAACCTCAATACTGAAGAGGAAGAGCAGGAAAACATCTGCATAAGCTTGGCATTAGTCTGTTGCAATGGAGAATTACTCAGAAGGGCAAGCAATACCTACTGTGATAGCCCAGCTGGCTGCTAGATAGATCATGTCCCCTCCAGACTCCACTGGAACAACTGATTTCATTAATGACAGGCTGGATTCTGGTTCTCACTGAAGAACTCTTACTTCCATAGTCAAGAAAGCCTGAACTGTTAAAACAGTGTCAAAACCTTTGAGTCTTTGCACTGCTACCCATCCCCTCACCACAGTCAGGTTGTTCTTGCCTTCAGGCCTCCCTTGCCCTCTAAACTAACCCAAAAGGCCTCACTTGCAGATGGAGAATTTAGAGACTGCATGCAGAAGCAGAGCATGGGTGGCCTACAGCAGTGCTGTGATTGCTCATGCAATTTGGGTATGAGCATGGTTAGTTAAAACCTAATTAATCTGCAGGCAGGTATACATCCCTAGTGCTCCCTTAGCAGCTTCTACAGCATGCCTCTCTCTGCCCAGTTCTCAGGTTTGAAACTGGTCTAGGGATTCCTGGAGGCTGAAGATACCTCTGTCAGTGAAAGGTCATTCAGAAGACAGACAAGCCCTCCCTTACTTGACTGAAATGTGCTCTACAGAGCTCCATAATTAAACTTGAAAACATCCAGGAGTCAAACTGAGCTCAGCAATGCAGATTTGTTACAGCTTCTACCTAAAACCCCAACTTTTTAGCTGAAATTCATGAAATGTGTGTTTGCAGGCCCACAGGTCACTCCCTTAGCCTTTAATAGAACTGTCAGCCACGCTCCTTTGCTGATCAAGCATCTCATTTCTGATCAGGAGCTAAGGTCTCTGGTTATGAAGAGAGGACCTTTATATCCCTTCTACAAACAATATTGACCAACAATATTGTCAGTCACTGCAGAAAAATGAGTGTCCTACAAGACTCTTCTATCTCCAGTGCTCTAAATGCTGGGGCTAAGCAAGTTAGAGGCACAGGCACTCTGGTTTTAGTCAGATTTATATGCACCTCTGCTATACCCTTGACACTTTGCATAGATTAAAAGACAATATTCTACACAACCAATTAAGATCTTATCATATTAATTGAACTGCCATTATAACATTACCACAAGCCACCTAAGGAATCACTATATGATAACTTGCTCTAAACCAGTTCACTGACCTACCAGATGCCTGCAGAAAAGGTAGCCTTGGCAGTAAGTGTGCCTTGAAAGCTCAGAATTTGACAAGGAATTCCTGAAATTAAGGAACTTTTTCCACCTACATGAAGCCTCCAACACATGTGTATTTATTAGATGAGGGGAAAACAGGCAGGATTTTTTCTTTCTGAAAAACACCTTTGAAGGTTTAAGTGATGTCTATACACTAGAGAGGGGGGGGAAAAAGAATATGAAGCTGCTACACTCAGTATATACACAATTACCCCTCATCTGAGATGAGTAAGACTGCTTTTATAGGCTAAAGATCCATGCTTTTATTTAGGATGGGATTAAAAAAAAATCAGGTACAAGTCAGAAACCTGAATCAGGGAGCTCTGATTCTTAATCCCTTCCATTTGAGCCAAGAACTTTAGTCCCTGGGTTGACCTACACTATTTTCTCATGTTTTAACCTTGTATTTCCTGGAAACAGCATTTTCCTGTTTCACTGCCCCATTCCCAGTCAGCACTAACAAGCTGAACACTTACCAACATGGTGCTGAACCTTTCCTCTCCTTCCCTTTGTACCCTGCAGTTGTAATGTCCATTTTGGGCAAAGGGACAGAGTTCAGAATCATCAAGGTTGGAGAAGACCTCTAAAATCATCAAGTCCAACCATCAACCTATCCCCACCATGCCACTAAACCAAGCTGCTTCTGTCTCAGACACCCTGCATGAAAGGAGCCTGTTCATACACTTAAAATGATAGTGGATATCATGGAACTTGGAAGCCCAAGAGCTTCAGGAACAATTTGGCACCTATTGACAGTTACTGCAGCCTATCATGCCATGGCACAGGGTGGAGGTACCCAGGCTTTGCAGGCAGACAGCTATTTTCTGCTGCTTCCAAAACATTATGCATCTTCCCAGCATCTTGTGGTGATCACCACTTGAATCTAAAGGTAAACCCAAACACTAAGGATAATTGTTAAAAGCCCAGCATAAAGAAAAAAGGCATTCTTTGAGAGGATCTATAAGCAACTGATACCTTGATTCTGTGGGAAATTCCCCACTGGGTTGCATCAGAACTACAAAAGGCAAAAGATTGAAGTTAGTGGTTACTGTCTTAACTTTTGACAGCACTAAATAACATTTTTTTAAAATACAGGATGATTTCAAACATGTCCCAACTGGTGGCTTGAAGGTGTCTACAAGCTGTTTACAGTTGTCTTGCAACATGCTGAGTTCCTGGGAAGACTCATGGAACTGAGATAATTTAAGTACTTAACACTTTCCAAGACTGAGAACTCACAAATTTTCTGTCAAAATCCATTGCAGCAAATATGTCAAGCAGCTTCCTCCACTTTTACCTCAATTGCACATACTAAATGCAGTCTCTTCTTTCCATGCTGAACCATCCACGTTACTAATTCTCATACACAACGTTAACATCCAACTAAAACTCTAACAAACATCTGACTGGCACCACAACCAAATCTCTTTGGAATGTCACTGAGTGATAAATGAAATCAAGTCTCCCTCCCAGCTTGTTTGCTGGTCTCTGGCTTTTATATTATTGATGGAATGGCTATTACCTGAATTTTCACTTATGCAGTACAAAAATCTTAAGCTCCAGTCAAAAGCTGTTTAATTTCCAATCTCAAGTCTGAGGCATTGATTTCAGGACAAGCACCCCTGCTGAATAAGCCCATTTATTACCCAAGTGACACACAGGAGACTTCACCAATAACAGATGGATAACACCAAGATCTATAAGGTCACAGTAATAATGCTATACCATGATGTAAATCTCAAGTTTCTCTGACACAACAGATCAGGTTCTTCAGATAACCTGTTCCTTCCCACCACCTCCTAACACAACAGCTTCTGCCTACATCTCATCTCTTGTTTTCTCTTGCTTCCCATTTTCCTTTTCCTAGCTCTGGCTCTGCTGTTCTGCTCCCTACCTTTCACCATCAGCCTGTTTAACACATTAACCTCCCAGAAAACTAGACATTGTTTTCCTGGCACATAGTATTTTCTCAGTGCTCTGTCATCTGTACCAGCTGCCTGCATGCAAAGGCTCCTGCAATGCACAAGGACCTCACATTTGCCTCCCACCTGAAAGCCCTGGAAACCACAGCAGAGAGTGGCAGGTCTGGCACCTTTAGCTTCTTCACTATTGAGCAGTGTTGACACAAAGTACTAATTACTTGGTAGAACACAGTTCTCAGTGTATGAATTGCAGAGAACTGAAGGTTAGATATTTCACAGAATCACATCTGTTCATAATTCCTGGTTTTCCAAATGCCTTGTGGTCAAGCTCTCCCCATAGCTGTAAACACACTACTTGTACTGCCCACAGCCAGACATGCACCTCTGTGTGCCTCTTGATTACAGACTTCACTGGGAAACAAGTTCTATTAACAACTCCAAGTGAATCAACTTTTTTTCCTTCCTATTTTTATATGGTAAATGCAGTAGCACTGAGCAGAACACAACTACAACCACTTCAGCCTCTCATAGGCCATGACAGAGGAGC
Organism: Galbula dea; assembly: GCA_013399015.1. Classification (NCBI taxonomy): domain Eukaryota; kingdom Metazoa; phylum Chordata; class Aves; order Piciformes; family Galbulidae; genus Galbula; species Galbula dea. Next base: position 454,534 of record VWZX01000349.1, on the reverse strand, counting down.
TCAGGAGACTTTTACAAGCAGGGAGAAAGCCTCTAGAGTGCAAGAAAACCATAGACTTCATGAGGTTGACCATTTTTTGTCTTGAAAGAAAATACATTTTCCTCTGGTGTAATTCTCATGCCACACCAGCAAGAGGAGACAAGCTTGATGCAGCAAGAAAAAGTACAAGATGTTGCAGAAACAGAAAGACCATTCCTGTGTTATGAGACCTGTAAGAAAACTTAGGTTGGGCAGTCCCTAGAAGACAGTGTACCTAACACCTGTAAATCCCTACAATACACATTACAGGTAACAGCTACGTTCCAGCAAGGTTTGTATTTCATTTTGTGCAGGTTCCCCCTTTACACAGTGTATGCTGTCAGCAATCATTTTCTGTTTACTATGCATAGCAATTCTTATGCTGTGTCACTTAATACTTTCTCTCTTTCTACCAATGAAAAGGAATGCACAGTCCTAGTCTTGCTCTGGGTAGTGCAGGGAGGAAGATGGGAAGCCAAGAAAATGTGTCTTCTACTGAAGAACTGCAGGCAAGCAGAACTCCCACAGACAAAGTGAGGCACACTGAAGAGCATAAAGGTCTGCACTAGCTGCAGTGGGACAGGAGAACATTTGCAAGGGAATGAGCCACATCTAAAGTTGCTCATCACCATAGTTATGATGCATTCTTTACTTGCCTTAACCTCTGCATGACACATGGCCATCATTTTCTTCAGCTCCTCAATGTCTCACTACAACATCATCTACTTTTGGAGGGGCAGGAACTGAGGCAGGATATTTTCATACTCACTTATAGCTCCACAAGCCATTGTGAACACTGCCTGACTGCAAACATGAGCTGTGATTCAGCTAGATACTAAACTCCAGGCCACAGCATAAGCTTTTTTAGCAGGGGCAATGAAGCTGGTTTAAGTCAGGCATGGAGCATGAGAGCTTCCCTGAACCCAGCCCAAACAGCAGAAATTCTCTTTCAGTTCTGAAGGTCATGACCATTTCAGTGCCATACTGCATTTCCTGCTGGGCTTTCACACCTGATACTCTGGCTTATTTTTGTTACCAGTTGCAGCACTGTGAACTGAAAAGGGAAGTTTTTACTTTTCAAAAGCCAAGATGCCACCAAAACCAACCTGGATTTTTCAGTTTGAATAATCTTTCCTTTAGGAGAAAGAGATTTAACATCAAAACCACCACCCAACTCTTCTATCTGAACAGAGCAGGTATACTAAACATCATTGTGCCAGTAAGCTAATACTTGTGAAGATAATGCAGACAAAGTTTCAAAGCTTTACCTCAGGACTGTAGGAAGCAAGAGATAAGTGCAGCACAGGAAGAAACAGCTATTGAGGTGGATACTTCTCTTGCTAAGAGCCATGATGGAATTTCACCCTTCCCCTTCTTCACTTTTTTTTACTCCCACAAATCAAAAAAAGTCTTACATAAAAAAAATTGGCAAGCCATCAGTCAGAGCAGGCTAATTGCTTTTGCTATTTAAAAAGAAGCTCATTTGAAATGGCTAAAGTGTTGTGGTTTAAAGTAGCTATTGTACATGTGCTTTAATTAATTTCCTCAGGATTTTTGTTACATCTCCATGACACAGCCTAATTATCTGATAATGCTTTTCCCCATGTAGACCAGAAGGACATTGCTACAGCATGTACTTCAGTTCTACTCAAAGAGCCTGCAAAGTGGGAAACCAAAGGACTCAAGGTCTGTCTACTCTGCTATATCACATGTCAGGAAGCCCTACTGCAAAATCTTTTCATTCCAAAGGGATACAAAAGATAATCTGTCAAACATCATTGTCCAACTTATGCATTTTTCATGCTCTTTCAAAGACACAGAGAAAGAGAAAAAGTGAGAGGAAGTGCACACACAGGATTTCATTACACATTTCCCTTCTGGAACCAAAAACCAAACTGCTTGCTTAAACTGATCAGCATCAAGAATGCAAGCAGAGCTGGTTGGCAGTCTCTTACCCTTTCCTTCCATCTCTTTCTAATGCTTGAAATGGGGGTTTTTTGGTAAGTTTAACTCCACAGCACTGCAGGGATGCTCTGTCAGGTTGTTCCCAAACTCAGGTCTAGCAGCTGGCCACATAACTTGGTACAACCAGGACACAAGGCACACCAACTTTCCTTCCCAGAATCCTCAAGTAGCTTTCAGGAGCTGAAGTATGCCTCATGACAAGTAGGAGATACAGGACACAAAAATGTAGCCTGATCTCTGGAAGGTAACAAACAGATTTGACCCACAGGAGGTTGCATTTCTCTCTGTGTTGCTATTTCACAGCAAATTAAAGGTTGGAAACCCCCACAGTGAAGAGTCATGGTAGGGAGAGGTTCCAGGGGGAGTCTTGTTCCTCACAATGCACTGAGAAGAGTATTCTCCATCATACAGGAGAAATGGTCCCAATTTGGACCAACCAAAAGGATGTATATGTATACAACACCCCTTGATTCAATTTCCATTACCTGGAAGGAGAAGCCAGTCTATCAACAACAAATGAGGAACAGGTAAATGTCAGATGGAAAAGAAGGAATAGCTAATGGCTCAGGAATCTGCTTATCCAATAAGTCACTGCAGCTGGTAGGTGAAGGAGCTTGGATCTCAGCTACAGCAAAGGCAATGGGGAAGCCAGCAAAATGAGCTATATAAATAGAGGCCTTAGGGAAAAAGAAATCCTGTAGTTTTTTCTTAATTTTCATTCTATTTAGGAAAACCTCCAGTGAACTCAAATTTTGGCAGTGACTTACACTAGCTTCAGATTAATTTAGACTAAATATAGTAGGTAACAGTAGTGGAAGGCTTCTCTGGTTAAGTTTGCTACAGTAGTAAGCCTGCAGCTGGGCAGGTTTAGGTGGAGAACAGATGAAACAATAAAAGTTCAGTGTCTCCTCACACTGCATGTAGCTTGCTTCACTTTAAATCATTAGCATCCTGTGTATAAACTGAGAGACTCCATACTGCAAACATGATCTACTTGCTTTAGAGTAGAAAGCAAGCTGCAAATGAACGTGGCACTGTTGGTCTAAGCACTACAGAAACTGCTTCAACTGAGTTTGTGTGGGTACAAATCAAACCAAATACTGCACAGCATATGGAATATAACCTGGAGGAGGGAAAGCTGGAGAGACAGCAAACTAATTTGTAAAGTCTAATCTGTGTTTGATGCATACAACTAACTCCCATTAATGTGAAATCAAGTACTATGACACCAAAAAGACTACACTCCAAAAGTGGCTAGCTGCTGCCCACTGCCACCCACTCCTCTGCAGTACCTTCTGCAGGAGCACAACCTCCTGCTCACTGCTTCTGCTGAATTTAACTAGTTAAGCTTGTGCCAGAAAGACTGGCTTCAGGGTGAGCTTGGCATCATTACTAGGTGAGAAACACAAATACTCAGACACCTTTCAAGCTTAGTTCTTGGGCTTCTTGGCCTTAACTTCCAGCTCAAAGAAACTTTGAAGCCAGCAGACAAGTCAACAAATCATATCCCCCAGCCCAGCAGTGTAAGGCCATTTCTCACATGCTTCAATTCCAGACCTACCTTCTCCCAGCAACCAACAGAAGGAGATGGCTGGTCACCACTTTGCTCTCTGCAGGTGCTGGTATGAAGCAATGAGGCTGCAGTTGTATATTGGAGGGATGTGAATACCACTACAACCTCTTGAAGATGATGTACATGAGTATACACACTCAAACCCCTTTCTCTGGTTTAATAGTACTGGTTAAACCATACTTGCAAAGTTAAGATCCAAACCTTCCAGACACTGAACATCTTAAAAGAAATTCTTCCTCCCCAAGGAGATAAACCAGTTCAGTACTTCACCAGAACAGAAAAAGGAAAATGAACATGAGCTGTGCACCTTTTGGATACATTATCTTCCTGTTTCCTTGGACTGTGTGCTTGGCATGGACATGTGCCCTCTCTGGCAGAGAAAAGGCTGTGGAGTGACTATGAGAGCAATAAAACATTGCAGCACTTCAGGAGAAACTGCAAGCAATTTCCATTCTATTGATCTTCTCTGGACACCAGTGACACTGAGTTTGTTTGGAGAACCAAATTCTAGAGCACACTGTATGAAGATGCTCTAGTTCAGCTTGTTTGAGCAACTAAAACAATTCATTTATTATTGCACTCTAAGAGTCAGCAAGGAAATACTCATTCCCAGTTAAACAGGCATATAAACTGCCATACTTTCTAACTGTAGCACATAGCTATAAAACTTCCTCAGCTATAAAAGGTGCAGTTTTTGTAGTGGTTTATAAGATAAAAAAGTCACTAAATTATCAAAACTAGACAATTACAAAACTAAACTTTAGCTAGTTAGAACTCCCTTAACAGTAAAACCTCCATGAGCCAAGCACTTAACTGGTGCAGCAGCTTCAAATGCTGTACAACCCTTCCCAAAACAATCCCCCAAAAGAAACAGAGAAGTTGGTCCTTCAAAATAATCATGATGTAAAACTAGATCTTTAAATGCTGTCTTTAACATGAAACTCCTGACAACAGTAAAAAAAATCAAGATATTAATTTGCTTCTTTTCATAATGCACATTGCTGCTCAAGTAATTTTTGCTGACAGCAAAGTGCCAAGGAACTTTCATGCAAGTTATTTTGAATGAAGACAGCTCTTCTCCAGCTCCTTCACTTGCTTATAAACAAGGCAACATTGGCAGACACACTGGGGGTGTCAGCAATATTTGACCAAAGTGGCTCCCTTGAGTGGAAAAATGTCATTATGGCACAAGAGAAAAATCATTAGCTGATCCATAAATGATTATCTAGTGGTGGGGTTTTGTCACTCTCTTCACCACTGTCTGCAAAATCTGAGCTTGAAAGTAGCCCTAAAAAAGCCATTCTGCCCTTCCAAGTATGAACCAGGAACCTGAATCAGCCTTTCTTGTATACACACATCTTCAAAGCATCAGGACTGTTCTGCTGCATTAAAGATGACAAGACTGGTCCCTCAGTCCTCTGAAACTTGCTGTCCAAAACACTATTTGAACTGTTAGCAAGCACTGACTCATTAACTTTCATTGTCAGACTTTCCCCTACCCTGCTGGAACCAGATAAGTGATCTGACATTCTACATTTTTAATACCTTAAGAAAACTCTTCTGAAATCTGCTCCAAGTGGATCTCTGATTCAGACTCCTGAATATTAAGTTCTTCCTCTGAACTTCAGTTACTTTCTGGCCATTCCAGAGTGATGCATATAAATTAGAGCAGCACCTTCCCATTCCAGTCCTGCCCAAGATCTTATTGGCTACCCAAAAGCAGCCATGCATAGACATGCTCCTGAAAAGCACAGTCCTTTCTTTTCCTCTCTGGCACAAACATGCACATCAGTTCTGCTCTTCTGCTGCTATCATCATGCTCTTCAGACAACACATTTCAAGTCAGGCACACAACTAGGTGATGATTCCAAGGTATTCCTCCAGACCTTGTAAGAGGGAACATCTTGAATTCCAATTCTCCATGTCCTGATTTCTCAGAGTATGGCAGAGTTTAGATAAGAATACATTAAGGATGATGAATGAAGCAAGGTTTGAATCTTTCAATAAGTATTGTTCAAGATGAGTGAGCTGTTTAAATTGATTACTTTACAGAACACTTAATGCTGTGTTATCATAAATCTATACTTCCATGGCAGACACTGTAATTTAATAATGTCATTTAGCTTCTATATGTTTAAGGTGCAACCTTATCTCCTTTCAAATCTATATGGACAGACATCTTCTCTACCTCAAGGAATATGCCATGTAATTCAGAGAAGGGTTGTACAGGAAAAAGCAGAATACTAAGCAGCAAACTGCAAAGGGCATTTGACTCAGAAAATGATCCAAATAAATGGCCAGGAGGTACTTGACATGACAAGCAACAGGCACTCACTTCAAGCAAGTGCTATGACTTTTGTAATAATGATATCTCAACATTAAATTCCTTGGCAAAACAAAATCTTATTCACTGAGCTGCCCTGAAGACTCTCTTTAGCCATGTTTTATTATCCATCACTGAAGGCTCCAAGGAGACCTTATTGTGGCCTTCCAGTGTCTGAAGGAGGCCTACAAAAAAGCTGGGGAGGGACTTTTTAGGAGGTCAGGTAGGGACAGGACTAGGAGGAATGGTTGCAAACTAGGAGGGTTTAGATTTAGATTGGATACTAGGAAGAAGTTCTTCACTGTTAGGGTGGTGAGACACAGGAACAGGTTGCTCAGAGAGGTTGTGGAAGCCTCGTCCCCAGCAGTGTTCAATGCCAGGCTGGATGGGGCTCTAGGCAACCTGATCTAGTGGGAGCTGTCCCTGCCCATGGCAGGGAGGTTGAAACTAGATGATCTTTAAGGTCCCTTCCAACTCTGACAATTCTGTGATTCTAAAATGGCTTAGTAAAGCTAAACTGAATGAGAATATTCAATTACCTACTATAGCATGGGGTGGAAAGACTCCTCACTGGAGTCTCCACAGTGGGAATGCCACATTGTAAGAGCCATATCACAGTGAAAAAAGGAAGAAGCAGAATTTGACTCAGCACAGGTTGCTTTTGTTGCTTCCTCAACTGCCAATTGCTGTCTAATTGATGCACTACTGGTAGACAAACAGGACAAACATCTTCACCTGCTTGCCTGAAAAACTAAACCTCCCTAAACCCACCAGCTAAGCTGTCCCCCTTAGAGCTGTAAGCACTACAGAATACCAATTCATCCCATTCTGCTCAACAAAGAATGTCTTGGAGGTAGAAGTAATATGCTTAGCTACTTCACATCTAGCAAGTAAGTCTCTCCAAGGCCTGCAGTAAGTGGTAAAAAGCAATGGTGATTAGCTGATGGAAGCTGCACTGACAGCATTGTTCTCCAGCTGTTTATCCAAACTGAGCCTCAACAAATGCTGGAGTTAAGACCATTATTTTGGAAGCTCATAAGGACATGGCTCACTATAAGGAGTGATAACTTTATAGCAGTACTACATGAGAAAAACCACTCTCCTGGGATACCCCATAGCACATGCTCTCATTCACAACCAGCAGAATGAGCTATCCTATTTTAAACCTAGATTATTCAAATTCTAGCTGTATTGCAACTTGCTAATCTTCTAAAGAAAAATATTAATTAGATGCTTAATGAAAAATCAATCAAATAGACTTTGGGATTGGAAAAAATTCTTAGCATACTGCCAGATTTCACTAGGTTCTTTTTATTGCTCTTTGGTTGATTTTCTTTCCTCATTTCCTTCACAGCTTCTTTTATTCCTTTCAGAGGGATTGACTGGGTAACTCTAGCCAGCAACACAATCAGCACAGCACCAACAGCAACCAGCTTAGCTCAGGGCAGTAGGAAATCCTATTGTTTTTTACTCCAGCCTTGGAAGATGAAAACACCCAAAGCTTAGCCTTTCCTATGTTTTCCCACTGTCTCCTTACATCAGCAGAATTCACTGCTGAGTAACTTACAATCTGTTACTTTTTCTTAGCAAGTTTGGCTAGCTGCCATTAGAAAAAAAAACCATCACACCTACATGAGAACAGTAAATTGCTGAGGAGACAGTTGATGATTAATGATCAAAAAGACTAATAATGCCCATTTCAAGATTTAAGCAGAGTAACTTGCTTTTAATATGGCACTGGACTGCAAAGCCACAACACCATCCTATGTTTCCAATGCTTAGAGATAAAACTAGATATTGGGGATTTTATCCAAAACCTATTGAAATCAATGCCAATTTCCCCATTGATTCCAGCTGGTGAGGAGTCAAGCCTTTGATACAGCTCTTATACATTAGGAGAAAGCAAGATGCAAAAGGCAACACTGCTGATTCTCTTAAGACAAGGAGCAAACATGCATGTCTTTCTGCCTAAGACACTCCAGACAAGAATAAGGAAGCTCTTCTTCCCACTGGTCAAGGCTAAACCAGAAATTTCACATTCTCCCAATGTATAAGTTAAAAAAAATTATAGAGGACACAAGGCTCCACTGAGCAAGTCATTTTGCAGGACAAGATGCAGACAGAAGCTGCAGTAAATCTGCATTTCAGCCACTGCAGAGATGTGCTCCAGGTAATCCTTCATGCAGCTAGAGTCCAAAGCTAGGTCATGAATTTGAAGTTTCTGTTCCATGAGATATCTGTGCAGTAGTTCACATGCTAATTCTACTCCAAGCCTAACACCAAAGCAGATCCAAACCAAAGATTGGCTCCAAGCCCTAAACTTGGCAATTTAGCTTTTCATGCTGTATTCCTAGACACAAGATATTGAGGTGTTTTTATTGTCTCCAAAATATTTTCTTGGTGTTTTAATACTGTACATGTGTGGCTACTAGATCACCCTACTCAGAAGAAGCTTATAGTAGTACTAGAAAAACAGATCTGGGTCTCAAGAACCAAAGATGACAGATTTTTATCTTCAGGAGGAAGACAGAAGTTCATGCCACTTCTCATACCTGGCCAGCAGTCTGGAAGGGTCCTCTTAGCTCCCCTCTTTGCTGCCACAGCCACTATTGGTTTTGCTGTATTTAGAACCTTAAAAACTGAAAAAAGTTTGGCCCAAGACAATTCCCCATGCAGAAAGAAACCAGAGTTACTACTCAGAGAATTTTAAGATATTGGCATTTGATTTAAATAAAACAAAAGCTGTTTGGGATTCATTGTTCTGTCTGCTGAGAAATGAACATCAAAATTGATAATTACATCAAAACTGACTGGTTTGAAAATGCCTACTTGAATTCTTGTAACCCTTGAAGAACAGTTTCAGACAAGGTCTAATGCACCAAGGATTAAATGTCACTCACTTGCAATGCCTGGAGGATGGCCACACCCATTTGCAAAGAACATTCCCCAGCTTAGTCTATGCAGAATGTTTGTGAAGGATTCTTCCCTTCAGGCACTGATGTTGCCTCATGTGGGCTCAGCATGGCAACTTGACATCATTTCTCTTACTAAACTACTTGTGTATTTAAAGGTTGTTCAGCCTGGGGAAGAGAAGGCTCCAGGGAGACCTTAGAGCAGCTTTGCAGTCCTTACAGGGGCCTACAGGACAGCTGGGGAGGGACTTTTCATCATGGAGTGGAGTGACAGGATGAGAAGTAATGGTTTTAACCAAAAGAAGGTAGATTTAGATATTAGGAAGAAATTCTGTACTGTGAGGATGGTGAAAGACTGGAAGAGGTTGCCTAGCACAGCTGTGGATGGCTCATCCACAGAGGCTTTGAGTTAAATGTTTCAAGAATATTTTACTTGGTAACTGACAAAACCCAGAAATTAAAGATCAGCACATTTAGAGATTAGGTGACAGTTAGAAAAAAACCCAATGGTTTGAAAAAGATCTGGTAGTAGAAGGTGGTTGATCCAAAAAACACCATGGCTGCTTTGATCCAAAAGCTGGAACTTAAAGATCATCCTCATCTTTCAGTTTTCCAGGTAGATGGAACTTCATTAGATAAAACTATGTCCTGTTAAGCTTTTCAGACAAGCCTCTACTTTATTTTTCCTTTTAAAAAGCAAATAAGCACATTTTAAGACAATAAATTATATATATACTTCATACTACCTCCAGAAGTCTAAGTGATTTGGAGTTTACCACCTACATTAGAAAGTACCACAGGCATTTAGGGCATTTTCAAAGCCTCTACTTCCAAACTGAGCAGCCTGAAAAATAGGAGGTGTTCTCCTTTGCAACAAGCCATAGAGACAATGGGAAGGAGAAAAGGTTTTTGATGACACCTTCAATGTGTCCTCTTGCAAGAGAAATATTCTTCCTTGCAAATTTTCTGTTCCAAGGAAATATATATTGCAAGCCATCAACCTGATAGCTTGAAAATTCATTGTGCAAGAACACAACTTGATTTCCTGATCCTTCCTTCCTTTGATCTTAGTGTTCTGTGAATGTGTTTTCTATTTAACTTCCTCTTTTGTTATCTTTTTTAAAGAAGGAAAGGGAAAAGATGAGAGATGGCTCAGACCTCAGCTCATTTTTTTTCTGCCTGATGAGAAAACCTGGCTGGGGATTTTCCTGGTTACCCAGACTGTGGGGAGGGCAGCTTCTCCTGGAAGGTGGGAATTTAGACATGCATTAGCTAGAAAGAGAAAGATTTTAAACCACTGCAAATAATTGAAGCATGCTGATTTCTTAATTTCCAGATACTTTGCCAAATAACTTAGGCCACCAGAGTAAGTTCTAATTTTTGCATTAGTATTTAGGTGCTCCAGCTGTGACTTGATCACCCTGAGCTTGGCTCTTCATAAACAAATGCTTAATTCTAGGGCTGAGTCACCAGATCACCCATCCCAACTGCTGACACTGTAAGGTTTCATTTACAGAGTAGAAACTATGCCCTTCTACTCAAATATATTGGCTGGAAAATAGCAGGCAGCTGTTTCAACTATAGATGCAGGGGGAAAAAGTATCAGAATCCTCTGATTTTTTTGGTCATTTGTCAGGTTCTTCAAAATCAAAGCATGGTCACCTCTGCTCATCTTGGAAAGCTGAGCTGCACTGTGAGGGCAAGAGTTTTCCTTTTCAAGAGAGTCAGTTTACATTTCATCAACTGAACACAAGCTTTGTTTCTGTTTTATTGAAAAGCAGGAAAGTGTAATGCCACAAAGACCAAAAGCCCTCTGTTGGTATATAAAAAACTGCTGTGCTATTGAGTAAAAGCTTGGCCTGAGTTGCAGGCCATTAATAGCTATCTGTACTATTAAGACATTCATGTATTTTTGCTTGTTTCTGTTCCCCAATTCCTACCCTCCCCTGAAGGGAGCCAAAGGCTAAATTGTGCTGCTTCTAGTCAAGATTAAAGAGCAAGCAATTCAACTTCTGGCACTCCACTTTCACATAGGAAAGAGGTTATGTCATGCAAAAAGAAAAGGGTTTTCTTCAGAGTGGGGCATTCTCCTCCTTCTCATGACAAGGAAAGGAAAGGGTTGCATTTCAAAGCCCCTGCAACATTACCAAACTTTGCTAGAGTCACACCATTTGAAAGCAGCTCAGCACATCACCAAAGCTATGGAGATAGGTAAAATGATCATGGAAAAGTGAGCACTAATTGCTCATCTAGCCAATGTACACTGCATTACATCCATGTACACAAATAATTGCACAGACCTGCCTCATTACCTCCCAGTCCTGGAGAAAAAAAGTCACTTTCACACACTAGTTGTTTACTGTGTAGAGTTCCTCAGTGAATAGTAAGAAGAAGCTGAGGCATAGCAAGTCAGCAAATAAATCACAATTGTCAGGGTTTTTTCTTTCAGTCACACTTTGGTAAATCCAAATAATTCTAATGAAGTCAAGTGTGCTGCTGGTAAGCAGAGTGGGGCAAACCTAGCCTGAGTTTAGCAACCTGAAAAGACAACACTGAGATATGTTTGCAGATCTGGTGATCTACAGCTTCCATCCTTCATTAACAGTTTCTATTCCAGGTATTTAATTAACATTATGATAAAAGTATCCAAACTGCACCCAGTGCAACAAACAATCTAAATCGACTTTGCAGGCTGCACAGTGACACCTCTGACAGCTATGTGACCACTTGCAATTCTAATGGCTACTCTAGCAATTAACATTCTCCCATGAATCACTACTAATTAACTTCATTGATCCTTAACACTGGGATTTCCACATTAAAACATGCTGCAAGAAGCATCACATTTGTTATGATATAATACTCAGAGGAAATGAAATAAAAAGGGCTGTGGCAGGGGACAAAGATCTCTTGTTGGCTAGGATGTTCCACCTGAAGCTGGGCACTGATCACAGCCTGCTCTCTAAAAGAGGAAACAGCAACTGTTTGTTACATGGACATGAACAGGAGACAAAAACACAAAATTGAATGAATGGACTGCAAGGTTGCTTTGCAGATAGTGCAGAGGGCAGTAGCAGAGCCTGTTGGGACAAGACAAGGGGTGATGGTTTGAAACTAAGAGGGAGATTAAGAGTAGATGGAAAGAAGGAAATGTTTACACTGAGGGTGGTGAGAGCCTGTCCCAGGTTGGCCACAGAGGTGGGAGATGTCCCATCCCTGGAACCATTCCAGCTCAGGTTGTTTGGGGCTCTGAGCAACCTGATCTAGTTGCAGATGTCCTTGCTGACTGAAGGGAGGTTGGACTAGACCTTTGAAGATCGCTTCCAAGCCAACCCATTCCATGATTCTATTCTATGACACACTACTCCTGCATAAACTCAAATACTCAGCCTGAAACCCCCACATGTCCTGAAGCTCTTATAGCCAACTACTGACATTGCAAATCATACAGGTAGGGCTCAGGGCATCAAGTTTGCAAGATACAACAGTAACAAGTCACATGAACACCAGCACACCACAATCACTGCCCTGACAGTCACAGCCCTACCTGCACTGCACTGAAGAACAAGTCTGACTTAAAACAGTGTTGAACCACTTACACATGGCTGGCTACCAGCCTAGCTAGTGACAAATGGCAGTTAGTTGGAAGGACCATGGTGAAGGTAAGGAATGTCTTAAAGTAAGGATTTAAATTGTTTAAGTTCTGCATCTATCAAATCTGGAGGAGTTGGGGTGGGGAGATAAAGATTTGGTACAGTTTCTTTAATAGGTATCTAAACTTTAAACCAAAAGGCATTTGAGAGGATATAATAAAAGTAGCAATCAGGCATGAAGACTGATTCTCTGAAGATAGCAGAGCAGGTCAAGGAAGAGCAAACTACCAAACCAAATTGAAGTCACACTGTACTACTCAATTAGCTTGTGCAATTAGATCAATACAGGATTAACAACATATTTCTATGCCAGGAACATACAACAACAGCACATGCAGCTCCATAAGCTCTCAACAGAATATAAGCTGTCATAGGGCAAAGAACTGAAGCCAAAAAATATTATACTTATTTCCTAAACCAGTATTTGAATAAACTAATGACCTTTACTGATTCTAGGGGATCCAAGAGATCCAACTTGTCACTGGACACTGATTTACTGTATGAACTTGAGCAAATCATAGTCCCCACGAGTCTCAAGCTTTCCTCCAGTTACAAATTTGAACACTTTAGAGATTTTTGGTTTTGCAGAGAGCTTGGGAAAGGTGCATAGTATTCCTGTGTGCACATGAGGATATTTTACAGCATAGTAAATCATCAAGAAATGCAAAAGTAAATGGGGTGAGAAAAAACTTCTGCATCCACCAAACTTCTGGATCTTTTTCCACAGCCTAGTTACACATGGTTTGAAGGTGACACCATAAAGCACATAAGGTACTTTCTCCTAAACTTCATCTTTAAACACTAGCTGACAAAGTAGCAAATTCATGGTGTGCAGGAGCCAAAGTTCTCCCAAATCTTCCATGAAGGCTCTGCTTAGCTTTCCAAGTGGAGCATATAAAGAGGATGTACTGCATACAGAGCAACCCAGTGATGGTTTGGCAGCCAGAAAAGTCCACTAAGAATTATATGAAAGCAAACATGTAAAGATTTTCCACCATCAAAAGTTGTTCATTTGTGAAGTAAAAGCCCAGTATTGTGTCTCCACTTCCTGCCTCATGCCTTTGGATGAGACAATCAACAAGGCTTCCTTTGTATTTTAAGTTCTGCTTGACTGTACATTAATACACTAGATAGTACTGAATTATCTGCTCTTGCCTGTAAGCAGTGCTGAAGATTTAGAGCTGTACACCAGGAGGTTAGAAGTGACATGTGTGGGCAAAGGTGAAAGCAGAAACACAAGGTCACCTACAAACAGCAACTCTGGATAAAGGGAAGTAGTAATATTTTCAAGATAATGGATTACAGGAAAGATGATTAACAAACATATCACAGTTTCCATTCTGTTCTCATCATTAAAGCTGTTATCAGACTTAGAATAAAAAGGTGCTGGTCTATTATCACTTAGCTCAGCATTTGGTGCATAACTTCAGTATTGCTTTTGTTAGTGTCCAAGAACTACCTCAGTCATAACCTGCTCCCTTCTCAGCAGGGACTCCAGCACTGGCAGCTGGAGAGGGCTGGAGGGTTGATCCCTCAAGGCTGGGGCTCTGGAGCCATGTGGTGGAGCTCTCCAGAGCTCCTTCCAGTGTAGAAAGCACAAAGCATGGAACATGTTGAAGTAAGAGGAATGGGAAGGCACAAATGTGTCCTCTCAGCAGAAAGATTTTTGCAGAAAGCTGGTTTTTATCATACTGTGCTCAAGTAAACCAAGGATAGATCAGATCCAGAGTACCTGGGGTTTGGATACTGTGTGTGAAACAAAGAATAAATCAAACTCCACCTAGAAGCTTGATGATGCAGTTGCCATCACTCATTAAAGACTGAGATTCTGTGATTTTAAAGCTGTACCTTCCACAAATCTCATCTGCAGCCTTGAGATTTCTACATGCATCCAGCATGGCTCATCTTGCAAAGATCACTAAGGTTAGATGCTGCCTAAATCAGAGTTCAGGTCAGGAGTTACCTTGTAACACTTTCCCCACTGAAACCAACAGGACTCATGCATCTAATTAAAAATAAACACGCACTTCTTGTAGACCTACAAATGGCAAAGTATTGCCAAAAATGCACCCAGGAGAGTCCCTTTGTTCAGGGTTCACACTCCTGTTTCAGTTACTCAGACTGGACCTTCCTCAGAACCTGTATGGACTAATCTGGGAGTGGCTCAGTATTGCCCATTTTGGAGTGGAGAAGACTGAGAACCCCTGTTGAAGAAGACAAAACAACACTTGATTCTGTTTTTCATGTTATGAGCAGTTGCCTCAGTGCAAGATCTGCCCCAATGTAAATTAAGATCTAAACTCATTTCTTTGCTTCAAGACAAAAAGACTTCCTAACAGGACATCCTAACTGAAGTCTCATCCCCATCTCAGGATCTCTATCACATTCAGCCTGCTATACCATATCCACATTGCTTTGGCTATTCTTTTGTTCTCAAAGGGATTTTGAGGTGGCTTCTGCTGTAGAAGGACTAGAACAATGGTATATCTTTGACAGACTGGAAACCAGCAGAGGGTAGGATCAGCAAAGCCTGCTAGCTAAAGAGGTGAACAGAACAGGAGCTTTTGCCAGTTCTACAGAATGTGGTACACTTGCCCCAGGAAAAAAAGATGCTTCCAAACAACATAGTTCAATCTTTGCTGTGCAATGAACTGAATAAAGATCTGATATTGAATGACATTCCATCAAGAGCAGAAGAGGCAGAGAGATGATTAAACCAGGCAGTGCCTACTCAGCCTTCTTAGTACATACCAAATATCTTGAAGTGATTACAGACAGAGGAAGCATCTTGCTCTAATTCAGGATAATGTAAGCCCATCAGCTGAATAGAAAATGTTTCAGTGTTACTCTGACCTTTGGCTGTACAACACTGGGTGTCACATTCTTCATTGAGTGTTTGAGGGCTCTCTGCAAAACCTCAGCTGGTGGGTGTTCAGAAGACACTAACAGAACAAAATGCTTTAGATATTAACCTAGTGCAATGAGCAACTTCCAAGAAGTAGCTTTTGGTAATAAACTAAACATTTTCAAGATCCCAGAGCAGCTCTGGGATGTAAGTTTCAGAAACATTCTCAGTTTGATCTGAAATCACTGAAAGTTGTCATGGGCAAAGTTACCTTAGTAAAACTACTCTTGAGGAAAGCTCACTGCAAAGGTCATCAAGTCCTGACACAGATGTTAAGGTCTCCAAAAGCCTTCACATTCCTACTGTACCCCAGCACTAACCATTCAGATCACTGGCCTTGCACCCAGTTTCAAGAGGTTCACAATCCAAGCCTGTACTTAGTGTGTTTCAGTATCCTTCTATGTATGTAGAACAGGTTATGATTTCCAAAAGCTAGAAACAGAAGTCTAAATAAACAAACACTTGCCCAAACTTTCTCTCCCTCAAGCTGCTTCAAGTTTTGTACTTGCTTCTCATCAGAAGAGATGTTGTCATCCACAATTTGCAGCAAGAACTAACAATTGGGTATCTATCTCTCACACAACAGCACACCATAACTACTGAGCACTGGGCTTATAACTCACTGCAAATCAAATCAACCATAGCACTTGGAATTAGTGCTGTTACCAACATTTTCTGCAGCAGAATTTAGCTTTACTAAGGCAAAGGGTCATGAAGCATTGAAAGAAAAATTTGACCATAAACAAATTATATATGGAATAAACAAATATTGTATAAAGTAGACAATTTGTTGATGTTATTCAAAGTTTCACTGCAAAGACAAGAGACTTTTAAAGTACAGATAACTCACTGCACTGAACCAAATGAAGTAACTCTGAAAAACTCCACCTGATAGTCATGTCACTGTCAAAAAAGCATCATCTTCCTTAGCAGAAGTGGAATTCCATTAGCTATTTACATTTGTTCACCTCAAAAGGTGAGTGATACAAAGACTGTTTGGGGTGCACCAGAAATACTGCAGCAAATTAAGACAATGCCTGGCAATAAATATACACTAGTTTTGTGCTTCATGAATAAATTGAGCTTATCCTGATGCTACCTAACACAGGAAGAGGCTGAAAGAAGTGCAATATGCTTCTGTCAGAGTGAACCTGAACACAAAGACATTGCAAGATACTAACAGACAAATCTGTTTTATTTACATATCTTGCCACTGAAATACAGAGTCAGTTCAGAAGTGACTGTTCAGGTTTCCAAAGAATTTTTCCATCTCCATTACTGTTGGCTTTAATTACTATTTCTAGTTCTGATGGCCCTGTAGGTTAATAGAATCAAAGCATTTTTTAACCTTCCAGTCATGAAATTACTACATAATAAAACTCTAACTGCTTAAATGCCAACATGTAGATTTCTATCCCACATTACCTCATCTCTTGACAAAACAGAATGGAAATTACCAAGTTTGCAACCACAAAGAGGTACAATGGAGAAACATCACTGTACATTCAAGGAGGAATTCCAGCAACAATTTGGCATGAGCTGACCCTATACAATTGGCAAGCAATCCACATTTAATACCTGAGCATTTCACCAAGGCAACTCACTTACCTAGTCTCAAAAAGGTCACTGGTGGAGTACAGATAGTTGGGAAACTGGCTAGTCTCTTATTTCTCTCCAAATAAACAAAATGGTCAATATGAGGAATAGATATGAACAGAGATTTGACTGGAATGAGCTGCTGCAATTATCCCCTCTAGTGATTCCTTTTATTGCATGCTCAAAACTAGCTCAAGTAATTAATTTATACCTTTTTCTGCAACTATGATTAGCTTGCCTGTGATACTCTTCAGGCATTTTTTTTTCTGCCTATGCTTAAGACATGTTGCCCTCAAAGAAATGACCTGATCCTCAACTGTCATACACAGACTCAGCAGAGAATATTCTAGTCCCATAATCAGCAAGCAATATAAAGTAGAGAATCTAGCAATAAATACAAATGTTCTCTATTAGGCAACCTAACCACACCTAAAACCATTGTTATTTTTGTTTTCCAGATTCTTATGCCCTTCATAAAGTTTCCTATATTAAAAGTAGATGTTCTTTTCATCCCTTTTTTCCTTCTCCAGTTTTATTGTCCTCTTTCTACATCCTCTGAAAATGTTTTGGTACTTCTAAGTTTTACTGTAAGGGCTCATGTGGTGATTATACTTTTATTTAAAGAAGTGATTAGTCTGGGGTTTCTTTTATTCTGTTATGTGCTTAGAAAAAGACAGATTTACATTAATCCTACAACTCCCCTTAATTGTAATAAATGAATACTGACCCAAAGATCTAAAGCAGCTGCTGCTATCCCAATTGCTGTCATGCACTACCTGATAAACCTACCTAAACAAGCACCTACTATGAACACTTTTGTCAGCAATATGGAAAAGAATTTGGTTGTCTTTTAACCAAATGAAAAAACTACAGAACCAAAACTCCAGAAAATAAAAATGTATTCTATATTCTAATTTATAGATATATGTAAAAGTTGTGTTTCTGTGTATCTATCTCCCTTTCTCTCCCTGAACTCCCATGCTCCCACACCTGAGAAGAGCCCTTCTAACACAGACCTATAGAAAAGTGTCATTTTCCTAAAGATCTCTCACATAATGAAAGATTTCAACATGAAATGGATCTTAATGATGACCAGGAAAGCATCAGTTAAAGTATTCCAAGGTTTCAGACAATGGTTCAGGGATAATTCACTGTAAATTATCCCTAAAAGTATCTCCTCATTTTCAAAAGATACAAATGATGTAAATCTTATGTGCTCACTTATCAGTCAGCTCTATATTTTTACCCAAAGAACCAGCTGTTTCCTAAAACCATGATGGTTCATGCAGTCAGCAAGCACACCCATCAGTGGTTGGACTACTGTATTGAATGAAAAATGAGCCTTTCCATGTTCTGACAACAGATACCCACAAGTACACCTGCTCCAGGAATGCATTGTTTAATATTCAAGCTGAGGCTTTGAGAGCACCAAGTGGTTTATTTTCTTCTTGATGTACTGATGCATTAAAAGGAAATATGCATGTACACTTGGCCACAGCAAGAAGAGACCTGGTGTCTTCTATTGGGCTGAATGGGATTATTCAGGAGAAGTTTGCAATAAAATGAAAGCTGTGTCAAGGAGGGAAGACAAAGTAACTCCAAAGATCAAGATCTTGAGTAATGAAATGTTTCCACCTGAAATCTTACACCAAAAGCCATTTGAATGGTCAATAAACTGCAGCTCAAGCTAGTTCATAAATACAGCAGAGGTGTTAGTGCCTGCCTTTGTTTCCTTCACACTAGGCTTACAAGCATTTCAATCACTCAAGTGAAAGAACAAGGGTGTGAGCAATGAGGGGACTATTTCATCTCATCATTTAAAGTGCTACAGAGCAAAAGGAGCCTGACATCCACCTCATGCAACCCAAATTAAAATACTAGTCCCTTAACACTGGAAATGCTGCTGCAAGTGGGTTCAGACAGCAAGGAGAAATTGGAGAAGCAAGTCATCTCCAAGTTGAGAATGGAATGGACTGAGAAGACTGAGGGTTGAGAAGCACAGAAACATAGTAGAGACCACTAGGTGTACCACTCAGTCACAAGACCTGCTGTCAGATCTACAGAGCAGGACTTGCTTAAAGCTGGACTTACACTGTTAGCAAATGGCCAGCAGGTGAGCTTCTGTCTTCTCAAAAGTGGTAGAACATTGTTAATACATCTCCATTTCAATGAGGACTTCCTTATTTTTTGTCCTAAAAGTTCTCCTCCTATATGTCACTGAAGAAGGGAGTGAAGCAATAAAAATCAAAGCAGACAGGTCAGAACCTAACTTGTAAAGAACATTGTAATTCCTGGTGGAGGGAAGGGTGTGTGGGACACAAGGTGCCAAAGCACCTGGACACTGACAACAGAGAATTATGGACTTCTTTTGATAGACTTCCAAGTAAGAGACTGGGAATTCATATGAAAAGGAGACTAAAATACAAGCTAAAATTAGGAACACAAAAAGGCTTTGCAAGATTCTGTAAGGAAGTGAATTAGGGGAGGCACTCAGTTGCAGATTGAAATCAGTGTATTGTCTGAGCTAAAGTCATAGTGCATTCTTTTACCAGGGGTCCAAAATGTGGCCCCTGTATGGGACACAATTTCTTCCAGGCACAGGACATTCAGGGAAGGATATTTCTGGCAATTTCTAAGTTAGAAGTTATTCAGCTGAACAAAGATTCTGCATTTAATTTGAAGCTGACTGGAAAACATTATCAAGTTATCTCCTAACCAGATAGAGAATACAGCAGCAAAATCAAATCATGGGATGAGTTTCATGCTCTTTTGCAGTAGTGGTTTAAAATTTGCTGAAGTTAATAGTGTCTCTCTTGAATTACATCAGCTTTTTAGCTCTAAAAGAACATACTAGTAAAAACTAAAATATTATCAACTTCTTATCAGCAATCTGCTTCTCAAGTGGCTCCAAAGCCAGAAAGGAGCATTACTGTTTTAGACATAGTCCAGTAAGCCAAGCAGACTCATACACTTCCAAGAAGCCACAGCTCAAAGTAAATCCAAAGGCCTGAAATCCCACTAGATTCTTTGATAGTCCTGGGTATAGTAAAAAGACCAAACCCTACAGTCACCAGAACTGATTGCTTTTATCTTCAGGTGTTCTGAGATCTGTTATGGTGACTCTTAAACACTGATCACAGTCATTCTATTTTCTGGTCTGTTGCTTTGATTGACACTGAGCTAAAGGATCCCTCTAAAGCATCTTTATACATGGAGTGGACTGAGAGCAGCAAACACCTTGGAACACCAGTTGGTTTGGGATGGAATTCCAAGCACCAGTTTTCAGGTTCCAAGCCTTCAACAGGCCCAACTACAGGTCTCTGAAACCACCTCTTCTGACTACTGCTATAAAGCCCAGAGAACTAAGGGCTGGGAATCAGCAAACCTCTACCTATACAACACCACTTTCTGGAGTTCCAGCTAGTTATAAGTTTGCTGAGCAAACTCTTTGCATCTATGCTTTCCATTGGCAGCAAGCATCAGTTTTCCCTGCTACTTACCCTTGTGCTAACTGCCTGTACAGGATTCCACAAGGAATCAAATAGGCCACTGCAGGGATTTGACACATATGGATGTGTGTACCCCAATCTCAGCACTTAGCATTAGTCTTGCCAAAAATAGAATGCCCCTGGCAATGCAGTTCTTTAAAAAGTAAATTTGGAGGGAGTAACAAATGGTCATTAATTGCCTCAAATAAATGGCTCTGGACAGAGGACAAATCAGTTTGATTATATAACAAATAAAATCACCTTCCTGGGTGGTAACCCAATTCAGAAACTTGGTCAGAAAAATTAATTGATTAAGTTCTTTGCTATCCTGCACTCTTCTTCCTCCTGAATTGTATGCCACTCAGGCTAGGGCTTTAGCTGATTTGTACATGCAGATAGACAAAGCACCATGTAAAACATACCCAAGCTTCCCTCCCTTTGCCACAAGCCAGAGGGAAGTAACTTGAAAACCAACTGCCTTGTGCTTTTCAAAGAGGATACAGAGAGATGCTCTTTCCCTTTGCTCATGTTTCACAAAGAAACAGGTTGGAGTGATCCAACAAAAAGGGGAAAGCCTAACTCCTGCTGGCTAAGTAACTGATTGTTGTTGCTGGTATTTGAAAAGCAGAAGAACAAAAGAGGCAGTGGGGATTGGGGTTTGTGCCTGTAAGCTGGAAACAGTTCTACTGCCTGCCTCCAAAGGCACGTTATTACAAAGGTTTAAACAAAGGGGTGCAGAATTGATGCAGTTTGGCCACCCTCACCAGCTTCCCTGGGGTCTTACTGATCCCTCATCTCCATGGAACAGTGACACCCTCCTCCTGCCACATGCTATTCCAGTCTGCCCAGCCACTGCTTTGCTCCCTCCAACGGCTCCCTGCGGCTCTGCTTTAAGGTGTCCCACGGCTACAGCTCCAGTTCCCTGTGGTCCAGCCCTGACACTGCAATAGCATCAATGCAACCATCTGCTAGGCAAAGGAGAGCTGCAGAGAAGGACGCCTGACAACTCCTGACCTGTTCCTGCTGTGTTCACCCATGCCACCCCAGTAAAACCACTGAGTTTACTCCAACTCCCAGAACAAAGAGGCTCAGCCACTTCCTGGGGAAGGTGTTTTGTTTCATCAGAACAAGTCAGCACAGTGTGATGTAAACGAGCTGATCTTAATCAGAAGTGTACTGAAGACTCATTTGACATCTGCATACATTGGTAGGTTCCTGCCTGCTCTGTGTGCACATATTAATTAGATGAGTAATAAACATGTCAAATTTATCAATGGTGTAAAGCATTTGACTGCAGTGAATTTACATCTTTGATTTGTATTGTTCACAGATGGCTTATTAGGACTAAGTGTTTACCTATTTATCCTAAAAATAATAATAATCTTCTTTCATTTACATTGATTTGTCCAATTTTCCAGGAGGGAAATACAATTAACCACAAAGAAGGAAAGAAATCTTCAGAGTTGACTGATGAGATGCTGTTTTAAGACACTCACTTCAATTACACTAAAAGCATTCTCTCTGTTGCAACAGCACTTCCCAAATAAAGCTGGAATTGCAACAGGAGGAATGGGAAAACCAAAAGTCCAAGGAAGGATTTTCCACAGATGATAATCTCCTCTATTGAGCAGTAACTGTATATTGTACATAGCCAATGGAAATTATTTGCTGGATTGGTTTCCTTGGGACAAGGATGAAAAAGAATAAATTCTTCATCAAGTTTTTCAAAGGCTTTTTAAAAAAGAATTTAAAGCCAAGTCTTGGATATTGAAGTGGCTGTGGATGCCATGCTAGTATCAAAGGAAGACACAAAGGTCAACTCCAGTTTCAAAAGAAGGGCAAATCAAAGAATCCTTTTGGTTGGAAAAAGCCTCTAAGATCATCAAGTCCAACTGTTAAGCAGCACTGCCAGGTCACCACTAACCACATCCCCAGATCTCAAACCCCTCCAGGGGTGGTGACTCCACCACTGTCCTGGCCAGCCTTGGCCAGGCCTTGACAACCCTTTTGGAGGAGAAATCTTTCCTTGTGTCCAACATAAACCTCCTCTAGCACAACTTGAAGCCATTTCCTCTTGTCCTATCACTTGTTATCTGGTAGAAGAGGCCAAACCCCACCTGGCTCCAACCTCTCATCATGGAGTTGGAGAGAGTGAGAAGGTCTCCCCTGAGCCTCCTCCTCTCCAGACCAACCAACCCCAGTTCCCTCAGCTGCTCCTCACAACACTTGTGCTCTAGACCCTTCACCAGCTTCCTCATCCTTTTTAGGACATGCTCCAGCAGCTCAGGGTCTGCAGGATTACCCAAAACATGAAAGCTGGTTTCTGTTCCAACTCAGTCACTAGAGAAGCCTTTCTCCACACCAACTGTAGGAGGAGCCCAGGAAAACCAACCCAAGAGAACATTCAGGGAACTGCTGCTGTGGGCTTGCCACTAGTACATGCTACAGCTGAAGACCAAAGAGTGGACCAGAAGAATTTCCATCTTCCCCAACACAACCATGGCTATGCTGTCTCCTTCTGGTGAAGAGTCCCTCAGTGGGAGGTAGGCTCAGTGAATCACCTCCTTCCTGTCTCACCAGGTGTCAAATCCTATGCTCACACTTGAAAATCTGTGGCTGGGTTCCCAAAAAGTTCATCCAATGCATTGAGTAACTCCTTTGAACAGAATTAGGCCCAATAAGCTTCTCTACTTCCAAATATCACCCTAGAGAAGAGAATTTACTGGCACCAGAGTTTACTACACAGCTACTGGACACAAATGTATTCAATATAACCAAGTTGCTACTTCTCATATTTTAATTATAGGAAAAGCATTGTAAAAGTCAGATTTCCATTAAAACCAGGCAGTTTAGCAAGACCCAATAATAAAAATTTTATCAATAGGAATATTCAGAATTCACTTTCTGTGTACAAATTAGATTTTAAAGAGCAAGTTCATTTCTCTGATGATCTAATTTAGGGTTTGGAATCAGACAATGATTCAAACATAAAAAAATCTCCTATGGTAAATTTTTATCCCTCATGTATTTCCAGCTGGTCTCCAATAACTATTCTCTAATTGTACTTGTTAAAATCTGGATTTATGAAGCTCAATTAGACTGGTTTTACTTATCCTACAGCAGTTTGCAGTACCAAGACTATTTCAAGACAGCAAAAATGTTCATGGGGCTGACAGAATAATTATGAAAATAAAAAAGAAAATGCCTTTCACACAACATAATTCTCAGTAATTCTATTTCAATAACCCAAACCAGAAAATACAGCATCTAATAACCACTTGGGGAACTTTGTTCATTCCACAAGTTGCAAGGTACTTTTATGACCAGGATCTTCAGCTTTGCTTGTGTGCCCTACTGTGAACATAAAGATTTACATCATTCTCAGTGAATCCATTTTCATTTCCTTTGCCAACTTCATCTCCTGATTCAGCACAGCACTGAGGTACCAGCTTCCTTTAAGCACACACTCAAGACCCCAATCAGTGTAAATTTCCCTGAAATTCATGCAGGGCAGCTTCAAAGTTCTTAAGTGTATGCTTATCTTTAAAGTTTAATGTGACTGCATCTTCAGCAAGCATCCAGGTAGCCATTTAACTGTTTTGCTGCCCAGTGTCCAGGGATGGGAAAGAAAAGGTACAATACATCCTTGCAAAACAGTGGCTCCCCTCCCATGACCAATATCTACTCATTTGGCCTCAGTATAAACATATGCTCAATTTTCCATCATCCTACTGTGAAATGTAGCCTTAAAGAGAGCCTGCAGATCATCTCAGCTGCAAGGCATAGGAGAGGACCTTGCAGTTAGGATTCAGACATTAAAGAGTATCAGCCACCTCTTCATATGAGGGCTACCCACCACTCATAGGAACCTGAGCAAAACTAGGAGCCATGACTATGTGCCTGCCATGCCATGTTTACAAAAAGCAAAGCTTCCACACATAATGGAAGTGGAAAAATATCTAAGTGCCAAATGAATGGGTTGAGACTAAAATATATCTCACACATGTGAAGAAACTTCTGCTACAAACCTTTTCTCTTACAGTCCCCTACAACTTTCCCAGATGGCCAGGTAGTGGCTATTCCTTAGGGGGTCACCATATGCTCTACAATTAGTGAGTCATGTCTCTGATTAACATTCAGATCTCTGACAAATGCCCACAAAACCAAAGCTGGAGATCAAGACCCTTATGCATCAGAGGAGGAAAAAAAACCACCAAGAGGCTCTTCCATAGGAAATTGTGAAAGTCAAAGTCATTATACCTCATGTCATAGCCATGGGCATTCTCCTGGAACACTGCTCTAGACAATGGCCCAGGCTGGCTCACTTCTGCAAGTTACTATCCATTGCTAGGCTGAATATAGACCTGAAGAACACTATTTTTACAGCACTGTCTGTAGTTGCAGCCAAACACTTTGGCTTGAAATTTTGACTTCAGATGTGTTAAGTAATGCACAATCAATTCTCAACCAGAAAAAACAAATGCTAGAGTGCATGCAAAGCTGTGCTCTGGGCACCAAACAGTTAAGACAATCCTGCTGTCCACATTTCCCTCAAAAGCTGCTGTGAAAGAAAATCAGATTTCTCCCCAGAAGTATTATGATTGAAAGGAGCAACTTGAAAACAGCAATGTTTTTATGGGCTCCTGTGAAGAAGATTCTCCAGTGCTCAGTAGGGTGAAGCCAACCTTCTCCAAAGTACTGATCCCATTATTCAGTTTTGGTAATTAAAATGTTTTCTAAATGATTGTTCCCCAGCAGGAGGAAATTGATTAATTTTAATGCATTATTGTATTTAGCATGGAACAACTTTGTCCTTTCTTTATTTCCCCTCCTCCTCTTGTTCCCACCATTTGCAGATGAATTATTTAGATGTGAAGATTTGTCTACTGTACTTGACATGAAGCTTTAGGGAATAAGTGGTGAAACCCAAGGAGTGCCTCATCATATGCAAGTTCAATTTCTCTCTATTTGGATATTGATTAGCAGAGCATATATCATGAGGAAGTGGCTTGCTTGACTGAGGGAACACAGATCTAAATGTGACTTTATTTAGAAATCCATTTAGGGGTTTCATTCTATACTGCTATTTAAAACAGCAGTTTGGGTTTGGTTTCTAGGAGCTGGGTTTTTGGTTTGGTGGGATTTGTTTCAAATTAGGCCACAGAATCTTATTTAAGCATTTTTGAGCACCATTATAAGTCCCATTTATCAATGTAGTGCCTCTTCTTTAGGCCCAGTCCTTTAAAACATATTGACTTCAGGTGGTTTGTGTTAGGCTGCAATTACTCACCAGTGGTACAAATGCTGAAGCAGCAGACACCTGGATAGCTAACTTCATACCCTGGTTTAAAACTAGATCCTGTCCCTCCTGATGAAATGAAATGCATGTATTTTACAATCATTTCACAGCAAGCAATACTTTAAACTAGTTTGTGGTTGTGTTCATCTTCTGCAGTACTTTGAGTGGAATCAAAGCTGTGACAAATGACCCAAGATTAAATAGTTCCTTGAAACATTGTTACTCCTGCTCCCAAGTCTTTTACAAAGACTTCTGCTTGGTTAGAAATTAGACAAAGGAAAGTCCAATATCATTTCCTCAGATAATAAAAGTTCACTTACACATCCCAGTTCTACTTTCAAGCAGACTTCAGATAGAAGGAAAGTGATATATAACCAGATCTTCTGGAATTAAACTATCATCCAGTTGCACAAAATATGGCCACAAACTGGAACAGAACTAATTAGCTTTGGTCTTAGCAACTGACAGCAGTCACCTCCACAAAATTAAGAGAAATGAGCAGGGTAGACTGGTCCACAGCTAATGCAAGGCTAATTTGCCTTGGGATGCATACAGTACTCAAAAGAATTTTGCACAGGATCATGAAGCACTCTACAAATATGTTAAGATTAAAAAAATATCAGCAGCATTAGTATTCCCAGAAAATATGAGGCACTATTATTAAAGGCAGTTTTTGACAAAGCCAAGAACAGGCTTCACTCTTCCTGATTCTGTAACAGATCTTTTTCTGGCAGTAGATTTATCCCATAAACAACAGTAACTGTAATATTTATTACATAAGATCAAATATACTGAAGTGCTGAAAGGTCTCAAGCCTAAATATTATGTAAAGACATCCAAAGAAACTCTTTGTCCTTCAAAACCTACTGTCCTACAGACCTCTGATGCAAATCTCACCCTCAAAAGAAGAGCAAGTCTTCAGTGCAGTTGAATATCCCAGCTGCTAGCACTGCCCACCACTGTGGACTTGGGTTGAAGTTCAGCTCTCACTGAGACTAAAAACAATAAAAAGTGATCTCCTTCCAACAGCAAAGCTATGGCTGTCTGTACTATCCACTGGTGAGCAACACAGAGGCTATATTACATTTCTGGCATACACTCTATCAATTTAAGTCTTGAAAAAAAAGAATATTAGGGCATGGAGGAGAATGGTCTGAAGATGACCTTATTTAAGTTCCAAACAGCCTAGTATCTGCTGCCTTTGAGTAATTAGCTAGATAAGAACTTTGTCCATTCTGAATTCCCACATAAATAACAACAAACTATCACACTACTGCAAGAAAATACTTATTTCTATCAAAGTTTTCTTTTCTCCTGTCTGATTAGCAACATGCAACACAAGCCTTCTTTCAGTTCTTACATGGATGTCCAGGATGCTAGCTGGAAATAACAAGTCTAGGGTTTCAGTAAGAAATACAACCATTCAGGCACCACTTGCTCTTTGAGTGGATCAGAAGGTCTAAATATCTGCTCCTAAGATGACCTTTCACACTGTGGCTTAAGAATTTACCTGAAGTGACATAACTTTCTGAAAGTGCCTTCTTCACACAGCTAACCAGAAGGATTCATGAGAGCAGATGCACTAACCCTCACCCACAGGGAGACAAGCTTCCAATTTACAACCATAGCCTCCTAACAGTGACAGTTTTATACATACTGACTTACAGGATTTCTTCTCCAGAACTCTAATGCAAGAGTTAAGACTTCCTATTACTTTTTATTTCTCCCATGCAAAGCAATAAACAAACACCCCAGAATATGGAAAAGAGCCATTTCTAAATGAAAACAAAGTACCCTTTTTGTAAAGGGAGTCAATGTTCCTAAACAGATTCACTGAAGTAAATCCAGTGCTAACAAATGGCTAATGCTCTCTGTTGGCAATGGTGGGGGAAAAAAAGGCCAAAAAACCCACAAAAATAACACAAACCACAAGCAAGAAAACACACCACCACATGAAAAAAGCCACAAAACCACCCAGAAGAGCTCTGATAAGGTCTCCTATGGAATTCAGTGTCCAGGAAAGAATACTGGGCAGGTTTGTTCACTTCCCAGTGACAAATGTGAAGTATTTAATCGTCCTAATTTCAAACAATCACACAATGGCTGAGGCTGTGTGAGAAACAGCCCACCCTTAATTAAGTTTGATAGAAGACAGTCTTCAAAGCAAAGAACTTACCAGAACTTTCTTGAAACTAAAGGAGCCAGCTGAGCCAGGTGCCTCACAAAAAGCAGGCACACACATGCTCGCATAGCAGGCCTTCCCAACCCTTCTCCCTCACCACCAAGACCCTCACTGCTGGTGCTGGTACTCAGGAGCTTATATTTTTCCCACCCAGCTACCTTCTCCATGTCCCATTATTCCCTCAGAGGGCAATATTTCAAGCCTAAGCCTCTCCAAACTAATTCAGTTCTTGCAGGCCTCAGCTAACAGCCCCCCGGCCACATGGCAACAGAGCTGTAACTGTGACCTTATACAACACAGAGGGAACAAAACCCCATAGATGGCTGAAGCAAAACACAAACTACATTCCTCACACTTGGAAGGAACCTCTGAAGGTTATCTGGTCCCAACCCCTGCCTGTGTTTAACTTCTATCTGGAGCTTAACCACAGCAGTTGCTCTATCAGACAGGGACCTCTCCCCAGCAAAGAAGGGGATGAGGAAAAGAAGAGGAGATTCAGGGGTTGAGATGAAAACAGATTTAATGAAACAGCCAAACTAATACCAAAGCTAACACACAGTATATAAAGCTATTCTCACCTCAGTGAGGGCACAGCAGTCACAGTAACCAAGAAAGTAGTCCTCAGGAGCAGGATGAAGAGAAGCCCAGGCAAAAAACTTTACTCTCTTAGCAAACTTCTCCTTTTATACTGAGAGAGTCGTTTAGGTAATGGGATACACCTCTAGCTACCTCAGCTCAGCTGCCCTGCCTGATTCCAAATTGCTGACACCTGCAGCTCATTCTGCCCCAGCAAAACCAGAACACACCCATGCTCAAGTAGGACTTTTTTGAGCCACTTGCCCTAGACAGTGTTTGGGTTTATATGATTATATTCCTAGCTTTTTAAAAGGTGTAGCTACATACCCAAATATTGTCTTTTTAGTGTTCTGTGTCCTCCTTTTGTACTACTTCCAGAATTAAGCTGAATTCCTTTCACTCCCTCTGTTTATCTCTTGTTGCTGTCACTGGTAAACTTGTTGCAAACTCCCATGGTTCCAGACAACAGAGAGGTGTCTGTTGACTACCAGCCCCTCAAAAAAACCAAGCCAACAACAAAACCCCAAAAAAGCCAACTGGAAAGCCATAACTGAAAGGCAACTGGAAGTTGCACCACTGAAAGCAGACACAGACAAAACCTGGAGAACACCAGGCAGGTGGAGGCAGTCCTCAGTGAAGTGGGAGCACACAGGCAGCAGGGTCTGTTAAGTTTACAGCAGTGGGCAAACTGAGGCCATGCTCCATCATGAGGTGGAAAAGTAGCATCAAGGCACTGGTCCTCCCCCTTTCTGGGTGCTGCTTCAAGCACAGTTCAGCAAGGCTGAACAATCAGATCCTTAACAACATTTTTGTATTCCTTCAGGTAAACACAGTGTGCTATGCAGCTAACATTTACATGGCAACAGCATTTTTGCAAGCTCAGAATGCTTCTTGGCCTTCACTTTCAGCAGTCTGCACACTGGTAGGTGGTGTAGGTAAGTTAGAGCCTATTTCATTCTAGACTACCTGTATAAATATGTTTCTTTCACAAAAGTCAACAGAACTCCCAGTCTATGCTCTGCTTCCAGTGCACATTATTTATAGTAGGTCTCCTGGTTTCTGAATGCCTGCATACAGAAGAAAGAACCTAAACTTAGCTCTCTACTACACAGAGGAACACAAACCTTTAAACGGTCCTCTGCTTAATGTTCTATCAAGCTGCCTTTCAAGCAGAAAACTTCATCCTTAAGTAAAGCCTAAAAGAATGCTAGGGAGGCCAGGACAAAAGAAAGACCTGCAGGAATGTAAGAGAGCAGGGGAAAAAACATCTGCTAAAAAAACCAGGAGGATGCCTGGATTATCTAGAAACCATCAGCACTAAATGCTGGACATTAATCAGCCCAGCAGCATCCTGCTAACTATTTCTCTTTGTCTCTCTCTGTCAAGCAAAAAGGATTTTGCACACTGGACACAGATCTGATTCTTTGCTTTACCATTCCCATTGAATTCAATAATTTCTGGGTGAACCTTTTATCTACTGCTGAATTTTATTTAGTTGTCTCTTTGTTCCCTCTTGTTTATTTTCCTAATTGTGTTTCTTTTTCTTGCTCTTCCCCCTATGTGACTTGTTGCATCATTCCCACCTGCACACCTCTGCCTGCCATCCTCTTTCCCATTGCCTTTCTTGTTTAACACTGTTTGCCTTTCAATCAGAGTTCCCACTTTTTTTCTTTGCATTTTACAGATCAGAGGAAGAGGAATAAGCTCAGTTTCCAGACTGCACTCAGATCATCCACAAACAATACCACAGAACATATTTTGAGAAATAAATTTCACTTACTCCTTTATCAGCCCAAGTGGGACAATAGAAAGCAAAAAGAAAGATTAAGAAAAACACTTTTCAAGATTCCTGTGGATTGGAATGGAT
Source organism: Galbula dea (assembly GCA_013399015.1). Taxonomy (NCBI): domain Eukaryota; kingdom Metazoa; phylum Chordata; class Aves; order Piciformes; family Galbulidae; genus Galbula; species Galbula dea. The sequence goes on along the minus strand of VWZX01000349.1, from coordinate 424,177 downwards.
GGAGCAGCTGCCTTCACTGTTAAGAGCATCCACTGCATCCATTCACCTGCTAACTGGTGCTTCATTCTCTTCTGACCACAAACAGCAGATGGTATTTTGTCATTTGACAGACCTCAGTTTGCATAAGTCACAACCTCCACCCTGAAGAACTTATAACCTAGTGGTAGTACTCGAGTGGATGGATCCTCTCCTGCAACAGGCAGCACCATGCAGATGAGTCTCTGTCCCTTTGCAGCATACAAATTGTTCTGTAGCTGACCATCATTATTTACTATAAATGAATATTTTGCAAATATAATTTACTACTGCTGTAATTTCTGTGAGTTATTCCCAGTTGTCGTCACCGCAGAGACTGCATCGAATCAATCCTCAATTACTATGCAAATACATCCTATAGGCTACCCAGGCCTTTCCTTTCAAACAGGTAATACATAATTAATGACAGCTATAATGGCACCAAAGTCTCCAAACCAAAAGAACTTCTCCCTGTAATTTACACTTACCACCAGTAAGGAAGACTGATTTGTTGGAGTATTTATTTCTCAAGGCTTTTGCTGTCTTCTGGAGAAGTGATTATGAGTAGTGACTGCAGCTACTGTACTCTGCTCCTCAAAAGAGAATTCTACACAACAAAGTACAATGATATTTCCTCTTATCATATTGACTGGTAACACTTAGGGCTACATCCAAAAATCCTCACTCAGAGAAAGCTTACAGTAAGCCAGCAAAAACATCACTCTGTGTAAGATATGTGCACAGCTCTGTCCTGCTTTACCACTACAAACCCCATCAAATCTAAACGAAAGCTCAGAGTTACAAAGACTGTTTTCAGATTTCTTCATTCTTTCCTTTGCAGTCAAGTTTTTTGTCTTTTCACCTTTCTTTACAAGTAAAATAGAAACTTTGTTACAGAAGGATGGATTCATGTCACCAGATCTGAGTAATCCAAAAGTTAGACGCCTCTCTGCTCTCCTAGTCCACCTCGAGGACAAGCAGGCTACCACAGACCACCTTGACTTCCACAGAGAAGAGAAGCAGGCTTCATATCCAGAAGGCATAGAATCATAGGATGGTTTGGGTTGGAAGAGACCTTTAGAGGTCATCTAGTCCAACCCCCCTGCTGCAAGCAGGGACACCTATAACTAGACCAGGTTGTTCAGACCCCCAAGGTCTAACCTGACTTGGAATAGTTCCAGGAATGAGGCATCCAGTACCTGTCCAGGCAACCTGTTCCAGTGCTTCTCCACCCTCACTGGGAAAAATCTCATCCTTATATCCTGCCTAAATCTCCCTGTCTTAATTTAAAGCCATTACCCCTTGCCCAGTCACAACAGGCCCTGCTAAAAAGACTGTCTCCATCCTTCCTACAGGTCCATTTAAGTTCTGAGAGGCTGCAAGAAGGTCTCCCTAGAGCCTTCTCTTCTCCAGGCTGAACAACCCCAACTCTCTCAGTCTGGCCTCACAGCAGAGAGCTTCCAGCCCTCAAATCATTTTTGTGGCCTCCTCTGGCCCTGCTCCAATAGGTCAATGCCCTTCTTACACTGAAGGCAATTAATCCTAAAGGTGATATCATCTGCAAAAACAAGCCTCCAAATGTCTGACCCCCTTGCAAAGAAGCACTGGTATATAACTCTTCTCTCCCTAGTGTTTCAGCACATGGCTTGTCAGTGTTTTGTAGAAGGCACTGCAGAATAACACCAAGAAGTAAATTTTCCAGTGCTTGAATTGTATCTATAAAGTAAGTGATTGGCCCTGTTTGGTTGATAAAATGCCCACCTGAAATATGCAGAAAGAAAGAAAATTAGAAGAGGAAAAGGGATGAAGAACACTGCTACACTGGGCATTTTTTACTAAGTTTGAGAAATGGTAGGTGTTCTACCTTGAATGGTTTTGATTTACCTTATCCATTTTAACACCCAGAAGTTAATACCATTTCAAATTAATCAGTCAGCATTTCTTTACAGTGATACTTACAGCTTTTACACTTAAAGGGAGGCAAACAAAAGCATAATTTATGCTAGAATAACGACATGGAAAGTATCATTGTTTTAATTCTTTAATGGAATGACAGTAGCTGTAGCAAGCAGATAAAACTCCTCTGAACAGTGTAACACTGCCATAGTTTGTCTTGTCGAGGCTCCTGCTTGTAAGAATATTTATGACTTTCCTGTTCCTTGAGAACCATAAATGACACAGCATGTCAACGAGACAGTTTCAATCTCAGTCTGGATATTTTCATCCAGGAGAGCATAATTCAGTCTCCATCCCCAGATAACCCCAGCCTTCCTCCTCAGACTGCTAACAAAGGGCTTAATCCTGGACTTCCTCCTGAGAAACAAATTCTGTACCTTGTGCTAACCCCCACGACTTTCTCCAAGGCTGCATGGTATGAAAATGAATGCAGCACTTGGCTGGGATTAAGCAAGCAGGAGTCACAGCCCAGTGTACAAGGTGCAAGGGCAGTTTCTGGAGTGACTGCCTGTCAAGTAGGTACTAGACTGTGATGCACAACTCGTCTGACAAACGGAGCGTCGGTGAAGTCACCTCCCCGTGTCCTAGGCTGCTACCAAAAGCATGTTGGCTGCTAAATGACTTTGCATTCTTTTTTCTTTTTCTACCAAGCTTATTTTAGAAAGGTTGTATATCAATCTGGAAAGTGCTGTGAACATGATGTTATCATAATGGTACCATATGCCAGTCGACTACTTACAAATCATCCATGCTTCCCTCACTTGGTGGATTTTAAAAGCATGATAAAGAACTTGATTCTCCTCATGCTTACACTGGCTTTAGATCAGTATACATCCATGTTTGACACTGGTAAAGAAAAAGGAGAAACATTTCTACCAAGGCCTCTAAAAACCTTTAAAGGCTCTTAAAATGGCTGTGTCAAAGGGGTTTTTACTACCCAAGTATTTGTCTCAAAACCAGATGTGAGTATTAAAGATTCAAAGCCTATGAAAAGGCAGAATATGCTCCCCAAACACCTTCTCTAGCCATACAAGCTACAGAAACAGGTTACATCCTTTACCTAGAGAGCTTTGGAGCTTTTAATTTACCTTCCTGGTTTGGCCCCTTAAGGAGGCAACTGTGAATTCCAATACTCCTCCTCCAGCTTTCCCCTATAGTGTTTTCCTGCCTTCTTTGTTTCAGACAAAGCAAATTTTTATATGTTCAAAACACTCCATAAACTTTGCAAAAAATCAGGTACCATAAGACTTATGATAAAAACAGGTGGGTAGCAGAAATCTAGATCTTTCCAAGGAATCCAAAAAAGGGTAAGGGAAACTTCAGCTGTATATCTGAGCTTAAGAGAACCTGGACCCATTGCCACTCATAGCTACCAGTTACACTAAAAATAATGATAATAATTGAAAAGAATTATTTGTTCACAGGTTTCACACTTGGCTAACACACACCTTTAAGTTGTCATTTTCTGGCAGCTCTCTGGTGCCTTTTTAACACTTGAAAATATTTTTCAGAGTGACTATTAGTGTTCATAAAATGTTTTGTGTTGAAAAACCTAGAAAATGAAATATATGAAGCTAGAACACAGAACTATTTTCACTCAGCTACTGTTCTACTCCTCTTCCAGGCAGAGCATATCTCTAGAAGTAAACCTGATTTCAGCCTCATGCCTACTCATTCATTAGCCTTTATTGTCAGGCTGTTCCTGGGAGAAATTCTCAGTGCCAGTTCCTACTGCAAAGGAAAAAGTTAGAGCTACCAGTTCTGGTCTTGTTTGCAGTCTGGTGCAAGTTGGGTCTGCTCTTCCTCTCTGCTGTGTTTCTGTGAGCAGGCTAAGTGGTGACCTTCATCTTCTATTTCTCCCCCTCTCTCAGAAAGAAGCTTTCATACAAATTTCAATACTTTCTCTTTACAGCAGCAGCCAGACAAGAGAAATGGCCTGAAAGGGCTTAGCACTACTCTTCATATACAAGTGTTTATAAACACACTTATCTTGGAGAACTCTGAGCTTGTCTTTCAACATCCTGACTGAATACCATAGATCCTCTGGGCTGCAGTTTTACAGCTACTGAGTCTGATCTTCACAAGGGTGTGGAATGTTGTCTCTTCATGACTTTGGTACATCCTCTTTAATTCCTGAGGTAAGGTAAGGGTCACATGTTGTGAACTCTTAGATACAATCCCTCCTCTCTACACACATACACCGATTGTACATCACTCACAGGAATCACATAGAAGTATCGTGTGGCTGAATTCATTTGGCAATCTCTCAAACTGATTCTGTCTGGGATTTGCCTCCTTTGAGAGTAGCTCTTAATTTCCTACAAGCTTTTTCATCTCTCTGTCCTTAACATACAGAACTTCCTCACTGAGTTTTCAATCAGTTCTGTGCACAGGAAAATGCCAATCGCTCCTGCAGCACGGTCAGCCTGCACAGCACAGAACAATGAGGTGAGATTCTTTTTATCTTTTCCATTAACATCTGAACAACCTCTTCTAGGGGTAACTCATTTATTCACAATGGTGATTGTAACTACTTCCTTCATCCCAGGTTTTAAGTAGCAGTCATTTTGGTAATGTATAAGACAGACAGGGAAGGACTCAATTGGCTAAACAGGGATGTCAGCCACTGGTTGAGACACTTGAGGAAAATCAAGATATCTGCATTGGGCACCAGACATAACCTATGTCTTGCAGGGCAACTGAATGCTGGTGGAGCAGCAATTAGAGACGAGGTAAGATACCCTGGGTAACCTAAGATGACTGTGAGACCTGAATCCTACCTACGACTACAGCGTGGTGCAAAGCCCATCACCAGCAGTGGCAAAATTCCTAGTGACTTTGACTTTGAACTGGAACTTTGCACAGATACATGAGGGAGAGAGGGGCAGTGGGAGTAACCACATGCCTCCCAGCACTCCTCTGCAAGACCACACTTCACATAGTTGCATAAAACGACAGTAAGAAGGAAGCCTGTGAATAGGTAATTCAAACCCAAAGTGCTACAAATGGCTAGCTTTTGGGAACCCACCACACAGTCTCTGTGCACTTGGAAGTACACAAAGGTCAGCAGTCAGCATACATGTTGCAATATTGAAAATGCAAAAACTAGTGCAGGCACCACACTGCCAGGGTTCCCCATGTCTGCAGCCCCATGTTTCACAACCAAGAGCTTATAGCTTTTCTATGAAGTAGCTAGGAACTGCACAAAGTCTCCATTTAAACTCCCGCCCCAGAGATTTGCACAGCAGTACTGCCAAAAGGAGTAATTACAGAGAAGCTTTTTAGTATGCAATGGTAAGCAGCACTTCTCTTTTTCAGCTGAACAACCAAAGTGGTATCATAAATATTATATTGAAATAGTAGTTCTAACCACATGGTTTGGAAAACAATAACCAAGCACATGCTTTGCGGGAGCATGGAGTTAGAAGTGATTTCACAGGCAAGGATAAAAGGGTGGCAAGAATTGTGATCATGCTACAAAGAGTTTCTATAGGCTGTACTTGAAGGTACATTCACAGTTCCAATATAATTAACTGTTTGCAGAGATTTATAGTTTTGCTGAATGCATTTGCTTCAATATGAATACTGCTGCCTACTGTTTAAAGCAGGATGGATTATTCCAAGTAAAAATGGCTGAATGCCCCATTCATAGTAAATATGCTTACAGACATGCAACTGATTACCAGAGAACACTGCTTTCTACTTGATACCTCTGACTATTAATGTATTTTTAATTGCAAAAACAAGAGATCAAATTAGTCCCTTTTCAATAAGTAAAAACCAGGAGCAACATAATGCATTGCTAATATTGTATATTTTACCTCAGCCAGTTGTTGCTCGGTTTGGTTTTTATTGAACTAACATTACAAAATGTTATCAAGTAACTGAGTGGCTGACTGGAAAGAAAAACAACCTGGAAATTTTAGTTTGAAAAAACATTTAATGACCATACAACCATTTTCAATGTTTCCTATGTTGAAACACAGAAACACTTTCACCACAAACCTTCCACAATTCTGTAACAAATTTACTGGGATATTAACAAGCTGGAGAAAGAAAACTAAGTTTAACAGTTTGGACACCGAAGAAGCCTCCAGAGGTTGTCACTGATAGATAGAATTCATGCACTTGCACTGAAGCTAATTCTGCAAATGTATATCCTTAAACACATGTGCTTATTAGTATTTATTGTCCTAATGCAAAGCCAACTCAGGTACCTCACACTAACTTTAACAGACTCCAGATCAGGTCCCATGAATGCAAACTTGCTCACAAGCTTTTGCAAGACTGGATGCTCAGTCTGCCAAAAACCACACAAACCCCAATCCGATGTTGAGGCTGTTTAGTTGGTTTATTCACCTTTACTTAGCACTACTAGAAGCAAGGCAATACACCTAGGAGAATCCATCAGCAGACGTTATTCTGGGAAGGAAAACTTGCAGGATTTAATAACAAAATGGACATGTAAGGAAAGTCCAAACCAAGAGAGGGACAGAAAAGCTGTGGCTGCAATCTAAGAGTAAAGTCTAATGGAACTGGAAGGATTTGGACTGAGACTTGGCTATCCCAGAAGAAATCTCCCCAGAATTAATTAGCTCCATAATGTGAAATCAAGACATATAATATCCAATCACCTGACTTGAGATTTCTAATCCTAAAATACAGGTCTGAGCACGACTGGGGGCGTGAGGGTCTCCCCTGCACAACAGGATATGGAAGGTGGACAAGCTGCCACATTCTAACTAATTCATCATTCATATTTACATATTTATGTTCTAACCAGGAGGTCATAAAGATAGGAACTACAGACTTCCTTTCGGTTAACTCTGGACTTTCTTCCTGCCTGGGGTGGGGGCAGCAGGGGCTAACCTCAGCCCTCTCAGTACTTAGGGATGACAGGAGTTATTTAAATCTCCAACCCCGAGTGATGGCTGCCCTGGTTTCACAAAATATCGATCCTCTGCCCACCTCTCTGGGCCAACCAGATGCCTAGTGCTTGCAGATTAATATTAATAAACACAAGCATCAGGACTCCGTGCTGTCACCTGAGGATCTCAGCTGAGCAACGAATCTGGGAGCTGATGTCCTGGCACTCCCAAACTTCTCTCTCTTTGTTAAGAGCCATCTGGCAGGGTGGCTGGAGTCCTTCCTAGGCAAAAGAAGGGAATGCTTGGCAGCAGCACGGGTGCGATTCCACCAGCTCCCCATCCTCAAGAAACAGGCGTTACTTACACACTGCAGCCTACAACTTCTCCCTTGTGCCTCTCTCTACCCCAAAGACCCTCTCCATCACGAGCCCTGTCAAGTAGAGACAAGGGAAGCCGCTACGACCCCAGCAGCGAGTCCACCCGCCCGCGCAGAGTAGCAACCCGAAGACGGGGACGTGCGGGGATCAAATCTGCCTCCTGCAAGCAGAAGAAAGTTCGTGCCGACACAACACCCCAGGAAAGCATGCGGTGGGGGGGCGGCTTCTGAGAGAAGCGCTGATAGGAGAGAGTCCTAATAAAGCCATAAGATCTCACCCACGCACAGATCTCTTAGATCAGCACTTCCAAAATCACCAACGAGAACCCAAAGAAAGATCGAGGGAAGGGACCGAAGCGGGAGGTTGGAGAGAGACTGCCTCCTCCCGGCTCGTCCTGGATGCCTGGGCAGTTCCAGGAGGACCACGCAAGAGAGCATCCTCCCTTGCAGTCAGGGGGTGCAGAGAAAGCTCCTTGCCCCGCAGCAGCAGCACCAAGAACAACCGGGGCCGGAGGGATGGGGAGGGGGGGTAGGCGCAGCTGCAGACACGGAGGCTCCGGTATCGCGTCCCTCTCAGCGCCCAGTCCCTGTCCCGACTCGCACCTACCTCGGCGGGTCCCGGGGCCGGAGCCCCGCCGTCGGGGTCGGATCCGTGGGGCCGCGGCGGCAGCGGAACACTACAAGAGGCGGCGGCGAGAGTAGGCGTGCGGCAGCCAGGGCTGCCAGGGCCGAGCCAGGGCCACTCGCACCGGTGCACCGCTCCGGTGTCGGTGCCGGTACCGCTGCCCAGGACGGGGAGGGGATGCTGCTGCTGCTGCGGGGGACTCCGGGTGCCTCTTTGGCTCTGTTAGGAAAGTTATCGCGGCCACACGACCCACCTTAAACCCGCCTCCCCGCAGAACTCGGGGGAGGGGGAAAGAGGAGGAGGAGGAGGGAGGGAGGAGACGGGGGTGGGGGCTCGGAGACGTTCATTTCCCAGCGCAGAACCAAGTCACAGCGGCATCTCTGGGGCGGTCGCTCGGGGATGCAGGGCTGGGCGCACCGGTGCAGATGCTCCGCTCCCCTCCCTCTGGATTCTTGCATTTACGAGCGGTACCACGATGCCAGCTTCAGAGCGCAGAAACTTTCCCGTTTCCTGCGGCGCTGACGCTGATTTTTTGGCTTACTCGTTTGGTGATGGTTGGTTTGGCATTTCGTTATCTATTTAACCATTTGTTGTTGGGGGGAAGGGGGAAATCTAGTCCTGAAGCTTTGGGGTTTGTGTATGTGTTTCGGTGTTTGGGTTGGGTTTTTTTTCCTCCGCCTGATTCAATTCAATACCTTAAACAGATTAAAAGGACAAAGACTGAGACCTGGCATCCTAAGGCTGCCGCCCGAACGGTACATGGGGGAATGAGGAAGCAAACTCTATAGCTGAGGCAAAAACACTTGGTAGGAGATGGGAAAAAACCCAAAGCTCCGTGCTTCCTGCAGCTGAAAGAACAGGGTCTCCAGAGCAGAGAGCTATCAAACTCCACGGATACGCTTAGCAGGAGACCACGCAAACTTCTGGACCCATTTCAAGGTGCCTCAGTTTGCAAGTACACACACGCAGGCAGTTGTAGAAGCACGCAGACACAGGCAAACGCACGCAGCTCTCTCACTGCCTAAAGCAGCCCCTGGATGGAGAGAAGCTGGTTAGAGCTGATAGAAAGCAAGACGAGGGGATGCTAATAGACAGAGAAAAGCGCGATGGAAAATTTACCTCTTCTCTAGCATCCTCTACCGTCCAGAGCATCTGCCCTTGTATTGTCCAAGCGACTGCACCACGGCTGCTGTTTAGAGTGGCTCGGTGCCACTGGCTGCTCAGAGAGGTATCTGACAAGGGATGAATTGCAGCCCACGGTTGTCGTTTTCTTCCTGAAAGATGTACCAGAAGTTACAAATGTATAATGATAAAAATCATTAGACCCAAACGTGGGTGATTTGAACAGCTGCACTAACTTAGCTCTTAGCCAGAAATCTTATGCTTGCAGCCTTTTCAAGATGAAAAGCTCTATTTGTGTTATGTACTATTACTGATTATTTTCCAATTAGAATAATAATTTGGCTGAGTCCCTGCTTTTTTATCATCTCAGAGTGTAAGAAACATAAGACCAAGTCCCTTTTTGATAACATGACTTAATAGAACTTTTTTGTCATTGTAGCCACAGGATGAATCCCCACATTGTACAACATTTTATCTACACAGGAGGCTGCCAAAATCCTTTGTCCTGCACTGTGTGTTTCTTGGTCACATGCCAGTACATGACTGCAGGTGATGGCAGAGTTTCAAATGGATAAAGATAGTTTGGGCCAGAATTTCACTGTTTCCATAAGGGACTCCCTGCAATCTCCCAGCCTCCCAAAAAAACTTCTCCACTCCCACCACTGCTTTCATGCCTCCAGGTTCCCAACATTCCCCTTGCTGCATTGTCCTGGTTTGTAGCCTTCCCAAGATCTCACATCAGCCACCTAAACCAGGAGAAGAGGGCAGTGGAGAACACATGTGTGCTGGAGTGACTGCTGCTTTCCCTACCCTGGATTTGCAGCCCCAGCTCTCTGCTCTCCTGCTAGCCTCAGAAGACTATTTTTCTTCATTAGCTATGGTTAAGGCAACCCAACCAGGATCTGCAGCACTATTGGTGCCTGAGGTGAATTCATCCCCATCTTTCCTCACCTGCTTTTAATCATTTTTACAAATATCCTAATAATGAATATCAATAATAAATTAGCAATCACGCTTATTTATTAATTTATTTTCAATAGTTAATAGAATTTCATAGATCAAATTTGAACTAGATCTATTGAATAAACAAAGATAATTAGGTTTTGCCATTTGTAGAAGAATATTAAAAACACCAGTTGCTCTATACTGAGGGCATTGTTTATGGCTCAGCTGTGTCACCAGTTTCCAGTTGGAGAACTATTTAGCCTCTCTGATTTTTCTTTTTAAAAGGTAAGATGCTGTCTGAAATACACAGAGACAAAATCAGTCTGCTTAAAATAAACTAAGCCAGTTTGCTCCTACATCTTTATTTTGTTATGTGGTTCTTCTTTGTCTCTCAGACTTCTCTTTAAAACTTTCCAAATAATTGTCCTCTCAAAACAAGACTGCCCTGAACACCAAAAAAACCCCAGGTATCACACTGTTTACAGATGTTTGAGACAAAGCATTCAGCCCTGCTCTTCTTTCTGATGTAAAATCCCATCCAGCTCAGTAATTGCATTTGGAAAGTATAGCTCTGGTATTCTCTGGTTGTCTGCTTGGAGGGTAGCAGACAATAGTAGATGCCAACGAATCTGGCTGTGGATGTGTTTTACATTTGAGGGTGGCTACTATAATATTTATTACTGGTCTGTTCAGATGAACCCCTCTCTAAAAAAGACAGTAAATATTAACCTCATTTGATTGCCTCACACTGATCCTAGTTCAGTGGTTCTGTCTTTAAAATGTGCCATTTACAGATGAAGATATAAAAAAGGGGCTTGCCTTTTTTTCTTATTATTGTTGACTCAGTGAGTCTAGCCTAGAGTTACAACTCTGTAAACTCAGGCTGAATCTTCAAGCTTAGCTAGATTCTTTCATAAATCAGGATGAGTTGTTGAAATGCTGAAGGACAAAATAACTCTCAGTTGTAGGTAGACAGCCTCAGATTGGTGAAATGATATTTTGGGTTATCCCTGTGCAACCTGAGCACCAACATGAAAATGAGAAAAGAATTGGGGGGGGGGAAAAGGGAGGGGAGGGAAAAAAGTAAGAGTGTATTATACAAGTGACTCTGCAACAGAAAACTGCTTAATAATTCTGCTGATAAAGTGTCAGCCAGAGAAGAATTCATTTCCCTCTCCCAGAGCTCAGCTGGGGTGGTGACAGGAGTTTAAAGAAGTGCAGCTCTTTCACAAAGCTATGCAGGTATGTCCTTCAGTGCAGACAGACAATGGGAGTCTGAAAACACCAAAGTCACTGGGAACTCTGCTGTTGGCTTTGAGGGAGGCAGAGTCTTACTCTGGGAGAAGATCTGCTGAGTAAGAAAAGGCTACTTATACATGCTTCCTCTTCTAAGTCAAATCACATTGCAAGAGCATTTTTGCTGCTTTTATTTGCTTGCTTCTGCATGTCCAATTCAAAGCTAGGTCCTATCCACTTCTTCATTTTCCATATGTTCTTTTTTCTTTAGGAGGAATTGGACCTCCAAAAATAACAGCATATTGACTCATGGTGTTGTTTGTAAGAGCACCAGTTTTCAACACAACACTCTCAATTTATTACACATTTAATACTAAAGCTCCAGAAATTAATTATGCATAATTTGTGTCTGATTGAACAAATTATTATTGAAAATAATGCATGAAAAAGAGAAAGAAGCCTTTTTAGGCACACCATGAATTTTAACTTGGTTGTTATAAAACCAATCAGGGTTTTGGTTTATGCATCATTCTGTTGCCCACAATAATATGCTGTCTGTGCAATCAGTGATGATAAATGGTACATAATTGTAAACTTGATATTGGTTTTCAATACTGAATTCATCATTCTGTCCTCTTAACACATATTAAATACTTTAAAGAATTTATATATTTGTTTGATTTAGCTGTGATTTTTTTCCCAATATGTAAAATTTATTAGTTTTCTAGTTTTTGAGAAACTAAGAGGAGACAACATCATTAATAACACTGAATAAGTGTTGGCCTCATTTATGCATGACTCCTTTCTGCCAATACAAAGTGTCCAAATCAAAACCAAACATATTAGCTGTAGGCAGTAGAAAATAAAGTCTTAACTATAGCCTTTTCCACATGTTTTGTTTGCCTTTCCTGATCTAGCCAAATAATGATTGCAAGAATTTACTCTCCTTTAGAAAGGCAAATCCTGCATTCATAGGACTTGTATTTTCCTTTGTTCTGTCAGAATTGTTGACTAAGCTCCCAAGTTTGGAGAAGTACAAGACCCCAATCCACAAGGTGAAAAAGCTTCAGAGTTTGGGTTCACTCCAGGGACAACATGATTTACCTTTTTCCATATCATAGACCTACTCTCCCAAACACAAAGGTTCACCCAAATTGTCCCAGTGCTCCTAATGAACAGGTAATGAAAAAAATCCAATCAGAAAATACCAATCCTGCATAACCCTAGCAACAGGATACAGAAACCATTCATCTGATTGAAGCACTCAGCATATAGGGCCCAATCCAATCCTGTCAGTTGGTTTTTCCATGAACACAGCTTTAAGTCTGTTGCCCATACACAAGATGCACTCAAAATGAGTTCAGAACTGGCCAGTGACTAGGGATTTTGTGTAAATCTTATCTTATCTTATTATGAGGTCAACTCCTGCTCTTAATCATATGTGTATGACCATCATCACTTTTAGCAACTGCTATTTTTCAAGGCATCTGCACCAGACCCAGGTATGAAATTTTTGTTTGCTTGCTTAGTATGAAGTAAATTTAAAAAGGATGTGGCAAGGCTGAAGGAAATAATTATGCAGCAATGCAAATGGAAGAAACAGCATTCTGAACTGTAGCTGACTACCTCCAGAGAGAAATCTGATCTACTATCAGAAATAGCAGAAGAAAGTCAGTTGTACCCAGCTATCACTCCTTCAGTTAGAAAGGAGATTGGAAAAAGACCAGTCTTTCACAAAGTTTACAAGTGGAATTCTTTGCTGCAGGATAGCTGTGTCAACTTTGTTGTATAAAAAGATGAACTACTTCAATGAATTAGAATAGAATCATAGAATTACAGAAAGGTTTGGGTGGGAAGAGATCTTAAAAGATCATCCAGCTCCAATCCCTCTGCCACAGGCAGGGATGCCACCCACTAGACCAGGTTGCCCAGGGTCACATCCAGCCTGGCCTTGAACACTGCCAGGGATGGGGCAGCCACAACCTCTCTGGGCAACCTGTTCCAGTGTCTCAACATCCTCTGAGTAAAGAATATCTTCCTAACACCTAATCTAAATTTCCCTCTTTCTGTTTAAAACCATTCCCCTGTGTCCTATCACTGTCTGCCTGTGTAAGAAGTCTCTCCTGCTCTTTTTTATAAAGTCTCTTTAAGTATTGAAAGGCCACAAGAAGGTCTCCCTGGAGCCTTCTTTTCTCCAGGCTGAACAACCCAAACTTTCTCAGCCTGTCCTCAGAGAAGAGGGGTTCCAGCCTTTGGATCACCTTTGTGGCCTCCTCTGGACCCACTCTAAAAGCCTCACATCTTTCTTGTGCTGGGTGCACGCAGAGCTGGCCACAGCACTCCAGGTGGGGTCTCATGAGGGCAGAGTAAAAGGGCAGAATCCCCTCCCTCCACTTGCTGACCACACTGCTGGGGTTGCAGCCCAGGATGTTGTTGGCTTTTAGGCTGCAAGTGCACACTGCTGGCTCATGCCTTTATTTTCATCCACCAGAACAGTTAAAATAGCTTGAGTATATTATAGTCTCCAAGCTTCATAGCATAAGTGGTTTGCTCTCCAGAGCATAGAAAAGCAGTTTCAGTATGAAATTCTATATGAAACATGTCAGGATCCCCAAGTACATGCTGGCAACAAGAATGACATTCTGCCTTTATTTGAAGCACATGATAATGGTAAGTATTGGAGAAGGATATCAAAATAGATTGACAATCACTCTGTGACACCTAAGTTCTTATTAATGTTAATGAGAGTTATGCATATGAACTGAGAAGCAAAGAGGCTCCTCACAATGAGGAAAAAAAAACAAGGAAAAGGAGCACATATAATGCATAATTAATAGCAATGTCACATAGGTCGACAGCAACTATTGTCTTCCTAGTGAAAATCCCTGTGTGGATAGCCTCAAAGGCTAGATTCTTATTCTATCAAGAAAACACTGCAACTGAAGCAGGAAAATGATTGCTTCCAACCACAGCTTCACCTGCTTTTGAGTTAAGGGAGGATTTGTCTGCCAGGCTCCTGCATGTCTACAGGACATTCCTCTTAGCGCTGGCTGAGGTAGAATCAAGGGTATGGGAGGAATTGAACTGATTCCCAACTTTACAGCCCCAAACAGGCATCTCTCAGCTGTATTTGTAATTGAGTTAAAAGCTGCAGAGAGTGTTACCAATGTCTTGAGCTTGTCCAATCCTTAAGAGAGCTGACCAGAATTTCAAGTGATAGCAAAGCAGATAATAAAGTTAAAATAAGGACTGAAGCAGAGAGAAATTCAGGAGGATGGCATTCTGAAACAAGTCCATATGATGTCTTCATTTCTGCCTTATTTACAAGTACTTCTAAATCTGCTGGGGCAAATTTATCATCAAGCTTAGCCAGATTTCTTCAAACAGGTGTTTCCAGATAGACATAATGTCAAGGAGACCAATCTGTATGAATGTACTGTTACAGCCACTGGCATTATTTGGACCCACTGTGGAATGCACATTGGTCTGCTATGCTTCTGCCAGAAGACAATTGGGAGTTCACTGGTCTTGTATTCAGTGAGGAATGAGGTTTATTGCAGAAAGAAGAGACAAGCTGAAAGAAGCTGTCAATTTATCTCTGTGATAGATTTCTGCATGAATTTTTACCCTGAAGTTTTAGAAACTCCTTGGATGTGCACACTGAATATAGCCATTCTCTTAACCTTTCCTTATGACCATATTTATCTTTAGCCACTGTAGTTTTTTTGCATAAAGGTAGCAGAGCTCCTAAGGAACCAGAGTTCTTAATCAAGATCAAGACTCCATTTGATTCCCATATATTCACAGTAATAGAAAAGCTAAAATGAAAAAAAAATTAAAAATGCAAGCAAGAGTGAAGGAAAAAGAGAAGAAAAGCAACTGCCTACAACTGCAATGACAAAGCAAGGACCAAAACCTGGGAGTCCTGATTCTTAGGCCAAAGCTCTGCCAGCTGGACTTGTGTACCTCAATGCCGTGGTCTGCTGTCTTCCTCTTCAATGGGCTCAGCATGGGACTTTTGGAAAGAGGATAATCTGCATTTTTATCTGCTCTGGGATTTTTTGTTGCATCTTTTATTCATCATTGCAGAGATGAGCAGCCTACAAAGCTCTTCCATTTTGCATAAGACCTTAGCCAGTTACAGTGAGATCTAAAGATACACCTTTAGATGGACTGTAATGACTACAGGGCTGGCCCACAAGATCATTTTATGCCTCACTTTCCTACCTGCAAAAATGGAAATAACACTTCATGTGCTGATTGATATTAACTTCTGTACAGGGTCTAGCTCTGTCCTCATATGCTACAGACAGGAACATTAGCATGGACATTTTCTGATTTGGGAAGTTCAAGGAATTATGTTCTATGACATTTTAAATGTAAAAAAGAAGCCAAGCAAACCCTAATAGAAATTCCCACAAGTATTATTTCAGTTTTCAAAGAAAATCTAAGAAAACCTGGCTGTAAATATTCTTCTTTCCATCAAGATCAATAGACTTTCCTGGAATTTAAAAAGTCAGGATCAGCCAGAAGTTTATTTGCTGCAATGCATTTACTTCTCTCTTTTGCCACTTTACTAGAGGAAAAAAAATGTATTTCTAAGATATTTTTGGTAACTTATGACTAAGTAGCAAAATTAAAACTAGGAAATTAATAACTACATGGCATTTCAAACCCATCAACTCTAATCAACATAAATCCATTCTAATTAAAACTTGCAAAGCCTAAGGATACCAAACAGGTAGCCCTCTATTACAGGGAGCTGGCAACAACACAGGCACATTACATACAAAGGGAGAGTATGGGAGTCTGTGAAAGAGGCAAAGATGAGGCAGTACTAAAAGTCTTCCCATATTTTTAGAACAATATTAGCCCCTGGTGATCTCTAATTGGTGAATACAAACATAAATTCTGTCCTTTAAAACTTCAGAAGCACTTCTACAAGTTAAGTGAAGGATCTGAGGGAAGTGTACAACTTCCTAGGCTGAGAAAGGTTAGAGTTTATCACAGTCATCACAGCAGAAACAGTACAGTGATATAAAGCATGTTCTGATCAGTATGATGAATAACATACATCACTTTAAATGAGAAGAAAAGGAAATCTGTAATTGCACCAGAGCCTTTGATTCAAAGTTAAAACATCTTAAGTCTTGACTCTGTCTTTAGGACTTGATCAAAAGCCCATCAACACTGCCAGGAATCTTTATACTGACTCCCTTAGGCCTTACACATCCCTTTACACAGAAGTGGAAAGGTAATGTCCACTAGCTTCACACAGCTTAAAATCACTTTGAGAAGCTCCTCATACCTCCTACCGTTCAGTCTTGCACTTGCAATTGGCATCAGCTTGCAAGTACATAACAATGGACATCAAATCTCCCTGATTCTGGTACACTTTTCATATTAAAGCAAGACCAGTAGTTCTGTTCTCCTATTGCTGCCCTGTCAGGTAAAGAAAGGGATCTGAACTGAGCTTGGATGGATGTTATTTGTACATGTCTACAGCAGCTAATACTGATACTTTGGGGTTTAAGGGAGAACCCACCTCCTCCCAGATCTAAATTAGCTCCTTAAAAAAAAGGCCTCTTTTGTCTATTGGTGGGTTTTAGCCACAACCAGCAGAGATTAAACAAATGCATTTGCTTGGAAGGCAGTAGTTGTCACCCTGCCAATTAGCTCAACAGGAATCAAACAACCTGCTGACCTTCCTGGGCAAGCAGTCTCTCTGAGGCAAGCAAATGAGCCTGTAGTAAGGGCTGTAGCTCAGACAGTTGTTATTATCATACATCCTCACAAGCTTATTCCACCATTACCCTGGAATTACAGCAACAGTAAAGGGCCACAGAAGCCTAAGGGAACCAAAGCAGGCATCATGTCTAGTACTTTCCAAACTGTCCTTTATGGAATCACAGCAAGCATTGTCTTTATTATGCTTTCAACATCCCCTGGCACTCCTGGGGCTCTGGTGGTCTGGAGAGCAGTCCTGAGAGTTGACTAGGGTTTGCTAGACTAGGCAGTTTGGGGATCACTACTTTGACTACTAGCATGGTACACCTAGACTCCTCCTGACAGACTTTTCTTTCACTGGTTCCCACAAATTTCCAGTGAATGATGTTCCACAATCTCTTCATGCAAACTGTGCCATAGTTTAATATCATGATGTTGTTCAAGCATATTTAATGCTAGTGGTAGTTTCCTTTTCAAAACCACAAATTGGGGCTTGTTTTCTGTTGTGTTTTTTTTTTTGTTTCCTTCTAATGAAGTAGAAGAAAAATGGAACATCACATATATAAATGCTTGGACAACATTAGATTTAGAAGAGCAAGAAAATAAAATGGATCATTCCTCTTCATCCTAGCCTATTCTGTCCACTGCTACTCTTTCAGGAACATAACTACTCCCTCTATGTTTTCAGTGTGAAGCAACAGTTGTAATTAGCCTTTGCTTTAATATGGTGTGCTCTGGAAGCAGCACCAGGAACAGCAAGAGGACTCTGGTGAAAGGTTCCTCAGCCATGAACACACAAACTCTTCAGCTGTAACTTTCATCTGAGTCTCCCCTGTATGTCATCTCATTGGATCAAATAAACAGGAGAAGCTGAAAAGTTGACTGAGATAAAAATGGGTTGGGACACAAAGGAATGATTTAATAGATAAGGAGTTTTCCACTTTGTATTCTTACTGTCTGAAATCGGGCCTGAAGAGAAGCAGCTAACTTGATAAAATATAGAGGAAAAAAATCATAGAAAAGAATGGAAATGCTGTTATGGACTTCAGTGAGTAGAAATAGTTGGGGAAATGAAACTGTCAAGCCCAGCATCTTAAATGCTGTAGAAATAAAGTCATTTTAATGGTCAGCCTGCTGCAGCCACATAAACATTCTCTAGTTCCCTTCACAGCCTAGCACCTTGTAATTTTAATTTTTTTTAATCTGACATGTGGGGAGACATTTGTTGGTGACTCAAAGGGTCAGAATCTAACAGAGAAGGAGAAATGGATCAAGGAAAGATAAGGGACAGAAACCATCAATGGGAGATATTCAATTCCAAAAGTGAAACTGAAGGAACAGGACATACCAGAAAGGGGAGGGGGAAAGGAGGAGTGGTGAGATAAAGAGGAAAATAACTTGCTGAACTCAATTTTAAACAAAAAAACCACTAGATTGATATAATCCAAGACTGTCCCTTCCTTCTTACATGCTTCTGAAGGTGGAGGCTGTTGTATCTGAAAAAGTAAGTACTCCTTTAATCTAGGTATACCAAGGAATTTTATAATATTAGCAATATGAATTCACTTGACTGTAAAACAGAACTGTTCTGCCACAGGACTGGGGCTACTTTTTTGCTTTCAGTTTGCACCAGCAGAAAAACTTTCTCTTACCTGCAGCTGCACTTGCTAGGGCAACAGGTGGGGCACCTCCACGGGGGCTTTGTACTTCCTCAGCAGCACACACTGCATACCAGAGTGCGGAATCAGGGCTAGAGAAAGAGCAGAAAAATATCTTGTAGGTTAAAGGAGCATTTTGATAGTTGATGGGCATTCTCATGTCCTTATGTCCCCAGAAAGTTCCACATCATATCAGCTGCCACAGAGCTGGACACAGTTTTCTGATGGATATGTTGAAATGCTGTCTTGTTGCTGATCTGCATTTATAATATCTAAGGTAACCTGGAGCAACCTCTTCACACCAGGTGAGCACAAGCTCAGATGATTGTTTGGACCATGCAGAGCTGCTGCCACTTTCTTCCCTGTGACCTGTAAAGGGATGACATGCAATGTCTCTGGCAATCTCTGTACATTGGCAGTTCTGCAGGTTTGGATTCAGCTCTGGGTGGGAAGAAGATCATGATAGAGTGGGCAATACATAAAAGAGTATTTTTCTCAGCCATTTGTAAGCACAACAGTCTTTTCCCTTGTTCACTAAAAGAAGCTAGGTCACCCTAGCTCCTTAACAATAGATATCTATCTGAAGTGTTGAAGTTAAGTGATGTATCTTACCATATCCATGCTAGATTTTCCTTTTGGAAGCCATGGGGACAGCCAGAGGTGAGAGACCACCTGACTGTGCAAGCCATACTGGTCTGCCCAGGAACCTCCTGCATCCTGAGCCAGACTGTTTAACAGCAGAGTAAACTACCTGGCCAAGGTTTAGTTTCTTCTTCTGACAACATTTTTTGTATCTTGTTTTCTCTTAACTTTCTGACAGCTCATTAGACTATTCCCTCATTATAATGGCAGCTCAGCCTCTTTCAGAAACTTATAAACCACTATGGTACCTGCCAAGTATCTTCATAAACTAGAATGAAATCTACTATCTACAGTCAAGGGTGATGAACCAAGAGAATGGATCTTTGGCTCAAATCCTGGCTGAGCCACTCAGCTGGCTTGTGACCCCAGGTAAATAATTTGATCTTCTTTGCTTTCATTCAAGCAGTTATAAATTTGGCTAACAAGCAAGACCTTTCTGAAGAGACCTTTGAGTTCAGCTTGCATGAGTAACTACATCTCCCAAACCTCAGGCTGAATGAGGCAGCAATTTCTGCTTCAGTTATCTACCCCTAGAAACCATGCAGTTGCTCACAACTTTAACTCCCCAATATAACAGGGAATTATGATGGGTAAAAGTTGCACTATTTAACTTACATTATTCTTTACCAATTCAGGCTTCAGACCAATTTTCTTTCTAAATTTTAACAATCTAATAAAAATAATTCCTAACTGCCAGCCAGAAGAACAAAACCCTCAAAAAAGTTTTTCCTCAATTTCAAGTCCATCCCTCCAGAAAGTTCTAAGAGGTAGCTTAATGAATAATAATAGAGTAACTAGGACTGCTTCATCTTGAGAAGAGAAAGCTCCAGGGGGATTTTAGTAGAGAAGACAAACCCACACTCTCCTCTGTGCTGCTCAGAGACAGGATGAAAAGCAATGGGCAGAAAGTGAAAACCAGGAAATTCTACTTCAAATTAAGGAAAACTTGTTTTCTTGTAAGGAATAGAGCTGTGAAGGCTCCATCCTTGGAAATAGTCCAAACTCAACTGGGCATGGCCTTGAGTCAACCTCCCTCCTACCCTCAACTCTTCCATGATTTAACACAGAGAAGAGCAGGTGATGCAGTGAAGTCAACACTGGTATGGGTTAAGCTGCAGAACCTGACCCCTTAGCCACAGTTACTGCCCCATCACCCCACTAGAACCTTAAATAGATAATTCTGCTCCCACAAAGCAGGCAAAGAAAAAAAGGTGCAACTTAGCATGCAGAAGCTCAGGGCAAATTGAAAATAAACAGCAGTAGCTGCTTTTTGCTCTCCCAGTTGATGATCCAGACTCTTCCCACCACTAGAGAAGTAGGCAGTTACAGAGGCAGTCCCTGAGGCCAGTATGAGCAAGGCCACTGGAAGCCACGGCTCAGCTTTTAGCAAGGGATGGTGACCTGAGTTTCTTGGACTCAACTACAGTTAAACTCAGCAGTTAGTGTCACTCCAAGTAGGTTTTTAAGGAATTTGGAAAAGGAGCAGCCACATGGTGAACACACTGTCACCTAGCATCCTTCTGACAGGACCAATTTAGCAATATCAAGAACAAATTTTGCTTAATGACTGCAATATGAAGTCATAACAAAACTACCTAACCTTTGTGCTGGAAGCCTTAAGGACAATGACAAAGGCACCCATTACTAAGGCATTCAGCAGCAGAGCAGACCCAGTAGAGTTGGGCAAATACTGCAATCTATTTCCCTTGGATATTCATTTGAATTTTTAAATGGATTTCTCCTGACTGTTCACATCCCTTTTGTGCTCACTTTCCATGAATAGCAAATGAGCTTTAATAAGGGGAATAATCATGAAAAACACATTTTAAGCTTGAACATTTGCCAAATGAAAACCTCAAACTGCACAATCAGTGGTTAGCAGTATATATATGGCATTTTATGACTTTTACACTAAATTTAAAATAGTCTCTGTTGGTCAGTTTTCACACACTTACAGTAAGAAAACACAAATAATACCAGTACATACAGAACTGTGTGGCACAGGCTCACAGAATCCCCAAATCCCCATGGTGAGGGCTGGAAGGGACCTCTGGGTATCACCCAGTCCAACCCCCCTGCTCCAGCAGGGGCACCCACAGCAGCTTGCCCAGGGTCACCTCCAGCTGCCTTGGCAATCTCTCCACACAAGGAGACTCCACAGCCTCTCTGCAAAGCCTGGGCCAGGGCTCCAACACCCTCACACCAAACAAGCTTCTCCTCCTGCTCAGCTGCAACCTCCTGGCTTCCAGTTGGTGCCCAGTGCCCCTTGGCCTGGCCCTGGGCACCACTGAGCAGAGTCTGGCCCCAGCCTCTTGCCCCCAGCCTTCAGCTCTCGCTCAGCATGGAGCAGCTCCCCTCTGGGGCTGCTCTTCTCCAGGCTAAGCAGCCCCAGGGCTCTCAGCCTTCCCTCCCCTGAGAGATGCTCTCCTATAGAGTGAGGTTAACATTTCAGTATATTTTATCAGGTTTACCTAAATTATTTGTCAGCTAAGACTTAGTTTTTTATAATAATAATGACAAAAACCATATTATAAATTGTTACATATTTTTGCAAGCAATTAAACAAAAATAGGTTGAACTGTTCTTTAGCCAGCCCTTCTAGGCCATATGATGTGCCAGGGGACATAACAGTTAGGGGTATCAAATCTTTGTTCAGAGCCTTTAGGTGACAAAACCTAAAGTACATAAGATGCATAGCTGCAGACCAGAAATACAGTATATTTTCCATTAGTTTCAATATACATCTCTGAGTTCTCAAGGAAAAACATTTGGATCTCATTTGCAGAGCAAATCACAACAGCAGAGTTCCCCACAGGTCAACCCCATTTAATTTCTTATTTTAGAAGCCTAAGAGAAAATTAATCAGTTTCACCCAGAAACTTCTCTTTGTGATTGTGGAAGCAGGCATAAACAAAAGTCACCCTGGCAATTCTGTTTACTATCTGCTGTGCCATATAAATAAATAAACCTCTGAGCATTACATTGTGCAGCACTGACCCCAAACTTGAGTTAGATATACTGTAGGGAGCAATCCCAATTGGTAGTGGGTGGAAAAGGTCACCTGCTAGGTCTTTCCATCTCTAGTCCTGATTATCCTTTGAACCATCCAGGAGCTACTCCAGAGCCCAAGGCACCACAAAGCATCATTTCAATGTAAAGGCTTCAACCAAATCAAACACATTTGATGGTAAAAAGACTGGTTATGGTAGACTCCTCCTTTCACAGAATCACAGAATGCTAGGAGCTGGAAGGGTCCTTGGAAGATCATCTAGTCCAACCCCCCTGCCACAGCAGGATTCCCTAGACCAGATCACACAGAAATGTGTCCAGACAGGTTTTGAAGCTCTCCAGAGAAGGAGACTCCCCAAGCTCTCTGGGCAGTCTGTGCCAGTGCTCTGGCACCCCAACTGGGAAAACATTTGGTCTTGTATTCACATGGAATCTCCTGTGCTTCAGCTTACAGCCATTGCCCCTTGCCCTGTCACTGGGCTTCACTGAGAATCTATCTAAATTGGTTTCATAGTTTCTAGCATAAAAAATGAAGGGTCTAGAACACAAGTCTTGTGAGGAGCAGCTGAGGGAACTGAGCTTGGTTAGCCTGGAGAAGAGGAGGCTCAGGGGAGATCTTCTCACTCTCTACAACTCCTTGAAAAGAGGCTGGAGCCAGATGGGGTTTGGTCTCTTCTCCTAGGTGAGAAGTGATAGGACAAGAGGAAATGGCCTCAGGTTGTACCAGGGGAGGTTTAGGTTGGACATGAGGAACAATTTCTTCTCCAAAGGGCTGCCAAGCCCTGGCCCAGGCTGCCCAGGGCAGTGGTGGAGTCACCACCCCTGGAAATGTTCAAAAACCATGCAGTCGTGGTGCTAAGGGACACAGTTTAGTGGTGACTTGGCAGTGTTAGGTTAACAGTTGGACTTGATGATCCTGGAGGTCTTTTCCAACCTTAATGAATCTGTGATTCTACAAAATATAAACATATTTTATGAAAGCAGAAATACTGGAATCCATTTAATTATTATTAGATGTAGATTAGGATCTACAAATAACCTAAAGCTCCTTAATCAGCTAAAACATTCTAATGATGTTAGCATAAAGGCTCTTTTCCTTTAAATAATATTTGAGGTCTCTCATCTATAAATATAGTAGAGTCCCTGGAATGAGCTAAGTAAAGGTACAGAAAATTAGTGAAAGAAAATAGTATACAACTTTGCAATTCACTGATGTAGTAATCTTTTGAACTGCATCCAAGGAGGAGGGGGTGGTGGGAAGAGACTAAAATGCAGACTATAGTAAAAAACAGGTATTGTGATAAATAAATTGCTTTCATGCTTCCAATATTTGTAAACATCATGTAGCTTCACACTCCTGACATGACTCCACGAGACCTGCAAGCCTTTTTTTTGTCATTGTATTACAGAACAACAGCAGTTTCTAGTTTATTTTGAGAAGAACTTCGTCTAGTTATGTTATAAGCAACTCAAAGCAGTTTGTTCCCAGAAGCTGAAAGGTTGAATTTGTAGCCCTATTAGACACGGTAATGGACGCGAATTGAACCCAAACTCTATTAAATAGTGCCTCCCAGTGGTGGTAACCGGTATTGCAAGCTTCAAAGGGAGATGGTTTATGACTGTCTAAAATTCAGGGCGAAAAATCGGAAGCCTAACGATGCTGGAATACAAAATCATTTACTAAAATAAAAAGAAAATGATCATAAAATCATTTAAAAGGCTAAAGGAGTTAATCCAGGTAATTATAGGCCTGTCATTCAAAGTGCAATCCCAAGGAAGAGAACAGAAAGTCTAATTAATATGGGATTCAACAAATATATTAAAGGAAGGTGATATAATTAATGATAGCTGACACAGCATTACAGAAAATAGACCTTGTTAAAATAACCTTCTTAGATAAGACTGTAGTTTTGTTGAGTAAAAGCAATACTGCTACTATACTAAGGATTCTGCTAGGAAAGTAAAGCTTTTGGAGAAGTAGCTGTTTGTCAGTGTCTTTGGGAAAGCAGAAAGAGGACAGAGCAATGAGCTAGATCATGTCATGAGCTGAGTCCCAGCAAATAACATATACAGAGACTCAATTAAGCTACAGTTTAAACTTCCAGCAACAAATGGTAGAAGCTATGCTTACATGGCAGGGTCCTGTCTAGGAAGGAGTGACTCTTCAGAATATTTGCTAACAGTGATGGATACATAACTGAACCTGAACCCTCAGCACAATGCTAATTCAGAAAATTCCAAACAAGGACAATAAGAAGTGGGAAGATTTTTCACAGTGTCTGTTTCAGGCCATGGTGCAGCTTTCAATGCTAGTACACAAAATGCCATGAGGATTTTAAGCCATGGCATTTTCTTCAGACATAAAACACATGAAGATTAAAGAGCTGCAAAAGATGAAAAATGAAGAATTTGACTTGTTTAAGTTATCAAAGAAAAAGCAAAAGAGGTCATTAGATGACAGCCTAAAAGCTAAAGAGGAAAAGAAATTTGCTGGGAGAGAGCCTTCCCAGTTTTACAAAGACATCATGAGGCAAAAAAACAAGTTAGTAAATTCAGACTGGACATGAAGTCAATTTCTTTTTCCAACAATAAACATAATTAACCTTGGTACAGCTCCTTTAAGCAGAAAATTTCCAACAGGGAATAGTGCTGATAAACAGAATAATATAAAAGCCCATGCTCCATCAGTTAAACTGAGCTTCAATGACAAGCTGACCACTCTGGCCTAAGGGAATAAAATTCCCAGACCTCCAGCTATGACATCACCACATCTTCCATCACTCCTGCCAACAAAAGCAGGGAGGTTTTATTTGCTTTCTCACAAATGAAGGCAAAGAATTCTACTTCAGAAATGGTTCTGTGTAATGGAGCCATCAATCCTGATCTTGATCTTACCATCTTGTCATTCAGAAAATACAAGCAGCTTGCTTTATCAGCTGCTTATCTCTGCTGCACAGTAGGAAGGAGACTGAATCTCTAAAAGACACTAAATATTGGCATCCAGAGTGCAACTGGGCAAGATCTGTGCAGGATAGTTTTTTTAGGAGAGCAAGGCACTGCATGTTAATCCTGAGACCATTCTAGATGTGGGCACTATTTTGACAATATTTGGTTTTTACTGAGCCAGCAATCCAGGAGAAGGAATTTCCAAGAGAAAAGGCAGCACTTACTCAGTTTTGTGTGAGTTAGCAACAGATGCTGAATTGCCAGTTGCTTCAAAATTGCTTTCAGAATGGAAGAACCAACTTCAGAGAGAGGCTGTAAGATAATCAAATCTTGCACCCTCTACCTCACTGATGGAATTCTTCAAACAAGAAACAAAATAAAGTAAAATAAAAGGGCCTTTTTCAAATGGAAAGATACATTTTCTATTGATTCCATGGCTGTGTGGATCTCAGACTTTAACTCTGTTGTCTGTGTTACCCCATCTTTTTTCCTTCAGACAGCCTGTGTTAGACATCACAGCTTACACAGCCCATCTTCAGGCTGTCTGCTGCAGAATTGTTTACAAGCACAGTAAGCAACCAGAAAATAACTTGCTATATATATTTCTGTTTATTTTTCTGTCACCATCTTCAACTTGGCTAATGAAGCCCAATTTAGCTATGCAGCCCACCTCACAATGGGAGGGAAGGTATAAGAATAAGCTTTACAAATCCAAGGGAGAAGTCTCTTTGCAAGAGGAAAACCCAGCAGCTGCTTTGCCAGGGCAGAAGTGAGGTGCATCAATAGATATATCTGTGTGCCAACAGACAAGCACTGGTAAGCAAGTGAACATTAAATGGTCAACAACATATCATGGCAATATTTGAATCCCTGCTTTTGCTTTGTGCACATTGCATTCCCACACAGAGATGCCTAATAACCTACATAACAAACTTTTCTTCCTATCCTCCAGATGAGTCTCTTAGGTCATATTGTTTTGAGGCATTTGCTGATGAGTCAGGCTCCAAGTTTGGGAAGCCTGAGCCAAAAGCTGGTATTCTCCAATGACCTGAAACATTTCTTTGCCAAAATATTGAGCAGCTTCTATCAAAAGGTACTGCATTGAAATTCTGTACTGCATCTCCTGGCATGTTTCTCTGAGCAGGGAGACCTCCTGAGAGGCTCACACTTCCCAACACAGGCAAGAACAAACATGTAATTGAACTTCAAAGAGATTTCTCTCACTCACTTAAAATGAAAGCTTCTCTAGCACTCACTGGTTATCCAGGGGACCACTGGATGAAGTAAGGAGTACCCTGTGAAAAGAAGTTTTGTACTGCTTGCTTTCTGTTCTACCATCTTTTGTTTCTCAAGCACTTAATGAAGGAAATCTGCATGAAGAAATGTATGTCACATCATCCTGCAGCTGCACTGCCACCTTCATTCTTTGACATTTAATGAGATCTTCTGATGCTTTGAACATTTTTGCAGCCTTTATTTTAAACAATTAAAGATGCTCTTGTTAGCCTGTTACTTTGGACTCTCCCTGCACAAACTTCTTGCCATGTAGAAAGACAATTACAAGCAATATGAGTGTGAAAGTTTGTCTTTGATCTCACTGGGACAAACTTAGCTGTTAGGTAAAGTGTAAGCAGTTCTCTTTGGCTTTAGTGACTCAACCCTTTGGCTTTTATTCATATAAGGTTGCTCTCCAAAAGAGGAAGGGAAGGGAGGGGGAAAACTCTGAGAATTTTCTAACTAGAATATTAGAAATAAGAGTGGAGTTACTCAACAGTATCAGCAATGCATGAACTTAGCTCAAAGGTTGAGTGAAACAGTGAACAAATGAGAGAAGTGCCCTCAGTCCCTTTTATTTAATTAACCTTCATTTTATTGCAGTCATTGAATGACATTGGGCAAGCTCACCAGTCTGTGTCAGCAATCAGCATCTGCTACATTTCAAATTGAATTAAATGTCTTTTCTCCCAAATGCTGTGGTTTTCTTCCCCTTTCTGCTGCCCCTGGTTATTTCACCTTTGTTCCTCCTGAACAAGAGCTCCATCAGTTTGGTCTCCATTTTGCCTTTCCTCTCACATCCTGCTTACATAATATGTCTAAAACCATCCTGACTACCAAAACCAACTCTACATTTCGGTCGTCTCTCACCAAGTTATAACACCTCCTCCTCCTCATCTGTTTGAGAACTTGGCTTCTGTAAAGCAGTTTCTTACAGATGGCACTTCCATTTACTGGCACCAATTGGTTACTTAGAAGCATTAGTCATTGGAGATACACATTTTATAAAACATGTGAAAAATAAGCAGCAGAATAAACAGGAACATCCAGTGACATACTGCCTTGGCTCTTTCCCAGTCTTTTTTCCTCACAGGGACAAAATACTACATAGCTGGCTCCATGTATTTTATGTTCAAGTGAGGTTGTGATTTAGGCAGTTAATTAACATTGAGAAAGTAGGAATGCTTTTCTAATAGTCAAAATGATAATCCCCTAAATGCCTTACTTACAGTGTTACAGCCTTATTTGCAGAGTACTGACTCAGACCCAGGAACACTCTGGACCTTCTGCTGCTTTTCTGCTTCATCTTGAGCTAGACTTAATCTTTCAGTGCCTTTATCTTCCCCTCTGTAAATGTGAAGAACAACATTGGTGCCTACTGTAAAATTAGTTGACAATAGGGCTTTGTCTGCACTCCTCACACACCCTAGCCTGAGATCCCCATCCCTGAGCACTGGCAGGTGATAACACAAAACCAGATGATCTGAGGAACGGATCTGGGATTTCTCCTTGAAGACGCCATGAATGCCCATGGAGGTTCACTCATATGAATTTATGCAAGACTATAGCTTAGGCACAGCAAGACAGCCTTGTTGTGTTCTTGTTCTCGTTTTTCCCTGGACCCTTTTCAATCCTCCGGTGCTTGTAATAAGAAAACCTAAAAACAAAGAGAAAACCCTGCACTTATCATGACCACCCCATTCTCATGCTAACAGGTCTCCTCGTTTGCCTTCCATGGACACCCAGCCCCTTTTCCCACATTTATTTCCCCACTGTTCCTCAGATCTCTGTTTTCCCTCACTAAAAGGGAGTCTGTCCTCTCTGCTCACCCACCCACAGAAGCCAGGGCTCTCCCAGGGCTCAGCACCTGCTAATGGCGAGTCTTCCCCTCAGCCCCATCTGGCCCTCGCCCCTCAGAGACTCCTCTCAGATGCGACCCCACTTCCCTCAGTGCCTCCTCTTAGCTGGTGACACGGTTCCCTCAGCTTCCTCCCGCCTGGCACTCAGCTGCTGCCCGAACCCCTCAGCTCCCTCCCGCCTGGCCCTCGGCTGCTACCCGGTTCCCTCAGCTCCCTCCCGCCTGTCCCTCGCCTGCTGCCCGGTTCCCTCAGCTCCCTCCCGCCTGTCCCTCAGCTGATGGCCGGTTCCCTCGGCTCACTCCCGCCTGTCCCTCAGCTGATGCCCGGTTCCCTCGGCTCACTCCCGCCTGTCCATCACCTGCTGCCCAGTTCCCTCAGTTCGCCCCAACAGCGCCGCCGCTGCCGCCACGATGACAAACCCAACCTTTTCGCGCCCCTCCTCTGAGGCCCTGCCTCGTACAGTTGCACCGCCCCCGGCGCCATGCGCAAGCGCCCTGGGAGCCGCGGGCCTGTCCGGGGTGGTGGCGATTTGTGGGCTTCCCGCCATCGTAATGCTCCGTACGGAGAAGGTGTTGCAGCTGCGGGGCCAGCAGGGCCGCTCGGTGCGCGTCGTGCGGGAGCATTACCTCCGCCCTGACGTGCCGTGCCGTAGCGCCCTGTGCCGGGCTGCCTGTCCGCGCGGTGAGGAGGCCGGCGGCGGGAGGCTGCGGGTCGGGACTCCGCGGAGGGGAGAGGAAGGGGGATCCCAGACTGTCAGGGCCGGGGCCGCCCGGGAAGGGAGGGGCTGAGCTGGGGTGATGGGCAGCTTGTTCCTGGGGATCGTGGGGCCTCAGCTCACCTAGGGCAAAGCTGGGTGCAGAGATCCCTGGGCAGGGGTGATCCCTGGGCATAGGGAGGTCCATGGGCATAGGGCGGTCCATGGGCATAAGGAGGTCCATGGGCAGAGGGAGATCCCTGGCCAGAAGGAGATCCCTGGCCAGAAGTGTTCCCTGGGCAGAGTGAGATACCCAGGAGCAGGGCAGGAGCGGAGGCCGGAGCCCTACGGGCTCACCCAGAGCTCTCCTCTGCCATCCCGAGCCGGTTTGGCCCGTGAAGATAAAATCGTAGAAAACCCAGACGGCACCAAATCAAGGCTGTAGCAAAAGGACTGCTTCAAAGCAAAACCTTACAGAAATAAACGAGGTGTTAAGAGAAAAAGGAATCGAGAAGTTAAAAGGTTTAACTCTAAACAGTTCACAGTGATAAAAGGCTAAACGAATATACAAGAGTCATACATCCTTTTTTTTTAAAGATCCTTTCAAATGCGTTTATTTCTGCAGAGGGGTGGTTTATAGCATGAATTAAATTCTATACATACCTGTTAAGTATTCTCAGAATGGGGCCAAGCTGTTATCTTGAAGCAATGGTAATTCTGCATCAGCAGTTATTTCTGTTAAGTAATTAGATGTAATTGCCTATGTTTCAGACATGGCAAAACTGCCAGCCTCCAAGAAATCGAGATTTGTTGTTGTTTTTACGTACTGTGGTGCTGTTATGTGCATCATAGATCATCAGGTGACCTTTGGTTGATATTTCAGGGGGGTTTTTTGTTGTTGTTAAATAGCACAATTTATTTGGTGCAGGAAACTGATTGGCAAATAACTAACATAATATGCAACCTACTTAACTCAACCAGATTGTTTGCTTACTGAAAAGGTTGAGAATTTTAATGGCTTTTTGTTATTATTATTCTGAACAGTAATTGACATAGATGTTGCTTTTGGTTTAGGTGCCTGTTGCAGTGGAGGGCAGAATGTAGTGTAAGGTATTACTGCAGTCTCGGATGTCAGGACTAGTGATAGTTACTGCTTGCTAATGTGTTGCATTTAGTTATGATTTCCTTAAGGATATGTTACAGGCACATACCAGAAAAAAAGGTCTTCATTCTCTTGCTATGCCTAAGTTCCTGTCTTCTGGACTTTAGTGTGAATTGTGCTGTAAACCAGTGTCAGAATGTATCCCTTTGTAATTATTGTAGGTAACTCAGAGGTGAGGTGAGCATTTGTTTTTGTTCCTGACACAGTATACTGAGCAAACTCATTTCATGCACTATGAGATACTGCCTCCATAAATCACAGCCACAGACTTGTGATGGTGTGCTCTGCCTGCTTAGAAGTTGTTCTGATCTAGATGGATGGGTGAAGCAAGGGTAGCTTAGTATGGGCAGATGACATAAATCTTCCAGTGACATTTCACTTTTAATGCTTTTCTGAATTATTAATAAATAATAGCTTTCTGGTATGTATTCTGCCATCACCTATTCACATATCTAGTGACTGCAGTTGAAAGATTGTCCTGTGTCAGCTGCTAAGAAATACATGAAAATAACCTGACATGTCAAGGCCTAGGTAATTTTGTTACACATTGTTTGCCTGCACTATGGCAAGTCCTGCAGTTCAGTGTTTAGAATATCTTAAGAGATAGCTAGGAATTGGGAGAAAATATAGTTGAGATTCCCCCTGCCCACAAGTTTATTTGGTATAATATCTAAAGCAGTTCAACTCATTAATTTTGAGGTACATTTTAAGATGTCATCTGTGATAGGTTGGTTGTGGTATTTTGATGGCATATTCCTAAGGGATGGGGTCTCTTTAGTGATGATGGTAGTAGGTTAGATTTGAGAACATCTCTTTGCAGTAGTATTGTTTTTCTCAAGGTGTACCCTTATCTGTATTCTTTTATGGAAAGCCAGAGCAAAAGAGCCTGCTGTAAATGAGCAGTGTTTGAATGCAGAGATCTCTGGAAGCAGTGTAAGAGAAGCACCCTTTGAAAATGCCATGAGAAGATTGTCTGTGGCAGATGTATAATCTCTTTTTTCATATGGAAGTAGAGAGAAAAAAGGACTGTTAACATCCTGTTCATTATGAAAGTGGATCTTTTTCACTCATGTGGGTAGAATTTGCACTAAATTTTGGCATCTGTGGATGCAAAAGGCTTCTGTCAGAAATGGTAGAGATTGTGTCACAGAATTGTACCGTAGTAGTGATTTGTTCATCAGAAAAAAAGAGATATGTCTCCCTTTGAGGGTACACAGCTCTCATTTCCTGATATCTGAAAGTATTTTGAAGCAAGCAGCATTGCAGTTGGAAGTTTAAACCTTTAAACTCTGACTTGTATTTTAGATGCCAAGTTGTTATCAGATGATGTTACCCATTACCTTATCCCTGACTGCAAGGTTGTTCAAGATTACTTTGAGATTCTCGAGTTTCCGGAGCTGAGAGGTATTATTTTCATGCAAACAGCATGTCAAGCTGTGCAGCATCACAAAGGACGCAGGTACTTCTCCTGTCTTAACTTATTTTTCATTTAGATTGAGGGAAAGATACTAACTTTATGAAGTGTGTGTTTAGGCACAGTGGCACAAAGTCAGCAAATATGCTGTGCTTCGTTTATTTTTAGGTCTTTCGTAGAATCACACAGAATGTTAGGGCTTGGAAGGGACCTCTGGAGATTATCTAGTCCAACCCCCCTGTCAGAGCAGGTTGGACAGGAGGGCATCCAGGCAGGTTTGGAATGTCTCCAGAGATGGAGACTCTACCACGTCCCTGGGCAGCCTGGGCCAGTGCTGCACCACCCAAGTGTCTTTTTGAGGGAAAGAGCTGTGATCCTTTGTGACCCATGGCCATCAATGCCTGACATAGTTTCCACGTGGAAGGAATGACACTCAACCTGTAGCATTATTAACTAATCAGATGGTTACTGGCAGGAGTTAAGGTCACTTTGCAGTAACAAGATTCTATTTATCAGTTTTGTAAGACTGTATTTACTTGTTTCTCTTGCAGACAGTACAACAAGTTACGAAATCTGGTCAAGGATGCCCGTCATGACTGCATTGTGTTTGCTAATGAATTCCACCAGCATTGTTATTTGCCAAGAGAGAAGGGAGAATCCATGGAGAAATGGCACACCAGGTTTGTTTTCATTTCTGTAGTACTGTGCTGGACAGCATCATCACATGGCATTTAGGAATATTAGCATGCATTGGGTACGTAAGAGTTCAAACTCTTGCTCTGCTTAGGTCTGGAACAGTTCACAATAACTCAAAGTCTAGATTGTACTTTTGTGATGAAGAAAGTGTCAACATTGTTTTCTTAGGAGAACAGAAGAGACAAAAATGTATTTAATCAAATGCAATAATGGTAAACAAGCTGGATCATTCTGAAGTCACACAGCTACTTTCAAGAGTGCTTTAGCATGGTAAATAGATCACCCACACCTCACTGGGCTGTTAAATGTGGTGTTTGACAGCCTGCAAACACTACAGCACTGGAGTCCTGGCAATTCCAACTTGCCTCTGACAAACTTTCACTCAGAGGAACAGTATGTTCTGGTGTAGCTAGAGCACAAGTGGATGTATTAGGGAGGAAACATTTTATTTTCCTCTGTTCTCTTGGTGCTTATATATGGCACATAAACATTTTAGCAGATAAAAGGTTTATGTGGCTTGGTGTATATATCTCAAAAGTATGTATGTTAACCCAAAATCTCATTTATAGAAAGCCTAAAAAAGTCTTGCAAGTAGCAAATGAGATATGCCAGAAATCTGATTTCAAACTTTGCTTTTCTAGGAGTATTTACAATGCAGCAGTCTGGTACTATAATCACTGCTTGGGTCAGATGCCAGTTGTTATGGTAACAGAAGATGAAGATGCTGTCAGGCGGTACGGAAATGAAACAGAAGGAGTGTTTGTGATTTCCTTCAAGGTAACGTGCTAGAGAAATAGGTTTCCTTTATGCTGCATCAAAATGATGAAGCAAGTGCATTAAAGCCCAGTGGATGTTGCAAATCATTTGAGAGTTTATGGTTAAGAAGACTATGATGCTAACTCATGTCTTGATTTATCAGAGAAAGGAAATATGTCATGGGTTTGTCATAAAAAAAGGTGGCAGTGAGCAAACCAGAGAACTGAAAATCAAAACCAGCAGCTCTAAAGATCGAGGTCATCTTTCTTAGGAGCCCTTTTCATTGTTTTCCTTGTTTGTAAAGAATTTGGCATTGATGAACAGTGATAGTTCCCTCAGCCACCTGTCTGTATCTAGTGCAATCAGTCCATAAAGAGCTGTAGCCTAAATATCCATCAGCGTTATTCTTCCAGTTTACTTTAGCTTTGACTACTTAGGATACAGTGATGCATGAGGAGATCATTCATTCTTCATTTTGTTGTTGATCTTGGATACCACTTGCATTTAGCAGGATATGTGGATGGAAGGTTTATGTTTAGCTGTGAAAGGATGCTGAATAAAAGTAGGACTGAACAGATTTACCTTAAAGCTACATAAAAGTGCTGATGCTTGGGTTTGTTTAATAGCTATGAGGCAACAGAAAGTGGCCCAAATGTAGAGTACAAAATCATATAAATAGTGTCAATGTGATAGTAGGTTGCCAGTTTGATTTTTCAGCTGTGGCACTTCACAAGAAGTAGGTTGCCTGGATGGGGTATATTGGTAGTAAAAATCTGTGGCTCTCTAGTCCAAGGTGTTACCTTAACAGTCATGCCTCCTCTGTTGCAC
Organism: Galbula dea; assembly: GCA_013399015.1. Lineage (NCBI taxonomy): Eukaryota > Metazoa > Chordata > Aves > Piciformes > Galbulidae > Galbula > Galbula dea. Next base: position 390,368 of record VWZX01000349.1, on the reverse strand, counting down.
AGAGCAGGTCTGTGGTGTTTAGAGCAGACACATCATTACCTCTCAGAAGTGGTACTTGAGTACAGCATATGAGACAGCTCTTGTCTATTGTGAGCTTTCCAAATGAATTATTAAAAGAATGACTACTCTCTGACTACTTTTATGTTCCACATATGTGCATACAGAATTACCTGGATAACTTTTGGCCTGACTTAAAGGCTGCTCATGAACTCTTTGACTCCATACTTCAAGCTCGGCGTGAACGGGAGAGTGAAAGCCAAGAAAACAAAGGGAAGGAATATCCTGAGCACCTACCTGTGGAAGTATTGGAGGCTGGGATCAAATCTGGAAGATACATAAAGGTAATTTGCTACATAGAGAGCATACACAGAACAGTGCAGTGTTGTCCTTCATCCCTTTAGTTCTCTGAATCAGATGGATTGTATAAAGACACGTTGCTCTAGTGGGAAGAGGGAAAGAAAAGAAAAAAGCAAGCTTAAGAGGATGGAGGGGATTAGGATTCTCAAAATATTCCTCCCAGTTCCTCTTGGAAAGATGTGAGATTTTTTTTTTTCTTTTGGAGAAGTTAAGATGAGAATTTTTTTATTTAGGATCTTAAATTTGCTATGGGTTTTTCTTTGGGTTGATATATGATCTACCTGTAAATGGAGAAACTTGGCGTAATATAAAGCCACTAGATCCCATTCTTAAATATAATTAATGCTGCACAAGGGCTTCATTTGCACAGAGATCTCTCAGTCAGTGAAATTAATTTACAGTTTTATGACTGTTCAGGGCCTTAATATGGATTGCTGGTGGACAAGTGTCCTCTTAAATATAATTTAAAGAAATAGAGGTAATAATTTGTTCTCTTCTTGACAGCGTCAACTGTGAGGTGAGAATAGAATATGAACAGAACCTACTCATTCATGAAAAAATAATTGTAACCCCCCCAAATTTTATACTTTTTATATAAAGTTGGCTATTTAGAGGTGTGACTCTTTCATTCTGCTGATCAGTTTGTTGTTTGCTTTTAGGGTACCCTTAATGTCAATAAGCACAGAGCACAACTGGAAGCTTTTGTTCGACTTGAGGGATTTGGCAGCAAAGAAACAGGTGAAAAGACAATGAGAGGATTTACTCAGTGCCTTTGTGACACTGTCTGCACTTTCTACCTGAAGCCATGTAGCCATGTGTATGTAGCTGTTCAGGTATTAAACAAGATGAAAGCTAAGTTTCTCCAGTGCTTGGGTTACTTGCATGGGCTGGAAAGGGGGCTGAAGATGAACCCAGAGGGTTGGCCTTAGGAGAAAGCAGTAGCATTTGTGTCCTCTGTGCTCTTTCTTGGTACCTATGGCCATATTTTGCACTCTTCTCCTGCTACTAGCTTTCCCTAGACATATTCTGGAGTTGGCTACAGATGCAAATTGTTACCCTTGTGCTTGGCAGTAACATCAGATAACCTCTCATTTGACTGAAATAAGTGCTTGCATAGGTGCTGGTAGGACTAGGAAGCTGGGCATTGTCAACAGAACAGGAGAAATGTCTTTTGGATCAGACTGGAACACCAGGATTGTCTTTCTGGTATGAGTTAGTAATAACCATAGAGTCATTGAATTCCTTTGGTTGGAAGAAACTTAGAAGATCATCAGGTCCAACTGTTAACCAGCATCACCTCTCCCTGTCTTTTCAACCCTGCCAGGGATGGTGACTCCATCACTGCCCTGGGCAACCTGTGCCAGGGCTTGACAACCCTTTCAGGGAAGACATTTTTCTTAATATTCAATCTAAATCTCTCAAGAGTTCACTTACAGAATTGCTTAGTGTCACCTTAAAAAAAAAGAAAGACAAAAAGGCTTTAATATTCTTGCAATATTAATTACTTGCTGGGGATCCTTTGGGGAAGAAATTGTATTGCAAGCCTAATCTTTTATTATCTCAGCAGAATGCTGCCAAGAGTAGAGAGACTATTTCATTGTTTAGCAGTTAATAGTTCTATTTCTTTCTCTTTTAAATGTAGAACTTGAAAGTGACATCCTTATTTATGGGGCCAGAGCTCGAAATCGTGCAATCCATGGTGATGTGGTAGCTGTTGAGTTACTACCTTTGCAGGAGTGGAAGGGAAGGACTGTTGCACTTTGTGAAAATGAGAGTGAGGATAAAGCACCTGCAGACACCACTGGTGACCCTATGCCCACAGGTAAAGGAGAGGCTGTGAGAGAGTGTTTGGTTAAGATTACCTCACTTCCTTGCTCCGAGCCACACTGTACTCATTAAATAGTGCCCTTCCCTCAATTTTTGTGTGTCTGTGTTTAGCCTGTGTCCAGGGCTGAATTATAGCAGTTGCTCTATTGCCTGGTGACCCCTCCCCAGCAGAGAAGGGGATCAGGAAGAGGAAACTCATGGGTTGAGGTGAAAACAGGTTTAATGAAACAGCCAAACCATATGTTGTTAGCAATTGCAATACAGATCTGTGGGCACAGCAGTTGGTATTACAAAGCAATGAATTTCCTCTACCTCCTGCATAGTTGCTTTCATCTGCCCATTTAACTTCTTAATGTGCAGCCAATAATGTCTCTTATTAAAAGGTAAAGTTGTTGGAATCCTTCAAAAGAACTGGAGGGATTATGTGGTCACTTTCCCCTCTAAAGAAGAGTGTCAGTCCCAGAGCAGGATTGCTCAGAAAATCCTTGTGACACCTTGGGACTACAGAATTCCCAAAATCAGGATCAGTACCCAGCAAGCTGAAGCATTACAGGTAACTTGACAGAGGTATTTCTCTATCCTGTGTTCCTACAAAACTGTGCAGGTATTATATGCTTTAATGATGTTCTCCTTGGCAAAAACATGGGTAAAGCTATTCATAAAGTTAAGTTTATGAGAGGAGTTCACTTTCTGCCTTGATGAATGTGTTCAATCCCTGTCAAAACTGCATCAGTGTCAGTTAAATAAAGCGTATTTGAGTTCTGAACTTGGGCCACAGGCCAGGTACCCTGAGCATTTATATACTACTTGCTTTGTTTTGGGGTTTTTTTCCTAATAAATGAAAGGTCATATTAGGGGTATAAATTGTAATAGCCCTTGTAGCTTGATTGGATCTCTGACTGTACATACCTTTGATGAAAGTAGGAAGGAGAGGATTTCAACAGCTTGTTGATGAATTGTGATGACTGACTTGCCATTGCTCTAGAAAGAAGAAACGTGGGTTTGTTCATTTACCTTGTGATGTTAAGTACTTCTTCACAGCCAAGAAGTAAATTCCAATTGTATCTTTTCTGGTACAAGAATCTGTGTACATCCTGATTTTACTTTTGTTTTTTTTATACTTTAAGATAGAGATTCTCCATATAATGACCCCAGGTGAGTGTTTGATCAGGATAGAAGTGAAATTCACAGTATTTGTTTGTGTGCTTCTCATTGTGGGTTTCTTCTTCCTTTCTATGAAGTTTGTAGGTGGTTGCCAGTCTCTTTGGGTAGCATTGTTTGCCCCTGCAGGAGTGTTGGTATCGATTGCCTGTCAGGAGCATATTGCTGTTCTAACAGAATTGCCTTGCTGCAGGACTATAGAGTTGTTGTGCGTATTGATTCTTGGGAGTCAACTTCTGTCTATCCAAATGGGCACTTTGTGAGAGTTCTGGGAAGAATTGGAGATCTTGAGGGGGAAATTGCAGCCATTCTGGTGGAGAACAGCATTTGTGTTGCCCCTTTCTCAGAAATCCAGGTTAGTCTTTGTGATGAGATATGTTCCTTTTGGTTGGTTTCCAGGGTCTTGCTTCTCAAAGAGGGGGTACCCTCTGGCAGCTGAAAGTCTTAGTTGCCAACAGGTTTTTGACAGCTGAAAACTGTTCATAGATTATTTTTCTGGACTTACTTTTGGATCAGTGGTTCTATACATACTATGAATTTTTAAGTCAGGACTAATATTTAAGGTAATCTGTTTACTATGAGGAGAAGATGGTGACCCTGCTGTAGGAGGGCTGGACTAGATGATCTCAAGAGGTCCCTTCCAAGCCCCACCATGCTGGGATTCTGTAATTACAAACCCTTTATTCTGATTTGAGATAGACTTTGAAGTTATTACTGTCTTTAATATGTGTTTATGCTACTGATCTTAAAGGCTTTGTCCTACTGAAATCATTGTCTTAAACCCTTTTGTCTTTGCTGGGAGAGGAAGTAGCTCTCATGGATAACTGTTTTCATTATACCTACAATTAATTGAAAGAGAAAGAAGGTAAAAAAGCAGTATGCAGTGGTTATGCCAGAGCTGCAGTATCACCACAGTCAGATCAGTTGTTAATAACATGCATAGCATTCTTTTCAGTTCTGTTTCATACCTTCAATAAATGTAATAGACTGACTTGCAAAATGCAAGGAAAGAACAATTTATCTAGGATGAAAAGGTACCCAAATAATTGATGGTATAGGAAAGGAAAAGCGAATTAAATCTATTTTATTGGCTTTTTTTTGTAGATTAAATATAGCTGTGTGTTCACCAGTAATATTTTTGTACAGATAAGTGAAATGCCTGTGAGCTCTTCAAAGAACCCATGGAAAGTGAGTCCAGAGGAGGAAAAAAAACGCCTGGACTTGAGAGCTACACACTTGATATTCAGCATTGACCCCAAAGGCTGTGAGGATGTGGATGATGCACTCTCTGTCCAGACTCTGCCTAATGGCAATCTGGAGTTAGGTGTCCACATTGCAGATGTCACTCACTTTGTGGCAGCAAATTCTTACACTGATGTTGAGGCCAGAGCAAGGTAAATTGTTTTCTAAAAAATCAGAACATTGATGGAGCTACCTTAAGGAAACATTGAGAAATGTTGGAATTCAGGTTGAATGTGAGGAAGAGGTTTTTTACCCAGAGTGGTGGAGCACTGGAACAGGCTCCCCAGGGAGGCTGTCATGGCATCAACTCTCATGGAGGTTAAGAAGCATTTGGGCAGTGCAATTAGGCATGTGGTGTGACTTTGGGGTTGTCCTGTGCCTAAATAGGAGTTGGACTTGCTGATCCTTGTAGGTCTCTTCCAACTCAGATATTCTGTGAAGGAAACATTTTTTCATGTCCTGGAAACAGCTTATTAAAACTACTATGTAACTAATGGTATTCCCTGCTGGGGAAGAAATTGCTTTCTGACCTACAGCTTCACCTTTTTACTATGAAATTGCTCTTTTCCACACTGTTGTGATTTAAGTTTGTGTTTCCCTAATCACTACAGTTTGCTTTATAGTTTACTTGAACATTTGTGATTCGAGGTATTTACAAACCACTTGTTTGCATTCCAGGGGGGATGAGTCTTCACAAAGAACATAGAACACCAACAAAATGGAATTAAGTCTTACATGAATTTAATTCCAGAGGTGATTGGCAGGCTTATGTTTTAATATTCAATCCTGTGTTTTAATAAGCCAAATATCCCCTCCTTTTTTGTTTTGTTTTCTATTATTGCCACTGTTTTAAACTTAAACAGCTGAAACATTTTATGACATGTATTCTTTGGAGATGCAAAGAGATATAACCTGCACTGCCAGCAGAGATGTTTGGTATAGCTGTTAAATGACATCATTTTAGCTGAGCATATTTGGTACAGGCCTCATTCTGGCCTTAATAGCACTTGAAGATCCTGAAGAAGGCAAAATTAGGTTTGTACTGTACAAATAGTTATTTAATTGGACATGTGTGGGCTCTGTAAAAGAACAACCTTTTAAAATCATGCCATGTGTCTTGTTTTGCTGAAGTTATGCTTATACCTCAAAGTGCTTTGGAGATACCCACCAGTGAGTCCTTGTGAGCAGAACTGTGTTTTACTCCTCAGGGCAACAACTTACTATCTAGCGGATCGTCGCTACGACATGCTGCCCTCCGTCCTGAGTGCTGACATATGCTCTCTTCTCAGTGGAGTTGACAGGTAAGGTTTGCTGTAGCAACTGCTCATGCACTTGCTCCTTGCATTACTTGCTCCTGTTTGTAAGTGAAGTAGTAGGGAGTCACCAAAAGCTGAAATACAGTGCTATACAACTACTGTCTCGTCCTTCAGTGATGGTTACTTGTACCCTTAGCAATTTGCTTGGTATTGAAACAGCAGCCTAAAGGTGAAGGCATCTTTGTGGTCACAGTTTGTAGTTGTCCTGTTCCTCAGACATGCTGTTACCCCGTTTTATTACAGTTTGCAGGCTTAGTTTGCTGGCTGGCATGAGGATATGCAGGGTGCAGATATGGTTATTGTGGATGCAGCTGACTAATTAAATAAAAATTAATGAAAATAAGTTGCAGTGTAGCTGTCCTTTAAAATAAAACAGATGGGGCTTTATATCTTCTGCCTCAGCAAGTGGATTGAAAAGACTGGATATAGTTGGTCCTTATTTAGTTGTGATACAGGAGACTGAAAGGCAAGTGCATTAAAGAATGGCATTGCTGAGCACTGCTTTGTTTAATGAAGATGTTTCCAGAAAAAAAACAAACCAAACCAAACCAGAATGAAACTTGTAAATTTGTAACAGTTGGATGGGCTTGTAGTGATAGTTTAAGTTACTCAGAGCTATTAATAGGATTGTGGTCTTGTCTTTAAGGTATGCTGTAAGTGTGTTTTGGGAGCTGGACAAAGAATCATACGAAGTGCTGAGAGTCTTCTACAGCAAAACCATCATTAGGTCTGCGTACCAGCTGGTCTATGAAGCAGCACAGGGTTTATTAGATGGAGACACAAGTGTTGTTGGTGATATCCTGGAATTGAAAGACTTGGATGAAAGAACTAGACAGAAGAAGTTGGCTGACCTGGTTTGGGCCATATCAAAACTCACCGATATAGCACGACACGTTCGAGCCAAGCGGGATAGCTGTGGTGCTCTGGAGCTGGAAGGAGTGGAAATCCGAGTGCAACTGGATGACGAACACAATATCCACGACCTGATCCCCAAGCAGCCGCTGGAGGTGCACGAGACAGTAGCAGAATGTATGATTCTGGCCAACCACTGGGTGGCGAAAAAGATTTCCGAACATTTTCCTCACCAGGCTTTGCTGCGCCAGCACCCTCCTCCACGGCAGGAGTTTTTTACTGAACTTCGAGAATGTGCCAGTGCCAAAGGTTTCTCAATGGACACACGGTATCTTTTATTACTTCTCTTAAATGCTTTAATTAAACAATTAACTATTTGGCTATGTTATCATGACAAACTAGTACACAAAATCTCTAAATCTCAGCATGGCAGGAGTCGGAAGGGATGTCTGGGGAGGATGCAGTCCAACCTCCCCTGGTAAAGCAGGGTCACCCACAGCAGCTTGCCCAGGATCACCTCCAGCTGCCTTGGCAATCTCTGCACACAAGGAGACTCCACAACCTCTCTGGGCAGCCTGGGCCAGGGCTCCAACACCCTCCCTACAAACAAGGTTCTCCTTCTGCTCAGCTGCAGCCTCCTGGGTTCCAGTGTGTGCCCAGTGCCCCTTGGCCTGTCCTTGGGCACCACTGAGCACAGTCTAGCCCCAGCCTCTTGCCCCCAGTCTTTAGCTCTTGCTCAGCATTGAGCAAATCCTCTGTGGTGCTGCTCTTCTCCAGGCTAAGCAGCTCCAGGGCTCTCAGCCTTTCCTCCTGCCAGAGATGCTCCAGTGCCGTCAGCATCTTCCTAGCCTCTGCTGGACTCTCACCAGTATCTCCTTTTCTCTCTTGAACTGGGGAGCCCAGAACTGGACCCAGGACTCCAGCTGTGGCAGTTAAGAGCTCTCATTATCACTGTTAATAGACACTGCATAGCAATTCTTAACAAAGATTTTACCATAACCTTTCTGTGAGCAGGAAATGATGTTGTAAACAGGAGATGCCACCTGTGTTCTGCTGGCTGTGCTGAAAATTACTGGAAGTATCTGAATAATTCTAGACATACCCAAGAAGAATTTGTTCAGTCACTGTGTAGTGGTTAAGCTCTGTAATAGACTTGGTTGCATTGTATTTCCTGTAGTAGCAGTGTGGGAGAGTATTTGTTTAAATCAAGTTAATTCTGTGCAACATAGTCATTTTAAAATACCATGTGAAGGCTGTGAGCTTCATCACATTGGGATGCATCTTTTCTGGACATCATAGAGTGTGAAGAGCAGCAGTTATGCCTCTTTTTGCTTAGATGACACCTTGTCCCATTTGTGCTCTCCTGTACAGAACAAGTTTTGAACCAGCTCACAGTCAGTTTTACACAGCATGGCACTGGGTTTTGCCCCAGTCCTTCTCAGTTCTCCAGGGTGCAGGAGACAGGCCTGTGGCTGAAAACTAGCTTTTTGTCTAAACATTTTTCTACAGCAGAGCTGTTACTAAACTGTGTAGACACTTTTAGTATCATTGTGTTCCTCATTCATATTTTTATACCTGTTCATCAGTTTTGATGTGCTTTTGTAGGCTGTTTTTAACTACAAGCTATTATACTGTGGGAGATCCTATTTTTCTTCAGAGCTGACCCTTTTTTGGCAGGTCTAACAAAGCATTGGCTGAGTCTCTGGATAAAGCACATGACCCATCTGACCCCATGGTGAACAAACTGCTGCGATCTATGGCCACTCATGCAATGTCTAACGCATTATACTTCTCAACTGGCTCTTGTCCTGAGACTGAGTTTCATCATTATGGTATCTTCTTGCTTTCTTTTTTTATGCTATTCCTCTTACTATTTCTATGGGGTGGGAGGCAGTTGATTGCTTGGATTGCTTACCACTTCCTTTTTTCTTATTGGTAGGACTTGCCTTAGAGAAGTACACTCATTTCACTTCTCCCATTAGAAGATATGCTGATATGGTTGTCCACAGGCTCTTGACAGCAGCAGCTCTGACTGAAACTAGAAGTGATGTTAAGGATAATGTATTCAGTAACAAGGATCTGCAGGAATTGTGCAGACACATTAATAACAGAAACCGGGTGAGATGGTCATTGCATGTGTCTCTGTGTTCGGATGCTGCCCAACAGAAGCAGCTTTTGGGTACTACAATATAACTTCATTTTTATTTATACTGCTTTGAGGGTGTTTTTACTATCAGTTCTCTTCTGAGATTGGTAGTGAAAGCAACTTCATACTTCATCTGTACTACATATAGGATTTCCTGTTAGATGTAATTTTTTCTAGGGGATGGGTGAGGGAGTAAGTAATGGGAAAAAGAAACTATGGAAATCAAAGCCAAACAAGCTCACTGAAATATTGATGTAGGTGGTTTTGTCTTCTCTTTCTGTGGGGGGTACTTGCAGGCAGCCCAGCGTGCTCAGAAACAGTCTACAGAACTCTTCCAGTGCATGTACTTCAAAGACAAAAGCCCAGAAACAGCTGAGCGCTGCATAGCAGATGGTGTGATTTACTCCATTCGGACTAACGGTGTCCTTGTGTTTGTACCAAGGTGAGGTGATGAGAGCTTGGGCTGAGCATAAAAACAAGACACAAGTGTTACTTAAATGCTGGGAGGACACCTCTGGTCCTTGAGAAGGGTTTAGATTGTTGTTGTCAATCATAAGCAGTGCTTTTCCACCCATTGACTCCAGAAAGGAGTTCCTGTGTGGACAGGGGGAGATGTGCTCCACAGGATGTGTTTATTGCAAACCATTAAAAAGACATTTTTTTTGTCCAAGCAGCTGCTAGAGCAGAACAATGACTGGAATATCTTTTTCCTCTTTTTTTTTTTTTTTTTTTTTAAGCAGTAGACAGTGATTTTTCCAAATCACAAAGCCATGCATTCCTCAGTGCTATTCTCTTTCACCACAGAGTGTAGTTCATGCAGGCTTGAAGCACCTCTGGAACAGCTCCTCCTTATAGGCAGCAGGGAAGCACAGAAGAAATGTTTACATGGTGCTGCTTATGGCACTTAAGCTCATAGAAGTGCTTTTATCTCTGCCTAACCTTAGTTCAAAGCAACTCTTTGCATGAAGCTAATGTTACATGTCTATTTCTGGGTTTTTAAACCTGTACTTTACATTAAATGTGTTCTCCTTATGTTATAAATTGGTTAGTGACTAGTTAGCCACAGGACTGTAGAGCACTGCCTTGCATAAGGCTTGCTGTGGGCCTGTCCTCTCCCCCATTCCAGAAAGCTTGGATGCATGGCTGAAGAGCCAGAACCTGTCCAGCTACAAAGGGCTTCCTTCCAGAGAACCCATATATAAGTATACTGCTGGTCTTTAGCCTTTTTTAGTGGGGAACTCTTTCCTCACTATGCTGTCTGGAATAACCTGTTATGCTGCTCTTCTTCCATCATCTGGCCATTCCAGGCTCCACCCAACACATAAAATAAGGGATCCTTGACTTCATTTTGCTTTCAAACCACTTCACTGCCTTCATGTCAGTTTCATATACTCCAGGGTTCTCTTTGCCGATGCACATCAGTGCCCCTGAAGGAGGATTGTGAGTGTTTTGCCCCTTTGTGTTGCTTTTACTTAATCCTAACTAGCCTTCTGCTGTTTCCAAGTTAAGAGAACTGATAAGGGTGAAAATTGTTAGAACAGCTTCTGTTTGCTCATCTGCTTTTTTGTAGATATGGAATCAAAGGTGCTGCATATATGAAAAACAAAGAAGGCTTAGTCATCTCTTGTCAAGGTGATAGGAGCTGTGAGTGGAAGCCTGGATCACTTCATCGTTTTCAGAGTAAAATTACTTCCACTACAACTACTGGAGAATCAGTTACATTGAGCCTTTTTGATCATATTACAGTGAGTATTTAATCTGAAGGAATTAAAGGGAACAGCACCATCAGAAATAAAATCATCTTTATATTGCTTTTAAGGTGAAAATACTTGTGCAGACTTCCCGCTGCCACGCTGACACAATCAAGCTTGAAATAGTCAAAAATGCACCCTACCAGCCTCCAGACACAGAGCTTTCCCACAAGAATTTCCACGTGGTGAAGTCTGCCTTGGTAAAAGAAGTCAGTCAGTCTGCAGAGGAAGCCCAGCATGCCCAAGAAAAAGCCAAAGTTGAAGTCATTGATGAAGACTATCAGGAATACTGCCAGACCAAGGGAGCAAGCTTGTACCAGCTGCTGGAGGAGATCAGGGATTTGGCATTATTAGATGTTTCAGCTGACATCAGAACTTGAACTACAACCCAGCAACATCTGTTTGTTGGTGTTCTGCTCCTAGGCACTTTGTATTACTAAGTTTGCAGGGGTTTTTAAAGCAGTTGATTTAAATATTCAAGAGTCCTTTTAATAAGAAACTCTATTTTCAGTAAGAATTATTTTTACCTGATTATGAACATTTATGTGTTTCTAAAAGATTTTGTACATGATAAATCTCATCTTCCAGACTAAAGACAGTGTGATGAATTCTTTAACCGTCATTCAAAGAATTACTTTCCCATGCTGTCCAAAAATGAAGTTCTTAAAACCCAAGTACTTCCTACAGCTCTTGCCTGTCCTCCACTAGTTTACTGATTTTTAACTCATAGCTACAAGAATATAAGAAGCAAACTTCTTCACACTGATCTAGAATATAGTTTTGTTTATTGAGCTCCCACGGCTGCACATCTGGCATAAAATAACACCTGTTGACATGAACTTACTACTTCACCTGCAGAGCTGTAAGCCCTATTCTTCATGCAGTTTCTAGAAGGTCAGTTTCTGTTAGGAACAGTGTACCCTGTGCTGGGGGAGGGCAGGCTGAGGGCCTTATCCCTATAGTGGTTACTGTTCATTCCACAACAGAGAAAACCAAGATTGTAAGAGGATAAAATAGAGCCTCTGGACAGAGAGCAGAAAGAAGGTAATTAATTTGGTCAAAGCCAAAGCATGTTCCCCTAAGGCGAGGTACCCGACTGTGAAGAGATGTCTGACCAGCACAAGGGCTGGGGAAGTTTGGAGGGGCTGGAGTTTTAACAGCCTTGGACAAGAATTTCAGGTTTGACTTCTGAAATTTAATAGCTTCCACGTTGTAAGAAAAAAGGTACAGGTACTTGAGAAGCAAGTTAAAAAACATCCAGGATAGCTGTTCAGATACAGGTCAATCTGCTCTTGTATACACCCTCTATTACCTAAACCCAAACAACACAACTTCATTAGAAACTTCAGCTGTCAGTAGCTCAGTTAATTCAGTTTGACATCAACTGTAAGTGAAATGTAAAGGTTAAAAACCTCATTAACATTTCCTAAGGAGTGTTGGGGGAGGTGGAAAGATGTCTCAAATGCAGACAAAGAACTCTGTTCTGTTTTCCAGTGTAAAGTTGTTGCTCATCTGCAGCTTCAAGGGGAGAGTTCTGTCCAGCTACACAGATGTCACAGGAAAGATTCCATGACACTTCTAGAGTCAGAGTACAAAGAGCCAGCAATGTTTCAATATAAAGACAGTACTTAAAACACTGAGGTCTTTTGGTCAAGAAATTAGTTAAAACTATAGGGAACAGTTACTGCCTCTCACTGGCACATTCCAGTTCTATACCTCCATCCTCAGCTTCTGTAACAGCAACCTTGGTTGTCATAATTGGAGTGTCTTCGATGAGGTGAGGGGGATCCTGAGCAGCTGGGGAATTCAAATCCTCTTCCAAGTGACTAGTGGAGAGCTCTGTTAAAAAAACAAACCAACCAAATTTCCTACCATAAGAAAACACTTACTGTGCTTCTATCACCAGAGTCACAGTCTGAAAGAAAGCCAATTGCAGAGAGGACCAGCAAGTTGAGTCTCATGTCATCAAAGACAAATCTCTCACAGCTTGCTGTTACAACTAGCTTTGGAGTCTGACTATAGCAACCCAGTTTAAATTTGAAAGCTACACATTTTGCTACCATTTCCTTTACACTAACTGGGCAGCACTGTTTATACAAGCTTTTCGGGCTGCTGACCATAACATGAACATTTTAGTTAGAATTGATTACCTTGGTGTTGGGACTGGCTGTTCCACTGCATCTTTGCTTGCCTTCGTTCCAGGGCCAGCTGCCTGTTCTTCTTGATTCGCTGCTGCTGCTCTTCTGTGAGGGTTGTACTAGACACAGAGTTGAGTTCTTCTGCACTTCCAGGACAGGAATGCACATCTTCAGCAGCTGTATCCAGTCCATTGCTTTCCCCTCCACCATCTGGTTAAAAATGAGGGCATGGGAGGGAGAAGAGAGGAAAAAAAATCAACACTCTGATCCCAATGAAACTGCTAAATATCTGTCAAGACAGCACTTTAAAAGCATTTTAATACATTTTAAAGTTGTATTGACAACTCCAGATCATTCCATAATTTAGCTCAATAGGCAATTTTCTGCCTAGATCCACATACCTGATATTCAAAGCACAGAACAAATGCTTATCAGAGATCCCAAGCATACAGCAGTAAGAAATGCCTAAAGTTAGAAAGGCATAGCTCTGTATACTACCAACCATCAACTGTCCTTGAATGTTAAAGAGAATAAATTTGGGCAATCCTTACTGAAACATCAAATAATTTCTTCCCACCCCTCCTAATATGAGACTGTCCTTTGGGAAGTGGCAGGACCAGCTATGGGAATCAGACCAAGGGTCTAATACAGATACAGAATAGTCAAGTGTTTAATTCAGCGTGCTTCTGTTTCTGTTATGGAATATTTCTCATCTGGCAACATTAAAACATGCAAAATGGATGCAGTCCAACTCCATTAGACAAACTTCACCCACCAACAGAGCAGCAGAGCACTCTTTCAAGAGTACCTAAGGCCGCTTATGCCTCTGCACCACTTTAAGCCTGTGAATAGAGAAGGTAGCTGACAACAAAGTTTTGGCTTTTAATACAATACTCTAGCTTGAGATTTTATTTCAAAACTGTAAGACACCTACTCAAGTTCAACTGAAGACTGAGCAGTTGTAGCAGTGCACTTGCTAACATAGTTCAGGGACAGATCAGCACCACACTGAAATACAAATGTATGGAACCATCGCACAGAAAAATCCCATACCTCTACAGACTCTGTCGGCAGGAACCATTTGCTTTACTCTTTGTGGCTGCTTACTGCTGCATTCCATTTCTAGCAAATGCAGCCACCACTGCAGACAGCCACATGTCCCTAACTGCCCAAAGATCACCCACGTAGGAGAGGCAAGGTTTTACCACTGGTTAACTCATCCACAACACCGTTCCTAAGCGTTGGAAAGTCTAGAAGTTCATTTGAAAACCAACTGGACAATGGGTAGATAATTGTTTCAAGAGACACCCACAGCCAAAGTGGGAATACCTGCAAAGGACCTCAGCAATGACTACAAAATTCTCTCATTTCTGCTCATAAAGTTTCTTTCAAAATACAAGATGAACTCTGCTTCCTCTTTTTACAGAAAAAAAATAGTTCTAAAACCATCATCTGACTGGAAGAGACTCCTTAATTATCTACTTGTTAAGTGGCTGGATTTTGATTCTGGAAGAAGAAATATTCAGTAGTAGCTACATGCCAAGACTGACAGATAGACATAACGGTGCCCACAAGCATTACTAAGTACTTTCCCTATACAGGACACTACACTGAGTGCAGTGTAACAGCTTATACTATGAACAGTAGAACAAGTCTTTGATTTCTGCACTAGTAAGATCCAAGAGCACAACACAAAGCAGTATGTTTACTTAACTGTAGTTTTAGGGTGGTTTTTGGAAGACTATTTCTAACAAAGCTGGGAATAATACCCATTTTCCTTTCAGTACACCATGCACTTTTATTTTGATACCTATGTAGCATTTCAGTCCCAGTACCAGGTCAGTTTTGAAATCGTTCACAGAGTCTTGGGTTTAAAACAGAGAAACATTCAACTTCTACATTTGAAAAACAGACCATGATCATTAATTTTTAGTCAGTAAAAGGGGAAGTAAAGTCATTTAAGCACTGAATTTCTGAACAAACAGCATAATGAACATACCTTCATTACTTGCAAAGTCTTCATGTAAAATAGGAAGATCAAGTCTAATCCGCTTTAGACAGGTCTGCAATTGAGATGAATACTGGTGTTTCATCTGTAACAAAATCTTCTGTGCAGCACTGCTATGTTTTTAATGCTACTCTCAATTTCTTTGCACTTTATTACTCTGAAAAAATACTCCTTTCACTGTGTTTGACCCCCAACTTTTAATGCTGTGGATTGTTTTCTTATTCCTTCAACTATCAAGCAGCCAGAAGAAGCAGCATTCTTCCCAAGTTGTCTCTTGCAGGTTCAAACATTACAAAACAAACAAAACCCCTAAAACCAACAAGTTCCAGCACTCTTAAGCAAATCACTTTGGTTAAGATGTTCTGAAAAAGTTGAAGCCAATTCTCTGAAGTACTAATTCAAATAAAGAAAGGTTATATCTAAATGTAATCTTAAACACCAGAAAGCTATTTTTAAGAAGAGAAATTGACTTAACATTATACTTTCTGAACCCTACCTCTTAGACCATTCATGACAAGAAATTGGAAAGAGAAATACACACCTGAACTTCTGTTTTGTTTCCCAAAGCCTCTACTCTGTCAATAAAATCCTCAAACTGCAATTTTGGAAACAGTCTATGAGCCCAGTGTTCCATATGTCGTATGAGCGTCTTCAGGTCCTCTGCCTAGGGCATAAAACAAGACATCCAGCTGGTAAAGCTGACTAAGTCAGTGGGCTGCAGAAGAAAACGAGACAGCAACACCTCTGAAAACACGAAGCAGCTTGAAATTCTCTTGGAAATCTAAGTAATATGAATGTGTGGGTAACTTTTCCTCCCACAACCACGTCTGTAAGTGCAATATCAAGCTACGAGAAAAAAGCAACCCAAGTTCAGGAAGAACTTCTTTCAATATTCAAAACTTTGGGATACAAGTGTCACAACAGCCAGAGGGTTTTCAGTAACAGAGGAAACTGATTGTGAAATGGGATGATAAAAGCATTCCAGACACAGTAGGCACTGACTAGCCTGCTCCAATTTCAAAAACCTCTTCCTAAGGACAATACAAAAACCAAAAAATAATTCATCACGTCCCATCAGATGGGCAGCAATCCATCAATCTGGATTAACCTCCCAGGAAGCAAACCACAAGCTGACTATGTCTTACCTCATGCCCTTTACCCTTGAACTTTACATTGTCAAACAGGTGTCTTAGGGCTGGAAGTCCTCTTTCTGAAACTAACCTGGTAATAGGGAATGGGTGAAGTTATTGCCAATCTGTACTTCCTTCTTCCAATTAACAAAACCAAACAAATAGAAACACAATAAAAACCCCAACAAAACCCCCTCATTCCTTTAAGTGGCCTACAGAAGAAAACTGAATGCTCAGTTCTCTATTTTTTTTGTAATTTTCTATTTTTCTATTTTTATTTCCAAATAAAACTACTTAGATGTGTGACCACAGCATCCACCTGTGGTATCACTGATTAACATCAGCACATTTTAAATGGAAGACACTGAAAGCTCAGATTCTTTCCATTCCTTATAGAAACAACTTAGACCAGTTTCAGTAATAAAGGCAAAGAAAACATTAAAATCCCTGATATAGAGTTCATCCAATTTGCACATAAGTCAGATTTAGGTGTATTTTAGGTAGTGCCTTACATTATATTGTGGTTATTTTAAAGCAAACTTTAATTAAAAAGAAATGTACAGTGCTATGTCTGAAGCAAAATAAAGAGAAGCCAGATGAAAGAGCCCTATGTATAAATAAATACCTCTTCACAAAACACTAGTCATACACTAAGTCCCAAATAGACTTCAAGAAAATTAGACTAGTAAGACCATTAAAGGTAGGCAAGGAATAAAAAGGTTGAAAAACAGCATATCAGAGGCACTTTCATCTCTAAAATTACTGACCTTTGACTTGGCTATGACCAAGCAAGGATCATGGTAACCTTAATCATTCTCCCACAGCCATATACCAAATTAATCCCAGAAATTCTGTAAATAATTACCTCTGGGCATCTAGTTTAGGCATTGGTCTTTTAACTGCTTTCCGTGTAGAAACAGCAGAATCCTTTGTTTGTGATTGCTGGTTTCCATCTGGTTCTAACAAAGAAAATAACACACTAAGTCTACAATGCAACTGATATCAACTGGAATTGCATCATGTAGATACTAAGTTTCTAGCTGATCAAAAAGGCAACATCAGAAGTATTCCATTGCAGGTACAGCACTCCAAACAATTGTCTGCATATTTCACCCTGCTTCTCCCTCAGGATAGATACAAGATACTGAAAAAATCACAGAATAACAGAATGTTAGGGGTTGGAAGGGACCTCAAAAGATCATCTAGTCCAACCCTCCTGCCAGAGCAGGATTCCCTAGAGTAGGTCACACGGGAAGACATCTGGGGGGGGGGGGTTTGAATCTCTCCAGAGAAGGAAACTCCCCAACCTCCCTAGGCAGCCTGGGCCACGGCTCTGGTACCCTCTCTGGGAAAACATTTTCGTCTTGTGTTTACACAGAACTTCCTGAGCTTCCGCTTGCAGCCACTGCCTCTTGTCCTGTCACTGGGCATCACCAAGGAAAGCCTGACCCCATCCTCCTGACACTCACCCTTCACATATTTATAAGCATAAATGAGGTCACCCCTTAGTCTCCTCAACGCTAATCTACGCAAGTTTACATAGTAAAGTACCACACCAACAATACTGATTTCACAGTACTTCATTGTCTCTACAGCAAAATGGGATCTTTAAGGATCACAGGTGTTCACCTGCATTAGCTTCAGCCCATTCAACATCATCTCTTCCTGGAGAGGCAGGAGGTGGAAGAGGTGGGAACGTTTCATCTTCTGTATTCTCATAATCGGGAAGATCAAACAAGTTGTTCTCTAAAGGATCTATCATTGCCACAGGTAAACTTGTCTCTCCCTCCTGCAGGAAATACCAAAAGCATTTAAAGAGAAGCAGTGAGAACAAAAGGCTGTCACCGAAGCAGATAAACATCAGTTATATGCAGTATGTCTACAGCTTTTCCCGAAAAACATTCACCAACCAAAAGAAATAGCATCACTCAAATTAAGTAGCAGATACCATACTGACAGATGACACAATCCAGCATCACTGGGCCGAATAAAATAAGGGTTTTGCATGTTTCAACTCATCTAAGTTTCTTGGGAGTGGCAGATTCGGGTCACAGGAATAAATAAAAATAAATATATTTCTAAGTGAAGCACTTAAACAGCAGTTTGTCACTGACATCCTTGACAGTCAAGGACTGCAGGGGCTAGGGTTGTAATTGCTCTGATTCACTGCCTACCCACTCAGAAACGGATTCTAGAGAAGGAGTCCCCTATTCTGGCTCCTTAAGGAAAGCTAATTCCACAGACTTTAGCACACCAGCACTAGAGGGTTTAGGATGAGCCGGTCTCAGCACAGCTACACTCCTCAGGCTTCAGAAACCGCATTTTAAAGGGAACGTTGTTTCTCAGCCAGTTTTAGCAAGCAAAGGAACACCCCACTCCGTCCTCCCACACTAACCTCCGGAGGTGAGCTCCCTACCTCCGGGCTGCGAAACTCTCACGGGATCTGAGGGAGTCGGAAGAAAGCAGTGAAGGAACGCGCTCGGCTCTCCAGGGCCAAACCTCCAAGGCACAACCCGATGCCGAACTCGCCGGAGGCCCCGTTCCCCTCACAGCGCCAGAGCAGTCCTGAAGCGTGCTAACCCTGAGGAATAAAACTCCCTTCCCCCGACACAGAAGCGAAGTAAGGCCAAAAAAAAAAGGTTTCCCGCCTACCTTCTGAAGGAAGGCAGCGCCGCACACCACTTCCTGCCTCGGCGAGCGGGAATCACCGCGAGCTCTTCAGCTCTCGCGAGATCTTGGCGGGTCCGGCCGACAGGCGCCGTCCACCAAGAGCGCGTGCGCAGCCCCGCTTTTGGCGCGAAAACGCCCTGTTGGTATCACTAGTGGTGTTCTCTAGCGACGCCTTTTTAGGGAAACGTTGTTCGTGGTGAGGGTTTTATTTGCAGTATGTAGGATTGTTAGGCCTCACGGTGAGTTAGGCCTAGGAATGAGGTTTAAAATTGTGTTTGTGGAGCTCTTTTTTTGTTTCCCTATCCCTGTGGAAAGAAGGTTATGCCGGGCAGTGATCCTAAGCTTTTCTCCAAAGCTAGAGCCTTCTGGAAATTTAAAAGTACAGTTTACAATTGTCCAGACTGTAATAAACACATTGAGTCCTCTGAAGCGTGGCAGCTGTGCATGTAAAGTACCATTTAAGGACTTGGAGTGCAGGCTGCAGAAACAACAGGAGACAGGCTCCGTGCTGCTGGTGCTGTTGTGTCTGGAAAATTCTCTTCATATTTCTCCAGGTCAGTCCATAGAAATGCATCTGACTTAAATTAGAGGCTTTTCAGTTAAGAAAAATGAGAGAATGTCAAATGTTAATGCATTAAAGGAATTGGTTTTCTGTTATATCTCTTAGAATTATATAAATAGACATTGATACAATGTTTCTGGTAATCTAAAGTATTCCTTCTAATATGATAAAATCAATTGCAATTACTTTTCAGTTAAAAAAAAATAAATGTCTTAGCCTTTAGTCGAAATTATTTTAACAGTTAATGTTCAAAACTTATTCCCAAGTGCAGCAGCGTCTTTTGTAGTCATGAATACATTAAATATTGGGAGAAAGTATTAATGGATTTGTCAGCACTGAATTCATTTATCCTAACCTTTTAGATACGGCCAGTATCTTCAATTGACTGAGGCACATGAAGTATGAAAATAAACACAAAGATATAGTAATAATCATAGCTCAAGTGCTGCTAATTTTCAGCTCAAAACTCTGTAAAGATTTGTGTCATAAAATTAATGAAAATAAAATGTCTATGTGATGAGGTTTTTGCATTGAAAATAATAGTGTCGAGGGTCCAGGACAAATAGTCACACTTTATATTAAAAAATCTTTACAAACAAAAGAATTAGGTTTTGGGTATAGCCTAAATATCTGATTCATAACTGTTAGTGGGATACATCTTTTCATGTAAATGTTTTCTTTAATAGTTAATGTGGGAATTTTTTTGGATGTGAAGTAATTGGATTTTAAATACTTAGCTAATGTCAACCAAACTTATTAAAGGGTCAAGATCTCAAAATTCCCTTAAGTCTCTACATGTTTTCTGCAGAATCAACTGGTATGTGAAAAAAAATAACACGATGAGGCTCTTTAAGAGCAAAGGGAAGGAGAAGGTAGTATTAATTTACATGGCTGGCCAGTCTCCATGTACCCAGGTCTGCATAATCTCAGTCCTGTGCCAAGTGTTTTGTCTTTGCTAGAACAGGTGGATAACAGATATGAAAAAAGTGCTGGAAAGGTATAAAAAAATACTGTACAAAGGTTGTAGCAGAAGATCACTTACAATCTCTGCTGAGGAGTACTGTGTTATAAAACCTACCATATTTATACAAGTTTGATTAATCAATATTTTTGAAGAGTGTTTAATTAGAGACTGGACTTGATGACCTAGGTGGATCTTTCCAGTCCTATGCTCCTCATTAAATCAAAAGCATATGCTGGCAGGCATTGATTATTGTTTTTTTCCTGAGGAAATGAATAACCAACCACATGCTGATAAAAAAATAACTTGGGGGAAAAAAAATAATCCATAGCTTGCCTCTATTCTAGAAAACACTTCTGTTTTCTAGTGTAAGTGAAATTGAAGTATCACTTGTTTTTTTCTGTATTGAGTAGTGTGATTTCATTAGAACAACTGCACCCTTTTGTATTTCAGTTCCATTTCCTGGTTTATGTTACACATAATATATGGCAAAGAAAATCTGTAAAATGGATAATTGGCTGCTGCTGCATTTGAAGGGGTTTGCTCCTATGGGAGTGGTACTTGCTCTGCAAAACCCTATTACAGTGGCAAAGCTGTTCATGCAATAAACCCTAGGCAAAACCAGCACCATTGTAGCTGCATTAGTAGGAAATCCCATCTTACAGACTGAGCAAACTTCAGCTACTTGTGATTTATACTTGTTAATCTAATGCCAGTTTTATAGTCATCTTAAACATTAATTTCCAAGCTTTTAGTATGTTACTAAACATTTCAGACTGCGTTCTGATCCACAGTCTTTTCAGTCCCTTCTTCGTGAGGAAAACAAGATGGGCAAGAGGGTGGTGATCTCTGGCTATTTGAAAGTCAGTCTGTCAGCCCCCTCCTAATAATTTTTGATCCCTTTGGCCAATTTGAATCAGGCTCCTTAAAGTCCATGTTGTGGGACCAATTATTTCCTTAAATTGCCTTGTTAGCCACTAAACAGATTAAGAAGTATTACATCTTACAAATAAAAGTTTGCATGCATACCTTGTAGCAGTAAAATGTACACCTGTGTGTATATATAATAATATATACAATATTTATATGTAATTTAGATATAAAAATATATACATATAATAATAATAATATGTAAGTGGCAATCAAATTTTAAAAGTTGGGTTGATTTAGTGTTGCAATTAATCCATACAGTAATCATGCTTTCCTTTTCATGGCAAGAAACTAGACAAAATTGAGGTTTCCATGAAGGGGAAGAATAAATTGGTAATAAAAACAGGCTTCTTTGTTCCATTTCTATTTACAGAGACGTATTGTAGTTCTATTTTCCCAAGTGGTACTGGAATCAATAAATCAGAAAGTCTCCCTGCTCAGAAGGCTCTCACAGAAATTATACTACCTTCTATTTTTTCATCTTTTCCTCTGTGATCCACTTTCAGACACACTTGTTTGTGAGGCAGAACAGTTCCTCACAGGGACAATATTCCAATTCCCAAAATGTGTTTTGTTTATGCTGGAGAAATATGCTTAGTTTTCAGCTGTGCTAAAGTTAAACCTGTGTGTTACAGAAGTTCAAACCAGCCTACAACCATCTTGAAACATTTGAAATGTACAATATCACCATGTAAAAGAGAACTGGTCTACGCCTCTGTATTTATGTGACAACCATTATAAAAAAATCAACAACAACAAAACAAATAAGGTGTCTTAACGATGCTTTGAGCAAAGCCTAGAGGTCACCCAGCTCAGGGGTCCCTCTCAGGTTCCAGGGGTATGATAGTGGCCTGAGGAACTGACACAGCAGTCATTCCTGCAGTGGCATCAATCTATACATACACCTATGACTTCTGTATTCAGTCAGTTCCAAATATCTTTATTTTCATGGTATAGGTTAAAGGGACTTTAAAAGAGTTGAGTGAATTCATTAGTTTTTCAGAGATTCCACAGAGCGATGTTTGTAGTGCAAGTATGAAGTGCTCCAGAGGAGGGAGCTGTCTTTAAGCAGCTGGAATTGGATGAAGGGAGCATGTGGAAATAATAGTTTCGTCTTTCCCTGTTTAGAAATGGGTAAGATGTTAGCAATGATACAGCAGTTTTGCATAATACATAGGAAGGTTTGTTCATAATCTCCGTTTCTCTTAAAGCATTAATGACTACTTTGATAAAAAAATCTTAGAGGTCCTTTCCAACTTGGTATTCTATTTTACCCCTGCAAACCACAAAAATTTAAAACCTACAGAATTAAGTGTTTCTTTATACAAAGTATTTACATTGTATAAGTTTTCTTATGGAATCTACTCTGCACTTTTCCTGTCAGCTGAGTCAGTCAGTCTGATCGATGCACACTTTATCGCTGCATTTCAAAAATTCTGCATACCAAGACATCTGGTTTTAGTAGTTATGTCCAGTCACTCCTCTGTTTGTGCAAGTGGACAAAAACATACTTTGTGAGATACTGCAAATAGTAGTCATTCAATTTTGCTATAATGTCTTAAGCCAGTGGCAAAAAAAAAAAGAAAGGAAAGGAAAAAAGGAAGATAACACATAATTAAGAATTCTCAGATAACTTTGTGTCCTGGTTTTGCTGGGACAGAATCCCATGCATTGCAGGCCATTAGCAGTTAGCCAGGGCAATGACCAGAACTGGCTACAAATGTATGCCATAAACATCATGCTGAATATAAAGGGGGAAGTTTGCTGAGGAGAAGGGGAGCCTCCTGCTTGGGCTTCTCCAGACCTTGCTCCTCTTCCTTCTCCTTCAGGAGAATTGCCTTTCTGATTAGTGTGACTGCTGTACACTTCATTGGGCTGAGTATAGATTTAAATGCTTTATTTTGGCATTGATATTAGAATCATAGAATCATAGAATGGCTCGGGTTGGAAGGGACCTTAAAGATATCTAGATCCAACTCCCTGCCATGGGCAGGGACGCCACATGCACTAGACCAGGTTGCCCAGGGCCACATCCAGTCTGGCCTTAAACGCCAGGGATGGGGCCTCCACAACCTCTCTGGGCAACCTGTTCCAGTGCCTCACCACCCTTTGGGTAAAGAACCCCCTTCTAATCTCCAGCCTAAACCTCCCCTCCTTCAGCTTGTAGCTGTTCCCCCGTGTATTATTTTGGCTGTTTCATTAAATCTGTTTTCATCTCAACCCATGAGTCTCCTCTCCTTCTCCTGATCCCCTTCTCTGCTGGGGAGAGGTCATCAGCTGATAGAGTAGCTGCTATAGCTTAGCCCCACATGCAGACTAATTGTAGACACTATATAAAGCCTGATTCCTTATATTTTAATTTGTGGATAGATAACTTATTGGAGTATAAAACCTGTTGACAGTTGTAAAGAAGTTATTAGTTTGAATGATGTATTCATAGGTCTGTGCTGTACAAAAAAAATACTATATTGGTTCAAAAGTTAGGGAATCTCATTAAAAAAGTGTTTTATGGAATGAGTGATACAGAGCATGTGGCTGAGAAATGCCTCACAAGACAGAGGTCACTGCCTTCACCCCGAAACCACAGGCACGGTGTTTTTTCCAGGCACTGAGTGCAGCAGGAGCTCCTGAACCATTCCCACTCCTCGCCTCCAGACACAAACACTGCTCTGAAGCTCCTGCTGGAGCAGCTGCTGAGCAAGAAGAAAGGCGTTCGTAGGCATTGATCCTTTTCTGCTCTCAGACAAAAGAAATAAAGGATAGAAATATAAAACCAGTTATAGTGGTTAGTGCTGGAGGTGCCAAAAAATGGATTTTTCCCTCTTTTAGCTAATACCAAGCCATCAACCACCACCTTAGCACCAAATCATTTGGTACTACTTCAGTTCTTGACTCACATGTCTGTGTTCATTTACCACTTAAGCAAATTTATGAGTAACTGTAGCATCTTTTCTTCTTGATGTGTCACATTTGTTGACAGATGGAGCACTGTACAGTGCAAAAACTTACAGTAGTAGCTGTAAGAAATTCTCAGCTGTGTCAGAAAGCAGAAGAAATCTGCTTAATAGATGACTTGTCAGGGTGCAGGTGTTAAAAAAAGTTTTCATCTTACTTCTGCTGAATTCAGCCCATGAGAAATTCATCTTCCAAAGAAGCACAGACTTTATCAAACTTGTTTGATAAAGCAGTAGAGGAAGGATTGCAGTAATGTAGTCTTGCTGGCCACACTAGTGCTGATCCAAGCCAGGATGCTGTTAGCCTTCTTGGCCACCTGGACACACTGCTGTCTCATCTGTGGCCACTGTTGACCAGCACCCCCAGGTCCTTTTCTGTTGGGCAGTTTCCAGCCGCTCTGCCCCAAGCCTGGAGCACTCATGGGGTTGTTGTGACCCAGCACTTGACCTTGTTGTACACTTATACCTTTGGCCTTGGCCCATCAATCCAACCTCCTGGAGAGCCTCGTACCCTCCAGCAGATCAAAGCTTCCATCCAACTTGGTATTGACTGCAAACATGATAGAGAGTTCTTAGAAATTAAAATTTTCTGGCTGTGTTTTTAGGATCACTAAAATCATGCAATTACAAAGACCTAGGGGCATCCGAAATCCATAGGAAGGCAGAACTTAACAGATACGTACACACATAAAACCACCACCCCATCAACGTGTGGGATCTGTGTGATCACATCTGGCCCTTCCTAGCCCTACCCGTAGTGCTTTGATACCAGCAGCCTGGGCGGTTTCAGATTCATTTTACTATTTACAATTAAGTTTTGTAAGTGTAATCCCCACTTTCCGTTTCTAATTCAGGCATTTACTTGGGGAAGAATTTAGCAGCCGCTAGTCCCCCAGCTGAGGCTTCTCTTTTAATTAGAAGCACAGTGGTTCCCATCTCGGGGTGCGTTAATGATCGCAGCGAGCTGCTCCCCCAAACAGCGCTTCAGCAGCGAGAATCTCCCTGCAGAGACAATGCCGCCGCTTGTTGGAAGCGGCTCTTTTCATTAACCGCTACGAGAATTCCTAAATCCCAAAAAACTTTTTAGTTAAGCAATAACCCGTACGAATCGGGGCGGGGCAGGGGCGGTACCCGTGGCTCCCCCACCCGGCTCCGTGCGAACCGTGCTGCTCCGGGCAGGCCTTCAGCAGGACTTCACTGCCACTACTGCGCAGGGGCTTGGCTGTCGCGCCGGCGCACTGGCCGGGCCGGGGCGGTGCGCGCAGGCGTAGTCCCACAGAAGGGCACATTTTGAGCCCGGGCAGTTTTTTTTCCCCGTTGGGAGCTGCTTGGAGGGAGGCTGATTTTCGTGTTGTTCGGCTGGGGGAGGCCAGCGCTCAGGCGGCAGAGGTGGTGCGGTGTGGAGGCGACGCAGGTACCTGCCCGCTGAGGAGCCTTCCCGCCGCCGACGGGGGCACCGGCAGTGAGGGCAGCTCTTAACTTTGCTCCGCTGCAGGAAGTCCCTCGGACCTGGCCGAAGTGGGGCCGGGGCTTCTTCGTCCGGTACCCTCCGCGCCGTCTGAGGGCCAAAATGCCTAAGAAGAAGCCCGGTCCGATTCAGCTGAATCCCGCTCCGGATGGATCCGCCGTTAACGGGACCAGCTCTGCAGAGTGAGTGAAGCCGCTTATGCGGGTGGTTGGTTGCCCCCCTGCCTGGCGGGGGCTGCCCCGCGGATCTTCGGCAGCTCCCGTCCCGCGTCCCTGAGCTGGGGGACGAGGAGTGCCCCTGCCGCAGCGTTCCGGGAGCCTTCCCGGAGCCAGAGGGGTGTCCGTCTGCGGACCGACCCCTCCCCGGGAAAAGCGCCTGTCCGAGGCGGTGGAGCGGCACCAGCGCGGCTGGGTTCGTTTTTCCTGAAGCTGCCTTGTTATGAGCAGGCACGGCCTGGTTTCTAGAAAAATCAGAATTATCGACTTCTTAGGGGTGAGTGGCCCCTTCGGGCTAGGTGCTGAGAGGCTCCTCAGCGGAGTTCAGCGTATAGTATCCTCGGCGGTAAACAAACTCTGCTAGATGTACGAGGGACGTAAGCTGAGAGAAAAATAGAGGAAAAACTTGTGTCTTGCTCTTCTCGCAGTCCATAATGGTACCTGCTGAATTCTGAGATTATATAATTTACTACTAAATGTCGAACTACACCTTTCCAATAGCGTATTTCATAAATGTGTGTGTGAGAAATGATACTGAAGATCATAGATTTGTAGAAAAGGTGTTTGGTTTGTTCTCCTTGGCATTTAACCAAGCCTAAAGCCGATTTCAGTACGTCTGTTTTTCAGTAATTATCGTGTTATGCTAGGTACGTCAGTGAGTGTGTGTGGAGAAAAGGCTTCTGAGCTCGCCTGTGTGTAGTACGACATTGCACTGTGTAATGTGTGGAGAGTAGGTAGGTCTAATCTAATCATCACTTGTAGGGAGGAGGGGGGAAGAGCGAATGTCGAATTGTTACACGTTGCTTGTGAAGCCTCTGTTGAGCTAATGAATCTGGGTGAGCATAGTGGCGACGGTTACACAGCACCCTAAAGTGATGAAGTGTTATAAAAGGTTTCTCTCTGAGGTTAACAGGTGTGTGTTCACCACTTAATTTTTTAGATGAAAGTGACAGGCTATTCTTTAACTGAGCCTTGAAACAGAGAGGCATCTTAGAAAAACAGATTCCTGCCCTTGGATGGTGTCGGTTCAGTCCTACGGATATGTAAACTGAGCTCTGATGTGCTTATGTGCCACCCTGACAAAAGGGTATGTGAGACAGAATTGCAGCAAGACATTCAGGTCCTGGGCTTGTATTGTTGTTGCCACATTTTCAGAGAGGCTCGGATCTCATTTAACCACTCAAGCACCTCAAAAAAACCCCAACAAAACAAACCAACACAAAACCCCAGCATCTAGCAGCTCCAGTTGTGACATTTCTAGCAAACTCTTCTGATGACAAACTAAGAGATGAGCTGTTTAAAAACTATTCTTTGGCAGGAGTTACTGACCATATGAAAGCATTATGATCTGAATATTATGCAGTGATTGTTCTGGATTAATGGGGGTGTTTTTTTCTGGTTTTTGAATATTTGCCTGTATAGCACTTTGCAGCTGATTTTCTTGGAGGTAGCTGGGGATATGTTGATTTAGTCTTCAGGGATCCCTGTTGCATATAAGTCTTGCTTTATGGAATAGGTCTGACATCCTTATCACTTTCTCATTTTAGTCCCTGAAGCTAATCATCAAACATGCAATACATTAAATATCGTATTTCTTCACTGAAGAAATGTGATTAAATTGCTTTTACATGTCTGATACTCATCTGCTTGTTGGAAGCCTTTAGAGACTCATGGGAATATTGAGTCTTGTTTATACTGGTGAGCTGTTTTGCTTCATTTTCTGTTTGATATGTTGATGGGATTGGTGTTTTTGTCTCCTAGACTTCTGCTCTTTGTCATGTGAAAGACTTCATACCCAGCTTTTGCCAGGCCTAGAAACGTGTCAGGTATTTTTAAAAGAAGTAGCTTAGGGAAAGTAAATCCAGCAACCTGTTGTCCCATAAAGGGCCAGAATTAATTAACTGTGGCAGTATCTCCTCATCCTGCTAGTATTAACTCCTCATTATGAAAGATTTCAGAGAGCAGTTGTGTCAGAATTTTGAAATGTTTCTGGAATTAAATTGCAAACTGGCTTTTTTTTTCTTCATATGTAAGATTTTTGGGTTTTGGTCTCTCCTGCTCTGTGCTCCCCCCTACACACTTTGGGTACTGCTTGAAATCAACAGTAGAGGTGTTTGTCAGCCTGTATACATTGTCAAGTGTTTCAAGTATGCTGTGCATCTGAACTAACATATTAACACTTTATAAAGCTCTGTTCCTGGTATAATGGAATTTTGGCTATGTGAGTCTCCAGTTACTCATTTGCTTCCACCATATACAAACCTGTCACTTTGCAAATGATCTTGGATGCTTTCCTGCTTCTCTTCAGAGAGAATCTCTCAAGAGAAAGAATGAGAAGAGCTCAAATTACCTAGCTAAGTAAGATAAAGATTCAGAGAGAGGTGCTACGATTGCTGTGATAAAATGCATGAAGGACCTGACTTCCAGAAGGAAGGAAGTTATTTAGGCCCAAAGGCAATGTTGGCCCAAAATCAAATGGATATATATTGGCCATCTGTTGTACTTGGGAATTCAGAAACTTTTTGGCTGTCAGAGGTGGAAGGCACTGTAACATACGCTGAGGGATATTTGACCTCCAGAATCTCATGCTAGTTTGCAAATATTGAAGCTTAATCCTTTTAGGAATGAGCACGTGTGATACTTTGACTTCCTGGCAGAAGGGAAGGGGAAAAGGAGGAAATGAAAGAAGAAGGGGCTGGATGGTTCAGGATGTCCTGCTTTCCATTTCTGTCTTGTCCTCTGTCTTCATCCTTATTTGGCAGTGGGAACTCATTGACTAGAGTAAGAAAAAGCTTGTAGCCTGAGGAGTAGGGCTCTAAGAAGAATGCATGAGACTTGGGTTGTGCTTGCACGACCTTTCTTTTCTAAATTTCTTTTCACTGGCAAGGAGGTATAAAGAGGAGTTGGGGTATTTGCAATTTCAAGATATGTTTGCTGAATATTTGGATGAAAGCTTCACGGTGCTTTTCTCTGACAGCATTTTTTGTTATTTGTAACAGTTACTTTAATTATTTGTACAGGGTGTTGTGGTTCTCTCCAGGGCCTTCCAAATCCCTAGCTGGATGGCAGAGACAGCTTAATAAAAGATTTTCCTGTGCTGGGAGCTTCACTTCTGGTTTTGCTGTTTCCTTCTGAGAAGCAGTTGCACAGAGAGACTTGGACCAGTGCTGCTGTTCTTGAGCTCTGTGTTGCTTCAGATTATCAGAATGAAACCAAGATGATACTGGCCAGCTGAAGGTTTAATTTCATTCTGGCACTTTTGGGGCTGCACAGTTATACCTGTGAAAATGGAAAAAAAACCCCAACCAACCCAATCTGAAAAAGAGTTAATAAAAGGAATACTTCTGTTTTAACTACGTGTGCTGGAATAGTTTGCTGTCTGAGTGAAGCTGTGCCAGGGAAATTCAGGTTGAATGTGGGCAAGAGGTTCTTTACCCAGAGAGCGGTGGAGCGTTGGAACAGGCTCCCCAGGGAGGCTGTCATGGCATCAACTGTCATGGAGTTTAAGAAGCACTTGGCCAATGCACTTAGACACATAGTGTGACTTTGGGGTTGTCCTGTGTCTAAATAGGAGTTGGACTTGATGGTCCTTGTGGGTCCCTTCCAACTCAGGTATTCTGTGAGTAGAAAGAGGTGGTCAGGCGTGGTCCTGTTATCGGTGGTCATTATGCCCACAATGAGCAGTACTGAGTTTTCAGAGAAAAAAGTCTACTTCTACTACCTCTGCCTTAGAACCATTCAAACCAAAGAATCAGTTTGTAGAAATGGATGACTGGCAAATTCCAGGCATAGATTAAGAACTGTAATATTCATTTGTTAGCTTTTTCTTGTTGTTTCT
Source organism: Galbula dea (assembly GCA_013399015.1). Taxonomy (NCBI): domain Eukaryota; kingdom Metazoa; phylum Chordata; class Aves; order Piciformes; family Galbulidae; genus Galbula; species Galbula dea. Next base: position 360,842 of record VWZX01000349.1, on the reverse strand, counting down.
TGCTGTTTGTTCTGTTTAAATTGATTTTGTGAAGCCCCTGAATCACTGGTAGGGCCTCTGAGTGCAAGAGGAATTTAGGAATTAGGCAAAATTGGTTTGAACTTCAATTTGTGTTGCAGTTTACAAAATAAATAGTTGCTTACTTGCTACACATCTTGCAGTTTCCATGCTTTTCAATGTTTTTCTCCGGGAAGTTTCACTTTAGGCTTTGTAGAAGTAGAAAGGCAGATTATCTCCCATCATCAGTAGTGTGAGGTTTGAGTTTTCTGGTTTGTTTTTTTTTTTGTTGGCTGTTTAATTTTTTTCTTTTTTGTTTTGGGTGTTTTGTTCGAAGTTTGCTTTGTAAAATGGAGTAGCATGATGGGAGCCTCAGAATCAGTAGGCTCTTTCCCACTAGACCTTTTTCTGAGAGGTTTTGTCCTCCATGAAGTAATTTCTTTGTCAGTTTTCTTGGATGTGAATTTAGATTAAAAGAAAGGAAGATTTTTCACAGGTTTGTTAATTTTAATCCTTACTGGGTCAACTTCTGCCTTAGTTCTGGGTGGATTTTTGCCTCTGAGGAGGGGCAGCGCCTCTGTGCAATTCCTTTGACTTCAGTTGAGCTTTGCATGTGTGCAGTGCTTTGAAAGATTAGGTCCTGGAATTTTATGACTGATCTGGCTGGATTGCAGTTGCATTAAATATGTACATATGTGGAATTACTACAGGCTTGTAAATATTTTTATGGGGGGAAAAAAAAAAAACACAAACCCCAAACCTCAAACTTTTTTCCATCCCCTACTAATAAGCTTACAAATAGATGGTATGAGAGAATGCATTTAAGGCAGGCAATCATAAATGCTAGATAATTCCAGGAAAACTGTGAGCCTTTTATTATTCACTAAACCTTCTAAATGTAGATTAAAACATACTTGCCTGTGCATAGTCCTTCACTATAAGCTAATGGAATACAATTTGGTATTGAAGTGTAAAGTAAGAGCCTGCATCACTTTAGTGACTCAGATTACTTATGGTTTCTTTTCAGCATACATATGTGAGTGTACACAACTAGTACAGAAATCAGTGCAAGTGGCAAATTGGCTTGTGCTGTTCTTACTTGAGAGGCAGCTTTTAATTTACATGTATGGATGTAGAAAACATTTTTAAGGTACCTAGTACTGTAAATACCAAGTCGTTATGTACTTGCACTTAAACATAATGCCAGTAAAGGAGGCATCCATTAGGTATTGTGATGTTGTCTTTGTTCAGAAAGCATAAAGCAGTTTAGGAGAGTTAAATAAAAACTGGGTGTAAAAGAAAATGTTGCTGTATTCCAGTGAGATGAAAAGTTCGGGCTGTAAATATGGATATAGCCACTGGTCCTTTTCTGCTTCTTATAGCACCAATTCTCTAGGTCTGATTTCTCAGTTAAACATGTGTGAGAACCTGCTTCTGAGGAAGTTCTCTCTTCTCCTTGCTGTGCTGGTGCCTTCCTGATGATGCTTTTTTGGTACCAGCTCTTGCAGAGAGATGTGCTGATCTCTCTGAGAACTTACCCACCGAAGAAGGCCAGGTTAGTTGTTGGAGGGTTGTCCTCATGTGCTTGCAGCAGTGTTGATGTAGCCACATGATGAACTTAATGAAGGAAACAATCCAGCTGAAAGCCTGCAGTATTTTTTAGTTAATTTTAAAGTGGATCTGTTACCTGAATTGGTTACTCAGGAATATTTGACCAGGGGCAGAATGAGGCAGGAGCACAGACTTTCACAGGAGTAAGGGTCTGTGTACTCAGAGCCTGAGAGATACTGTTGAGAGATGTTGAACTTCAGTAATTACAACAATTTCTGAGTAGCACATCATTTAATTGAGTTGTTTCAGGTCTCTTTCTCAAGAGGAACAAATTACCTCTGAGACCTTCCAGTGTTATCTAGTAGCTGAAGAAGGCTTAACAAAAAGAAAAACTTGGAAGGTGCTAGGTAAACTCAATAGGTAGTTGAATTATTAATTTGGCATAACAGCAGTGCTGCTGTTGTTAATCTGGGCAAAGGGTCTTTGCTTCAGTGCTAGATTTAACAAAAAGGAAAGAAAATTGTGGGGAAGTTACAGGACAAGAAATCCAGGAGCCACTTCATTTGAGTGGCTGTTGACTAAATATTTCAGTGTATCCAGGAGAAACATTTTGAAGTGGACCTGGGAAGGAATTTTCTTTCATGTATGGTAAACTTAGATGTTCACTTCAAATTATTAAGTCCTAAATTTTCCAGAAAAAAGCTTCCTCCACCCCTTCTTGCCTCTGTTATCCTTTTTACAGCTGCATTTGTTCTCTCATCGTTGCCCTGGGGATTGACTGGGCTTTATAAAGTGCACAGATTCCACTGCCAAAACACAAAAATGTCTCTTTGGGGAAGCACTGTTAGTTGGCAACATCAGTTTCCAGCTTGCTGAGTTTTTGAGGAGAAAATTCTTTCTTCCAAAGCCTTAATTTAAAAAAAAAAAAATTATTTAAAGAAAGCAATGATTTATTTTTTTTCTGAAGCCTTACTGATGTGTTGGTAAAAATTACTAATCAGCTAATTTCTGATTTGATATACATTGAATGTTACTTAGACAAAATCTTGATTGTGCTTTGGAAGGAGCGTGCAAGGCTTTCTGCCAGTGGGTGCCCACAGGAACTGAACAAGTGGGATAGACTAATCCACTGCTCAGTATCACTTTGCAAGCACCTGCTGAGAAGCTGTTGTCATCCTGAGCCTTGCCTGAGCAAGAGGAGGGCAAATTCCAGCAGAATTTCTACCTCCTGACAGCTGAGGACATGATCTTTCACCTGCCTTCAGTTACCTCCCAGGCATCCGGCAGAAGGAGGTGTGAAGTGGTATCCCTGCCTGGGTGACACCTGCAAAAGGAGTAAGAATGGAAGCAGATTATTTTACTTACACAGCCTGAGAACTAGGACAGAGAGATTCCAGCAGCCTGTGATTCTTTGGATGAACAAGTATCATCTTAATCTGCTAACAGGTTTTTAAAACTGTTGAAACTTCCTGGTAACTCTTCCTTCTTTCAGTGTTTTCCACAACTCAGCCTTTTTCTGTGCTTTTCTAGAACTTTTCCCAAAGTGGTGGGAAGATACATCAGGAGATTTAATGTAGCACATATAACAATTGGAGAATGCATTCTTTGGGGTAAAATGTTCTGTTTGGATATAAAGGTGTGTACTTGTACGTGAATATTTCTATATGCATTAGTGCAGTCTATGCATATATTAAGTAAAAATTACTGGCTTCTTCCACTGGCTGTGCTGCCCAGTGTTCTGTGTTATGCAGTGCAACCTTCTGAAATACAGGCAATGATCTAAAACTTCCCTCCATGGCTTTCTCTGAATCCTAGTTATGGGGGTTTTTGTGTGTGTTTTCATGTGCACATTCTGGTAATTATCTTTCCCAGTCCCTGATGGGTTAACTGCAGCTTTAGATGAAGTGTTTGCTTCTACAGTCCTTGTTCAGCTCCTGCACAGAAAGCATCTCAATTCTTATCCTGGATTTTTCATGGACCTTGTAAGCCAATACTGTAACTTCATCTCTAGTTATTGCAGTCTCTCTCAAAGGCTGTGTATCTACTGTATAAGGCTGTTGCAAAGATACTGTTACCATTATTGTTGTACATATTTATCCCTTGTTTTTATCATTAAATGTAACTCATAGTTTGGAGACAAAACAAGGGAAAAGTAGGACTTGTGTAAATACGTGTGCTGGCTGATGGTCAGAATTTCATAACTTCAGTTTATCCTCTGTGTGTTAAATACCTGATAAATAAGTTCCTTTTTGTGTCTATAAGGAAGTGTTAATTGCCTTAGGGTTCTTTTGTGGTTACCTGTAGTGCTGGCTAGGAAAAATGACTTGTAGGTGCAGAGATGCTCACAAAAGGGAGATTGAGAACTTGGATTTCTGGTTCTGGAGCTTTGGCTCTTGATTTGCTTAATTTGAGATGGCGAAGTTTTTGTGGCAAATTTCAGTAAGTCCTGAGGAAACCTTTTAACTGAGGGGGGAAAGAAACAACAACCCACCAAACCCTGACAACCCCAGGCTACCAGTGGCATTGTTTAGCCGCAGAGCTCAATATGCAAAAGGGATGTTAGAGCCTTGCTAGCAGCTACTGCTGCCACCAGGGATCAAGGGCTGTAAGTCCAGTGGTGGCTGGGAACAGCTGCAGAGAAATCTGCTGGGGAGAGAGAGAGGCACCCAGAGCTTGAATCTGGTTATCTGTCCTCTTGTGCTACTGCTCACATCTGTGGCCTTGCTCTCTTTGGTGAACTCCGTTTTCAGTTCAAACATGTTATTTGGCATGTTTCAGCTTAAGTAGTCTGAAATGCTTAATGGGATGGTGGTGAGGCTAAAGCAAAAGGAGGAGGAAACTTAAAGCAGTTTTCTACCCAACAGCTTGGGCTGCACAGATTTTCTTTCAAGTTAGCCTGTCCTGTTGATTGGAGGCTCAAGAGGAGACTTCCAAGTCCTATCACATATTTTATTTAAAATAAAGACCTTTAGCTTTAGTAGAAGTGAGAATTCTTACATTGATTTAGTCTAGCAGGATACTTTTTTGGATGAGCTATACTTTCCTCATAGTTTTGGTTTACATCCATTTTACTAAGAAATAGACTTGAATCAAATTGTCTGCCTTACTCTTACTGGGTAGTTTTGTTTTCTGGTGGTATTAAATCTCCAGATATGCCTTGTCATGTCTGTTGCATCCTGGAAGTAGAACACCTCTTTCAGGTGTTAAAATTCATGCTAGAAATGAACAGGTTTATTGGGCAATCCTACACCTTATCTAAAAGTAAGAGAAATTTATAAAGGACCTCTGACATGTTGCAAGAACTGAAAATAAGCAGGAACTGGAAAATAGCATATTTTTTCTTTGCACTTAAAGTGAGTTTGGATCTTTCGTTGTTGATTTAGCTGCAAGTTTTATGAGGCTGCATATGAGGAGTTAGCCCAGACAGACACCTGTGCAGTCAGCTATGAGACTACTGTAATTACTTTTATCCTCCATGTTATTCTGTGAACTGTTCTTTGTTCAAGTTAAATAAAAATTTGTCTTAACTGCTTGGGTTTGGTACACTCATGCCAAATAGTAGTCTGTCTCTTCAAAACCACAGAATGTCTTTGTGTTCCTAATACTTTATTTCAGCTCCCTGACTGAGGTTGTTCATGGAAATTATGTAGTGAGCTGCCTACTTTCTTCTCTAAATTGACAGTTGTGTAGGCTTGGGGAAAGCATTACTGTTACTGTGCTGGAAAACAACCCCCAAGCCTCTATCCTCGTGTGACAGTAGATCTGAAAGTGAATGTACTTCTTTCTGCTTTCAGTTGCACTAATTGTTCAGCCTGCAAAACTGATAGTAATAACTCTGAACAATAATTTGACAAATTACTGTGAAAGACTGTCAGGCTTTTTTTTCTTCTACCACATGATTTTTTTTTTCTTCTCTTTCTAAAGAAGACTTCAGGGTTGAGTACAGCTTCAGTGTAGCCTTTAGGGATGAGTATATGATTTAACTTATTGCTAATGTGAATGAAAGAAAACCTCTCAAGAACTTGCAGTATTAGTATGAATTAGGAGTAAGGATTTATTTTCTGGTTGTGTTATGACATGATGTACTGGCATACTTTAGTTTGCAGCATTTCTCTTCTCTGTTGCTTCAAAGAGAGCAAGTACACTCTAAATGTTAATGAGTGCTTGCTTCAGTGCTGAGGTGGCTACCCTCAAGAAATGTCTTTTTGCCTCTCGTTCATCTCTGTGTATAGAATCCTATGGGATCTATCAAACCCTATGGAATCTGTTGCCTGTTGCTCTGCCCAGCCTGTGCATAGGAAAAAGAAGTTTGCTAGGGGTCCTCTAATTCACTAGTGGGGTATGTACAGTCCCAACCTGTGTGTGATAAGCACATCTTTACAGTGGTGGTACATTGTGGGGGTTGACGTTTAAACAAAGTTAGTCAGAAAAAAACCTACAACCAAACCTTAAGGCAACAGATTCAAAAAGTGACCTGGTGACCTGCTGAAAGTGATGGTATTTGTGTCATACTTTGTCTGTTCTGGGTTTTGTGGATGAGACCATGTGCATCTCTGTGAAGCAGAAAACAGAACTTAGTCCTGCAGTGACCAGAGGTGTTGCTGTGCCCTTACTTTATTGTTATTGCTACCCAATATTCTGTTTTCTTTTTTCATCTGCTTTTGGCCATTGTCAGGAGGTGGTGAGATACTGGCATAGGTGAGACAATCCTGAAGGTTTTAGAAGAGCTTCTGTAGAGGTGAGGTGGCATTGAGTCTGAAAAGCTCCCAGTGTCCCATGCTGTGATTCTCCTCAGAAAACCTTTCTTACCTCTGATACTCCACAGACTGGCTGCAGAAGGGGTGAATATGGCTTCCCCAGGGCGTTGCATTGCACTTTTCTGCTGACCTCTAAAATGGGGATTTTGCAGAGTGTAAATTGACAGTAATAGAGGTGAAGTTTCTGTCCCTGTATTGGAGGGTCACTGTTTTGTGGAAAGCTGGGCTGTGGCTGTGTGTATTTGGTAGGAGACCACTGATTAAGTTCTGGTTTCCATTCCTTTTAAACTTTTGAGGTTACAGAAGTGTTGTGTGACTAGGAGGACAACGCTGTGCTGTCAGGATGCTTCCTGGGGTGCAAAAAGGAAGAAGTAATGTTCGCTTGATCAGGTAGAAAGCCTTCCTATCAAGTGTGGGTGTAGATAGTTCCCCCTCTGGAGCACATGGTACCTGGTGCTGCAGGTGTAGGGGGGAAACAAATAACTTCTCCCAAAGCTTGCCCTGAATGTGTATTTTAACTTGCCATTTGGTCTAGAAGAGTGAGATCTTGCAATAGTCTGAAGCCCAGCAGCTAAGGCACAGCACTTTCTGTAGTGATTCTGTTCTGGCCATGCAGCATAGCATATTCACCCATTTCTGCTGGCTTAGTAAGAATGTGTTTATTGATAGTGTTCTGTGCAATTACACTGTTTCTTTAACAAATGGAGAACGGCACTGACCTCCCTGAGGCTTTATTCAGATGATCACATTACGAAAGCTGGATTCTTTCCCTAGTGCAGTATGTTTAGGGTGTGCTTGGCTTTAAAACTGGTAGCAATAAATTAAATGATAACCTATTGCTTTAGAGTAGTGCTTGGAACGGTGAAGCACAGAGGTGATTTGATGATTTCCTGCTTTGATGGAACTCTGGCAAAGGCATAGTGCTTTGACAGTGGAAAAACAGCTCCAAGACTGCAGCAGGTAATGGTGATGAATTTTAATAGGAATCTTTGTCTCTGAATAAAAGTTTTGTATAAGATTAAGTAACTACTAGTGTTCCTTCTGGAGGCAGGCATTAGCACACTAGCATGCTGCTCCTTTTAGCTCTCAGAGCTTCCTTAACGTTTTCATGGTGTCCTAGTGATGGATTGATTCTCCTCTGCTATATTTTGTGTATGTTGGTTTAGTTTCATTTGTAAAACTTCATATGCAATGATTTTCTTACCCACCTGTTTCTGTGTGTGCTCTGCACTGCAACTTGGCTGTGATGCTTTTATCACGCTGGTGAGGGTCCAGATACCAGCCATGGTTACTGGCTGGGGAATAGTATTCTCAGAGTAGTTCAAGCTCAGAACTGAAACTGCCAAGTCCTGCCTCCTGGAAATACAGAGAGGAGATTACCACCACCAGTTTTGATGACACAAATATACTTTTTTTTAAAATTTATCTATTTACATTTGAAAATGATTAATATTTAGTGCTTCACACAAAGGACCAGGATGAAGAAAATTACAGAGTTGTACTTCAGGCTAACACAGATGTGATAAATGCTATCCTAGCAAATTTTTTTTGTTACTAAAGCATCAGCATGACCAAGTGTTTCGTTTCATTACACTAGCATTTTGTCTGTTCCAAGTCATATGCTCAAGCTTCTCTGTATTGTATCCAAACCCAGATAACCCCTTCTGCTGAAGGGAAAAACTGAATAGTTTTCTTCAAAACTGAGCAAGAAAAGCTTTGTTGCATCCTGTTTCCATGTCTAGTTTGTTTGTTACTCCAAATGAGCAGCCCTACCTTTTTCAATAATCCCTAAAATGACAACAAGTTCCTTCTATAAACTTGTAAATAAAGATCATTTGTTGTTGTGGCTTACTGGAGCAGTTTTTTCAAAGGAAAGTGAAATTTCCTTTTAAGATCCAATTTTCTGGGGTTGAGCTTGATTCCCTTTTGGCATTAAGTCCATATGCAGACTTCAGAGAGAGAAAAGGTCTTGCTTGCTGAGCTGCTCTGAAAATCTCTCCCTGTATATCAAAAGGGCATTTAATACTGAAATATATATTGATGTAGTTGCATTTCAGAGACCTTTAACTTAATTCAGTAAAACTGTTAAGTTCTTTGCATGTTCCTTCAGATTATGTTGAATACTGCAAATCGTCTTGGCTATTTTGAAAGCCAGACCTAGGTAGTGGATTCTGTGCTCTTGTCTGTGTGGTCCTGACTTCTTTAAAGCAGTGATACAGAAAAGTCACATCCAATAAAACTACTTAATATGTTTTGTAGGCCATATTTTCTGGGCAGACAGGATTTTGATACAAGAACAGGGTAAAAATAGGTAAAATGTACTATGAAAAAGTTTATTTTTAATGCCTGAATGTGAACTACAAAGTTGCTCTGTTTCTGTGATACATATTTGAAGGATGCTGTCTTGGTCAGTAGCCTCATAAATTGCAGGGATCTCTGTTCTCCACTTCTACTAGCTGTGTAGAGCCTTACAGAATAACAAATAATCTATACTTCCTAGAAATACCAATATGTAACATAATGCTCAGTAAGAAACCCGGTGATTTTATGTATCTGTTAAGTGTGTATAGAAGGTGTGATGCTGTTCAAGGTCAAGAGGAAGCAAGCAGTGTGTTCCTGCCCTCACAGATCACCCACTAGAGCACTTCACCTCCTGGCTGAGCACAACAGTCTGACCAGATCTTGTTTGAAACACAAGTTGTCTTCTCACAACAGTAATCTTCTAGGGTAGAATACAGACTTTATGTCCAGTATTCATTGTTCTGAAGTTTACTGTATGATTTATTTGCTATGCTAGGCACTTTTTTTTGGGGGGGGTAGGGGAGTGTTGTGAATCCAGTAATTAATCTGCTTTCTGTTTCTGCATTTTAGCAATTTGATTTCAAAAATGTGTGGTTTTTAATGGTTCATCTTTAAAACAGTCTGTAAGTCAGATTAACCTGGATGTTCCTACTTGCCATGCTGGTCTAAATACACAGGGAGATTTCTCGTTGTGAATACTCTTGGTATTTGCTGTATGACTGTACTCCAGCATGATTATACTGGTATGAAATGGGAGTATGTTTCTCTTTGCAAGATAGCCTGAAAATGAATTATCTGCACCAGAATTCAATTATTTTTCTGTTGAGCTAGGGACAGTTCTTACAGTACAACTCCAGTAGGATAAGTACATCAAACTCTCCTATGGAAGCCTGTTCTGATTTTGAGCAGCACTGCCAAGTTACATTTACCAGGGCGAGTGACCTGTGAAACTTGCTCATGAGTGTTGCCTCATAATCTTATGCTTGGACTCCTCTTTCCATCAAAGGTCTCATTCTGCTTCCTCTGTTTAGCTCTTTTAAGCACTATCACTTCCTAAGTTAGCTTAGCAATTGCATCCTGTCTAACATATTTAAACTGATAAATGAAGTAGGATTGTGTCACCGCTTAAACTTTCAGAGTGATTGTGTAAGTAAGGAAGAGCTATGGGTATTTATTTGCCTCAATTAAGCATTCCATACCATCAAACCAAGAATGTTATCCTGCCTGGAAGTGCAGGGTCTGTAATGACTGAGTTGAAAGTTGCATCTCATGGCTCTTTCTGTTGAATTTTGTGGTTTCTTTGTTAATGGCTTTTGGAGAATCAACTTTGTATCTTCTCAACTGAGTGGCACTTTACTGGGCATATAGAGATTGTCTCTCTATACAGCATGTTTTGAGAGTGCACACTTTATGAAGTGAAATGAGTAGAAAGTGCACACATTATGAGTAGAAATAGTTGTCTTGATTATTGGTGGCTGTATATATTTATAGGAATTGGTTTAGGCTCTGAAGAACTAGATTCTGTTTCTTAAGTCTTTCATCCTAGCAACAGTGTATTCCCTGGGAACATTTCATTGAATTTGGCTAAGCAAAACAGATATTTGCTGTTAAATGCTTACTTTAGCAGCAACTTGCTGTTGCAGTTGGAGGAGTTGTATTAATGGAATGAAGCATTTTCATAGGGTCTGAAGTTACTAGAAAATAATCTTCCTGGGAAACTGAACTGTCTGTATGTAGGCCCAAATTAAACCACTGTTTAAAGTTTTATATTTCTGGTTTGCACTGCTTAATCATGTTAAACCTGTGTTTCTAGTAGATGTGCCCTTAAACGAAAGAAAAAGTGAGCTTAAAACCTTTAGGCTGTTTCTTTTCCCCAGTTAAGCTGAAAAGATCCAAACTCACCACAACTTCTGTATTTCTAGTAGCTGTGTTTTTAGTGCATGTTGGTTTGGCTTGATAACTTGCTACTGATATCTAAATAAGAAGCTTCTGAAACGATTCCTAGTTACATAGTTACGTGAAAATCAGTTTAGACAAACTCTGTAGGAAATTACAACACAATCTTTGAAATTAAAACCAGCATGGGGTGATGTGCTGTGATTCATCAGATCTCTGATCATAAATGCTGAGTCATTAAGCCACTCCTGTAGATAATGAAACATGATTTTGGGCAGAACCTCAAAGAAGGGGGAAACTGGGTATCATCTCTTTATGTCTGTCATGGTTTTATCTGATATAAAATACCGTTTATGTAAATCAGCATTACAATAATATATGTCTTTCATGAGGATGACTGTACAAGTTGGGTCCTTCTAGATAATGTATGTAGGTGCAAAAATGTAGTGGATTTCATCTCTAACCTCAGTGCTCTGTTACTCTTCCTCTTGCAACATTGCTGGGTAAGCTCAAACAGCTTAATAATGGAGCTGTTCTTCCTCTATTGTGCAGGACAAATTTGGAAGCACTTCAGAAGAAGCTGGAAGAACTAGAGTTGGATGAGCAGCAACGAAAGCGCCTTGAAGCTTTCCTTACCCAGAAACAAAAAGTTGGAGAGCTGAAGGATGATGACTTTGAGAAGATCAGTGAGCTGGGAGCAGGAAATGGTGGTGTGGTCTTCAAAGTATCTCACAAGCCTTCTGGTCTCATAATGGCGAGAAAGGTGAGTGCCTCAAAAATAGCAGTTGAGACATAGTCAGGAGGAGAACTGAGGTGTTTGGATTTGTTTTGGTTTTAGATTGAAGTAACTTGTTTTAATTCTCATTTTGTTTATGTGAGGAGCTCTCAGTGTCCCTGGGAACCAAATACAGTAAGGGAAATACATCTCTGATACTGCCTGATCTGTTTGAGTAGCTCATGCCTTTGGGAAAGATAAAACAGGTCACACTCAAATCCCAGATCCCATTATTATGCTACAGTGAGAAATTCCATTTTTTAAATTGGAAGTTGAAAGACATCAAGTATTTCCTTTTGTTTTTAAGAATACTTCAGAACAAAAGGAAAATGTACGTGTACTGACTTGAAGAATAACCATGCTCAGTACACTGAGAGTTTGGAGAGAAGCAAAGAAAAATGCTCCCTTCTGAGGTGTAAGAATTAGGAAATGCACAAATCACTGAGGTTTTCTTGAACTAAATTAGTTTATTTTTTTTTCCACTTACTGTGGGTTTAACAGGAAATTTTGCCCCAATTCGTTAATATTTGATGCAACTGAGATGTTTGAACTGCTATTTTTCTCTTGTATATTAACTCAAATTTGATTTCCTTCATGTCTCTTAATCTTCCCTCTTGCACAAGAAATACACTTGTTCTGCACGAGAGAAGTAAATGATCTAGTGGAACAGTGTTTGATGTGATCTCTCCTCTGGATTTAGATTCATTTTGGGAAGTTTTTAATTTGAGGTGCAGCACACTCCTTACACTAATGCTTTCCAAACACCTGTGCAGAGATTTTTCTGCAGCTGCTTCCAAGTTAGCATGTCTTTGACACATTTCTTGTAGACATTTGTTCATGGCTTTTCTTCAATGGAAAGAGCTTCAGTTTCTGAACTATCCATGAAAACAGGTAAGGAAATGTACCAAAGTAAAAAGCTTCCAGTAGAGAAGTACTCTGTGAAAAGGAGAGATGGAAATCCTACCTTTCCATGGGTGCTGATGTTTTGGCTTTCTCATGCTATGTTGTAGTGTCTTTTCCTTTTGCCACTAAGACAATAAGGATGTATTATTTTACAGTTAAGTCATAAAATAATTCTGGTTGGAAGAGGCCTTGGCGAGGTCATCTAGTCCAACCTCCTGCTCAACAGTCTACTAAGAGACCAGAGCAAGCTGCTCAGGGCTTTATCCACCTAGGTATTGAAAACATCTCTGAACAACTTGCTCCTTCTGAATGGCACTTTACCACTAAGAAAATAATAGAGAGTGGATTATTTTCCAGTTAATTCATCTAGAGATCAAGCCAGCTATTCGAAACCAGATCATTCGTGAGCTGCAGGTTCTCCACGAGTGCAACTCTCCATACATAGTGGGCTTTTATGGAGCTTTTTACAGTGATGGGGAAATCAGCATTTGCATGGAACATATGGTAAGTGCATGTACATCTGTCTTGGCTTGAAGTTATTAACAGACCATTAATGCACACCCTGAGCGTCACCAGCACTTAAGTTAACCAAGTAGATCTTTCTGCGTGAATACAGAATCAAGATCCTGGGTTTCAGATTTAATCTGCAAATCTGAGGTTGGGATTGATAGGGTCTGTCTCACCTTTTTTTCCAGTATCTGCTCTTGTGTAGAAGATGCTGTACAAATGTAGCCTCCCAACTGCCTCTCCTTTTACACTGGTGCTTTTTTTTTTTTCTTTCAGTTAAAAAATATGTACCCAATTCTGCTACTTAGACATTTGCTCTGATTTGGGTTTAGTTTTGTTTCTGTGCAGAATGGATCAGGTCATTCTGATGCTACAGCTGTGTAGTCCTTAGTAGCTCTGATAATGGGAGTCTAGTCCACATTGTCTCCTTTTTTCAGATTTGACAGAAAATGCAAATATAAATATTAGTGCTCAGGAAGTGAACAAGCCCAGAAGGCTCTTAAACAACTTTTTTAATGCCAAAAATATTTAAAACTGTTTCATTTTAATGGAGAAAGTACACTTTCTTCTCGACATCTGTTTGCCTTTCTCTAACCATATGGAGCCAAACACCACAAGTAAATTTTTTTGTAGTTAAAGGTCAGTCAAATTTTTTCCTCACTTGCTTAGTAGAGGATGTTTTTAACAACATGAAATACAATAAAGCTGAAGACCTTTTGTTTCCCCTGGGGAAAAAAAACCCCTGTTTCAGTGGAGAGAAACCTTATTTTTATTCTTTTTTGTTCCTCTAGAAAGTAGATGTGGTTGTGTTAATGCTTCTTGGGCTTCTCTTACAGCAGTTTTTAGAAGGAATCGATGGTTGCCTAGGAACAAGCGATCACGATCCAGTTCTTAGGCGTGTGTTAGCTGAAGAGAAGGTGTGCAGACCCCAAAATACAAGTGGCTGTTGGGAATTACAGAGCAGTTAGTCTGTCAAAATGGAAAAGAATCATGAAAAATAGGAAAACAGATGTTCAAAATGACTGCCTGGGCATTGTTTCACAAGACATTAACAACTGTCACAAATGGGCACATCTGCAATCGCTAGAAGAATGCGTGTGTTAACGTGTGCCAAAAGAGGTGATGATATATAATTACATGTAGAAATAAAAGGCCTAAAGAACCTCAGTTGGTTTATCAATGAGAAAATTAATAGGAGCAATGAGGGTTTGTAAGTCCCTAAGCAGGGAATGATCTGACAGTAGACATGTCTCCAGTTGAAGAGAAGGCAGGGTGAAATCTGGTGTTTCAGTGCTGAATCCGGTCCAAGTCAGACTGGATACAGGATTTTACCCACAGAACAATTGATCAATAAGATAGGAAATAGAGAAGGACTACTTAAATCAGTCTTAACTAAGCCATTAACCTGTTGGCTTAATGGGGATCATTACAGGGAAGGTTTTTGGTCTCTTTTTGGGTAAAAGATGAGATGAGAATCTCAATTGTCTTTTTTTGCATCTGTCTTTCTTTCAATTGCTGCCAGTCAAAAATTCTTATTTTTAGCAGTGAGTTACAAAACATGTATGAATATGAACAAAAAGTTGGAGGTGGGAAAAAGGCATGGAACTTGGAAGATTTGAGTGTCTGATATTTTTAGGTACCTAAATTCAAAGTGAACCCATAACTTCGCTTAGCAGCAGGCAAAAGGATTGCTCCTGAAAGACACTGAAGGTTGCAGCCAACACTAGGCAAAAGAATTGTATTCAGCCTCCTCCAGGACTGGAGCTAGTCCTTGGGGGGGAACAGGGGAAGTTTCTTCTGTATGACATCTTTTGTTGGTATACTAGTGTCTCAGCACAGACAGCTGTCCACAAGTGCAGACTGGTTGTACAAGAGATTTATAGAGACATTTTTCTATTGGTGTATTTTTAATCAAGTGTGGTATATGTGGGTGTGTTTTCTACAGAAATTCATGATCAAGTATGTATTTATAGCCTTTCCTTCTTATAAGAGTTTTAGATTGTGGTCTTCAAATAAGGAAACTTAGCATTCTAGCTTTTTTCTGTATATGTGTTGATGGTGATGGAAATTTTCAAAGCATAGGTTCAGGCAGAAGACAATGACTTACTCAAGTTAGATTTGTATCTTGAGTACCAGGAGATATCAAATGCTGAGCTGGACACCAGGATATTGGTTTGGTTTTTCATTTTTGTGGAATAACTTTCTAATTTCTTCTTAGTTTTTATGGTTTCTGTTTTAGAGAATCTGGAGTTTATGCACAAGTTGAATCAGTTGCTAAAAATAAATAGCACTTTTTTTTTTTACAGTTTTCCTTCTCCAAAGCTCTTAGCAACAGTGGAATATGTTTGACTGCACTGAGGGTGTGCGTGCATGCATTCAGTTTGTTTAACCTTGTAAGAGCAACAAGACCATTACCTTGCCATGAAACTTCAAAAGCATTTCTTCCTATTCTGGCTCTTTAAGAACTGCCAAATCAACCCTCCATCCTTGGAAGCTGACAGGGTCAACCTTGGATATGCAGAACTAACAGACACCAACTTTCCCTGTGTAGAATCTCACCTGGGAGATGAGGGGAGCAAGGATCTGGGTTTAATTATGATCACAGGGTGCCACTAGCACACATCATATACAGAAAGAACTTTGTCTTTTCCAGTGTGGTGAATTTTCATGCCCTTAATGAGGATTATAAAAATCTTCTATGCTGCTTCAATCCTCCTCATTCTGCCTTTGGATTGGGAGAGAGTATCATGGGATGGCTGTGACAAGAAAAAGAAAATTCCTATTGCATTGGATGGAAAGTGACAGAAGTCTGTCCACTTCCTAATGCTTGGTTGATAGCTATTTGTGGACAGTACTTCCTCAACAAGATCCAAAGTATGGAAGTGCCAGAATAGAAGATCATTGTGTGATGTTTATTTGAGTGGATATTGTTAGTG
Source organism: Galbula dea (assembly GCA_013399015.1). NCBI lineage: Eukaryota > Metazoa > Chordata > Aves > Piciformes > Galbulidae > Galbula > Galbula dea. The sequence continues at coordinate 345,219 of VWZX01000349.1, read as the reverse complement.
GCCAAATGTTTATTTAAAAGAAACATAAAACTGACTCCTTCCTACTGGGGAGAGATTTATGTTTTGAGATCTGCACCATAATAATGTCAAATCAAACATGGAAAGCATTGCATCTCAGCTGATTTAGGCCTCAGACTACAATCCTCTTGAAAATGTTTGAGAGTAATTTGATGAAAGCTTTACTATTCAAATATTTCTTATTAGGATGGTGGCTCCTTGGATCAAGTACTGAAAAAGGCTGGAAGGATTCCAGAGCAGATACTGGGCAAAGTTAGCATTGCGGTAAGCATTCATCTCTGGCTCCCAGAGCTTGGAAGTGGGTACATTTGTATCATGCTGTGGTCATGCCAGTTCCAGGAAGCTGCCACTTCAGGGCTGAAGGATGTGGGAGAGAAAAAGAATAGTGAATTTCCAAGTATGTTGCTTTCTTTCCAAAGCAGTCTTTGTGCCTGTGGTGATTTGGGAGCTCAGGGCATCAGGATGAGTAACACATTCTATTGTGTTGGCTTGGGTTGGATTTTTTTTTGTTGGCTTTTGTGACAGCTGATGCTTCTGGATAAAAGCAGAATTAACACTTCATTAGCAAATTTGGAGTGTTACCTTTTCATATCTATTCTGCAACAAGCTCTGTATGCAAAGCTTCCAGTAAGGCGTGGGTTGGTTGTTTTTCTTCTCTGAGCTGGAGGTACAAATTAAAATGTTGATTTGCAGTGATTCCATGTTAGGGTTTCTGTTATGTTGCATTCAGCTGGAATTCTTGTACAGACGAAGTGTGCAATTATCTCTCCTGCTTCATAAATTGAACTTTTGCTTTTATTTGCCTTTAGGTAATAAAAGGACTCACATATCTGAGAGAAAAGCATAAAATAATGCACAGAGGTGAGACAAAATTTTACCCTAACTTTTATTAAATATTTTAATTGAAGTCAAAATAAGTGTTTCTTTTCTATCATAGTCTCAATATGGCTTTGGTGCAGAGAGTTCTCTTGGGGTTTTTTTTAAAACCAGATCTCTTACTGCAGCTACCATGTATCTTCAACTTCTGCTATCTTACTGCAGTTTATCTGGGTTTCTAATCCATGCTTAAACCTGGTATGCTGGAATTGTGTATGCACACAGAAACCCTGTCTGTGTTTGAAACTGCCTGCTGCCAGAGGCACTTGGCTGGTTGGGAGTATGTGCTAGAGCTGGGAATGCCACGTGAGACCACAAGTGTACTCCCTTTGCAGTGAAGATGGTAATGCACTGATAGACCTGAGTGGTTCAGTCTCTGTTTCCCTTAAATACATTACATGCGTTTTCTGGGAAGAGGAGAACACTCTTTCAACACAAAGTACATGATGAAACTTCTAGGGAAGCACAGGCAGGTGTAGAAGCAGAACTATTGGCTAGTGCAGCTCAATGAAGATAAACTGTCTAGTATAGTTGTGGGCAGCATCTTTCTTAGAGATACCAGCCCTTGAAATGAGGCAGTATGTGTGGAGAAAAGCTCTTCATGTGGGTTCCATTTCTGTACTTGGTTAAGACCAAAAGAGAAGCAGAAGACGGTTAAGATACCTGTGAATGGGATTTTATAATGGCATAAATATGCCCTAATTATAAACTTCTAATGGAGAAGTAATGGCATTATTATACTGTAATTATAAACTCCTTATGGAGAAAACTATATTGAAAAGCATTGTCCAGCTGTATCCATTTCCTTGCAACTGCTAGTCATTGGATAGTAACAGATCTATTGAGTGTCACAACAAAATCTTTGGAGTGGTTCACAGCTAAAACTTCTGACCTAAAATTAAACTGACAGTTCAACTCTTATTATTGCCATTAAAACTTTTAAAGAGTCACTGTTTCTACCAGCTCTCTTACATTCACAGGCTATTTGTAGACATCTGTCATGCAGAATTGCATCTCTCTTAAATGATGTTAGAAACATGGTGAAGCTGTGTAAAATGAGAGTGGTGCTTTTCCACTCCTGGGTTCTTTACTTGCTTTAATTTAAATGCAACACCTTACTTTCAGCTTGCATTTGAGAAGCTTGCAGGAGATGGAGCATTTCCTGCTTTCCTTTGGCTGACACGATTCATTGCAGCAATCATACCATGGTGACTGTTCAGGGAGTTTTGGACCATATGAGATCAATCTTCAGATTATAAAAATACCTTCCTCAGACACTAATATGTCTTTGAGGTTTTAAATTTGTTGGCCAGACTAAAAAGAGTAATTGGCTAGCCTAGCTTATACAGTCTGTTGTGGGATCACCTTATGCATGAAGTAGACTGTGTTTATTACATGTTTGTATCCTTTGGGTTTGTTTGGTTTTGTTGTTTTTAAACAATCAAATACAACTTTCTTCTGGAGGAAGGAGACTGGAGGTAAACTCTGTAAAGATTCTGCTGGTAGTTGCAAGTCATTTGTCTCTGTTCAGAGCATAAGGGAGACTCCTGGGAAATACATGAGCTTATTTGAGGGCATGCTGGAAGAGTTACTGTTGTATTTTATAGTTCTCAATTCAGCCACAGCAGCGAGTTGTTACCATGTTGGTTACTCAAAATTTGGGGGGTTTTTTAGGTTATTTTTGCTCAGCTGGCTTCTGAGACAGCAATTTTATTAATTCTTCTTCCCCCCCTCTGAGTTTTACAGCCTGTAAATCTGATAAATCCAAAATAAAGCCCTCTTGATCTTGTCTAAGTGCAGCTTAACCTCACGGTATTGGCTATATCAGAGATTACACTTGAAGTGCATGGACCAACGAAAGTTCCTCTTCTACTTTGCTTTCAATATTAGTGGATTGAGTGTGCCCTGCAGGATAAATTTCATGTGCAAATGGTGATTTTTTGGTTTTTCAGCTTAGGATTTATGCTGTGTTCATCAGGAATACATAACCTTGTACACTTTTTGCAGATGGCTCCCATTGAAATGGGTGATGTCTGATAAAGTGGGAGCTAAAATGACATTCTGGAAGTTGATTGTGGCTAGTGCTAGCAGATAAAGGAAAACCTCAGAAGAAGGTTTGCATCTCTTGACACATGGGGCCAAACTTGCTCATCTCTTGACACATGGGGCCAAACTTGCTCATCTCTTGACACATGGGGCCAAACTTGCTCATCTCTTGACACATGGGGCCAAACTTGCTCATCTCTTGACACATGGGGCCAAACTTGCTGGCTTCTTTGACATTGTAGACCAGCCTGTTTGTGTTACAGGTTGCTCTTTGTGCATTGTTTGTAGACCCTCATGTGTAAGCTGGACCTCATGTGTTAACAGACACACTAGACTGAGCTGTTGGAGCTTATCACTGATGTTGAGGAGGGACATGGTTCAGCTTCCTGCTTGTCAGATGGATGAGTGGTGAAGGTGTGTGTGTTGGAGTAGGTGGTGGTAGTTGAGGGTGGTTAGTGCAACTGATACTTTGGAAGTATTGTGGGGCAGTAAAACAAAAGACTTGAAAACATCACCATAGCACCAAAATTCACAGGAGTGCCTTCCAGGGAGGGATTCTGTAAGGTGTTGACAGTTTTTCTATAATGGTAAGCAAAAGCTAGCAGGCAGCATTCTGAATGCAGGAGGTTGCTGTTAGATAATAATGCTGATCTGAAAGAAAAGAGGGGAGAACTTGTCAGTGCTGCCTTTGCTGAGATTGATCAAGAAGTGATGACAGTCACAAAGGGCTGCAAAACACCAGAGCTGGTGACACGAGATGTCCTTTTGTTGCCTTTAAAACTTAAATACTTCATTTATGTTGCACACTTGGTCTTTTACAGATTTGTCTGGTTCTGGCACCTTACAGCACACATTTTGAAGGATGCCTTGGCATTCCTGTCCCATTTGGCAATACAAATCTCTGGTTTCCCAGAGATACTGCTAAGCACTTGGACAATCTTGGAGTTAAAATAGCATAGTGTACTACTTCAGAGGAGCAGGAAGACAGCAGCCTTCCAGCCATCACACTCTAATCACAATGGGTGGCTTGTGAGAAAAATGGAAACTGCCCAGGGAAAGGCAAGCTTTGTATAAAAACTCTTGTAAGGAGCAAGGTGGGATTATCAGTTAGAGAAACACTGAAGGGAAAAAAATCTCCAGGTGGATCCTAGAGCATGCAAGATGCTTACAAAGAGAATGTCATTTGGTTCACTGACAGTGGAATGCTAATGTTATTTTTTGCCAATTAATTATGAACATGAAGTATTCATGAGCTGTAGAGATAAGCAAGGATTTATCTCTTTGTTCTGAATCAAACTGGTAGATGTGCATAGATAAGCAACACAAATCTAGAGGCTGTATCTCTGATTTGTTCAGGCTCTGCAGTGCTTCCAGTATTCTTTGCAAACATTGTTTTTTCCACCTTGCTTGAAGACAGACCTTTAGGTGCAGATTCCTGTGTAGTTAGGAATCTCTAATCTCTGCTGCCTGCTTCACTGCACCAGCAGCTTGGCTTTTGTTTATGTTGTTTTCTTCCCTGCTGAAATTTTAAACTGACAGGTCAAGCTCCTAGACTGGATTCTTCCTTTTCACTGTGAAGTGTGCTTGTGGTGAGGTCTCTACAAGTAGTCAGAACTTGCACAAAGGAGGTCGAACTCGTGGGATGTTCAGCTGTCTGCCCAAAAGGCCTCCAAAATCTCTCTTTACAGAAGCCCTGCTCTGAATTAACCAGTGGATAACAAACATTCTGTTTCCTGCCTGGTAAACAGCTCCACAAACTGCCCAGTACCTCTGCTGCTCTTACAGGGGGAAAATCATCATGGAGAAGGATGTTTGTAAGCCAGCTTCCTTCATAGGGATGAGGAATTGAAAGTAGTACATGCAAAATATGTGCCCATCTTCTGCCACCTCTATAAGGAGGAAGATTGTACCTGGTCAAAGCAGCTAGTGTTTTCTTTTCATGAGAAAGATGATGTCCCACAGGCAGGACTTCCCCTGTGTTAAGACCAGGGAGTAGTCTGTGTTAGATCACTGTGTGGATTTCCTGTGGGCTAATGCTTGCTGCAGGCAAAGTGGACAAGCTGTAGGCTCATGGTCCTGTAGCTGAGCCTAGAACTTGTGTGTGCACAAATCATCCCAAAAACTCTTTCCAGAGTGCCTGGACAGCTTCAGTTATCTCAAAAGGTGAGATCATGAACCAGAAGAGGTAACCACAATTTCTGAAAGTAACTGACATTATTCAAGCTTTGCTTTGTTCTTTAAAAGTGGGCTGGGGGGAGAAGCAGTTAAAATGTAGTTTTGTCTTCATTTCCAATCTCCTTGGGTCTTGCTCAGTGAGGCACATCCTTCTGAATGGAGATCTTTTCCCAGTGATGGGGAGTCAGATTAGTATCACCTTCCCAGTGACATCCTGCTGACATCACAAACTTAAGGTCAGTTCCTCAGTCACCAGAACAAAAGCTACCTGCAATATATTTCTATTTACAAGTGAGAAGCAACTGAGAATATTCTACAGGCTACAGACTTCTGGATCTGCTCTTGAATAGCAGAGTCTGAAGTGAAATTCTGCCAGGGTGAGCTGATGTCTCTTCCAAACCAATTCCTGGTACCCTTTTTTCTCTAGCACTGCTTTGCAAGTGTGACCTGTGATTGCTTCTCTCCTAATGTGTGGGTAATGACCAGCTAAGCAGCAAGGTAGATTCAAAGAGCTGCTAACAGCTAGCAAAGAAGTAGGAAACAATTTTCTCTGTACTTTTGCATTCCCAAATAGCTGTTATTAGTTGCTTAGCTACCAGTGACCCTTATTAAATTTCCATTTAGAAAAAGTGATGAATTCAAAGTCATGAGAGAGTTCTATCCCAGGTAAACACTCTCAGAGTATTTAACATGCAGAATTTCAATAACAGGATAATTATGTTTTCCAGAGCTTTTAAAACATAAAAGAAACCCAACCCAACAACAACCAAACACAAAATCAAGACTACTTCCAACCCTCAAAAATCCTCAGCAAAACCCAGAACAACAAGAACACTCCAGGAACTATTTGGCTGGAGGATGATTAATAGTTCTTTAGATATGAAGGCTAAGTTAGGGATGATGGCCTGTGGCTGCTGTAGTTCATTGACCTTTGTAAAGTAAATCTGTATTGATTATTCCTAGGCAAAAGAACATCATTAAAGAGGAGCTATGCTGACACACTTTCAAATTCATCTCTTTGCAAGGAGGATGTAGATGCCTAAACTTCATATTTGAAAGTCAAGAAATGGGGTGAAATAAATATTGAAAACTGCATTTGTAATTTAAAAAACTTTTTTGTTTATCTGTGTTTAAGGAGAGTTCCTGGGAAATGGGCCTGGGTAAGGAGCCAAAGCTCTAGAAAGGATAGAGTTGTGTCTTAGTGAGAAGGGAAACAAAGGGAGAGGTGGCAATTCTCACCTTTCATGTAACTTTCATTGTCAAATTCCCCATTTTATCTGTTACAAATAGAAATCATCCATTCCTTTTTTTTTTTTTTTCCAGATGTTAAGCCATCTAACATTTTGGTGAACTCTAGAGGTGAAATCAAGCTTTGTGATTTTGGTGTCAGTGGACAACTGATAGATTCCATGGCAAACTCCTTTGTTGGCACACGCTCCTACATGTCTGTGAGTACAGATTTGAGAGCTCTGAGTTTCCTGTACATTGTGGGAGAGTTCTCTCAACTCCAGTAATCAACCAAGAAACCAACTATTGTCATTGCTACTGCTGTTCATAGTTCAGTGCTTTCTGCATTCCAGGAATATTTTGGTATCATATCAGATTGTGCGGGGGGGAAGGAACTGTTGCAAGAAAAGGCAAACAACTTACTGGTTTATAACAGTAGGAAAGAGATGCACTTGCCTCTACCTTGCAGGATCTGATTGGTTAATGCATTTTGGGCTTCATGTAGATATATCTCCTAAAAAGCCAAGTATTTACAGTTTGCTTTCTTTATTAAGTGTGGTTCTTTCTCCACTCCAGCATTTTGCTGTGCTCACTTAGGTAGGCAGGCTGCTGCCTCACTAGAAAGCCTGTTGTGACTGCTCCCAGGAACCCAACGTGGCTGGAGCAACAAGGGAAAGCATGGGAGTGACTAGTGTGGACAAGGCCACTGCTGCTAATCTGAAACTGTTGACAGGGTGTTCTTTATTTCTGTGTGTGAGGAGCACCTTGAAACTTGCTTTTCAGATAAACTCCTCTGTATTATGTGAAGGTCACAGTTAACAGAAATAAGTCTCTAATGTAAGCACCTCGTTCAGCATACAACCAATTAACTCCTACAGTCAGAGCCTGCAGAGATTCTGCTTTAGGACTGAAACTGTGTGGGCTTTACCTTCAAGGAGAAGAGCATAATGCTGCTGCTGCTGCTCAGCAGGGGACCTGCATTTCCACATCAAAGGCAGTATTCTCTTATGTCATTTCATATTGGTAACATACTTGAAATCAAACTGTAGCTTCTATTCCTACATACAATTAGGGGCTGTTGCCAATGAGCAAAAATTCACAGCCCCATCTCTTCTGGGCCCTTGACCTTCTACTGGCTTTCTAGGAGAAGGTATGAGAGTGAAGTGCTCCCTATCTCCTGCTTCCTTCCCTGTGTTGTTTTTCCAGACTGAGATCTAGCTGTGCTCTCTGTCACATCGCAGACCAAGCCACGATGGTGACTCTGTTTTGATAGTGTCTGAAATACCTTTTCTTACAGTATCTCACTGGAGAATGGTGTTTGAAAAAGTATGCTACATGCTAAAGAACATCCTGTTCTACTTTGAATGCAATCAACAATGTTTAACTTGAACATACATTCTAGGTTTTAATTAATTTTGTATGACTAGTACTCTGTGTTTCCTGCTTTTTCCTTTCCACTTGCTTCTTCCTTGACACACTCTATGAAAATCTTTTGCCTGTCTTTGCTTTTGGGCATCTTTATCCATTGTCCAGATAGCTTTGGAACTAGCTGAGGTGGGACACTGGAGAAAGCTCAAATATCATCTCAGTCAGTATAACAAAATTGTCACCCATTATGGCAGAGGGAAGAGACTTTACAGTAAATACTGCATTCTTATGTTCAGTGAGAATAAGGTTCAAATGACATGCATATTTTGGGGAAATACATGTAGTCAGGCAAGAACTTGCCCCATTTTGGTAAAATCTGAGGTTGATTTTTAAAGAGAACTGAAAAGCCAAGTGAACATTTACTCTGAGAAGTCTTAGTAGAAGTGGATCCAAGGATGGTGTAGGTGGATGTATTAAAACTGGTGGAGAACAAATTCAGCACTCAACATAAGTACTGATAAAGCAAGTGAAAGCAAATAAGCAAAAGGAGTTATTAAGGACTAATCCTATGTGTTACTTCTTCAGTCAGAAACAGAAGATGATCAAAACTGAGGCTCTTTGAAGCAATGGGACTGGAATATCCAGATATGGCTTTTATCATGATTCAACTGATCAAAAAAAAAATCCCATACCTAAATATCGTTCCAGTGTTTGAGTCTCCTAAAGACAACACAAAATACATTTTTAACTGGGTCTGACCTGCATACATTTTTGTGAAACTTATATAAGCATGTGCATATGATCTGTCCAGAATTTGTTTGTCCCTTTCCAGTTTGTTTTTTCCCTGAGAAAAATTTAAGCCTATTGCATTTTTGTTTGTCAGGCCATAATCTGTGAGTGGTTCAGCTGGCAGAACACATGTATCTTTTGCAGTCATTCCAGGAAAGGTCTATGCCATGCATAATACTTTTATCCTTCAATCTGTATGTTGTTTTATTATCATTTCAATGGATTATAGAACTCAACAGCTTTAGACATTATTGGAATATGGATCTAAACCTGCAGTATCCATGTAGTGTAATTGTACTTGCATAAATGGATTTCTGCTGTAGGGAGAATCAGAATGGTATCAGCTGAGAAGTGTCACAAAGAACAAGATTATTGCCAGGGCACCAGGTAGAATCAAAGTTAACTTCCCAAAGCAGAAAGCCAAGAGCAGCTTCTAAGAGAAACAAGGTGAATCTTAAGTTGCCCATCCAAGAGTTGCATTCTTGCTCTGTAACTATCATTGGTGGTTGCAACATTTAGATACTATGCTAAAGAAATAAACCAGCAACATAAGAGCATTGATTTTAAGGAGTCTCTAAGCTACCTGCAGTGGTGGAAGGCAATGTCTGTGGAGCTCCTGGAACTCCAGATGGGGTCTTTAAAGAAAAGCATCAGTAAGTCACTCACTGGAACACATCATCCTAATAAGTTGAGGTTTCATCCTTCAGTTTATCCAGGCTGTTGGAGAATGCAGATTTTTTTGTTTCTTGTTACAATACTGTGTCTCTTCTCCTTTTTTTTTCTTTTGTAGCCTGAAAGACTCCAGGGAACCCATTACTCAGTGCAATCAGATATCTGGAGTATGGGGTTGTCCCTGGTGGAAATGGCTATTGGCAGATACCCCATTCCTCCTCCTGACTCGAAGGAGCTGGAACTAATGTTTGGCTGCCCTGTAGAGGGAGACTCTCCAGTCACAGAGACCTCACCCAGGCAAAGAACACCTGGTCGACCAGTGAGCTGTAAGTTGAGTGTTAAACTCTCTTCTAACACCCCTCTCTGTCAGTTTTGTTGGGTACCTGGCTCAGTCTGACTATGAGGAGATACCAGAATCAAGGACCAGAGGTCCTTCTGTCAGCAACTGGGCTGTTCACAAGCACTGTTGAGATCCCAGCCTGTTGTTATGGTTCATCTCTCTAAGCTGCAATGCTGATCCAAGTACAGAAGGATGGTTCCCAGGGAAGTGAATGGTTTGGGTCAGATCTGAGAACACTGGCTCATTACAGGGTAATGCTTTCCATGCAAGACTAGGTTTTTGCTGTAAATCTACTGGATGCCATGTAAGAATAGAGTGTGTGACTTAGCTTTTTAGAACATCCCAACCATGGTAGAGGACTAACACTGTTTTTCCACTTGTACAACTTCTCCTTAGCCTATGGACCAGACAGCAGACCCCCAATGGCAATCTTTGAACTTCTTGACTACATCGTCAATGAGGTAATCAACTATTTGCCCTTGGACTAACACAGCTGCAAGTTTTTCAAGCAGTCCAGACTTGGAGGGGTGTGGGCTTAGTGTTAGGATAAGCCAGGTCTTCTGATCTTTTATTGTTGTGGTAAGAGAGAGACATCTGTGTTGTGTGTGTTGGCTTCATTTGTAGTTATTCCTTGTTACCTGTGTTGGCTTGATTTTAAATCATTGCCAGGAAGATTTTGGTTCATTTCTCTGCAGCATTTAAGTAGGCTTCTGCATGTTTCTAGCCTGGATCATGCAACCTGTTAGGACAGCTAGTTCCAAACAGTACAATCAAGTTTGTTTAATTGGGTTTAGTCTTTTAAACTAGAGTTTGGTATTTTAGAACTGGTTACCTGGTTCCAGTATTTTGACAAGTGCTGCTGAAACTCGTGTCACTCCACTCCTTGTGTCCTTCCCAAAAGCAAAAGCATGCTCCTGTTAGCTGTCATTTGTAAGAGCTGTTGTTCCAGGTGAAGGAACTATAAAGGAGTCTGACACACCTGTTTCCAAAGCAGAGTCAGTGCCTAGGGCCCTGCAGAGATGAGCATTGCTTCTGCTACTGTACATGTCCTGACTAACTGCTTCTGTTCCTGGGCTGTGTGCACAACTCTCCTCTCAGGTTACAGACCTCTTCTGCATACTCTGTAGCACTTTAATATGACAGCACTACCTCTGGGAGTAGGGTTAGCATTGGATTACTTGAGATACTCTGGTCCTGCTCTTGTAGCATCCCTAAGGAGTTCAGCTTCAGCTCAAAGGCTGCAGTAGCTGGGAATTTGGCAGGATTATTTTCTGTAACCTCTGCTGTAGCACAAGCAATCTTCAGCATGAGCTGCTACCTCCAACAAAGTCTGTGTGCCAGCAAGTCACTGAAGGCAGGACAGGAAACATCCAAGTGACCTGAGTTAAAAGTGCTTGCAGGACCCATGGGGCAAGGGTGCAAACCTAACTGATCCTATAGCAAATGTCATGGAGGACAAGACAGCAATACCCAAGTTCATATAGTACCTCTTCTTTCTTTATCTGAATTCTTTTTGAATTCAGAACCTGAACAAACTCATTCCCTGGGACAGAATATGTAGATCAAAAGGATTATGGAACTAATGGTGTGCAAGGCAGCTTCCCTTTCCCAAACTGGAGATTAGTAGTGAGGAGAGTAAGACAGTGCTCATTACTGCCTGCTGCTTTGAGCCTTCTTTAAAGACAGCTCAAGGCTGTGTTATCCCCATTCAGGTGCATGTATAGAAGGAGAAGAAGAAAACACCACCAACAACAGAAAAAAACCCAAACCAAACCAACCACCAAACCAAAAACCCCCCTACCTCACACAACCAAACACAAAAAAACCCCACACCCCATGGAAACTTTCTGGTTTTATTTGTTACTGAAACACTTGAAATCCAGCAGCTGTGAGAGTAATAAACTCAGTGTTTTTACTTCTATGAATCATATGGCAGCACAGCCTTTATTTGTCTGCATGGAGGTGTGAAGCCTGCCTGATGTTTGTTTCAGAGCTGAGCTTTGAAAGAAGGCCTGGCTAGTGCTAGGGCTTCACAGCCTTACCCAGGTACAGGCCATACAGTTGGTACATCTCTAGGTAGGTTGTGCATCACTGTGTGTTAGTTATGCTGAATGACTGCTGATGGATTGATTTTATTTTTAGCCACCTCCAAAACTGCCCAATGGTGTTTTTGGTTCTGAATTTCAAGATTTTGTTAACAAATGGTGAGTATTTACTCTATGGCTACATTGCAGAGGGATACATTTGGGATCAGCCCTGCTGCTCTGTGTCTGTCTTGGCAGAGTCCTGACTTTTAGGCCCTGGCAAATGTACTTTCAGTTAGCATAATCCTCTTTCCCTGACTGTTGATGTGCCCTAAAGCCTGTTGTACAGGCATCAGATGATAGCAAATGCATCCAAAGAGAACCTCAAAGCTGAGAAATGTTCCCCTTTTTAAGATACAGCTCCTGCTTCTGTGTGTAGCTTAGGTTGGTGCTTTCTCAGCACTAAAGGCACACTGGTGCTTGTGGACTCTGACCATACAGCACACTGCTGAAGGAGGATAGCCTTCATTTTCAGGGTAACCATCATAGCACTCTGTACTGCTTGCCCCATATGATGCAGGCTCCAGATGCCTTTTCCTTCCCAGTGCTTGACTGAACTAACATCCTTACCACAGCACTCATTCTCCACACTTCTGACCCCAGAATTTGGGTATTTGATACTGAGCTTGAAAAGACTTGGGCAAAAGAAACTTGAGGGATAAAGCAGCTTATGTTGTTGAGGTCTTGTTTACATGGAAATTAGATCTCTCCAGTTTGGTTACAGACAGTCACTCCTGCCCCCATCAGACAATTGAGGATTTCATACCTAAAACTACACCTGTAAGACCTACAGAAGGGAACTGCATACAGTCCTGATCTGTGTTTGAGAGGCTCTCCCTTAAAGAATGCTTTTATCTGGAGTGTTATCTCCTTCAGACCAAAGCACTGCACCATGATGTAACTTGAGCTTTGTTTTAAAATGCTAGTGTGTAACTTGTGTAACAATCTGTTTTTCCAGTTTAATTAAGAATCCTGCTGAGAGAGCTGATTTGAAGCAGCTGATGGTAAGTGGAAGTTCTTAACTTGAACCAAGAGCACTCTTCCATGCAGGTTGGATTCTGCAGCTGACCTGAGGTCAGGATCAGAGCATAGAGCCTAGAGTGCAGCTGGTGGGCCTTGACACCAGCAGCTCAGAGGGTTTGAGGAGTGGCTGCTTGATCTCTGAGACAAAAGAGAGCAGGGGCCTGCAGGCTTCACACAGTCCTAGAACAGGGACTCTCAAGGAGACCAGAACCTGTGGGTTTTGGAGAGTCTGCTTTTTGATAATTAAAATAACTATGACCTAATGCTATTAAATTAATTAGCAAAAGAATGCTTTGAGTTTATTAGTCAATAATAAAGTACATAGGTAATTTACTTTTAGGAGAATGAGAGAACACAATTCCACATACCTTATGGACTAGATAAATACATTTGTCATCTGCTGTGAAACACAAAATATGCTGGTCTTTTTCATCAGCTGTGTCTTGCAGCATCTGTAGAGCAAGTAGACACAAACAAACCCTGCATGAAATGACCTTATCAGTTTCAGTGGATCTTTTTATGGCCTTCAGTGTGATGCTAGGACTTAAGCTCCACTGCAGAAAATCCAGTTTTCCCTGCCCTGATCCTGCTGCACAAGAAGGGTGCAAAAGGCAGTCAGACTCTTGCTATTACAAAAGAGCCTTTCTGTGCACAGGCAAACATTTTCCCAGAGCGTTATCTCAAGTGCCTGAGTCACATCCTTATCACATAGTGTGGTGTGAAGTATTCTGTGATAGGTACTGTGTAGGCAGAACTCCTCTGGAATACTCTGCACTGGGGCTGTTGTGCAGAAAAGCTTTTCCTGGTCACTTGACATGGTTGGCCAGATTTTCTAGCTAGCTTGACTACTGGAAATGATCTGGATTTCTTGTGTTTTGTTGTTATTCAAAGTGATTATTTAAGAGACTTGAGTGCTTGAATAATCATCATCTTCTTCCCTGCTCAGATTCATGCTTTCATTAAGAGATCTGAAGCGGAGGAGGTGGATTTTGCAGGGTGGCTTTGTTCTACCATAGGCCTTAACCAACCAAGCACACCCACGCATGCTGCCGGAGTCTGAGTGGGGAAGAGCAAATCCCGTACTGTACATCTGTTAACAACAATGCTATTTTGGTCCTATCTCCTCAGCTTGTACCTGTTCAAACATGTATTTGACCTCTTCAGGAAGAATGTCTTGATAGCATGTGCCAAATGGTTTTCAATTCTGTCATAAATCATTGGTATTGTATTGGGTTCCATTCGTCTCCTGGCAAGATGTAAGATGTTCCAGTTACAGTGCTTGCTGATTTTAAGTGATTATGGAGATTCTTTCTTAATGAAGATATCACTGGGGGTGGGGTTTCACCCTCAGCTTGTTTGAACTTGATCAAGATTCTTTGTAAATCCTTGGTACTTCAATCATGCTTAACCTAATCTCCCAGGCAAAAAGGGGTCGGGATGCTCCCAAACTGTCTCTGTCGAGCCTGCTTCTGCTGCTGCCAAACTCTGTCTGAAAGTTTAGGCCTCATGGTTCCAATTTTGCTGCAGGTAAAGAAGGCAAGAGCTCTGCATTTCTTGGAATGTACAGGGCAATATTCTAATTGTAGACTTGTTCATATATTTCTATATTTATTTTTAAACCATATCCTGATCCTTGGGTTTAGTGATGTTTGTCTTTCTGATTGATTTTTAAGTTAGTTCTTGGAAGCATCCTCCAGAATCAAGACAAAGCTCCAGGCAGTTTGCTTTCTTTTAACCTAAAGGTTCATGACAGCTGTGTTTAGTGTCTAAAGTGTATGAAGATCTATTGTTTTATTCTCTCAGATGTTTAGCAATGGATTCTCTTAATAAATATATTATCAAGTAACTTCTTGAAGCTCTTCTTAAAACTCAAAAGCTTAACCAAAGCCTTCAGCTGCAGTCACTGTTGCATTCCACGTTGCATTTCTTGTGTATTTTTCCACAACTGAGCAATATCCTTAGTTCCAAGAGGTACAAATCTGCTTCTGTAAAATGACAGTGGGTGAAACAGGGCTGGACTTGCAGTCTGGCAACAGTCTGGGTCCTGGCTTTCTCTGGAATGTCAGAGGGAAGCCTGCCCAGGGAGGTGTTGTCTGTGTGGCGCTCACACAACCTGTACAGCAAGTGCTGCTCTGTTGAGTGCTGTAAACCCTGTGTGAGATGTGACAGGCACTTTCCTAGAGCACACTGTGTGTGACACAAGACAGGAAGGGTGTGATCCACCCAGCTGAGGGGAAACCTGCTCACCTGCATCTGTCAGTAACCAGCAGTCAGTGTGTACCATGCTTGCTTCTTCAGGCTATTTTCCTTTGGGAGTTCAGCTTCTCTCAGCTACTGGGCAAGTGAATCACTACTGCTGTACAAGGGAGAGGTGGGAACAGTCTTGCTTTCTCAACAGCTGTGCTGAGCAGCACTATAAAAAGTTCAGCTCCTTCAAAGGGTGTTTTGGACAAGGAAATGACTGAAGTTCCTTCCCAAAAAGAATGCAAATCATTCTAGACAGGAACTTCCACTTTGCCATCAGTTGTATCCAGTGTCAGAGAGGGACAGAATAGTCCTCATCTCATCTGACAGTAGGAAATGACTCATTGAAACATCCAAGGCTTCTGAATGGGACTGTTGGGAGTAGTGACAACACTGGGTAGTGTTCAGAAATCTGACTGGAGCTTGATGTGGGAATTACACACCCTAATACCCAGGAAGAGAACACTAGTACTTCTCACTGTTGGTGAAAGAAAGACAAAAGTCTGTGAACAGCAAGTTCTTAAAGAGATTTAACTCCTGTTCTAGCTGCTTGCTCCACAGCCAGCAATGATTTGAACACTGCAAGCACAGTTCTATGGAGCAGGACACCAGGAAAAGTACTTTATTGCAACATGCAATAGGTCTGGTCTGGTTTAATCCAAAAGCAAGCAAGGGTCTCATTCACAAAAGGCAGCAAGAAGTACAGCCATGAAAACTAATCTGGATCACAGTGGAAACAAAACATTTGAACAGTCAACATCACCCTTTGGTGAGGAAACCAAGGAGCAACTCCTCCAGACCACGTGTTTGTCCAGAAGCAAAGGGGGACAAGTGGTCCTGCTGTAAGACAAAGCTGAGCAAAGCAAGCAGAGCAGCTACTGCATTCCTTACAAACCAGCTTTTCACACAGGTACTCTAAAATTACTTGTGATGGCAAGCCATCATCTTCTCAGCTCAGACTTTAGGGGTGGCTTTTTTACCTGTCAGTCTTGGGAAAGCTTTGCTTAATCTTCTGCAGTCATTTCTAAGCTCCTTCCTTAAGCCAGTGAGGACTCTCAAAAACCAATTAGTCTTTAGCCCAGGATGAATGTCCATTTCCATTCCAGTCTTGTTCCTATTGCTGCAAACCAAGTAAGAGCCAAATAACCAATCTCTTCTCAAACAGAGGCAGCAACTCTACTAGAGGTTGACTTGTGTTCTGACCACACCCAGGACACTTCGACAAGTTCCTTTCCTGCTCTTAAACATCAGAAGAGAGTTTATTTTGTGTTCTAGGAGTGATGCCAGAGACAGCAACAGCACCTTTACACAGCAGTTGTGCAATGAACAGCCCTGCACCTAGGGACTGTTTTCCCAGTAAGGCAGCTGCCAGAGTGTCTGAGTGGGAACATTACTTTTACTGTTTGTTGTTAATCAGCTTAACAGAGTTTGGGTTTCTGTGCTCTAAAACAAGTCTTTAAGAGTTGGTGAAGTAACCAGCTAGCACCACATGGTGTCTGCACTCTGTGAGGAGAAAGAACACATTGTCTGTCAGCAAGAGCAGCATAGCTTGTACTGCACCAGTACAGAAGATGGGGAGGGGACTTGACATCACTTGCCATTAACTAAGTTCTTGAACTCCTCCTACTCCCCTTTGAAGCTCACTTGCAAGCAGAAGGTGAACTTGCATTGATTTATGAAGCTACTGTGAGGGAAGAAGAAAGTAACACTGATGTTATAATATTAGTTCCTTATTATGAGTAACAGGGCCCAGTTCTTACTGTACAATCTGTGGACAAAGAAAAGGCTAATTGGCTGCTACACTGAAAGAGCAAGAAGTAGAAAATACTTTACTGTCACAGGCAGACTGAGAGTACTTCAGAAGAGCACCAGTGGGTACAGAGAGAGGTCAGTCTCCTTGCCACATTCACATTTGGGCTGACAAGTGCAGTACCAGCTTCTGCTGTCAGAACACCTCCACCTCAGTCACATTTACAGGGAGTGTAAGTCCAGTTTTCCATCTGTCTGAGAACTGCAGACAATCCTGGACACATCTTTTTCTCACTGTGTATCTCCAGATTCCAAACTGAAGCAAATGAGGTTCTAATGGAATCCCTGGTTCAGCAAACAGCCTCCATGGCCTGCTTTCCTTTTAAGAATGGACAAATTATTGCTTTTAGTGTGTGTTAAGTAAGACTGATCTGATTAGTGACTCCTCCCATCCCATTCTAATTCTCACACTGCATCTAAAGGTGCAATAAGCTACCTTCAAGTTTTAAATGTGGAACAGATCATGCTACATATCATGTGCAGCACATTTGCATTCCTTTAACGTCTAAGTCAATATGTGCCAAGCTTGTGACATCCCTGTGTTCAAGTGTAACTTCCCTAGACTCCCAGAGTCCTGCATATCCTAATCTTCATATACAGGATAAAATGAAAATCAGTTGGTGAATTTTAAATGAATGAGGAACAACTTCCTGAGTCTATCAAAAAACACCTCTGCTGTTTTTGCTTTCAGGAATCAGATTCCTCCTCCTCTTCTTCCTCCTCCTCTTCACGATCCCGAAGGCTTAGGTGTAATTCAGTTTGATTGATAGCAGCCTCATTGTCCATCTGCCCAAGAGTCTGTCACAATAAAAGAGTTAATTGTTAATTAGCAGAACCAGCAGCAATACCAAATGCTTCCCAACTCACTGTCAAAACTGCACAAGGGTGTCTTTTAGAAATCCTAGTACTAGCACTGTTGGCTGCAGGAGCCCATCACAGCAGTGAGCATCAGTTCTCCACACAAGAGTTTCACCTAGTTTAGACTGACCATGTAGTTAGTGGAAAGTTCAGATGCTGTCTGTGCCTCTACCCAAACCAGCTTCTCACAGTTCAGAGCATTAGACATAAGACTTAATAAATGGTGAAGTTATGCTCCCACCCTCCTTGGAGACAACATGCAGCCTTCAGTGGTGGGAAAAGGCAGAAACCTTGAAACATAAACCAGGAACCAGAGAGATTTTACAGCTGAGCTTTTCAGTTGGTGAGCAGCATAAACCAGGTCAACATTAAGAATCCTAAAGGAAAGCCACCCCACAGCCTCTCACAGTGTAAGAGAGCTCCCCTCTCCCTGTCACTCCTGCCGACAGACCCAAGCTCCTCACTCTCCACTGGGCAAGCACTTCCTCCCTTACTTTGTGAGCCTCCTCTGCGACAGCTGACGAAGGAACTGCTGTGGTCTCTTCTCTGGCCCTGATCATGGACTGCAGTGCCAGCTCTTCCACCTGCCAAGAGGAACACAGCAGCCTGGGCTGTAACTATTCAAAAGTATTCGATATTTAAATTTGAATTACATTACATTCGTTTTGACTAAGCAACAGCGAGATGAGCAAAGCTTTTAAAGCACGTTTCAGTACTCAATTACAGGAGGACGCTGACGGCCCAGCACCAGCCGCGTTTGCTAGGACACCACCCAAGGGCTGCGGATACACGGCGGCAGCCTGGGGAACACAAGGCTCAAGGGCCACACCCCTCAGACCCTCCAGGCACAACACCCGAGCACTACATGCATTAAAACAAACCAAACCAAGAAGGAAAAACCACGGTAGGCCCAGGGCCGCGCTCCCGGGCCTGGTCCGCCAAGGGACTGGGCCGGGCCGGCAGCACAGCCGCGGAGGGCCCCGCGGCAGCCTCCTCCTTCCTTCCCTGGCTGGCAGTGTGGGCCCAATCAACCCCGCAAACCTTGAGGCGGGTGAGCTGGTCGTGCAGCGCCGCCTTCACCCGCAGCAGCGTCTCCTCCTCCTTGCGCAGCTCCTGCAGGCGGCTCAGCATTATCCGCCCCGGCCAAACACGCCGAACCCCCGGCGGTAGGCGGGCAGACAACAGCGCCCTCTGCCGTGCCGGCGGACCCGCCGCTGTCAGGACTGGACCCCTTCCTACTGACGTCACCACTGACGTCACGCCGCCGCCATCGGCGCGATCCCGCGCAGTAGCTGCCCCCGCGCGGCTCCTGGTCGTCAGGGCCTGGCTATATCCGGAGAGTCCCAGCGCCAGGGGGAGAGCCCAGAGAGCAGCCCCTTTTGGACTGCTTTGCCCGGTGGAAAAGGACCTGGGGGTGTTCTTCGATAGCGGCTGAAGATGAGGCAGCAGCGTGCCCAGGTGGCCAAGGCAGCCAACAACATCCTGGCTTAGATCAGCACTAGCGTGGCCAGCAGGACTGGGCACTGGGGAAGCCACATCTCAATGAGTGGGTTTGCTCCAGGAAGGACAGTGAGGTGCTGGAGTATCCAGAGAAGAGCAACAATATTTCCCCCACGAGGGTTGTAAATCCCTGGCCCAGGCTGCCCCGGGCACTAGTACAGTCACCATCCCTGGAGGGGTTTAAAAGCCATGGAGATGTGGTGCTGAGGAACACAGCTTAGGGACAGACAGCAGCGCGGAGTCAACAGTTGGACTCCCATCTTAGAATCACTGAGGCTGGAAAAGACCTCTGTGATGTGTGATTCTTAAAAGAGTTTCCATTTTAAAACCACACCACTGTGCCAGAAAACACTGACAGCATTTCTCTGTTCCAAGAGAATTTATTGGTTGTAAACCCACAGCACAGTTTTTTGAACTGAGGTGGATGAAGTACTGCTTATGCCTCAGCCTTAGCCGTGGTCTTGGTCTTGGCTTTAGCCTTGCCAGGAGTCTTGGCAGTAGTCTTAGCTGCAGTCTTGGCTGCAGTCTTGGCCTTCGTCTCTGCTGGGGCCTTAGCTGCAAGCTTGGCCTTGGCCTTTGCCTTCTTCTCTTCCTTGAGTTTATGCTAAAACAAAAGGAGACAAAAAGATCATCAGCACATAAACTGAAGACCAAATCCCATTTCCGTGGTTAGTAGCTCCCATGCACACTCACGTTCTTCTCGTGGCGCAGGATGGTGTTGCGCCGCATGGTTTTGGCATAGGGGTTCAACTTGATCATGATTCTCAGGTTCTTCAGTGGATTCTTCTTCAGGACTCTGCGGTGAATCTTTTTCCTGGGAAGAACAGGCATGGATCACAATCCCATCTCATAACCCACAGTCTGCTCACTTTCCCCTGAAATCTTCTTTAGGGAACCACTAAGTCCTAGTATTTACACCCAGAAGCTAAAGGAATCCCAGCCCTTCCAAACATCTCAACACGGGGAGATTTCTGATCTGAGGATAAAGTGCCACACTTGGCTGGGCATTCATTAAATAAAAAATGATTACTTGGGAGCACGCAGTGCTTTCTGGATCTCCTGGCTTCTCATGATTCTTCCAATGTCTGTGTTGGTCATCTTGTGCATCGGCAGGCTGCGAGACAAACGTTCACCGTGTCAGTTGGGATGACAAAGCCACATACAAGTCCATGAAAACAAGCATTTAGGAAAAAGTATGAGTGTGCCCTTTTCTCCCTCTGAAGGAAGAACTCCTGACACCAACAGGCTGCTCTCAAAACAAAGCTGTTTTTCCCCCCCCCCCGATGTTGGCTGCACTTACTTGTAGTCACTCTTCAGTGTAGCAGCTTTGCGCCAGGTGCCATACAGATCATCCAGCTTGCGGAAGGCGCTCTCTGTCCAAATGCAGAAACGCCCAACGTGGCCTCCAGGAGCAAGTCTCAGCAGGTTCAGCTTGTTCACATTGAGAAGAGTAATTCCTATAGAAAACAGACAAATCAATCCCTTAAATTTGTCATTAGAATCATTAAGGTTGGAAAAGACCTTTATTATCATCGAGTCCAACCATCAACCTAACACTGCCAAGTCACCACTAAACCATGTCCCTTAGCACCACATCTGCAAACCCCTCCAGGGATGGTGACTCCACCACTACCATGAGCACTCTGGGCCAGGCCTTGAGAACCCTTTTGGGGAAGAAATTCCTCCTCATGTCCAACCTAAACCTTCCCTCATGCAACTTGAGGCTGTTTCCTCTTGTCCTATCACTTGCTCCTTCAGAGAAGAGACCAACTCCCACCTGACTGCACCATCCTTCCAGGGAGTTGGAGAGAGTGAGGTCTTCCCTGAGCCTCCTCTTCTCCAGGCTAAACAAGCCCAGTTCCCTCAGCTGCTCCTCACAACGCTTGTGCTCTAGACCCTTCACCAGCTTTGTTGCCGTTCTTTGGACATGCTCCAGCACTTAAATTACCTTCTCGGGAGTGAGTGAGGGGCCCAAAAGTGAACCCAGGATTCAAGGTGTGCCTTCAGCAGTGCCCAGTCTAGGAGGACAATCCCTGCCCTAGTCCTGCAGCCACACTATGGTTGATGCTGGATTAGGATCAGAGAATGCAACACTAAATATTAAACAGAAGACAAAGCATGCAGAAACAGACTGCGGCTTATTAGCTTCTATAACACAGAGTTACATACATCTGCATATGAACATCCATTAAATCTTAAAAACTAATCATCAGCCTTTTTCCAGACATGCTTGCCAGCCTCATTCAAACTGCTCCAAATGCAGTCTGGGGTTGGTGGCAGCCCTGACACTCGTCATAAAACCTCTCAACATCACCAAAACAGATTCTTGAACATATTAGCTCCTTCAGCAAGTCAGAACTTCCACAAAATCACGGGTTTCAGAAACACGGACCAATGAAGTGGAATCTCATCATTCTCAGTAGTGTCCCAACAAAAGCAGAAGCATGTCCCAAGCTGAAATTACCTGGGATATTCCGGAAGGCTCTGATGATCCCATTATCCTCGTTGTAGATGATGCAGGGTCCCCTGCGCTGGATGCGACGGCGGTTCCTCATCTTCCCCTTCCCGGCCCGCATCCGCTGGGAGGCATAAACCTAGACAGAAATGGAAGCGTTGACTATTCAAAACAGTCCAAATCCCACCAGGAGGAGACAACAAAACTGCTTTGGCTTTAGTCAGAACTTCACAATCATCACTGCTTGTCTGAAACACGGACCAGTGAGAAGTTCATCATTCTGAAGAGTCAAAATAAGAAGGTATTAACATTAAGCCACACTGCAATGAAGACAACAAAGTACACAGTTAAGCAGCACAGTAAGAAATTTACTTTACTTAAAACTCTTTACAGTTTCTTCAAGTTTTGTTACCAATGGCTTCCTAGCAGCATCAAATCAGAAGTATCTGGAGTTCCTACTGTAACGATGGCAGAGTTTCACTCTCAAGGAGATACCTCATCAACTCACCTTTTTGATGTCATTCCAAGCTTTAAGCTTCTTAAGAAGGAGAACAGCTTCCTTGGTTTTCTTGTAACTCTCAACTTTGTCCTCGACGACCAGAGGAAGTTCTGGGATCTCCTCAATGCGGTGGCCTAGTGAGAATTTTACAAGACACCGAGTTATCCACGACTGGCTCTGTGTGTTTCTCAAAGCTGTTCCCTTCTGTACCCAGAAATGATACAACATGAAAACAGTGGAATATATATGATCTAATATGTAGACACAGTAGCTACAGCAGTGAAGCTTCAGTGGAGTCTCATGGCTCTACCTCAGGCAGTACTTTCTGTACCTGAGTATTAAGCAAATGTTTGGCTTCCACAAACAGGAATCAAACTCAGTTGCCACGTGATTCAAAATTTAATTTCAGTTTCCATAACCCTCACGGACAAGATTCATATCAGCAACACACACACATGTGCACCTCAGCATCACCAACTTCCAACACCACATAACCACAAAGTATCTTCTGAGTCAGACATAGCAAAAATACCCCTAGATGCCTCTTTTGCGCTCCTTACAAGAGGATTTAGTTATCCAAAGAAACACTGTGAGTAACCACACAGTAGCAGATACTGCTCAGGCAATGCAAAATGACAAGCAACTATCTCCAGAAGCAGAATTCCCACCTTTGGACATGACCAGTGCTGGCAGAGCCGACGCTGCCAGAGCAGAACAGATGGCGTAACGCTTTTGAGTTATGTTCACTCTCCGGTGCCAGCGTCGCCAGGTCTTGGTTGGGGCAAACATGCGACCTCCACGACACATCTACACATCTGCAGTTAAGAACAACCTTCTGGAATGCTGCTTTTTCCAGCAGAACTCTTTAATCCTTGCTCAGCATTAACTGTTCGTCAACCATCTGTACCAGTACACTGACAGCAGGCAACTGTCACTGAGCACAGAGTAGGACGCAAATTACGACATCATAGCAAGACAGGAAAGGTTCTTCTACAGAAGGTTCTAATCACATGACAAGTTACAGGTTTGCCTGCTGGTCCAGATTCCCTGCAGAGAGTCATTGCCTCAAGTAGAAGACCCCACATTTAGATACTTAAAATACTTAAAATTTAAACCACAGAATGGTTTGGGTTGGAAGGGACCTTAAAGATCATCTATTTTCCAACCCCACTGACATGAGCAGGGATGCCACCCACTAGACCAGGTTGCTCAAAGCCACTTCCAGCCTGGCCTGGAACACTGCCAGGGATGGGGCAGCCACAACTCTGGGCAACCTGTTCCAGTG
Organism: Galbula dea; assembly: GCA_013399015.1. NCBI lineage: Eukaryota > Metazoa > Chordata > Aves > Piciformes > Galbulidae > Galbula > Galbula dea. Next base: position 321,951 of record VWZX01000349.1, on the reverse strand, counting down.
CCTCACCACCCTCACAGTAAAGAACTTTTTCCCAACATCTAACCTAAATCTCCTCTCTTTCACCTTAATACCACTGCCCCTTGTCCTATCCTTATCTGCCTATGTAAAAAGTCTCTCTCCCTCTTCATTTACATGGTCCCTTTAAGTATTGGAAAGCCACAAATAGGCCCTGGAGCCTTCTCTTCTCCAGGCTGAACAATCCCGACTCCATCAGCTGTCCTCCTACCAGAGGGGTTCCAGCCCTTAGACTATCTTCATGGCCTCCTCTGGCCTCACTCTAAAAGAAGTGCATGTCTTTCTTGCACTGAAGGCCCCAGACCTGGACTTTTCTGCTGGCTGAGTTCAGTGCATCTGATGCAAGCAGCAACTACAGAAGGATACGTTTCCAAAGGCACCCTGGCCAGAGCGGTGAGTTCCACCCCCTCGTACTCGAGGAATACGAGCAACAGCTCTCCCAGTACCCCAGGATTCGGCACTGGTCTGATGACCTGAAACAGACACATTTTAAATCAGATTAGGAAAACTGCAGTGTTGTCACTAAGTCATAGATATGCTGAATTCAGAAGCACCAATCAGAACTTCCACTGTTATCATGTGTTTCAGAAACACGGACCAATGAAGTGGAATCTCATCATTTCAGCAAAACAAGTCCTGATCAGGTAAATTAACTCTTACCACATTAAAGATCTGCTTAAGTCAGAATCAAGAACATTAACATACTCATTTCTAAGCCTGAGAATTGGCACTGCTGTTCCTAGTGGGCTAACATGCTTATGGGAAACACCACCAGAAAGAATCTTGAAAATTCACACTCCTACAATAAATTCCTTAGGAAGCAGAAGTTCTCTGCACCCACAAGCTTCTGAAGCAACTCCAGTAAATGGGCTGCCTCTTGGCAAATGCCTTCTTAAGTCTCATGTGGTCACTAAGCAGCAGGGATCATCAATGCTTTCTTCACCACAGTTCTGTGCCTGACACAGATGTTTCAGACTCTTCTTGCAAAGAGTATCAATTCCACTCGAGAACCTGGCTGCCACAACACTCAGTAACACACATTTCAGGTAAGAGCCCAGAGCACTCTAGAACTTCTACACCACCTTTCTGTTCTTCAGGATAACAGTTGTATTTCATACAAGTTCAAATCGGAGAGCTCACACCAGGCCAGCTGCCTTCTCTACAGAATCCCACTGACCAGTGCTTCTTATTCCAGTTCTAAATTGGTTTTGATTTTAGCCCACTTATGCCAAACTGAAAGGCTAGTGTGAGCACTCATGTACCTGCAAGTTCACTGACAGCATAGGGCTGCCGGTTGTTCTTGCGCAGATTGGTGTGAACGAAGTTCACGACGTCGGGGCGAATGGGCGCCTTGAAGACCGCAGGCATGGTGACATTTTTGCCCAAGGCTTCCCCCTTCTCCGAGTAGACAGATATCAACGGTCGAGCGCAAGCCTGGAAGAGAAGAAGGACAAACTCTCAAGCACCAGTAAAAGTAAATTGCCAAGGCTCCCAAGTCATCAGCTATTGCTCAGAAGGAAGGGGTCTTCAGCTCAACAGTGCCAGCACACTGACAGCAGGCAACTGTCACTGAACACTGGATAAGACGCAAATTACATCATCACAGCAATTACTTTCACCTACAATAGCACTCCCCAGCACAATCCACCTTCAGAACTCTCTACCTGCAGTAAGAATTGCAAGAGACTTCCTAGTCATGTGAGTAAAATGAATCTAGAATTGAATCTCTGGGCTCTTCAGTGACACCTTCTAAACAACTTCCCATCTACTATTAAAAATACCCATGTAAAACCCACCTATGTTTATTCAGTTAACCAAAAGCTTGCTCCTTAAATTATGTTTAACAGCTGGAATGCTGTCACCAACTTCTCTAATACAGACTCACAATAACTATAAGCAACAAACTTTATGGTTTTAGTTTACAGTGATTTTTTTGGTAAAGTGACTGGTGACTTTCAAAGCTCTGAACAATTCTTGGTGCTTCAAAATTTGTGAGATGGAAAATTCATCTGCCAGCAGCATCAGCTTCCTTTCACAAAGCAAAAAATATGTCCAGCCATAGCTTGCTGGTTTAAAGACCACCCTTTAAAAAAGAAACTATTAGCATTATACTGCATTTTTTATTAGTTAACAGCTTATAGCAATAGTACATGCAAAGCATCCGACTTATAGGAACCTTAAAAAAATCTTTAAGCAATATACTGTACTTGCTATTAATACCTTATAGCTATAGTAGAAGCAAAAACATCCACAATTAATTTTAGAGGTATTAAAAATCATCATAGCTAGGCTTCACGAACGAAGTAACCAGCTATCCAAGTACAATCTGTGTATCTAACACTGGTTATTAGCATGGCACTGACCCTTGGAGTTAGTGCAGGGACTGCAATAGAAGCACCAAATTTGATCAGAGTGAAGGAACCAGAAAACTAACTGAAATGTATTATCAAGAAAAGTCTTTAATCTGCAACCTCCTAGTTCCTGACCAAGGCCTCTTAAATCCCGTTTTGGAATAACAAAATGAGATTAGAAGAAAAACAAAGGAAAAGGGATATTTACAGAAATGGTTAACTTCACTCTACGTGTGCTCCAAAGCTCCCGAGTGGCTACACTGCTTTACAAAAACACGTGGGAAAGATAAAGCCTTGCCAGAAGGCGATGCTGGCCCCATCTCCCCACACTGCCCAAAGAAAAGGGTGACTTCCAGCCGACCAAGCTAAGCTCTCTGCCTGGATGCTCCCTGCGACCCACCCCGGCCCCTCTTCGCTTCGGCCCGGCCTCCCCACACGGGCTCCACGCGGCAGGCCGAGCGCTGACGGCTCCAAAATGGCGGTCGGCCTGCCGCCCCACGCCTCCAGCCCTCGGGCTGTTCGCGGCATGGCTCTGCCCGCCCGGCCTGCCTTCCATCTGCCTGGCCCCGCTACCCTCCCCAGCTCGCCGACGGCCCCAGGCCCTCCCGATTCCTCTCAGCCCCACCACGCTCCCCGACCCGCGCCTCACCATGGTGGCGGCGGCGGAGCCTCCCGTGCTCCCACCCGTCCCCGCCGCAGCCCGGACCGGAAAAGGAAGGACTCATCACTCTCCGTTCACTATGAGCAATGTCCTTTCGCACCGTGCCCGCCGCTTTCTGCCACACCGGCCACTCGGCTTCCGACCTTAGCCGCAGACTAAGGCCCTTCGCCAGTTCCGTGACGCTCGGTAGCGATCCCTCTCCCTCCAGAGGCTTCTATCTCCCTCCGTTCCGTCCCAAACCGGGGGACTCCTTTCAGGCGGAGGGATTTGGCGTGACGAGTAATTCCATCTCCCAGAAATTAAAATGTTTTTAATATCTACATGTATTTTTTTCACGAAGAGGCGAGCGAAGAGAATAAATATAAATAAAAAACAATCCTGGGGGAAGAAAAACAATTTTCGTGTCTTCTTTCGGCAGACGGCTGCGGATGTAGTCCCGAGGGGGCGGGCGAAGCGCGCGGTTTGGTCTGGGCGGGAGGCGATGGGCGCCGAGCAGCGGCGGGAGGCTGCTCTCGAGCTCTACCGGCAGCTCTGCCAGTGAGGCTCGGGACGGGCGCTCAGGAGGGCACCGGCTTGTGGGGAGGCTGCTGGGGCCCTGCGGTGGTTTAGTGAGGAAAGTTGAGGGAAAAATTGATCCTTACCGTAACTTTTTCTTTTCTTTCAGTATATATGAAGAAGGAAGGGAAGGTATTCTGGAACATTCATCTTTCTTTGAGGTAACAAGATATGGAAATAGTCACGTAACCTGGGTCTGTATATTTAAAATGCGCAGGCATTGACTAACGGCTGGGAGATGCGCGGGGTTTTGATCTTATTAATGCTTGTCTATGTCGAAAGGGATGGAGCCACAGTCTGCTCAGTGGTGCCCAGGGGGCACTGGGCACCAGCTGGAAGCCAGGAGGTTCCAGTTGAGCAGGAGGAGAACCTTGTTTGGTGTTGAGGGTGTTGGAGCCCTGGCCCAGGCTGCCCAGAGAGGCTATGGAGTCTCCTTGTGTGGAGAGATTGCCAAGGCAGCTGGAGGTGACCCTGGGCAAGCTGCTGTGGGTGCCCCTGCTGGAGCAGGGGGCTTGAACTAGATGATCCCCAGAGCTCCCTTCCAACCCCCACCATGCTTGGATACTGGAATGTCACCTAAAAGGGAAAGTTTAATTCAGTACTGCCCCTTGAGATCTGCTTCTACCTTAAAATGCAGAAGAAGATCTGAATCCCACAATGCTGCCCTCACAGAACCAGCACCAGCCTTCACCTCCCTCCTTATTCCCATGTTCCACGTAATTTTTTGCACCTGTTACTAGTTAACTCATTTAAAATGATTGTGCACCTAAGGGTGTTATGGGGTGGAGGTTGTGTGAGGTACAGAAGAGTGGCTGGTGGGAGGAGAGAGCTGTTACTCTATTTGTCCATGGGTAGTGTCTTTATGCTTCAAACTTCCAGCTTTTATATCTGAGTGCTTTTATGGGGAATGGGGTTAGCTGTTTAAAAATGGTAATTGCTTCTAATGTCTTTTGGAGCATAGGAATGGCTGGAAAAGCTCTATTGCTATTGTATTATCTTTGGTATTTTTATAATTTTAAGTACAGTTTGAAATGGGTAAGAATTTAGATGTCCAGTGATGTAAACAACAAACCAGATGTGAAGAATCAAGCAATACTTCTCTGTGTATGAAAAAGCCTAAGTAAAGACTGGTACTCTTTCACTTTGGGAACAGGCTTGAGTTATTGAATGTCTCCAGAGCTCTCACAAGACTTTCAGAGAAGTGATCAATGGATGACATTTAATGTTACATTAAGTGAGTGTTCTCCATGTCAAGGATATCTGGTGACTGCAGTTGCTGTTGGACAGTAGTGATCCTTCACATCTCATGAAGTTTTGTTCATCAAACCAAACTTCATTTTCTCACAGAGTCATCTTGTTAAGTATTGAATTTTCTGTGTTGGTTAGTTGAAAATCCTAGCATTTTCATAAGGGATTTGATTCCTCCTGTGGCATGCAGTAACTGTGTTTTGAAGTGATAAAGCCTTAGATTTATGAAAGGTTGTAACTGGGTTGGAAAAAGTTATGTAGAATTAGATAACTTTACAATTTTTGGTATAAAAAAAATGGCTGAAATGCAGCATTTCTATGTAAGTCTTTTAAAAAGGGGTTTGGGATGTTGTTTTTTTCCAGACTGATGTTGAGATCTGTCTGTTTGGTGGTGGCTGCAGAAGTCCCATTGAAAGCTTTTGGAATGGCAATGATGTATTCTATATTCTGCAGAAAGCAGTAAGTGTGTGTGTGTTAGTTGATAATATTTTTAATGCAATCTAGACTTCTGGATGTCCACACACCTGACATTTTTTTACATCCCTGTGCATTTCTCTTAAAGAGACCCAAGGAAGACAGTGACTGGGTGGCAGAATCCAAACCAGAGGATGCTATTGATGCCTCTGAGCTTTTGCCAAAGGAAAGTTCTGAACCAGTGGCTCTTTCTGTCAGAAGAGCTAAGTAAGTATCAAAGGTCTATCTCCCCTTTTGATGTCATTTTCTTTTGCAGCTTTTGCCTCTCCCTCCTATTCAGAGCCTGTATTCTTTTCAGTCCCCAAAATTAAATTAGTCATTAGCTTAGTGAGGAGATATCATCAGTTTTCATCCTGCAAGATGGCCTCCTGGGGCTACAAGTGTCCCTGACAAAATAACTAAAGTCAAGGTGTTGGAAAAGCACTTGAGCTGTCTCATGAAGTTAATGAGACTGTCTGGGTGTAGGTGAGCAAAGGAAGCTTCCTGAGACTTCAATACTTGCTTTTGTAAGGCTTCTGGTTAAGAAGAAGTAAAAAAAAATTAATAAGTGTGATTTGGGCCTTTGGCTGTTATTAAAATATCAAGGTATAGTTCCAAAACTTGGTGGCTAGTTTGCTTGATGAACTGAGCCTTTTAATGGGCTTAACATGTAAAATTCAATGATGATTTTAGAGTCTGTAGTCTCAATTAAAATATTATATTAAATATATCCTCAGTTCACAGAATCCCAGCATGATGAGGGCTGGAAGGGAGCTCTGGGGATCATCCAGTCCAACCCCCTTGCTCCAGCAGGGGCACCCACAGCAGCTTGCCTAGGGTCACCTCCAGCTGCCTTGGCAATCTCTCCCCACAAGGAGACTCCACAGCCTCTCTGCAAAGCCTGGGCCAGGGCTCCAACACCCTCACACCAAACAAGCTTCTCCTCCTGCTCAGCTGGAACCTCCTGGCTTCCAGTGTGTGCCCAGTGCCCCTTGGGCTGTCCCTGGGCACCAGTGAGCAGAGTTTGGCCCCAGCCTCTTGCCCCCAGCCTTCAGCTCTTGCTCAGCATGGAGCAGCTCCCCTCTGGGGATGCTCTTTTCCAGGCTACTGAAGTTACTTCCTCCTTTGTGACTTCATTGTTCTGCCTGTAAAAAGAGGGTTATAACACTGCATTTGTTATGCAAAATGATGTGACTTCTAAGGAAGCATGGTAGATAGGAGTTAAGCTTTATGTGAGGGATGGGTTTAGCTGAACTTGTTGGCATCTTACAGTTCTTTTCTCCTGTTCACATCTCTAGGCAGTTGATTTCCTTATACACAATGGTCCAAAACCCAAACATGACCCACTTGAAGATCAGTGAACTCGTCGTGCTTCCTCCCCTCTGGATAAAGTGTGATGGTTCTGACCCTGAACATACTTGTTGGCTTGGAGCTGAGCCTCTCAAAGCTGGAAACAAAATCACAGGGATCAATTTTTATATGATTACATGTGAAGGTAAGGTTATGATGTTCCACAGGAGACTTCCAAATGTGGTTAGCATCAATGGGAGAGTGCCTGCAGTCTAAGGACAGCACCAGATGTACTTGACTTAATGGGGTGTTAGAGAATGAATTTTAAATGCCAAAGTTGAATTGTGTCAAATGCTTTTTTTTATTCTTGCCTTTTTTTTCCTTTTCTAGGTCCTACAGCTGATAAAACCTGTTTTGCCAACCTGGAGGAGCTGCAGATGGCACACAAATTGAAGCATCATTCATCAGTGGTAGGTTTTCATGGTCTGTCATTTCTTATAATCTAAGATTAAAAACTGGAGGTTTGGATTTATGATTCTATTTTTGGGAAGCTTTTTAGCTCCTATTTAGAAATTGACCTTAGTATGATTCTAGAGTATAATCCCTTTTGAACTAACATATGAGCTCTCCATGTTGTAAGTTGTTTGCTGTTAGCCCTTTTCTGTGTGTGGGGGAAATGCTTTTAAAGTGACTTTGGATCCATCCAAAGCAGTGTTGGGGTGGTTTTATTGTTGTTTTTGTTTTTAAATAATCTGTTCCTTTTAGGTGGTGACAAAAGGATTTGCTCAGTATGAACTTCTTAGTGCTGCTGCAATAGAGGACACAACTGCAGAATCTGAAAGCAATATATATGTTGATATCACCTGGAATACTGTAGAGAAGATTCTGGAGACACCCCCACTCATTTCAGCTGCCACACTGGTAAGTCAAGAAGGAATCAACAAACCAACCAAGCCAAACTTTCCATGGCTTACATCATGAGTTGTGTAGAGGATGGAAAAAGAGTTTGTCTCGTGACATTTGTGCTTATTATTCTTTATATAAGCAACAAAGTGTGTTCAGAACTGTATAATCCTCTCCCTACAAGAAGGACATTGAGGTGCCAAGGAAGAGCAACAAAGCTGGTGAAGGGTCTAGAGCACAAGTCTTGTGAGAGGAGCAGCTGAGGGAACTCAGTTGGTTAGCCTGGAGAAGAGGAGGCTCAGGGGAGACCTTTTCACTCTCTCCAGCTCCCTGAAAGGAGGTTGGAGTGAGGTGGAGGTTGGTCTCTTCTCTGAAGGAGCAAGCAATAGGACAAGAGGAAACAGCCTCAAGTTGTGCCAGGGGAGGTTTAGGTTGGACATGAGGAAGGATTTCTTCCTGGTAAGGGTTGTGAAGGCCTGCCCCAGGCTGCCCAGGGCAGTGGTAGAGTCACCATCCCTGGAGGGGTTGGAAAGCCATGGAGATGTGGTGCTGAGGGCCATGGCTCAGTGGTAGAGCAGTGTTAGGTTAACAGTTAAACTTAATGATTTTGCAGCTCTTTTCTAACCTTAATGATTCTATAATCTATATCATAAGTTTTGCTAATGTGCCTTTCACAGATGAAATTTTTTGGAAACTTGATTTCTAAAGTTTGAAACTAACAGAAGCTTCTGGAACTTTCAGAATATTACACTGGAGTCTGGGGACCCAAGAAGTCCTGTGTATCAGCTGTATAGAGAACTGCAGTTTCTCCTTGTGAGTAGAAATGAGAAATTCCAGTTTCAGATTTACATGGAATGGTGATTTTATGTGTGAATAATTTACTTTATTTAATAAACTCCATTAGGTGTTTCAAAGAGAACTTTAAGCTTTTGTTGTTAGAATAAACTTGGAGTTCAGTTTTAGGGATCTTGAATACAAAGAGGACAACTAGTGAACACCAAAGCCAGGGAGGCAAGAAGTTTGTAAGTTTGTGGTTAGCTGTCCAGAGAGAGATGTGTGATTCTTGGAGAATTTAACTCCACTGAAGTGTGACACATGCAGAACCTCAGACTGATGGGTGGTGTTTTGATTTTCATGCTGCATTTAGGCTTTGGCTGAAGGTTTGAAGACAGGTGTGACTGAGTGGCCTGAGCCAGTGGAGTCTGAATCAGCTGTTGAATTGGTCCAGGAATTTCTGACTGGTAATTGCTGTTTGTTACAGGGGGAGAGAGGAATGTCACAGTTCAGAAATGAAAGGAAGTTCCACATCTGATTTTAGAAGTGTTAGAGATGTTCATTTCTATGCTCTAAACACCTGCACAAAGCAGTTGACAGATGTACTGACTGATCTGTTTATTTTTCTTTGTCCTAATAGCTTGTAGAAAAGTAATTGGCTTTGCATAGAATGTCAGAATGAGGGTTAAAAAGAAATGGAGAGAGTTGTGGCTGTGTCACTCAAGCTGTCTGACATGCACACACTTCTGAACATACTGAGTGTCCCTTTAGTGGTGGAAACCAGTCCTTTGTTAACAGCTTCAAGTGAAGCATCCAAAATTACTGATCCTTCTGAAGGCTGTTGAGAACAATGTGTCTTGCCAGTAGTTTAAGATACTAGAAAACAAATCTAAGGAGAGAATCAGAAGTAGGAATGCACCTGGAGATTTTCCAATGCCATTGTAGATTTTATTAGTATGTAGATAAAACTTGGCCAAAAGATAGAACAGATAAAAACTCTCTCTGACAAATACATGTGGAAGAAAACCAGAGAGACTTCTTAGGCCACCTGCTTCCTCTTACTGCTTCCACACTGGAAATGAACAACTTAATACTTAGATAACAGAATGTGGTAAGGGTATATCTTAATTATGTGTCTGGGGATTTGTACTTTGGTTTGATGTTTGGTTTTCTTTTTCATAGTGGTGAAATCTTTTTTTTCTCCTCTACTAGATTTAAAGAGGAAGCTGGATGGATATTGTGTATCTGGAAGCAAGGATGAAAGGGAGGTATGTGCAGTTCTCTACTTCATCATCTTGTTTCCCTTAGAGCTGGAGTTACTTCACATTTTGTCTACATCCTGTATATTATTTTTATATCTATGTAAATAACATAGACATAAAGATGTAAAGCAAGATCTCTTTATCTTTCTGCTGTGTAAGAATACTGGAAGGAGGCTTTACAGGCAAAAAAAACCTACACTACCAAAAGCTTGCAAATTGAACTGGGCTGTATCAAGTGCATTGGCAGCCTTAACTGTTGTCTGTCATCTCCTAAAGCTGCCAGTCTTGTGTTGTCCTAGTTGATTCCAGGAACTCTGACCTGTGCACCATTGCATTCTATCTTTAATTTACTTCTCTTGCCTAATTTAATGCTTTGGGGCCAATTTAATGGTATCAGTTGGATATCTGTCCTGTTTTTCTAGAGGTTTATGATATTCTGAAGCAATGGATAAATTCAAATGATAAAAATATCTTCACTTATGTTAAGATTTTTTCCTCTTTCAGTCTACAAGGAAGAATTTAGGTCTTTCCTATTGAGAGAGAAGTTGCATTTTGCTGATAAGCTACAAATGTATTGATTTCTATCTCTGCTAAACCAGAAATATGCAGGATAACAGGAGAATAATTCTCTGTTCTAAGAAGCTGTGTATGTATTCATTTTGCCCTCTCAGGGCTCTGCTAGGTATGCATACAATTATTTAACCATCTTTGAGTTCAGTGTAGCATAGGGCAGACCCTGTGTTGGTGCTTACTGGGCTGTGTCCTGGCTGTTTACTGACGCTCCATGCATCATGCTGTGGTAGCTTTGCTGGAAAACTTGGTGCTGCACCACATTTTGATCTCTGGAGAAGATTTGAATTGATGAAGTCTTTGACTCTTAGGCATCCTTTTTTTACTTGCAACAAATTCTTTCAGAAAATCAAATGTGACACTGCTGCAGTAGACAGCTCCATCAAATCAATCTTCAGTGAGCGAGGAGACCTGGATTTTGCTGAGCAATTATGGTGCAAAATGAGAAGTAAGTGTGGGGTGGGGTTATGGGGCTACAGTTTCCTTTCATTCTTTAGTTTGAGTGGGCATGATGGTGTTGGGTCAGTGGTTGGACTTGATGGTCTTAGAGGTCTGTGCTGTTGTCTTCAGTCATGTGCACTTCAGTGGTTTCTCTTGCTCATAACCCTCATTAAAGCCGTGCTCTGGCAGACTCGCACAAGGCAGCACAAGCTGTTGTTTCAGCTCTCGTTCTTAGGTGAAATTTCATTCCTTCAGGTATGTGTTGGCCTAGTATCATTGGCTTAACAGCTAGAGGGAGCCTGGAGAGATACATAAACTCCTTCATTATTTTTTCCTTAAGGTGTCAGTTCCTATCAGGAGTTGGTAGAGTGTTTCACACTGATCATAAAGTCCCTGGAACGTGGTGAGATACAGCCGTGGGTATGTGTTTGTGTTTCACAGTAAACCTTAACTTTTGGAGTTCTTCTCACTTAGCTGCTGCTCATTTCTATATAGTATGACTTTCCCGTGTCCCAGTTTGCCTCTGTTTCCATGGAGATGTACTTTTAAACAATGTTGAGGTGGTTTTTGCCCAGCTGTGGCACAAGCAAGCTTCTCTAATCTGTAGATTCACCAAGGGAGCAGCAGTTCTCTGAGCAGACTGATTCAGCAGTCTTACCGTGGGAAGACAGAGGTCGTTTCCCTCAGTGGCATCACTCCCATTCAGATGCTCTTGGAGATTGGCTTGGATAAGATGAAGAAGGATTATGTCAGTTTTTTCATAGGTAAGCCTAAGAACTGTTAACACAAAGAGAAATTGAAGAGCAAAAGTATTCCATGCAGGAAGTAACGAAGTTTTGAGTGACACCCTCACTGCTGCTTCCACTTGCTGAAGTGCTGTTTCCAGCTTGCTTAATAATTGTGTCTTGCAGCTGGGTATGGTTTCAAAAATATTTTTTAAATGGTTTTAATTTATTTTTTTTCTCCTCTTCATATTTATAGGGCAGGAACTTGCAACATTAACCTACTTGGTGAGATGCTTTATTTTTCTCTTGTTAGTTTTACTCTGAAAACACTTTTTAAGTAGAGCACACTTAGCTGATAGTGGGATGCAAGTTCCATCATTCCTTTGAGCTGAGGAACTGAGTTGTAAATCATGAGGATGGAACAATATACTGCAGAAATATCATCATGTGTTTTCCTTATTCATGTATCATTTCCTAGGTATCTGATATGGGTCATTGTCAGGTGGGACTTCACACTCTGAGAGCATGGAACTTTGTTCTGACTCTTCTGGGCCAGTTTGAAAACTTTTGGCTTCTCAAAAGAAGCAGGAAAATGATTTTAGTATGCTGAGGATATGTTATGTGTCTGTGGAAAATGAGTGTCCAGTTAAGAGCAGAAACTGTTTGTTGTTCCAGGATTACTTCATTTCCACATCAGTAGATCTACAAGAACAAGTTCATCGTGTTCAAAAGCTTCACCATATGCTGGAAATAATGGTCAGCTCTACAATCTTACTTCAGTTTAAACATGAGAACCTCTTCCCTTTGACACAGTAATTATTTCATTTTTACTTCTTGCTCTTTAAATGATAATAACAAATAGATTCTCTTGGACAGCTGTAAAGAAACTCTCTTAAAAGAAAAAGAATAAAGCAGCAGCCCTCCTAAATGTTGCTGGTCATGAGACTGCAGAGGTTGCAGTTGGATCTTCATTTTGCTTTGTGACTAAAACTGAAAACCAAAGCAAATCATAACATCTGAGAGTGTAATTAATTTTCATAGAATAATTGTCAGAGTTGGAGGGGACCTTAAAGATCTTCTAGTTCCACCCCCCTGCCTGGCAGGGACACCTTCCACTGGATCAGGTTGCCCAGGGCCCCATCTAGCCTTGCCTTAAAAACTTCCAGGGATGGGGCTTCCACAGCCTCCCTGTGCAGCCCGTTCCAGTGTCTCACAACCCTCATGGTGAAGAACTTCCCCCTAATTATCTAATCTAAATCTCCCCTCCTCTAGTTTGTATCCATTCCCCCTCGTCCTATCCCTACCTGACATCCTAAAAAGTCCCTCCCCAGGTTTCTTGTGGCCCCCTTCAGATACTGGAAGGCCACCAGAAGGTCTCCTTGGAGCCTTCTCTTCTCCAGCCTGAACAACCCCAGCTCTCTGTCTGTCAGATTTTGCACAGTGTTGCACAAGCATTTCTCCAAAGAAGGTTCATAATCAGTTGATTCTTATTGTAGAATTTGCATGAAGTATTACAAGGAAAACCCTCTAAATGAGAAGCATGTGTTTCAACTGCCAATCAGACCAACTGTTGTCAAGAAGTTCTATCAAAAGTAAGAGAAACTTCCATGTTTGCAGCATTAAAATTCAGATGTGACTGAATACCTGCCTGAATTCTGACAGTTTTGGATTATTTTCTCAGTGATCACCCAGAAATCTGGAAGGTGGACATAAGTAGTGGGCATGGACAGAAGGAGGTTAAAACAACGTGGCAAGTTAGTACTAATCCTCCAGTTGAACATATGACCTCAAACACTACAGGTAAGGAATGATTGTGCTGAAATGAAATAATGACAGTACACACTTCAAACAAGTGCAGTTTTTATACTGGGCTCAGTGGGTCTGAACTTTTAAGTCTTCAGTAAAAGTGAAATGATGTTTTGCCTTTTGTTAAAAGGGTGAGATGGTGTGTAGAGAATGTAATAGATTTTCAGAAAGTGGTGACTTTCTGCCTTCTCACCTAATATGGCAGAATAGTTGTAAATGTGACATCTTCTCTACAGTATCTTATAAAGTAGTCCTAAAATCTTTGTCCTGTTGAGAATGGGTCTGAAGAGAAATTTACCTGTTAGTGAGTTCTGGTCTCTAGTCAGAAGCAAGCAGGTGCTGAGGAGACATGTGCCTTGCTTCAATCAAATGTAGAGGAAGTGACTAGGCATGAGAATGGGGAAGAATTAAGGATATAGACTAGTCTAGAAATAATTTGCCTGTTGGGGATGGGGTTTGATGCAGGTCATGCTTTGGTAAAGCTTTCCTGTCATTCTCAGTTTTTGTCATGAAATGCTTCTTTCAGTGGAACTGATGTTTTGAAACCAGTTGTTGAAGCTGCTACATGAGCTAATCTCTTCAGTTTCTCTTCCTCAGAATAGTAGCTAATCACATCTTTTATTGGTTTTCCTTCTGTGCAGGTCTGTTTTCTGATTCCACAATTAATGGAAGCAGTGAAGAAAGAATGTATTTTATTACAATGGCTAAGTGCAGTCAGGTGCAGTTCACATAAGCACATGTTGCTCTGCAGGCAGGCACTGGAAAGGTGCAGGAAGGAGGCAAGGTCAGTTTTCTCTGTGTGTGCCAACAGAACACTCAGAAACACTCTGCTCTGAAAACCAGTGTATCTTGCTGAGTTACTTGCTTTAGTATGCTTGAAGTGCGACATCCACAGCCAGAACTCATCTGTAGGCATCTAGTTTATTAATGTTGTGCAATTATAAATGTACAGTCTCATTACTTTGAAAACATAATAGATATTTTTGTTTGTGTACTTGGGAACATTCAATAAAATTCTGCACTTTGGGGTTTTAAGTTTGATTTTTATTCTTTCAGAATGCAATCAGACACTGTTGAAAGGGTGAATTACCTTAACCCAACAACACAAGCAATACTGTCATGTTTTCCTGGTGTCAGGTGACATTCCATCACCTATATATTCATTCATGTATTTGGAAAGGTCTTCATCCAGGGAGTGGTGACCTTCAGACAGTTTGATTTTCATTGTATTTATATATTTTGGAGGATTCTTGGATATACTTTGCTCTCCTTCTCAAACTCTTGGGGTTTTTTCCCCCTCAGTGCAAAGTGAATTATTTTGTCAGTGTTGTCTTGGATACTTCTGCATAATGCTCTGCAAACAGTGTTCAGTAATCATAATCATTTATGTATGTTGAGATGACAGTTGCCTGTGTTCTTCTGTTGATTAGTGCATGTAACATTTGGGCAGTGTAACTTTAAGCAAATACATAGTGTAGTATGTGCTAATTAAATCATTTGAGACAGAAATCTTTTGCATAAAAGAAACTACTAACTATTGATAAGTAAGAAGAAGGAAAACCTCAATATTCCTGCTTTATAAAACCCAGAAATTCCTATCACTTTGGTTTCTCCACAGTAAATCTTTCTTACCCCTTTCCCAGGGTGCTTTCTTACCCTTTTCCCCATCTTATTTCTTAGTAACTCTCAGTGTAGTAGTTAGCTTTTGAAGAGAAGCTCAGAACAAGATCCTTTTTTGGAGTTAAATCCTGCTAATCTGCATTTAATCCATGCACAGGTAGTGTTGAAAGTACAGTGCAAGCTAAATAGGAAACTTGGTTGTTGCTTTCCTCTAGAGCCTAATTTCAAGCACAAAAGGACAACATAGCCCAAGATTCTGGAAGGATTTTTTTATGCTTATGTTTTTAACTTGCTCCCACCTGCAGTAAAAGTGAATCCAAGATGGAATTTTACATTCTGGAAGTGCTTGGATTACTTAGAATACATATTTTTGTGTGTAATATGTTACAAAGTTTAAACTTGGTTCTCTATAAACAATACTAGAGAAGCCTCTTTGGTTTAAATCTGACTCAGCAGTTGTCATCTTTGATTAATCACTTCAAATAATTCTCTTCCACACCTCAATAGTAATGCATATATTCTGCTAACTTTTAGAGATGAATACTAAGTTAGTGTTTAATCAGTGCTCTTGGAATGTTTAAATCCTTTTCTCTTTTGAAGTTGTGTCTGTCTCTCTTCAAATAGCAGTTACATGCTCATTAGAAGTCTGATGAACAGACTGAAATTAGAGTTTGCAAACAGCTCTTAGTCACTTGAAATTTGTCCTGACAAGTCTGGAATCACTTTCATCTTAGCTAACTATTTTTCTGGTGAACAAAGTTTACAGTGGTTTCCAAAATCATATGAAACAAAAGAATCTACTTGAAATTAGTAGAAAGTAATGCAGAAAGAAAATGTGCTTTGGATGGTGATGAAGTTTAAATCTTCTTTTGGGCACTGAATAGAGGAAAAAAAAAACAACTATAAAAGCAGTAGATGGAGAGCTAAAGTAAGGTTTCTTTCCAGTGGTGTAAAAAGAGGCATCTGTGGTGAACTTGAACTAATAATACAAGAGGTGTCTTTTATTTCTTGTGCAAAGTGAGCATCAGCATGCAATTTAAGTGTGGTTTCGAAGGTAGACTATTAGCAGGATGATACTGATGAGTATGCAGAGTGTGAAAACTGTTGGCAGAACAATCTCTGTCACCTTTTCCATGTGAGTGATCAGGGAATCTGAAATTGGAGAAATGAGTCATGGGTAAGAAATTCAGTGTACTGGTTGTGAACTTCAAGAGTTTTTCAACATTTCTGACTAAAATTAGTTGTTAAATGTAGGCATTGGCATAAACAGCAAACAAAAATCATTTCAGAGGTCTACAAAAGCTGGAGCAGGTCTGTGACAGTTTTACCTCTTTTTTTTTGCTTTCTAAGGTTAAATGTTTGAAGATGTTAGTGCAGAAGGGTTGCAGAAGTGGTGCTTGCTGGGAGTTGGTGTCAGTGTATTAGCAGTGTTACACTACTCCTGAGTTTTGGTTTTATTGAATGGAAGGGTAGAAATGAAAATTGTCAGAGAAATCCTTGGGAAGGACTTCAGCCTTTTGGATTGTTTTGTAGCTCTGAAAAATTCAAAGGGTTTTACTTGGTAGCATTTTGCTTCACAGATAAGCCTCCAGGAGTTCTTTAACCACAGTTAACTCACAGGATAAACTTGGAATGACTGCTTTGACATGTTCTGTTGTGTGGAATTTGATCTCATCCTCCTTATGAAACAATACTACTTACTTCATCCTTCTCAAAAGTTTCCAAACCCCCAGTGGTAGGCTGTGCTTCTCATTTAGGAATTGGGAAAGGTCCTGAATTACATTGGGAAGGTTTTCAGTGAGATGGGTTAACCTGGTGCTGTGGGAACTGCAGGCAAAGTTTGGTGTGCTTCCATGTTCCTGAGGAGCTGCTGTGAGTTGTTCTGCTGTCAACTTTGTTACCAGGAGCATGAAAGAAATGTGGCTTAACACTTCCTTAGGCTAATGCTTAGCCTTGGTTTATATATATATTAGTTCAATTTTATGTAGAAGTCCTAGATTTAGAGGCTTTCTCTCTTCATGGTTGTCCTCATTTGCCTGGGTTTGTTTTATGCTTGAAAAAGCATTTAGCACTTTTATTATTTGAAGGAGAGTACTGCCATCCCTAGCTTTAAATATTAACCCTGTGTATTCCAGTAACATCCAAAGTTAATCTGTTTAGCTAGAGTGATTTTAGTTAGTGTAAATAATGACATTTTTCTTTAGAGGCTTATTGCATTTGTGAGCTGTTGTGCTTCCAGGGCAAAAATGCCTTTTAGGACCCACTAATAGTAGTAGGCAAAGAGACATCTAAAATCCAAAAGTTCCATCATATGCTTTTATAAAACAAAACAGAAGACAGAAAATTACCTGCAGCAAGGAGCTGGTGTGTGGTAGAGCAAGTGTCCATGGCCTTCTGCTGCCAGTTTTCCACCTGAGAAAGTTGATGTGCAGCAGTTCTATTAGATTCTCTCCTTCACAGCAGCTTCTTTTCTATCCCTGAACATGTGTCTGCTACAGTTGACTTGCAACTATTTTATTCTGTCAGCACATGATTTTCTGAAAGTTCCTTGTGTCTTTGATTATTTTTCAATGTATTTCTTATAGTTAATTGTTTAATAAAATTGCTTAAAGCAAATAGTATATTCTATGTTATTCTCCAGTCAGGTAGGACATATATGTAATTTTTTGCCTAGAAATGACTGGTAACTTATGATTCAGAACTTGTGATCACATCACTAAGTCCAGTTAGAGGTTGTGAAATGCTTTGGAAACAGTAACTGAAGCTGTTTGCACTCTGTCTCTGGAGGTCTGTGTATTTAACACATCCCTCATTTAAAGAGCCAAAGTGCCATTTCCTGTACTCATGCAAGTTGTTTCATAAAATTCAATGTGAAATTTGCCCACAAATCAAAAGGTGAAAGAAATAAAAACTAAAATGAGCAATTGACTTTACCTCTCTTGAGTTTGGGAATCCATTTGCACTGATAATACTTCTATAGTAGTCAGCAGATGCCTTGGGGTATCTTGGTTTGTTCTTGTTCTTAAAATCAACATGGTAAAATCCAAAGCTCTCAGAGAATCCTTTGTTCCATTCAAACTGATCCAGCAGTGACCAGGCAGTGTAACCTTTGACATTAACACCATCCTTCAGAGCTGGGAACAGAATACAAATTATTCTGTTAAACTTGTTTCCTGTGTTTTGTCATCCTTCAAATATGGTTCTGTAAGTGTTGGGTTTCTAGCAGAAAGAGATAGGGAGGGGAAGGAGGACAGAAAAATGGCAGAGTGTGAAGTAATCTGGATTCTTTGGAGATGTTATCTTTAGCTTGGAGGTACTAGAGCTCTATAAATGGAAATTAGGTGTGATTTCTCCTTCCTGAAAGTGGGAACAGATGATCTGTTACACTATTGCATCTCCTGGAGGTTATTGTATTTATTAGCATCAGTACATTTGGCTAGGTTGTCACTTTTTTGTGACAGTTTGGGTCTAGTTTTCAGTCCATTTTGATCTGTGACTGGTTCTTTCTCTAGGATGTAAATTACAAGAGCAAAAACTAACCAGAAGGTGAAAAAGCTCCTGGACTAAAAAGATGGTTTTTAAAGTTACCTTTCAGTATTTCATTAATGTATCCTTTCAGATACTGTATCCTCCAGTCATCACACAGCTGAGTGCACTGCATCTTGTCAGAAACTCCATTCTCAGTCACATAAATGAGAGGGTTCCCATACTGTGTCTGCAGACAAAGAGAGGTGGAGACTGGTTCACGTGAACTCAGTCATTTTATTTTGACAGAAGGTGAGATTCTTAGTCAAAAGCATGAAAAGCAATTTGCCAGACTTAATTACAGCTACCTTTAGTTAGAAAATGGTGCAACTAGGAATTTAACTACAGATTTTATTTTCAAATTATGTATTCTCTAGTTTGGAACAGAAATGAAGGTGGGATCTTTTGGCAGAGAAACTTCCCAGATGACAAGACACAGGTGAAACTGGTGAATATCTAAAGCAGTGCAAGTGCAGCTTCATGTAGCAAACCCTTTTGTTCCCTTCCTTTTCAAGAGTTACGCTGTAATCACCTTAATGAAGTTGAGTAATCTTCTGAATCCCCAAGGGACAGAATATAACCACTTAGGTCCTGGAGCTGGCCAGTTTGGGTCCACCAGTTCAGCCAAGTCAGGGTCAGTGTGGTAGCTGGCTGCTTGTGGGAGGGGAGGGCTCTTCTGTAGGACATAGCGAGTGCTGAAGTGACCTATTCCCAGGAAATCTGAGGTGCCTTTAATATAGGTTTTCTCTTGCACTGAGAAGGTTGGTAATCTTGATGTCCCCAGGCCCTGCTGGGCACTCTTCCTACCTGTCAAAATAATCACAGGAAACATACTTCTGAGGAGCACAGGAATTTGTTGTCTTTACCTCACCAACAGTAAATATGGTTTTCCTGAACTTGGTGCTAGTGCAGAGGGCAGTTTGCTTTATTTAAGATTAAACAACCTTTCCTCCTTTTGGTTTAGAGAAGTTGGGTGCAATACATGGAGAAGACAGTGAATTCAAGTGTTTGTTTTTCCAAAGAGCATATGATATATGTCAAAAGAATGCTTGCAATCGTAACGTGACAAGAACAGAAATGCTTTGCTGCTGGGTGCATTGCTAACTTCTTCATTTGGTGAATCAAAGGTAGTGGAACCCTGCAGAAATGCAAACTTTAGTGCTGACAAACTGCTGCTGCTTTGGTGTGGAAAATTCAGGAAATATTTAGCCACTCCCTTGGTGGTCTTGGTTAGGCCACTAAAAAGGGACTGTGACTGAGAAGCGAGGCAGTTGTGTCCTTTCCAGTTTGGAGCACTGAGCTTTGCAGCTCTTAACAGCAGCTCATCTTTGTAGTTCTAGCATGTCCCCAGACTGCTCAGGAGATTTGTCTAGCCCATGGGCCATTTGGGGTGTCCTCAATACTTGAGTAAACTACACTTTGCTCAGAGGCTAGTCCCTAGGCATGTGATGTGTGTGATTTATTCTTGTTATAGTCCATTACTGGTGCTTACCTACATAATTCTTCATGACTTCTGGATAGTCTCCTCTGTAAATTGGGTTTGCAAACCATCCCAAATGAAACTGTATATATCTCTCAGCAGCATCTCTATCTGTTTGGTTGTGTGGATCAACAGGTTCACCCCAGCCAGTGGTCAGGGAAATTCCAACCATACCTTAAAACAGAAAGTGACAAATCTGCAGTTTATGCATAATCTTTAGGCCCTTAGTAGAAGCAGAAGCATAATTCCAGACTGAATCCTTCTTACCTTGCTGCTCACTACGCCAGGTGTTGTTGTAGGAGTGCCACACCTTTGCATGAGTCTGTGAGTTAAAATGAATCACAGCCACATTAGAATCTGCTATGCCACAACATGGAAAGCTAGTGAAGGTCGAGAGCAGGTTTTGCACTAAGGTGTCTGAAACTATCACATCATTTCATAAGAGGTGAAAAAAGCATTCCTAAATTCCAGAGGTAATCCACAACACTATGCTGGGTGCCCTGTCCAGCATCTCCACTCTTTGGGTGTCTTTGCCTAATCTATTCAGGCAAGTGAAAGTTTATTTTTACAAGATAGCCTTATCAAAAATTCATTTAAACAGGTCAGGGTTTTACTCCTTGTTTCTAGACTGACCTGGGTATTTTCTTACTGGAACATACTGTAGAAGAGACACTGAAATTGGAAGGAAAAATACAAGCTGTTGCAACAGTGTCACATCAAGCACCTAACATCTCCTGCTCCACCTGAATGTGCTTTGGTGGTTTAAAGTCAGGTGGTGATTTCAATGTGGGAAATGACATCATTGTGAAACCATCTTTCTCTTTAAAGAGCAGAATCAAACCTGAGACATCTGCTAAAAGGTCTTAATTCACACATGATTTAAAGCAAGGTTTTGGTTTTACTTTAATGATATGGTGTGCTGCTCTGTATGCTCCACATCCTCCGAGCTTCAGTCCTGGGGCGTGCTCTCCAGTCTCATAACCCTTCTCAGCAACTGCCTACAAATACAGAGTTAGTTATTCTCTGAACAGCAGAGCTGAGGAATTTGCTGCTGTCCTGTGGAGTTAGATCTTGTGCTGTTCTACACAGCCTGTGTCTCTTGATCTCACCACCTTCTCCAGCCCCTTTCTTCCCCTGGCTCCTGTCTACTGTGCTCCTGCTTGGTTGATAATATTCTGTGGCTTGTTGGAAGCAAAGTGTTGGTGACTAGTGTTAGTGGACTGACTCAGCAGCTTGCTGTTCCCTGGTGAAAAAGGGTCAGTTATCCCTGCCTCTCTGGTGTTTGTGCCTCTCATCATGGCTAAAACTCTGCCCTTGTGTGACTCGTAGGACCATAGAATGATTTGGGTTGGAAGGGACCTTTCAAGGTCATGTAATCCAAGCCCCCTGCGGTCAGGAGGGGTATCTGCAACTAGAGCAGGTTGTTCAGAGCCACAGACAACCTGACCTGGAATGGTTCCAGGAAGAAGACATCTACCACCTCTCTGGGCAACTTGTACCAGTGCCTAACAACCCTCAGTGTAAGACGTCCTTCTGTCTAGTCTCAGCCTCCCTTTTTTAGTTTCAAACCATCACCCCTTTTCCTGTCACAACGGGGCCTGCATAAAAGATTGTCCTCATCTTTCTCCTAGATCTTTTTAAGTCCTAAAAGGCTGCAGTAAGGTCTCTCTGGAGCCTTCTCCAGGCTGAACAACCCCAACTCTCTCAGCTTGTCCTCACAGCAGAGAGCTTCCAGCCCTCAGGTCATTGCTGTGGCCTCCAGTGGACCTGCTCTAACAGGTCTGTCTCATCCTGAAGATTCCAGAATCTGGCCACTGAGGCTTTGGGGCAGAAAGATTAATGGCATAAATCTCTCCTTTTCCCTCTCCAATTTTTAACCTACTTCCCTGTAGTGTCACTTCCATAGAGTTTTAGGGAGAGAACTGTGTAGCAGGAGTGATTGAAAGGGAAGCTTTCATCACTTACCCAAGGGTTACTGAAAGTGATCCAGTGTTTCACACGGTCACCAAACTTCTCAAAACACAGGTTTGCATAATCATTAAAGTAATTTATCATGCTTATGTTTTGCCAGCCACCATACTTTTCTTGGAGAACCTTCAGAAATAAGAATTTGAAGAATCAATAATGTTCTTTCAAGTGCCTATGAACAAAGACATTGTCTGTATTTCAGTAGCTCAGAAGGAGATTTTTCAAAGCTTCAGTGTATATAAAGGGCAAATGACTAGAAGATAATGATAAGCAGACTGAAAAGCATTTTGCTGAAGTACACATAGTCCTTCAACTTAGAGCTAAACTTCCCATCAGAAGCATTTCTGTTAGACACTTCAGTAATTCAACTATTGTCTAACCTGTGGAAGATCCCAGTGGTAGAGGCTCACAATTGGGGTAATATTGTTTTCCAGAAGACTATTAATTGTGTCATTGTAGAACTGGATTCCCTTCTCATTCAGTTGCTCTGCTGATGAAAACACACACAGGAGAGGTCACCTCTTCAAATAACTGGAGGAACAGAAATCTTAACAAATGTTAAGCCAGGAATTTCACATTCCACTGGTGGGTGTGTAATGGTTAAACTCTGTTTAACAGTCATGTTAATCAACTATGGCATGCTCATGAGTTCAATGACTTGCCTGCTGTTACTGGGAAGAATATGGTGAGATTGTTCTGCTTACTTTTGATACCAGTGGGCATGATCCGAGGCCATGAGATAGAGAACAAATAGTGATTAACCTTCAGCTCCTTCAGTAGCTGAATGTCATCCTGTGAAAAGAAAATCCAATTCACACATCTCAGGTCTGTGCAGAATAAATTCAGTTACTGAATGCAGAACATCTATACAAGAGTTACACAAAGAGGATTCCATCAGGTATTTGCTCTGAGATGGTGACTTTTCCTACTTGTTCTTAACCATTTCTTTTCCTTGAGTCTCCAAAGAAATCTTGTAGTATTTTGTGTTAATGACTATGGAAACTGCAGGTTTTCACTACCAAATAGAGGACAGAAAAATGAGTTGAGGTATTCTGCAACACAGTTATATTTATTTCAGGGTTTGTGCATGACTGAAAACATAATATAAGCCTGTAAGTCTTGACCTCAAACATTTCAGCTTAGGCATACAAACATGATTACCCAGCCTTTCTGTACTGTCTCATCCTGGAGTTAGCACAAAAAATAAGTGCAGTTGAAATACATGTTCTTCTAAGAAATCATAGATCTTGGATATTAGGTGAAATTAGAACTTGATGGGGTGTGAGCCAATCTAAAGAGAATTCTCATGATGAAAACAAATAGGGAGTGTTTTTCTATAGAGAGGACCATGTAACTGAACACTTACAGGCAAGTTTTAGAAAATAGCTCAAAATAGAAGCCCAGAGGAGTCAGTAAATGTTGAAATGTTATCAGTTATACCTGAAAAATAGATCCTGTGATCATCATGTCAGTCTCTTCTGGGGTCTCAGAGTTCCAACCTCTCTGTAGTTTCTTTTCAGCTCTGCTTTCAAGCTTTTGGTTGGTTGAGAGAGATCAAATGAAATCTTCCCTGCTTTTGCCCATTTTAGGATAGTAAGGCATAACTAATTTCTTTCCTCTTAGTTCTTGCTGAGATCTCTGGTTCTCCTTTAGATTTCATATGTGTGGAAAAACCTCAGTGGCATATTAACTTCCAGCTAAGTAGCTGGAATTCCCATTAGCCAGTATTGGCTTATCACAATGGTTTGGGTTCCTCTTGCTGTGTGTCTTTTCTCCAGAACAGTAATTCTGAAATTGGGTTTGATAGTTTTAAGCTTAGAAACATATTGCTAATAGAGCTACATTGATTCTTTATTTGTTATCCATTCAATTCAGACTGAATTTGAAAGCATCTGATGGTTTTACTACTCTTAAATATATAGAAGACCTTTAAAGTTGCTCAAACACACTCAGATGTTAATTTTAGTCAAAGCTCAAATGTGTTTATTATTGTTGTTCTAACTAAGAATTTGAACTTCTCACAAGATGGATAATATATTTGTGGACCCAAAAGGCCTGAAAGACTGAGATGTGTTTGGGAAATACTTTGCTATTATTGATCCTAGGAGATGATTAGGAAAGAAGATTTTACTGAGCTAATTGAAAACACCATCCTTTGGCTTCCTAGCTTACAAGAGCCTATAGAGCAACTTCATCATTTCATCTTTGCTGTTATTTCAAGATGGAAAATGGCTCCAGAATGTTTCAAGGAGGATTGTTCCTCTTGAACAGTACCTTCACTTTGTAGTAGCCATCACATGCTGAGTCTCCTGTTTCATTTCTAAACACTTTCCCCTTCTTATGAGTAAAAGCATCCCAGATACTTGGTCCTTTCCCATCCTTGTCCCAGGCTCCTTCAGTCTGGTATGCAGAACTTCCAACACCCCACAAAAACCCTAAAACCAAAAAGAAATGAGTTATGATTTCAACATTTTCCTGCAAAACTCATCTTTGTACTAAACTTTCATAAGAGAAAGTAACTGACCTCCCTTCAGAGCTGCAGAGTTTGGTGTGAAATGTCTGTGATGGCAGCCTGCTGAGCAAAAAGGCTGCTGAAACATCAACTTCAGCAGTGCCTGAAAAGGGACTGGCTGCAAATGTGGTGTATGCTAAAGGTAACCTTTTCTGAGGCACTGGAGAAGGAAGCTCTTTCATTTATGGAAGCTTGTTACTGTTATTTTACAGTGCTGAGGTACACTGCATTGAGAGCATGGCAGAAGTGGCTCCTGGAAGAAGAAATGAGGTTCCCACATCGTGGCTGACTGCTGGTTTTTCTGGGGTTTTTAGCAATTGCAAGTTTAGCTGTTGTTAGGTCAAACAGATAGACAGATTCTTGATTGTTTTCCTAGCATTATGCAAAAGGACATGATTAATCCATTTCATAAGCCACTTGAGCCTGAAAGCAAGTCAGTGCCTATACTCATTTCATTTTAGTTTGGGTTAAATGAAATGTGTGAGTGTATAAATGTATGTTGAAGGAAAGCCAGGGTTTCATAAAGCAGTACTAAAGAGTCTGCTAGATAGAACTAAACAGCTTGAAACAAACCCAGCACAATTGTTTCACTTCTTCATTTCAAAGGATATTTTTCATTTATAATTGGTCATTAGTGGTAGACAGCTGATGAAAAAGAAGAGTTCTGAGGTGTGATTTGTTATTCTGGGCATCTCATTAATCACAGGAAAGGGAGATCTGGCCATGGAATATTAATCTTCTGAGTCTACTGTTTTAAGTGACTGCATGAAGTGCAGGGTTATGCAAACCCTTGTGTTTCCAGGCCTGGGTGCAGGAGATGATATGAAATATGAGTTCTGCCAGAGCCTCAGTATTTCTTTCTGCCATTTCCCTGGCAGGACAAGGAAGAACTTTTGGTAGCTTCTTGTGCAAACACACAAGTGGATCTAGAGCATTACAAAACCCACAAGGAACTGTAGTTTAAAAGTACCAGCTGGAAAATTGCCATAATAGAAAGAGCCTGGATTATTCTTTGTCCACTGGAACTCCTCAGCTGTGTTCAGCCTTATCATCAGCTCAAGAATGTACCATACTCCCAAAATGCAGGTCTTCATTGCTGGTAATTTCCTCACTGCAAAGTGTTCTCTGCAAGTTCCCACCTGAGAAAACAGAAGAGCATTGTCAAGTATTGCTGCCCTACAAAGTAGGCTTGGGGAGATCAAAAAGGAAAAGGTTATTTTCCTTGCTGAATGGATCTGATTTTCACTGAAGGCTAAAAGCAGTGCTTGGCTAAGTAGAAGATACAGTTAAGCTGCTGGCAGGATGGTGAAAATAAGAGAAGAATCAAGTGCAAAATGAGAACTATTAGAAGTGCTCCCTGCATCTTCTCCTTTGTGTTACTTATCTTGACTCTAGTTTGAATTTGGTAGCTGTTTTGTTCTGGATTTCCAACTGTCCTAGCAAGCAGTGATTGTGAGTGGGAGCAAGAAATAGAAGCATTTATGCTGCTGGCATCTTACCACCTAAATATGGAATGGAAATAAACCTCCAGGAAGTTAGAAAGGAAAAAATTGATACTTGCAGTTGTTGCAGCTTAAATAATTGCAGCTTTTGTCCTGATGATGCCCCTTTTATCCACTTCCAGCATCCATTGAAAACACTGCTATGCAGGCACTACCTTTTCAACTGCTAGATCAGGTGAAACTGTTGGTGGGATGGCTATTTGGAACCATTCTAAGGCAAGTTTCAGAAGGGCTTTGGAGAACAGCATTGTTTTCCCTAAATTGGTACAGTTCCTAAAGGATCTGGTTTATATTCCTGAGCCTCTCTTGGTGAATTTGAATCTGGGGTTAGAAAGTGAGGAAAAGTCAAACAAATGTCTTATTAAAAAATAAGCATATTTTGCATTGGAGCATGGTATAAAAGGGAAATAAACCTGGAGCTTTGAAAGTCAAACTGGGATTACAGGATAGGAAATGTACACTGAGCCGCAGTAATTGGGCTGCTTATGTGAGACAGAGCATTTCACAGCCTTAGGGGGCTCAAGAGCAGGAAGATGAAGGTCTGAAAACACCACATCCTTGCCTGCCTGTGTGAAACCAACCTTGCTGCAGTCTTTCTGCCACATGCAAGAAGGGAACTGCATTTTACACAACATCTCAGCTCATCAGCTCCTCTTGTAGTGCTCTGGGGCAAGTGAGAGAATGAGGGTGGCAAATCCACCTTCAGAACCAGGTGACCCATGGCCTGTGGGTGAAGTCTCTAGGGAGCTTGGATACCAGATCCAGACAGCCTGGGTAGTGCCTGTGTTACCTGCAGGTTGGTTCCTGAGCAGAGTGAAAGAACAAGCTTGACTCAAACCAAAAGGCAAAGGAGCCACTTTTCAGAACATGTCATAAATGTATGGCCTCAGAGACATCTCCTTCTTCTGTGCTCATTAAAGAACATTTCCTATCTCCTAATTAACACAGGAACTGCAGAGCTGGCTTAGGAAAATGGATCTACTCCAGTATCAAAGGCCTTTAGCCTTGGATTGAAAGCATCTTCACCTCTGCATTTCTAATGGGAACATTTAGCTTGCAAGGAAAACAAAAAAGGATCCTGACTGCAGCCAGGATCTAAATATTCTAAGTACTTTTATTTTGGATAGAGAAGGTTGCAGATAGATGTGGTTTTAAGGTAGACATTGGCTGTCAAATCTAGCTCCTCAGTCTAGGCAATAAGTTAGTTTAAATGTAGTGTCACCCTTGTTAGCAAGGACTGATAGTCCTGTGGAGAGAAGCAAACAGAACAGCAAATGTGTTCAGTGACATCCGTCACTGGCTGAGGCATTAACCCTGGGGGAACAGGACTGCATACTTTTGCAGGGGTGCTGATAGCTCTCCTCCAAAGTTAGAGCATAGCTTCAATAACATTTCAGGGTGTTTATTATAGTTTTAGATGTTTTTAGCTATCTGATTCATATTTTGGGTAACTGATTTGGAGCTAGGAAAATCAGAATCAAATCAAAATGAATCCATTTTTTTTTCACTCTTTGGCCAGATAACTATGAGAAATAATTTCCCTCCTTCAGGAATGACTGAAGCCCAAGAAACACATCTTTAAACAAACACAATTTTACACCACCCTGTGTTGAAGAAAATAGTCTTACTTTATGCACATTTTCTTGTGGGCTAGTAATTATTTGGTTTGTCCAAGGAATACATGCTTTTGGAACTCTCCATTGCTTTGTTTGTCTGGCACAGACCTTTACAAATAGAGCAGTGTTGAATAGTGCAAAAAGATTGATCAAGTTTAGATTATAAAGCTGGTTCTGCTCACCACCCTTTTGACTCTCTTGTCCTCTAGCAGCTATATTGCCTTCTACCCCCAAACAGATTGAGTTCTTTTGCCCCCATTTCTGGCTTACCTGGTCTTCCTTGCAATGGATGTGTCCTAACTGGGAGATTCCTCTGAACTGCCAGAGATTTGCCAGGGCATTCAGAATAAATTAACTTTCCCAGAATAATTGCATGGAATTGATCCAACTGTCACAAAAACTGGGGAGAAACATCCAGTGGAAAACAGCATGTTGTTCTCTTACAGCCAAAACAAAAAAGAACAATCCTTTTGTGTTCCCAGCCAATGCTGCAGGGAAAGGTTTAGCTTAACCCTATGAATCTTTTAGCAAGGAGGGATTTTCCTTTGTAAGCAAAATTAGCTTTGGGAGTGCTCTGTGCATTCATATAGAATTGCAGTTGCTCTTGAGTGGAGTTACAGACATTTTTCTCTTGGTGCAAATGTCTGTGTTCTAGATGCTATTTGGCAGGGAGATCTCACTGGGAGGTTTTGTTTGGCCAAGGGTTTTGTTTCTTTTTACAGGGCATAATTTTGACTCAGGTAGTCAAAATGCAGGCTTGAAAAACAGCATGCTTTTTCTTTTCTTGTTTCCAGAGGAACTCCTTATGGTGATGTCCTTGCCCAGACTTGGAGATCAGCTGTTCAGCTGGAGCTGTGCTTGTTCATTCTTGCAGTTCTGTGAGTTATCATTCAGTTCCCCTCATACACAGCCTGCATTGAGAAGGCAGTGAAACGAGCAAACCCATTGCTAGGGCTTCCTGGGCTGAAAAGATGTGGTTTCAGGCATTGCTGCTCTTGTAGCTTTCAGGAGTGAAAAGCCTTTCTCTGCTGAGAAAGAAAGGGATGAGCCTCCCAGGAGAACTACTGCTCCTGGGTGGGAGGCCTGAGGCAGGACAAGGGCACTGCAGAGGGAGCAGCATGGGCAGCACTGATACCCATCCATCCTCAGGGGGGTCTGTAAGCAACGAGGGTCACCTGGGGGAAGCAGAAAAAAGCACCAGCTCTGTTGGCTGTGGGGTCTTGGGTCATTTTCTCCCTGCTGCAGTGCACCCATGTAGATCCCTGACACTTGGGCTTTCAGTGGGTGACTCATGACCCTGGAACCTGCTATCCTTTGCCTTTTGAGCTATGGAGTTTGTAAGTAAATTCCCATTTCTTTATTTAGGTACTTGGTGTTTGTGGTGGTTTTTAGAGCAGTACCAGTGCCCTCTCGTGGTTAGCTTCCTGAAAGAGCATAGAAAATATTGCCTGGTAGCATGAAACAGGGAACAGCATTGTAGTTTATAGACTCCTCTGCTCTCAGGAGTGAAAAAGTGCATTGAAACTCTAGAGGGAATATCATCAGGAGCTCCTAGTTCATCCATGCAGGTCTCTCAGTATGCTTCTTTGCCTTCTGCACATCAAGATGGACTATTTTCAAGCCTGGAAGATGTGATCCTTGAAAATCAAGCAGCTCAGGGAATATATGATGCACATAAAGGGCAGTTCTGTCTGCATAGGTCCCCCTGCAGGTGACTTTGGAGCTTAAGGCAGGTTTTTAGCTGCTTGTTCTACACCTGGTGTGCTTCCATCTTCTGCAGGACTAGGTAGGGCAGACTCCAAGAGTCACTGCAGGGCTGTGTGATGCCAGAGTTGTGATGATTAAGAGAGTTCATTAGTCATTCCTTGTTAGATCACAATAGCACCTAAAACCCAGACCAAAACAAGAGAAGAGAGATTATGACTACTGAGAGGCAGACAGTGGAAGCAGACAAAGACAGATCACCCCTCTTCACGGGTGAAGAGCTGAGGCCCAGGGAGGCTGGCCAGAAATCACCCAGGGAGTTTGTCTCAGACTAGGAGCTGAACTCAGATCTCTTGGCTCTCTGCCCAGTGCCATCCACACAAGGCAGGCTGCTGCTTTAGGGACAAGCTCATGCATCACTAAAGCCATGTGGTGAATTGTCCCTGACTTCATTGGGCAGAAGGAGCAAGCACTTGGGGTGCATGAAAACATGATTCTTTCAAACCACATTTAACATGGGCTGCTAGAAACATGATACTGTTTCACTCTGGAAGTTGACTTTTCTTCTCCTAACACAATCTTTTTTCTGTGATGTTGCTTCCCAGTTTCCTGCACAAACCCCAAACTTCACCAAAGAGAAAAGTCAGGAGTTATTTACACTGCTACAGCTTGGTCATTTTTTCCTCTTGTTTCATCTTGGAAAAGTTTTATTAGCAGCAGTTTCCAGACTGTGCCAGAAACACATCAAGGTTATAAAATCTTTTGTTTTATTGGTAAAAGGAATGGTTAAAAAAAAAAAAAAGCTACTCAGTGGAGTGCATCCAAAAATTGCCTGCAGTAAAATAACCTGGAAAGTAGGTTATGCAACTGGCTTACTCTGGGGAGTCATGAAGTCAGGGGAGAGTCATGACTGCCTCTCAGTTTACACTTTATCTGCTGTTCACTTGTCTGCAGCCTGGAGTGGATCTTCATCCCTAAATGATGCAGATATTTATGTCTTGCCTTGCTGCTCAATACTTTGTGACCATAACAAAAAACTTTGGCCCAGAACTCACTGTCTTAAATGAATTGATGCTTATCCTCCTGCTTTATTTTCTGTCTCTGCTACATGTTGTGTTGCAAAACCTCTTATCTCCAGAGATGGAGTCACCCCTAATAGCAGATGCCATATACTGGTATTTATTAGAGTTTTGCTTTTAGCCTTTAGGTTTTGCCTAAGCTGATGAAAAAGGAGCAGCAGTCTTTCCTAATTCCCTGGCAGCTGTTCAGACAACTAGAGCAGATCATCCTCACACAATTATAACCTATCTCCCCAGCTTCCTGTGTCTTCATTCTTCCAAGCTGCACTCCCTTTCCACCCTTCAATGGGCCTTTTCTGTCTCAGGGAGACAAAAATCCTTTCTCATTGTACAGTGACCAGAAAACCACGTAATTTTTCCAGTGTGTGGTCTGCTGCAGCTACCCTGAGATACTGGAGATCTTTCAAATCAAAACAAAACCCACTTACAATTGTTCTTGGAACAAGAACACTTGTGTAACTGTACTTGGATTTTTCTGTCTTACCAAATGACAGTCCTTGCATTATGTTAGCTGCTTTTGGAACCTTTTTGTCTGATGCTCAACTGTGCTAATGGCCTGGACTTGCTTTTCAGAGACAAAGAGAAAATTGCCAGTTAATTGACAGGAGGATGCCTTGCTTGTGTTGCTTGCCCTGGAAGCAGTTGGGGAACTATAGTTGTTAATAGAGAAGATGTTCAGAACTGTTTCTTATGGCCAAGTGCATTCTAAAGGAGTAAAGGAGTGTTTGGAAATGTGGGAGATGCATTTTATTGCCTATAAAAAGACATTGAGGACACTGAAGATTGATTCTGCTCCAAAAAGCCTCTTTTTTGAACTGGCATATGTAGGCCAGGGTTGCTCAGTAACTTGAGTATAAAGATTGCCAACTTTTCCATGCTTAGAGGCATTTTTATTTCTTACATAAATGCTTTTAGCCAGACTGATGTGGTCACTTGTGCACAGCTCTGGTGGCACAATAAGCTCTGGTGGACCTGACCTTCTTATATGCCTTTTCCCCAGCTCTTTATGCCATCCACTGGCCTAATCTGCTGAGAAACCTGCCCTTCCTTCTACTGCCCCTTCCAGGGCATCTGGGATGCAATGCACTGATAGGGTTGGCTGGCACCATTAGCACCATGTGGTCCCCAGTTTGAGAGAGGAACCTCTGCTGGCCTCCCACTGGGCAGGATCCCAATCTTCTTGTATCCTGGGAAAACCATGAGCAGTTTCTGAAGTCAGTCTCCATCTTCAGAAAACCTCCAGAAGTCTGGAAGGATGTGTTTCAACTGTGAACCCTGAGGGAAGATCGAGATAGACAACACTGAAACTTACACCACATTTACTTGGCAGTTCCTCCACTAAGCTGAAAGCTAGTGCTATGATCTTTTCTGTGCATTGAGCACACTGGTTATCACTAACCACTGGAAAAAAACCTAACATACCTGAGGATTTGCCATCTCTGGTTTACAGAGAAAGACTCTAAAGATGGGCAAGGATGGGGTAAAGCTGCAGGATCTCCTCTACTTGTACTAAAAGCTCAGACTTTAAAGGTGTCATTTTCAAATATGGTCCTAAATTGGACATTTTTAGTATTGTTTCTTTGTGCACATGGAGAGGTGCAGACACTTCCTCCTTTTGTGAAGCACTTCACCCAAGTGGCCAAAACTCCTGAGGCTTTGCACTGCTCTAGTCAGAGGTGCCTATTGGATTTGCAGTGCCCAAGCTCAGTGGATGGTTGCAAATCCCAACCAGGATCACTAATAAATGACAGATGTTAGAGATACTCCTGGGTGCAATGAAAAAGGTCACAGAAGTTTGCTTGTAATAATCAGTTTTAATTTATCTTTTCCTGCTGACAGCTTCATGCTAGGAGTTGGCCTCCATTTGATGTGAACACTGAGAAGCTGCTGCAGGCTACCACTGATTGGAATTCACTGGTATTAGTCTTAATTGCATGCTCTCCCATCATCTGTTTGCAATCACAAAGAGGAAGCTTCTGAAGCTTGGGAATGAGACAAAATGAAGTGTCTTGACAACTACAAAACATCCAGAATGCTTTTGGAGGGTTTCCCATTGCTGTTTGTGAGTATGAACACAAAGGCAGTGCCCTTTTCTTCTTTTCTTTTTCTACCTCCATCCTTCTGCTGTACCCAGAACATAAATACATGTAACAGCTAAGGAGAGTGATATTTAGGGAAGGTCCCCAAGCACTCTGAGTTGATAATGAGTAAGAGTTCCTGAGTTGTTTTGGAAGGAGCTGAATTTGTTCTTTATTGAATTAGTGGAATTAGCTCATTACTAAAATCATACAATTGTTCTTTCTGTGGATATTCAACTGAGCTTACAAAACATTCAAATCCAGTGCTTCTGGCTGTCCAATTTAATTAGCAGTTCTAAAACCCAGCCCTCAAGCATTTTATCTTTGCTGCTACCCTAGAAGCTCTGCCTAATATTTGACCTTTTCACCTGCAAGAGGCAGACGTAAGCTGTAAGGAAGGGGACAGATAAAGCACCTCCTAACTAAAGACTCTGACTTGAGTGGTGCTTCTGCTCAGCTCTGCAGGTTTAGGCTGGAAAAGTCGAGAGCCTTGCAGAGCATTGAGCTGTGCTCCACGGAGGGGCAGCATTGCACAGCGCTGGGGCAGCCAGGGGAGGGCCAGGCTGACCCCGGGGTACTTAATCAGCCCCTTCACCTGGGAAATGATTGCCGTGCCGCTCACCACCGCTCTGCAGAACGCTTGGAGAGCGGCTGGGGAGAGATGCTGCGTAGAGTTGGAAACCTGCTACTTATGGACGAGCTAGTAACACTTACTCAGTGCTAGGACCTGCCTCAGCCTGGCCACTGCGTGTGGAGGGGAGCAGCAAAGGAATGGAGCAGGTACTCTGCAGTCTCAGGGTAGCTGCCAGTGGGACTGGAGGGTCAGGTCTGCAAGAGAGAGGAGGACTTTACTCCCAGGAGCACAGCCTGAGAGTACTGCTTTCTAAACTGCTAGGCTTCTTATTTCCTAGGTAAATGTTTAAACTTCATGGGGAGTGTGTGAAGATGAATTAGGATAATCTCAGTGCTTGGACAGCTAGGGTGAGCTCTTCTGGTGACAGTTGTTTGGTGGCATGGCCTGGGAGCTAAGTATTCAAACAAACAAAAACAGCCAAAAAAGAAGCAATGGCTTTTACTTGTGTCTTTACAGGGATAAACTTCAGAGATGAGGCCTTACTAGTTAGTGCTCATTAGCAACTTCCTCTTGGTGGAATTCCAAGTGATACCAATGGAGATTTAATGTGTGCTTAAAGCAAAGCATCTGCTTTCCTGTATCACAGCCCCAGTGTTGTTTTGGAGACTGACCCAAAGCTGACTGAGTCAGTAGAAAGGATAGCCAGTTACAGCATGGCTTAGGTGAGGTTCTGAGAGCCTTTAGCACTTTGTAATGTGAAGGGTTAAAGTCTCAGGAGCCTTTCTTCCAATTTTAGGCAGTGAAAAAGCCAATAATGGAAATAGTTTGTAGGAACATTGCTGTGAATCAGAGAAAGCTTTTCTTCAAGTTTAAAAACAAAACCAAACCAACAAAGCAAACCCAACCCTGAGCTGAGATTGGAGCCAAGCTCAGAAAAGCACACTTCTGAACTGGGTTAAATACTGATCTCAGGCTTGTGACTTTCTGGGGATTCTGAGCTCTAGTGCTAATTTCTACAAAAACAAACTAATTGCATCAAAGTCACTGAGGAAGAGAGCATTTGTTCTCCTCCTGCTGTGTTTATACAACACTTAGTTAGTTAAGTGAAGTCCATATCTGCAATGGAAGATCCCTGGTGCTATTACAAAGGGTTTGTAGTGAGCTGCAGTACCAATACTACTGAAGAATAGTGATGGGGTGGGAGGATGGAATTGCAATCTAAAGAGTAGAATCCACTTCTGTCTGCATAAATTGGAGGCTCTGCCTTAGACTGGGAGGTGTTACAGTGGGGCAGCTTCCATTGTGAATGAAGCATGTCCTTGTAAATCCAGAGCAGAAGATAGGCTGGACAGTAGGAGTTCCAGTTAGGGATTGTTTGATTTTCTTATACCTTTTAAACTTTGCAATAGCTTTAAATGAAAGACAAAAGTTATTCTAACTAACCAAAGTGTCTTGATCCAACACAGATTCTAGCAGCACCAGAATTTTAGCTAGCTACACCCTAGGATATTAATGGTGGTATTTTTAAAGGTGCTGCTTGAGATCATATTTGTTACCTTTTCCTTTTACTCTATCAAATCAAAAAAGAATCTTAGTCAGAGTCATTGCTGAAGCAGTTGAGGTTGGAATAATCCAAGCTGATTTAACACATTTTCAAAAAGAAGAGCTACATTCCTACCAATAAATCTTCCAGTTATGCCAAAAATCCAAATTCCAAAATATCTTTGTAATAGTGATGCTAATGCTAAAGCCTCCAGACATGCCAGATTTCCAGTCCTGTGGATAGAAACTGTAGGCATTGTGCATTTTCCTTTCAGCAGTCAGATCCTCTCCTCTGAAGGGAGCAGCATTGAGGAACAGTTGGAGATAAGGAATGTGGACCAGGAGAGTATGAAGAGACCCTGATGGCTCTCAGAACAGTAAGTAATTCTATTTGAAAACCAAAATCTTTCTAGCATAAGACTGTATGGACAGACTGTGGTGTGCAACAAGCAGATTGAAACAGGGAACCATGAGCTGACTTCCCTCAGAGGTTGTGCAGGTGGATTGCAGGCTTGCAGGAACTTGGAAGTTGTGTTTCTCAAATGGTTTCATACTGGTGGAAGAACTCAAAAGTAACATTGTTTTTCTACAGAGACAGTATGTCAAAAGAAGAGTTACTTCATTTGTAGCTTAGGTCCAAATCCAAAGGGCAGATGTACATTGTCTTGTTTGTGAGCAGAAGGATTGTGTAGTCCCTGAATTAAAGCTCCTTGAAAACTTTGCTGCTGGTTGATTAGCTGCTGCAGAAGAACATTGGCACTGTTGTGTTCCAGCAAACCCCCTCCAAACAGAAAGGTGTTTCCATGTCTTGGCAGTCTCAGGTGTGACTGCTTTTGGGGGGTTAGGTGTCTGTAAGTAATCACATGCATGTGCTTCTAAAGAAGGGTGTGCAAACAGAGGTCAGGAGTCATTTCTGTGTTTTACATTGCAAATTTAAGTGGGACCCTTCCAAAATCAAGGGAGCTAGGAATCAGTTCATTCTAGCCTTACTCTGCTCTGTTGCTCAGCTCCAGACCAGGCCTTGCTTGTTGTTTGCTCCCTGGGCTTAGAAGGAGGTGCTTTAAACCACAGAAACCAAGGTTTGCAAATGCAGTGGATGATCCTGAAAGGAACCAGATGCTTTCTCAAACCCAGAACTCGTAGCAGGGGAAGTTTGGGAGCTCTCTCTCAGAGAAATGGGGTTTTGTTACCACTGGTTTGCTAAAAACAAGAATATATTATACACTGTATTGCATTCAGATGATCTCATGCTAATCAAAACAATCTTGTGGGACCTCTGATTCTGATTAAGCATTTGGGCTGGAGGGACTGTGCTACCATCCTGCCTCATTGGCAGGGGGTTTGTCAGGAGACATTTGTTATGTTTTTGAAGCAAATATTTCTGTGATAAGTGTTACATTAAAACCCACAAGGATCTGAATAATCCTGTTTTCAGTGAAGAGTTTAAACTGCATGCTATAAATAAAACCAAGGCCACACATTGACTCAAAAAGGTAAAAAAACCCCCCCCAAAATAGAGCTACTGAATAGCTCTGTTCATCCTCTCCACCAAATGAGGTGAGGCCATGGGGGAAAATATCTTTTAATTGTATTGCAGAGGAAAAGTGAGTTAGGACTACACAAGGCAGTCTTAATTCTGGTGTTTGCAGCTCTTGAATACTTGACTTTTCAACCTTAATGCAGGTGGCTGGAGAGGTGGTTCTTATTTTTGTTTTGTTTCTTGTCATGCAGCTAAATTCCACTTGAAAGCACTTGGTGTTTTCAAATTTCTTCTGCTAGTACATTCCATTTGCTTAGTCTCCACTGCTGGTTTTTAAACTGAGCTAGGGATGACAAATTCTCCCTTCAAAGGATTATTTTACTCATTGTGTGGTGAGGCTCTTAGCTGCCATCTTTCTTTCTGGTGATAAAACTCCAGGCACCAGACAAAGATCAGCAAGTCTCCTAAGATGAGTAGACACCCCAAGGAAAGCTGAAGAGCCTCCAAAGCAGTTGTATCACAGTGACATCAGTGCTCAGATGTTTTCCTCCTGTCTGTTCCAGTAACACTCAGGCAGTAATGGGCACTGGAGCCAGCAGACACTGACTCTTCTTCCTGCTCCCCCACTGGGGACATGGCTCTGTGTACAAGACCCCCAGAAAGTGGTAGGTTCAAAAGCTCTTGAAGGGCTTTGCCTTCAAAGCCTGTGCAGTGCCTTCTTGTCCTTGGTCCAGAGCTTGCTTAGTGAGCAGTGCTGTGCTGAAATTCAGCCTTGTGATCCTGCAAGTTCTCTGACTGCTGGGCAGCAGCCTGGCCATCAGCCTTTATGAGCCTTATTTGCTTTGTAAGTGTTGTGTGGCCAACTGCCACCTGAAAATGATTCTTGATGTTGGTACTGACTCATTCTGAGAAGCTAAAAAATCTATGAGCTCTGTTGTATTCAGTTTCCCAGAGTGGGATATTGTGGTGACAGTGCCAATCTCCTCTTTCAAGTGCTCTCAGGGCTAGAGATTAAAAATGACTTTTAGCATCTGAGTATTTTAACTCTTAAATATTACTAATAATTCTCTAAGATCATTCATTTCTTTAGTCCCACCTAGAGGAATTCTGCTTTACAAGTGGGATGTGGATGCACTGAACTTGTTTTGTGCTTGTTTTGTGTAGCAGAGTTGAGATAGGAACAGAGGAATACATTGATGTGCTTGAGCTGAGATGTTTCAGCTCTCCTCTCCTGGATTCTGCCTCTTGGGGAGAAAGTAATCTTCCCCAACCTTCCCCCATCTCCTTACTGATGCCTTTCCATGGAGAACTAATATTTTGGAATCTGAGATTGTGCCTTCTGAAGTGGTTTCCATCTTGCTCTCCTCCTAAGAGAACTTTAACCTTCCTGTGAATGATCATGTTCAGCTACATGTAATTTCAAATCCATCAAGAGACAAGTCCCCTTGTAGTGACACACACTGCAGCAGAATGTACCTCTAAGGAGAAAACATTGCTTCACTGTGACTGGCTGAATTTATTGGCTATTAGAAGTCTTAGAGTGTGTGGCTCACATTTTAGAACTCTGATTTCAAGCTTAATGTGGTCAGGAAATGTAAAAATACATTTATTTATGTCATCTACTAAAAATCTCAACCTAGGTTGCTGCTAGTCTAACCAGATCTGTGTTTATGTTGGAGCTGAATGATTGGTTTGTAGCTGCCTGTGTTTCAAGCCAGGCTGAATGGAATGATTCTGCAGCAGAACTATGTGTGTATTTTGTAGTTTGGATTTTTTTATCACTTCTTTTTATTTACTGCATGTGGCAGCTATTTCCTTCCTCCCAGAAGCCACTGCCCAGATCTCAGGAGCACTGCAGCTGCCTGACTGCTATCAGAGCAGAGGGATGTGATTTATTGAGGCCTTCAAGGTCATCAGAATGCAGGCAGATATTTCACTCCTGCTGGTACCTGTTCACTGTGATGAGCTTGGATTTGCTTTGCTTTTCCAAGGCTTTGGAGCCTGCACATCAGCAGTTACTTTGGCTGATATTTGCACCACATTTCTTTGGTGTTATTCTTCAGGAAAAGGTCTGTGAATGTGTCATTTCTCCTCAGACACTTGATAACCAGACATTCACACAGGATGGGAGATCCCATTCTGCCCTTCCACTAATAGCAGGCTAGGAGGAAGCTGCCAGAATAGCTGCCAAGGGAGAAGAAGGATCAGGCTTGAGCTGTTTTCCTAACAGATGCAAAGGCTTTTTAGGGTGTGAGGTACAGTAGTCCTGAACAGCCACAACACATCAGTGCAATGATCCATTAGAAGGTGTTTTCCCCCTTCAAAACTGATTTCTTGAGTCTTTTCCCAGGGAGGTGGGTGAATCTCTTATTTCTGTATCAAGCCCTGAAAGGGTTGGGAGGATTTCACTGCTCTTGCACAATACAGAGCACAGGAAAGTGCTGCTGTGTCCAACCTGAGCAGACAGTGAGTCTGCCTACACCAACATGGCTCAGAGCATTTTGGTTTCAGCCACTGGATCTATTTTTTTCCTGCCCTGTTCAGTTCAATCTCTATTAATTTCTGTCCCAATGATAAGCTACTTTCTAGTGCTTTCACCATTTTGGTGCCTAGCTGACATGTGCTGAGCCACGTGTAGTCAAGCTGACAGAAGCTGCTTTTACCAAGAAGCAGGAAAGGTATCTCCATTCCTGTTGTGTTCCACCAGCTTTCCTGGGCTGTCCAGTAATTCATTAGAAGGACTCAGACAATGCATCAACCTCTCCTCTCCCTTCTTTATGCCTCAGATGAGTTTTTATAGCACATTGGAGGTCACAGGGTACTGGGAAGCACAGACAACATCTCTTTGGCTCTCTAGGACAAGAGGACAGTACCTAGGCATCTCCAGAGGTCCCTTCTAACCTTTAGCACTCCTTAAGCTCACAGTTGCTTAAACAGGTTTACTTGCAAGGATAAGAAGGTGCTGTTCATCATGAGAGATCTATACAAATGAAAACAAGGTTAGGAAACAGATGAGCTTTTGCACTTGCAGGTTCTGCTGTGAATGGAAAACTGAGGAGCAAAATGATTCAGTGAATGTAAAGGAAGCCAGTGAAAGACAGGGGGAAAGGACTCAGGCAAACTCTGGGAAGCCTCTTGGAAAGAAAATGAGGGGTTTGAGTCTTTTATCACCAGAGGTGATAGATCAGCTCAAACCTTCCAGGAAGAGAAAAAAAGTCATCTTGTGTAAGACAAGTAAACAAGTGACTTGCAGTCTTTCTTTGAGCTGCAGGTGCCTAAAACTTTCCAGTGGAGAGGGCTCCATCTCTGCAGCAAAGCCTGGCCTTTCCTGTCTCACTCGTGTTTCACAGATCCTTCAGAAGCAGCCCCAGATTCCAGCTGATTCTGGGAACCACAGGCAGGGAAGAGATCTCTTGCATGGTAAAGTCCACAAACACTTCTTTTTGCAGCAGGCACAAAGAACTCTTGTATCATTTTTCCAGTGAAGGGTCCTTTGAGAAACACTTTGCAGGAGGACATTTCTCTGTTGTTTTAAAGTGACACATAGGAGTAAACTGTGTCAAATGGGCTGCAGCAGCTTCCCTTCTGCTACCTTCTTTCACTTGTGCTTTATGTTTGGTTTTGGTACACTTGGACTGTTCCTGAGATGAAATAAGGCACACAACAATCTCAGCTGACCTTTTATGTACCAGAAGGAACAGGTCTGCCTCCCCTGGGCCATGAATGCAGAGGGTTTTGATGTCATTTCCAGGAGCAGGTACAGCTGAGAGGCTTTCACTGCTCTGCCATGGGCAAGCCCTCTTGGCATCAGCACACTTAACCTTTTTGTTCAGCACATTTCCCATCCTGTGTAGGTGGACAATGAATACTAATATGATGCAAATGATTTCCTTTTAAATGTGAAAGGCTCCCTGATTAAAAACATACAGTCCAGGAGCTCTGGGTCTGTTCTATTCCCATTGAACAGAAAGCCCTTGTTGCCTTTGACTTCAGTGACTGCAGGATCAAACTCTTGGTTGCAAGTGAATTTTGTTTTCCCTCTGAAACTGAAGGTGAATTACCAACTCACTAGAGAATATCTAAAGAATGCAGAGCACAAGAAAAAAACAACAAAAACAGGAAAATCTGGGTGAAAAAAAATTCAGAGAAAGGGGAAAAAAATAGCATTAAATGTCTTGCTTGAGTCCAGAAGTCTCAGAAGATCAGAAGCTGAGGTTGGTGGAAAGTATCAATAGACTTCTTTTGTTGTGAGAAGGAGGAGAGTTGATGAAAAGCTGAATTACTCTGCCTGAGAGAATGGTGGAACTTCCATCATGTCTAGGGTTTGATATACTCTGAAATGTGGTCTGGATCATGCAGCTTCCTTCCTAGCAACTGAGGAAGTTGCATTTTGGGATTATTCACCCTGTGAGGAAATAATAATGTTTTAAAGTATCTTTCTTTGGGTTTCCAGGGTTTTTTCAATCTACATTGCTTCTCCCTTCATATAGAAAGGCTCTTAAACCAACATTAGTATGTGTTACAAAACTGAAAATAATATGGATTTACAGGGTGGGGTAGCTCTTTCCTGAGGCTATTTTTAATTCATATTAGCACTAGTTTAGTTAAAATAAAATATACTTCTATAGATCTCTATGTTTATCTGGTATCAGAGTTCTGCTCATACTGTAGTTTTGGTGTCCTGTTCTAGTTGGGTTTTGCTGAAAGAATGATAGTCTAAAATGATGGGACAGAATCCTGGACTCTAATTAGGATATTCTCCTGAGTGCCATCCCCCAGCACACAATCCTAATGCTCTAGAGGGACCATAAATGTGTATAGAGCTACCAGCCCATACAATCCTGTAGGCAGAGTTGAGGTCTGGGGGATTTTAAAGGAGCTGCTTTGTTTGCTGTAGGAAGTTATCCATTTTTGGCATAGACCTTGCAGTTGTTTTAACACTATTAGTAGCCAGGACTTGTATAGTCTTAGCTCCTCAATGCATACTGTGAAAAAACAAACCCCTACCTGGATAGGCTTTGCTTATGGGTGTGCTGGAAAGAAAACCAGGCAGCAGTAATACCAACCAGGCAGCAGTAATACCAACCAGGCAGCAGTAATACCAACCAGGCAGCAGTAATGCCCACCAAGCAGCTCCATGTGGAAGAAGGTGAGAGTGCTGCAGTACAAGGCTTTAACAGCAACAGAAATGGAGAGTCTCTTGTTCTGCATTGGCTCTCTCTGGAGTATCCACTTCATAAATGTTCTTTTGACTTCATAATGATGTCTGTATAGGTTAGCTGGAGAGTGGCCTCAGTCTCCTGGGCTCCTTTGCCTTGTCCTGCCACAGAACTCTCATCTAGCAGCCCTGGTTTGGGAAAGGAGCCATAAAGGGGAAAAAAAAAGAAAAGAAAAAAAAAAAAAGTGGGGGGGGGGGGGAAAGAACAGGCTCCTTTTGTAGCTAATAACTTCCTTTAATTGGTAATTAAGCTGCCTGCTACTTATAAATGTCAATAAAGGTCAAAATATTTAGAAGCAGAATCATTTCAGTGGCTTCCCATTTCTCATTGCATAAGCTGCCTGCTCAGACCACACACACACATACACACACACATTTGAAGATGGTTAAGATTTCAGAGCCTTAGTCTTCCCACCAAACTCTTACATAAAGTGGCCCAGAAGGGGACAGAGCAGCTTTAGTCAGTAGGAGGGAGGATGTGAACCGAATCTACTGGGTGAGCATTCCTCACATTTTGGAATAGCACCGCAGGCACTGGGGCTGAATCAGACAGGGGCTGGCCAGATGGTGCACTCATTTACTCTTCAGTGCAGGGAAAGGGCCTTGCATCTGATCCATGTGCCAAAAAATAACCAAACCAACAACTGCCTGCTAACAGATTAAATACCACTTGCAGCTTGGAAATGAGAATTTAGTAGAAATCCTCTTGTTTCTCTTTGAGCAGAGAGAAAAGGAGAGAGGGTTCTGGTGGCTTTGCTTGCAGCCTCCCAGTTCACATGTCCAAAATACTTCTTGTCACTTCATGAACTTGCTGGTTTTGTGAGCAGATTGTTGCCACTGAAATGAATCAGTTTACAAGGGGGCAAGCGAGGGGATGTTTGGCTTTGAAGAGTGCAGAGAATGTATTCCCAGAGGGATCTTTGATCTTTTTATGCTTTTTTGTTTCTTAAAGTGTGTGTGTGTGTGTGTGTGTCTTGCAGGGGCTTGGTGTTTTGGGACTGAGAGCAGTAGGGACTAGACTTTTACAGGATGCTTTCAGAGTATGGCCTCCTTTTAATGCTTCTCCAAGACGTCTTCAAGAAGCTCAGAGTGTAATTTACAGTTCCAGGAGCTTGCCATGTAGGTCAGGGTAGGGGTGTGAGTGTGGTTTTGTGTGTGCAAGTGTGAACACGTGAATATGTGAAGACAAACCTTACACTGACGTGAGGCACTTTGAATTCCTGCTACATCTAGGACAGCAGCGCCTCCCCCTCTCCATCACCTCTCACTTCTTCTGCTTAACATGAGACTTGTGTTCAGATAAACCCAGCCAGAAAACATGTTCCTCAGCAGCTGTAAAGGTTAGTTGTCCCTTTCACAACAGATGTCCCTCTCTGGTTCCTTGCCATCTCCTGGGATCCTCTGTGCCAGATGACATGAGCCTCGCCGGAGCCTCGCCAGAGGGGAAGCAGCAGTGTGAGTGGCTCGGTGAAAGAGTTGTTGGCACAGGCCCTGTGAAGGTGTCAGCTGATTAAAGATCTTGACCTTCTAGAAGAAAGCAAGAGATTTGAAGTCCTCTTCTATGTCCAGTCCTTAGTGGCCAAGAACTCCAGATTTTTCTTTCCCCTTGCCTCCCTCTGGGTAGTGGAAGGAAAAACTTCTTTATTGTGAGGGGGACGGAGCCCTGGCCCGCGCTGCCCAGAGAGGTTGTGGAGTCTCCTTCAAAACCATCCAGGCACAATCCTAGGGGACCCTGCTTTTGCAGGGAGGTTGGACTAGATGCCCTTTGGTAGCCCCTTCCCATCTGAACCATTCTGTGACCATGCAGT
Organism: Galbula dea; assembly: GCA_013399015.1. Taxonomy (NCBI): domain Eukaryota; kingdom Metazoa; phylum Chordata; class Aves; order Piciformes; family Galbulidae; genus Galbula; species Galbula dea. Next base: position 279,191 of record VWZX01000349.1, on the reverse strand, counting down.
GGTGCATTCTTGAATCTGGAGGTGAAGTGACCAGATAGAACTTCCCAGCTGGGAATGGGAAACAGATGATCCTCTGATCTTTCCTTCCTCCCAGACTAAATTGAAGATACAGGGGAAGGTGCAACATGCATCCATCTCAAGTTTACTTTTGGTAGCACCAGACTGGACAGGGGGGAGGCTGACCTGGCAGTTGTCTGAAAGGGGTGATGTCCTCTTAGCACACTGACCCTGCCTGAACACTTCACATTTGATCCACTCACCCTGGCTAGGCACAGCTGTAATTGGAAAGGAAGATTCTGTGCAGTCTTGTGTGTAAATAATAATGCCAGCCAAGGGGAATCTCTGTTTTCTTGGGACAGATTCACTTACTGGCTGCACTGGGTGCTCCATGTTGTTGGTTAACTAATAAAACACTGCTGCTTTTACATATAAATGTGCTTATGCCATAAAAACATCCAAGCAGGCAGTCATGCTGGATGTGAATCTTTGGAATCTTGCTTCCTGTGTCAGTCACAGATGTTTTGTGCAAGGAAATGGCTATCAGGAGCAGCATTGCATATCCAAGTGCTAGCTTTCCAAAGTCAAAAATGCTCTTCAAAATAATGAGATTTTCTTTAAGCTCATGAAGCTTAAAGCAGATAAGTGTACTTCCAACTTAGTTGTTTGCCTTGTGGTTTTGTGCTATTTTCTTTTCTTCTTTGTGGTTTTTAGCTATTTTCTTCCAAACTTCTATTCTATAGTTGTTGGTGAGAAGCTTCTTAACAAAAAACCTGAAATCAGAGTGCTCTGAAAATCAATTTTGTGACTTCAGAAGCTGCTCATTTGCTAATAATGACACATAATTATCCCAGAAGAGCAATGTAACTGACCATCACACCAGAAAAATAATATGTATTTTGATATGAAAGCCACAAATCTGAATTAAGTAGTATATTGAGACTTTTATTCAACTGATATTTCATGTACCATTTGTATAGCTTTTTGGGTCTGGATCCCAAGATCTCATGATGCAGTGTAGAGGGTCCTTCAGAACTATTTTTTCTTCAACACCCTTCCATCCCTTTCCAAAGGTCTGGTTTACAGCATGGAGGTTTAGATTGGATCTTAGGAACAATTTCTTTGCTGAAAGAGTAGTCAAACATTGGCCCAGGTTGCCCAGGGCAGTGGTGGTGCTGAGGGTCATGGTTTAGTGGTGAGCTGGCAGTGGTAGGTTAATACATGAACTCAATGACCTTGGGAGGTCTTTTCCAACCTTAGTGCTACTGTGATCAGCACGAAGGAAGGGGGGTGCAGAGCTTCAGCAGTGGAGGTACTGGTGCTTCCATCTGCCCCAAAAGTGCTTCCTGTAACTCTGCTGACAGGACTCAGTGCTCTCATCTGGCTCAGTTCTTCAGTTTCAGTTGCTATTGCTTCATCTCTCATAAATTCACTCATAATTTGCCTGGGGGTGGTACTGTGTATGCATCCATCCTGTTAACAGCCAAATATATACAAAGGAAGAGAAACACTCAAGTAATTGAAACTTTCATTTTCATCTTAGAGTTCCTGTAACAGGATTAGGATTTGTACTGCTCCTTCTGCTCAGACTCTTCCCAGGAAGAGCACAGCTCTGCACTGAGCAGCCAGTGAGTGCCAGGCTGCCAGACTTTACCAGGTGGTATTTCAGTCTGTGCCTTTCTGTCTGTCCCAGTGCACCCAGTGTCCCACATCACTTCACCTAATGGAATCTGCAGATTATTGGAAGAAGAAGAGAAGAATGGGAAGGGTGACTTAGTTCTGACATCATGGTCCTGGGCATCTTCAGTGGGACTGAAGGAAAAAACAGAAAGAGGGAAAGAAAAGGAATGCAGGCAAGATTAAAAATCAGCATAAAAACAACACAGAAAGAGGGCAAAAGAAAAGAATTCCTAAGTCTAATTCCAGTGCTGATCTTTATTGCTTAAAAATGGATATATTTTCCTTGAACATGTGTAAGAAGCAGTGAATGAGTGGGGAGGAAGGAATGTACAACCCCTCCATATCTACTCTATTTGTTTCTCCTTTGTCTGGGCATTCCCAGGTGGATATCTGCCCCATGGGTCCCACTGGAACAGGAAATCTGAGCTGTCATCCCCTGGGCATGGGGATGACATCTACACATGGGCTGCAGTATTCACCTGGGAATGCCAGTGGGCATTTGTGCAGAGGAGCTGCTGTAACCAGGCTGTTGGGTTTTTAGAAGGCCCTGGCCATTAGCTAGAGCTTTCAGAGGCTGCCAGACAAAGGCTGTAGCCACAAAGGAGGAAGGAGGACTCTGTATTTTTCAAGACCTGTGGAAGCCACACACCTGCCAAAGGCATGTCAGGATAGTGAGGTGCAGAGATCACAGTGGCTCTTGTAGGGTTCAGGAATGTGCATCCAAAGTAGTTGCTTTTTCTACTCAGTGCATCTGCTCAGTGCCTGTAACGTCATCTACTGCTGCCAGGACAGTGGAGGATAACAAAAAGAAGAGATGAAGGTGAGGATCTTCTGCTGGCTGCAGATGGCCTCTAAAGATCCTTCCCAGCTGTAACCATTCTATGACTCTATCTCATCACAGCTACTTGGCATCATTCCTGTTATCATAGAATGGCCCAGGTTGGAAGGGACCTTAAAGATCATCTAGTTCCAACCCCCTGCCATGGGCAGGGTTGCCACCCACTAGACCAGGTTGCCTAGGGCCACATCTAGCCTGGCCTTGAACACTGCCAGGGGATGGGGCAGCCAGAACCTCCCTGGGCAACCTGTTCCAGTGCCTCACCACCCTCTGGGTGATGAACCTCCTTCTTATTTCCAGTCTATATTTCCCTTCCTTCAGTTTGTATCCATTCTCTCTTGTCCTGTTGCAGTTAGACCAGCTGAAAAGCCTCTCCCCTTCTATCTTGTAATCTCCCTTTAGGTACTGAGAGGCTGCTAGAAGGTCCCCTCAGAGCCTTCTCTTTTCCAGGCTTTTCCATCTGTCCTTCTCTTTTCAGTAGTTCAGATGCACACCCCCAGAAGAGCTGGGCTTCTCCAGGCTGCCCCTCTAGAAACTCCAGGAATGGTAGCATGAATTTAGCCTCTGGGTTTGCCTCAGCTCATCTCCCTGTCTCGCTGCAAGGTTTTGTTTAGCTTGGGCAGTGGTGGGTGGTGTGGAAACACTTGGGATGACTCCTCAGGAATTCTTTCCACAGTTCCTTTCTCTTCTAATTCACAGAAGCAGTAAATCACTGCTGTCAATTATGTAACCCTGAGCATCAGCCACACAGCTTAGCTCTCACATAACACTGAGCAGGGACAGCTACACTCCACCAACAAATGGTGCCACGCATTTTCCTCTAGCTGTTTCCCAGCACTCAGTCCATGATTTAGATTCCTTAGCCTCTGAAGTGCTCCACTGGGTGTCCTTTAATATTGCATTGTATTCCTCAGGATGCATAGTTGATTCCATTGCTTCCATTTACTTTAGCCATGATAAATGTCAGAAACTCTGTGAGAAGTTTATAAATTTGAAGTGCTTTGCAGGCAACTCTTACCCAGAGAAGTTTTCAGACTGTTTTGTTACTGGGAAAGTGTAAGGGTTGTGGAAAAATTGCTTCCAGAAGCTTGGTTAATGAGTTTCAAGCCAGGAGAAAATGCATGAATTCTTTATGACTAAGAAATAAATTGGTGTCAGGATTTTCTCTTCTGGAGTAGTCATCAATTATGCACAGTTGATATTTTAAAAGGGTTACAAGAATTTAGCAAAAGAAGTCCCAAATTCCAGAAAGTTGTAACTCAGCTTTTCCCCCTCTAGTGTTCTCAGGATCAAGTGGCAAGTTCCTAAAAACTCTCTTGCTCAACTGCAGGAGGTAGCAGTGAGGTGTGAGCACCCTGGCCCAGCCCATGCATGGAAAAGAACTGTTGAAGTGCCACCAAGCTTTGGTCAGGTTGGTGTTAAACCAAGTCTGCCTCATCCTCTTTCCTTGTGCTCCTAGAGTCCCAGCGTGGAGCGAGTTGGAGGCTGGGCCTTGTGGTCTGGCAGTGCTTCCTTGGCTGGGAGTGATTTGGCCAGCCTGGGTACTGCTGCTCCCTCTGGCTATTGGTTGGCCATGGATTAGCCACCACTGTAGGATGGAAATAGGTCTCCTGGCCTGCTGTCTCTGCTGCTGAAAATGGTAAACAACAGTTAGGAAAGCTGGAGGACAAAGAAAACTGGGAGGGAGTTAAGGAAGCTTTTCAGGATACTGTTCTGCTTCCCACAAGCACTGAGGTAAAGTCTTCAGTGAGAGGGACATGAGGTGTTGGCTTTACTACACAGAAATGCTGGATCTTTGGGGCTGGAATATACTCAGCCCAGAGATGTTCATTCTTATTTAATCACTGCAGGAGGGCTGCTCACATCCTTGCCTGCCTCAAAGAGCTCACAGGCTATGAAAGCAGTCCTGAGGAAGTAGGGTTTGCCCAAGCCCATGCAGTGCTGCTTGGAGGGATTCAACATCTACACACAGGCATGTGATCTGGGCTGTTGTGTTTGTCTTTCACAGTGACTTCATTGCCTTTGAACTGAACCACTAGTGTAGGGTAAATCAATTTATCAGTTGCTCTGAAGTGCTAGACACAGTTCCAGCTTCTGTGGGAACTCTGCAGAGCTTCTGCACATCACTTTCTGAAGGTCCCATAGCTACATCTTCTGATAAGCTAGCCTAGCTTGAATGAAAGCAGTCAAACAGCAAAATATTCCTGCAGCAGCACAGGCTGATTGAATTAGTGACTGATGAGCTTTTGAGACAGTTTTCCTGACCTCACCCTTCCTGCTCCCATGAAGCAGTCACTTGAATGTTACAGGGCCACCATAAAGGACACCCTGGGATGTAGGAATGGGCTGCATGAGTTATAACCAGTCACTGCTAGACTGCAGAGGAGGACTTGGGGGTATTGATGGATGATAACCTGGACATGAGCTGGCAATGTGTGCTCATAGCCCAGAAGGTTAACCATACCCTGGGCTGCATACCCAGCAGTGAGGCCAGCAGGACAGGGACGGGTTTCTGCCTCTGCTCTGCCCAGAGACCTCACATGCAGTGCTGGGGCCAGCTCTGGACTCCTCAGCACAGCATAGACATGGACCTGTGGGAGCAGGACCAGAGGAGGCCACAGAAATGATCTGAAGCTCTCTGCTGTGAGGCCAGGCTGAGAGAGTTGGGGTTGTTCAGCCTGGAGAAGAGAAGGCTCCAGGGAAACCTTACTGCAGCCTTTCAGGACTTAAAAAGGTCTAGGAGAAAGGTGGAGGTGGAGGAGAAATATTTTTAGCAGGACCTGTTGGGACAGGACAAGGAGTGATGGTTTTGAACTCAGAGAGGGAGATTTAGACTGGAAAGAAGGAAGACATGTTTTACACTGAAGGTGCTGAGAGCTTGGCCCAGGTTGGTCAGAGAGGTGATAGACATCCCATCCCTGGAACCATTCCAGGTCAGGTTGGAGCTTTAGGCTCTGAGCAACCTGCTGTAGTTGCAGATGTCCCTGCTGCCTGCAGGGGAGTTGGACTAGATGACCTTGAAAGATCTCTTCCCACCCAAACCATTCTATGGTTTTATTTCTGTGAAGTCCAAAAGCTTGTCTCCAAAAACACATAAGAGTTTTACTGGGATTCGTGGGTGGCTCAGAGGACTGAGGCAAGCAGCATGGTCTCCCTGATCTTCCTTCAGAGAGGAGTCCTCAGGGAAGGTGCCCCAGTAGGGGAAGGTGTCCCAAGGGAACGCAGGTACCCCGGCAGGGGAAGGTAGGTGCCTGGGCGGGGGAAAGTTCCCCTAGGGAAGGAAGGTAACCCCGGGAAGGCAGGTTCCCCGGCAGGGGAAGGAAGGTAACCCGGGGAAGGCAGGTTCCCCGGCAGGGGAAGGTTCCCCGGCGCGGTGTCGGCTCCCGGCGCGGCCGCACGATGGCAGCCTGGGACCGGCAGAGCGTTCCCGGAGCTGGCAGGGAAAGAGACTGCAGCCGCGGCAGAGCACAAACCACCTCTGTGCGAGGTAATCTTTAGCCTTGTGTTCTGCGAGCCGTCACTGCGGCAGGTCAGGGCTATTTTAAATTAGACTTTGACTTTTTACTTTCCTGTGTTTTGTGGTTTCTCGTTTCCCTTCCCCCCACGGCACAACCTCTGTGGCGGTGGTGGAAGAGGTGGAAGCCCAAGCTTCTAAGTCGTATTCTAACAAGAATATAAGACTTTGCAGAGACGAATTTACTGCGGGACATATTCAAAGCAATTGCAGTCATAGAACCATGGAATCGTAGAATGCAGAGACTGAGTGAGGCTGGAAAGTAAATATGCAGGGAGCCAAGGGAATGTGTGTGTCTGTGCAAGCCTGGGAGTGATAGACACTGTGGAAGAGCTTTGAAAACCTAGAGCAAAAATAATGCTAACTGCTAATATCAAATCCATATGGCATCTGGTACTGCTGCACAAAAATACTCATCTAGGCTTTCTATCCCTTACAAACTGTGCCTAGATTACATACATTGTCCCTATTGTGCATTGTAGGGGATGGTCTCTTTCATATGGCAGCCTCTTATGGCTTTCATTTGTTCACAGACCTCCCACTAAGTGACTGCTGATTGAAAACCTTTTTACTTTCTTGCCAGGTCTAGCAAAAAGGGCTTGGTGTACTTAGTGCCTTTGATCTGTCTAGGATGAACATTTTCATTGAAAGAGGTGGATGAGTCATTCTATATTTGACAAGAAGCTATCTTGGAATACCTCTGGCTTTGCCTTTTCAAGCTCTTTTTGTTTTGCATGTGGCTATAAATATTTTTGCTCTGTGAGAAGCATGAACCTCTTTCTTTTTTTTTTTTTCCCTTTGGAAATGAAAGAGCCCTATTCCAAATAGGAAAAACACACTTAGCTAAGGTTTGTGCAGTGCATAGTTAGTGGTGGAAGGTGCTGGCTTGGCCCTGCCTTGCTTTTCGATACAATATCCTGCAGTGTGAAATGAATGGCTGTATTTAGAGGTATCTGGAAGTGATGACTGATGTTTGGAGAAGTTACAAGGCTTTTTCCTTTTCCACATGAACTCTCCAACCTGGCATTTCCACAGCAGTGAAATACTTCAGGGGCTGAGATCATCTGATTATTATTTCCTGTGTCATGTGCTGAATTTATGATTGTGTTTGAATATTACAAATCTATTCTTCAGTTGCCTGAGCTTGGATCCTTCAGCAAAGTTCACTGGCATACCAGGAGGTTGGACTTGCACAAATACCTCCTGCTCCCTGGGGATTAGTTAGTTGTGATTAGTGAATGGGAGTCCCAAATGGAGGGAAGGGGAGAATTCAGCAAAAATGCTCCTCTACTAGTTTGCCAGTTTATTATAGAGTCAGTACAGGAAAAATTGAACTTTATATTTTTGTACTTAGAACTGTTCAGAGCCAGGAATTTGGGTATTTGATTTGCTTCAGTGTCCATTTCTGTTTTCTTCTTTCTTCTTTGGAAAAAGTGAACACATTTGTGCTAATCTAGGATGATTTCTGGTCACAGCAGAATTGCAGTGTTGTTACTGGGAATTGCACAGGCCAGTAATGGGTTCATTGCCTCACAACTATTTTCATGGAGATTTTTTATACCTCTAAAACCCAAAGCAGAACAGAGACTAAGATTCTAGTTGAAGCTCTTGATGTAAGCATCCCTGGCCCTGTTGACTTTCAACATTAAAATGTGTGTGTGCTCCTTGCAAGACCAGCAAGGATAAAAGAAGGAAGACTTAGGAGGAAAGGCTGAAATCTCTTGGCCTGTTCAGCCTGGAGAAGAGGAGGCTGAGGGGAGACCTCATGGCACTTTAGAACTTCCTCAGCAGAGAGGGAGGGGTGGGTGCTGACCTCTTCTCTCTAGTGACCAGTGACAGGACCTGGGGGAATAGCATGAAGCTGTGCCAGGGGAGGGGCAGCTTAGATCTTAGGAAGAGGTTCTTCACCAAGAGGGTGGTGGAGCCTTGGAACAGGCTCCCCAGGGATGCAGTGGTGGCACCAACTCTCCTGGAATTCCAGAAGCATTTGGCCAATGCTCTTAGCCACATGGGGTGACTTTGGGGCTGTCCTGTGCAGAGCCAGGAGCTGGACTTGCAGATCCTTGTGGTTCCCTTCCAACTGAGGACATTCTGTGAAGGCTATCAGAAATAGTGAGAGTCTTTGCCTATCTAAATGGCATGGTTTAAAAATGGATATAATTCTCTACAAAACTGGCTGAAGTGCTTTATGGGTCTCTTGAACTCTTCAGCTGTGTTGCCTGGTGCTCAGAATAAGAGCTCTCTGCTAGTTCACAAACGATAGGTGGGAGAAGAAAAAGTATTTAAAAAGAAAAAGAAACTGGGCCTCTGGAGTCTTGTGATTTGTGTTGGTAACACCAACCATATTTCTCCCTCCCTTGTTTTGGAATATTGCATGGTATGCAGGTCTTCATTAAGGGATATTTTGTCCTTTGGCTTTTTCTACAGATGATTACACAGTAGCCATCCGTTCCCAACATCTGTGTTTATTAAAACCTTTCCAATAAATCTGTGCAGAAAGGAACTGTCCACATTTCCTCTGAGTTCTGCAAAAGACACTGCTTTTTAGTTTGTGATGAATTGGTTAAAGATTATCCAGCTGAGATCACAGAATGCCAGCATGGTGGGGGTTGGAAGGGACCTCTGGGGATCATCCAGAGCAACCCTTCTGCTAAAGCAGGGGCACCCAGAGGAGGGTGCCCAGGATCACCTCCAGGTTTACCCAGAGTGGTGGAGCCTTGGAACAGGCTCCCCAGGGATGCAGTCATGGCACTAACTCTCCTGGAATTCCAGAAGCATTTGGCCAATGCTCTTAGCCACATGGGGTGACTTTGGGGTTGTCCTGTGCAGAGACATGAATTGGACTTGCTGATCCTTGGGGGTCCTTCTGACTCAGGATATTCTGTGATTCTGTAAACATGTTCAAAGGTGTTGTCCATCCATCCATTCCATGGTGTTGGGACACCACTGGTCTGCCCCTGGGTAACCTTAAAAGAGATTAGCATTTGGATTCAGAAAAACAGCAGTGGCCACTGAAAAGTGGCAATTTACTGCCAGGCAGGGCAGACAGGGTTAGCATGTGTGAGCAGGACGTGCTGTGCTGGTCAAGCACAACAACCACCTTTGTGTTAGTGACTTCTTAGCATTCAACCTGTCCAACCAAGACTCTGAAATTGAAATTCAGATGATGAAAGTGCAGAGGGACTGAGAGGCATTTGGATGGAGTCAGTAGAGAATGGACTTTGATACATAGCTGTGAGTGAAGGAATAGTCTTGGGGTTAAGATACTGAACTCTACCTGGAGAGATCAAGATTCATTTTGTGGTTCTTGGGCAAAGGATTATTCTCTCTGGCTGTCATTTCCCATCAATAAATCTGCAGTGTTTTGTTTCTAAGACCAAGAAGGGCAGCTCTTCATGAAAAGAAGCAAGTGTCTTGCTCTTCTCCATGAAGTGAAAGCCAGACTATTGAGGGCACTATGTCCTAATCTTCAAGCTCCTAAAGCTCCCATTTTCCTGAAATAAGCAGTCTTGAATTGAAAGATTCCTGGGTATTGAGAGACAAACATTTTGCTCAGTTTCTCCTCCAAAGCCAGTGGAAAAAAGGCTCAGGCCCTGGTTTAGAGGGGGGTTAGGTTAGAGATGTTATCTCCCAGCTCTCCTTAAGCTCCATTGCTGGGATTTTTAGAACATGGTTTTTCCTTTCTTCTCCTCTGTGTTTTACATACAAGTCCTGGTATTTTGGTTTAGCCCACAAACAACATGAAGCTGCTTTGAATGCCTTCATTTTTCCTGCCTACTGCAACCCAGACTTTTCCCCAGCACCAATTATCCTGGAGGGAACTGCGTATGTAGAAACCACACCAAAAAGTCTGAGGCCCATGGAAATGTCTTTTCATGTCTTACAAAAGGCTCTCTTCTTCTCTCTGTGTTGTCTTTGGGTCACCTTGTTTTTCACCATGCCTGCTGACTAAGTTGGAGCAGAGGTACTGTCCATTAGACCATACTCTTCCTTATGGTGGTCACTCTGGCGAACAGCAGGAGGTTTAGCAGCTGCCACTGAGGAAAAAAGACCTGTTTGGAGCTTGTGGAGAGCTGCTCACTCTGATTCATGCCATGCAAACTCCAGCTAGAGCTGAGGTTATCACAAGCTATTTGCATGCAGCCTTTTCTTCCAGTCACCAGTTCACTAATGCATGGTTTCTAGGCAGAACATTTTTCCAAGTACAGAGATTTTTAGAGGGAGACAAATTTGTTTGAGCAGCCTTAGGTGGGATGGCTGATGGGGACACTAGCTTCTGTCCCAGTAAGCAGGGGCTGCTGTGGAAGACACTCCTTAATTGTCCCAGTTTACAGCCCAACATTTCAACCTGAGCTACCACCTATTTCAGTTTGTTGTTTCACAGGGCTGTAAAATGGGATGAGTCCAACCCATCAGGCATCTCTGCCAGAGGCTGGCAGCAGAGGATGAGCTGCCTCAGGTGATGATACCTGCAACAGTGAGTTAGCACTTTGCAGGACAAACCTTTCCTTCCTTCCCCAAGCTTCCTCTGAAGAAGCAAGCAGGACAGCATGGCAGCACAAAGGGTCAGGACTGGAACTCTAGGTGGTGTTAAACTCTCCCTGTTAGGCACCCCTGCCCAGAATGGCCATTGTGATGACTTAGTCTTTGTTCCTTACAAAGCTGCTGGCTGCAGGAAGCAGGGGAGAATCCAGTCAGGATGAAGTTCAGTCCACACATGGTCTGATGGTTGCCTTGTCTCCCTCAAAGCATTTGCTACTGGGAGTCACTGGAGACAGGATGCTGCTCTAGAAGGGCTTCTGATCTGATGCAGGTTGAGTGTTTGCCTACTTCTCAACAGTGTAGTTGCTGGATCTTGGCCAGATCTCCTAGGGCCTCTGTGAAGAGAACAAATCAAATTGTCTTCCCCAAGGAGCAAACAATTTCAGCATAAGACAAGAAAGACACAGGAACAGAGACAGTCTGGGGAGTATTAAGAAGAAGTTGAAAATTTCCAGCTATTAATGAGAAAAGGGCTTTCATTTTTCAGGCAGCTCTGGGGAGGACATCTGAAGAGTTTGGATTTCAGTTTGCACAGGCTGGGAAGCCATGCTGGCAGGGCTGTTGTTTATCTCTCCTGAGAAACAGCATGTTTCAAGTTGATTCTCTAGCAAATCAAGGCTTTTAAAACAATATTTTGTTTGCTGCTTTCTCAGCTGTGCACAGCATTTGTCTTCATCCTTTGCTGGGAGAATATTAGAATAGGTTCTTGTAAGGGCTGAGCCTTGGCTGCTGACAGCTGCTGAGAAACGATGCTGTCATGAATCATGCCTGCAAACACAGCCCTGTGATGTGACCAGTTCTCAGCCCCCATAATTAACAGCCAATTACTTCCTCTCAGAGAAGCCAAAACTCAAACAGATGAAAGAAATAGTGTTGTGGAAGCAGTGGGAGCAGATGTGTTCTATCAGGTCCTGTGTTCTCTACAAACACACACAATGCTGTGGCCCAAACCCAGCACACACTCCTTTCCATCCAGGCACAGCTCAGAAGAGTGGATGTTCCTAAGACCTAGCCTGGCTTTGGCCATCTGGGCTCAAAGAGCAGGAGGGAAGTGAAAAGGAGGAGGGAGGAAAGGTTCATTACAACTTCAGGACAGGATGCTTGCAATAACAGTAGGTCACCCCTTGAGTTTTTTGGCTATTCCCTCAAGGTAACAGCCCATATTTATGGCTGGGTGTGTGTGCAGAAGTGTAAGCACATGTAGGAGAGAGCTGTGTACTACAGATGCCAAAAGCCCAAAGCAGAATGTTTACAGTCCCCAGGCTGCAGCCCTGCCTGCTCCTTTGTTTAACCAGGAGACCCAAAGCTGAGCCTTTCCCAGCTGGAGTTTGTGTGGCAGAAACCCATGTGCTTTAGGAGGCAGAGCTGGGGAATGGGAGCCAGGAACACCTGACCAGAGCTGACAGTTAGGAATTCACTGACTTTTTCTTCTCTTTCTAGATGATATTTTGAACAGAATTTCATTTTTATGGCTTCAAGCATAGATGCTACCCAGGAATCATTGCCTGGGAGCAGTTCAGAGCCCATAAGATGTTCTGAAACTTTGTGCTTCCTCTTTGTTTTTCATCATTTGGGATGTGCAGGACTGGGCTGGGCAACTCAACTGGCATGGTGATGATCCTGTTTCCTGGCTGGGAACTTGGAAGGAGGAAGAGTTAAATCAGGGTTTCAAAAGGACTCTTTGCTTTGGATCTTTCATTATCAATCCTCCACATAGTCCCTGCTTTTGTCAACATCCATTGTCAGCCTTCATTAAGATCATGAGAAGTACACAGAAATAATGAGTAATTAACTCAGCAACTAGAGGCTTCTCTTTCATTTGCTTTATCATAGCTGCTGTGAAGGTGCTGGTGGGGCTGCCAGGCTCCTTTCCAGAAATAGGTGATAGAGTTCTAATTTAAATCTCCAAACCATAACAGTGGAGGTTTGATTGCACAAGCTGAGGTTTTAAAAGCATGCACAGTTTGTGGAATGAGTGTTACATGGTAAAAACTGTCAGCAGAGATGCAAAAATGGGAGTGGTTGAGGCTTCTGCTTCTCTCTCTCTTAGGCAAAATAATGGCTTGGGTGGAAACCTGCTGCCCCTGGTCAAAAAGCATGGTGAATGCTGTTGGAAGGAGATCTGCATGTGCCATGAAATGAGCATTCTTCACCTTCTGCAATATTCTTTAGCTCTGGATCTCTTCAGAACTGCTACTGAGTGGCTGGCTGTGGAGCCAGCTACTTTTCTGCCTCTGCTGCTTCTATAAAATGTGTTCAAAACATTTACAGGGAGGCTGGAGGAGTTAGGAGTTCTGTAATTCTCTAACCATTTGAAAATGTAAAATATTTGCAGATGTAGTGCCATATGGAACTACAGAACACAGCTTTATGCCTTGTATACTGCATTCTGAATAGGAGGAGTCTCTTGGCTGGCTGCTCCTCAGCTGTGAGACTTTTAAAGATCTCTTTTTGGGGGAATGAGTCATCCAGCCTGTGCTCCCAAATCACAGCTTTACCACCTCCCTCCCTGTTTTGTTGTTGCCTTCAGATCAATAGCAGTGCAAAGTGAGAGCCTGCTCCTGTCTTTCTACCAGCAAGCATCCTGTGTTCAGCTGGCTCTGTGATTCATGCTCTGGGATCAACAGCAGCTCCAAACAGATCCAGGCAGAGCCTCTCTTGCCTTTCAACCTTCTGTCATCTTCTCCCAGTGCTTTCCTCTGCAGTGACAAACTCTGTGTCTTTCTGAAAGGCAAGTGAAAGCATTGCTCACCTGCTCACCCTGACCAAAAGTGGCTTTCAGAAGGTGCTGTTTGTAATATTTTCCCCACTACTTTCCCCCTCAGGCTGGTTTGTTCCCTCCTCCTCTTCCCACCACCCCCTCCTCCCCAGGATTCTAGAAGTTTGATGGAGTTTAAGGTGGCCTCTCACCCTTTGTAGCTGCATAACACTAATGAAATAACTAACAGCTCATCAAAGTTCCCCAAGTGGCTTTGTGGAGCACGTGGCAGTCCAATGCAGGCTTTCTGCTCAGCAGCAATCCCCCAGGTCTGAGGGAAAAGAGAGAAATGCTTTGGGTGAATGGGAGAGCATGGGAGAAGCCAGGAAAATCACTTCTCCAGTTAATGTGCTTGTAAGGACTAGAATTGCCTTAACTGTAGGGCTCCAGAGAGAGCTGCTGCCAGGCCCATGCTCTTGGGACACTTCCAAGTGCCATCCCAAACCACTTCCTTTCCAATTAATATTTCACTAGGTGCTTCCTTCCCATTTATCTTCATCTTCTCTGCCACTGGCAGCCCACAAGAGTTTCTGCAGCTAACAGTGGCTGGGAGGTGCCCTTGGGAGGCAGAGCTGTACCTCTGAGTCTATCTCTGAGTATCTCTCTGACCTGGTGTGGGCTGAGGAGATGTTGATCAAGGCTGGCCATTTGTTCCCAAGCCCAGCATGCCTGTTCCAGGGGCAGAGGAGAGCTTATCAGCTCCTGCTCTTCCCAGCATTCTCCCACTCTGCTAAGGTGTCTGGAGATCTTGCAGTCTGACAGGAGGACAAACCTGCCAATGCATTTCACAGTTTGGAGATGGCTTTGCTTTTGTGTTTCTCTTCATTCTTGGTTTACACCCAAAAGCTTTGGCAGCCTTCAGTGAGCCAAGTTCTGAGAATCTTGTACCTGCAGAAGTCCAAGTGTTTGCCCTGAGGCCTCCACTCACAGCATGGCTGGCAAAAGGGCTTCATAAAGCACAACTGCTGCTTTAAACCTTCTGCATCCTTGGGCTTTTAAAAATTGGTGTAATTGAGTCTATTTTAGGCCAAGCTGTCCAATGACATCCTGGTCACTAAAAAAAACCCACAACAGGAAATTCTGCCTGTGAGTCATGCCTTTGTCTTGGTGTTTGTCAAGGATTTTTGGCATTTAGGAAAGAAAAATCAAAAGCAGAAATCCTTGACATTGACAGAAACAACCACAGAGAGCCCATGGATTGAGAAGTCACTCAGCAAAGGAAAACCAGCTGTAAGCTCCAAATCTTTCCTCCATAGAAAGTCTATCTAATGCCCAGAAAATCACAGCTCCCCCAGCTCCAGGGGTGAGACTGAGAGAGACCTGCTGCCTCTGCTGCTTTTCTTCTCCCTGAGAGAGCTGAGTTTTATGGCTTGGTGGTAAAAGAGGTCTGGATTGTGGGGACACTGCAAAAATGCCAGATGTTGGTGAATATCAGACACTGCAGGAGGCACCTAGCCTGGATCCTCTGCTCCCAGCTGGAGTTCCCAGGCTCCCGAGGAAGGTGTGAAAGGTAGCTGCCAGCTCACTGCCTTCCAAGGGCAGGAGGAGGCTGCTGTAGAGCAGGATAGAAAAGGGAAGCACATCAGGAGGAGCTGGGACTCTGCAGAGCCTAAAGCATTCGGGGAGATCTCCATTACAGCAGTTCCCAGGCTTTGCACTTTCAACTCAGCACTGCCTTGATTAGAGAAATGGGAAACCACCTCTGTGGGAGCTGCTCAGCAACTCTTCATTTGTCATCACAGATCTTCTGATGACTTAAGACAGGGAATCACTCTGAGTCCCACAAGAAATACTCATGGCCTTTAACAAGAAAAACTTGTATCAGAAGAGTATTTCCAATTTCTTGTAGTAAACTTTATCCCTTGTCCTCTCTTCATGCCTTTCATCAAGAACCAACAGAAATTATACTCTGGGATGGAGATGAATCATATTATCTATATGCAGGTTGTCCTGAAGACCTCTCCCAGGACTTTTTGGGGTAGTCTTTCTTCTTAGGAGGGGCATCATCCCTTTTCTGTGTGGGATTGGACTGTTGGATGATCATCCTTAGTTTGCCCAGAGAGGCTGTGGCTGCCCCATCCCTGGCAGTGTTCAGGGCCAGGCTGGATGTGGCCCTGGGCAGCCTGGTCTAGTGGGTGGCATCCCTGCCTGTGGCAGGGGGGCTGGAGCTAGATGAACTTTAAGGTCTTTTCTGACCCAAACCATTCTATGATTGCTATGATCCTCAAATTTTGGGCATTTAGCTGATGAAATAAGTTTGAAATACAAAGAGGGCTGAATTGAAACTGGTGCTGAACAATGCAGGTGAATTAAGGAGAGTGTGACCAGCAGGTTGAGGGAGGTTCTCCTCTCTACTTTGTGCTAGTTGAGGCCAAATCTGGGCTCCCCAGAGCAAGAGAGAAGGAACTACTGCAGAGGCTAGGAAGATGCTGAGGAGCCTGGAGCATCTGTGGCAGGAGGCAAGGCTGAGAGCCCTGGGGCTCTTCAGCAGCTGCTGGGGAGAAGGTATCCCTGGGCCCTCTCTCTGACAGAGAGCCCTGCGGTGCCGGTGGAGGTGGCTGACCGTGTGGGGGTGGCCAAGTACCAGCAGATGGTGCTCAAGAACATGAAATGTGCTCCAGGATTTTGAGGGCTGTTGGGTGTTGGAGGTTTTGCTCTCTCAGTGGCTGCTGCTGTACAGCACCGTCCCTCGGCTTTGTCATCCTCCCGTCCAGAGGAGTGCAGAGGGAGACTTGGCTGCTCTGGAATTCTGCATTATTTTGAATCAAGGATTTAAGGAAACAAAAAACCAAGCAAACAAACAACTGTGTGGCTTGGGCAGAGGTCTAGGTCTGAGTGCTGAGACTGTCCACAGCCAGTATATAAGAACCTGGGTGTTCAGAGACCATTCTTCTGCTGGTGACCACCCTAAGTGTGGAGCAGTGAGAAATGCAGCAGAGCTTTTGTCTTGTGCTGTTGACACATTTCTCCTCAATTCCATTTCCTTTTGTATGGTTCCTACCACTTCATTTAAGGTACAAATCCCTCTGGTGTGGGCTGAGGGAGTCTCAACCTAACAGTGGGAGAGTATGTTTGATCAGGGCTTGTTGCAGTTGCTTTGCAAATGGGTTTGTTTTTTTTCTTTAAAGCCCTCCAGTAGACTTGCAAAAGGAATCCTGTGCCTCAAGTCAAGTGAATTAATGTTTTGTAAAGGGAGGGTGTAATCATTTATTAGCATTGTGCTGGACAAAGTTCTTTGTCTTTGGAGATTTGGCCAAGTGCCCAGATTCAGGCAGCCTCTGACTTTTGCTTTAGTCTCTGAGATAAACTCTCAATGAAACAAGGTTGGAGTCAGCCCAGCTGACATGGATCCAGGGAGCAAACCCTGTCAGGAGGAACAGCTGGGAGCAATGCCAAGCCTGGCAGAGGTGGCAGAACTTTTTATAGCTGTTTGGGGTGTTTGTGGGCTGAGGGGAAGAAGGGATCTGTTTGTGATGCCAGTCCAGGTTCTGCTCAGGTTTTATTTAGCTGGAGCTGATTTGCTTGCTCATCCCTGTGACCAGATCTGATTAGAAGAAGGGCCAGTTTCATCTCTCTTTGTCTTTTTCATGTGGAGTATTGACTTGACTGCTCTCTAGATAGCAAAACATTCCTGCCTTGTTTGCAGCAGAGAATCACAGCATGTTAGGGGTTGGAAGGGACCTCTGGAGGTCATCTAGTCCAACCCCCTGTCAGAGCAGGCTCACCTGGAGCAGGTTGCACAGGATGGTGTTCAGGCAGGTTTGGAATGACTCCACAGCCTCTCTGGGCAGCCTGGGCCAGTGCTGCACCACCCTGAAAGTGAAGAAGTTCCTCCTGATGTTTAGCTGGAGCTTCCTATGTTTCAGCTGGTGCCTGTTCCCTCTTGTCCTGTCCCTGGCAGGCACCACTGACAAAATCCTGGCCCCATCCTCCTGACCCCCATCCATGAAGCATTGATAAGTATTGATAAGCTATTGCTAAGCAGTTGGTTGTGTGTTTTGCTTCCTATGAACATGCATTCTACAGCTGCTGTGGGCCCTGACTGAAAACCACCTCCAAGTGCCAGGGTTCCAGTGTGAACAGAGATCAGTTAGTATCAGTGTCACTTGGAGCATTTCCCCAGTGTGATCTCTTTCAAGGTTAATCAGAAAGTGGAAGAATGTGCTCTGGATTCTGACACAATGCCTGACAAATCTTTTCAGCAGGCCACCACTAAAGAAACACAGGTGTGGTCTGGCTCTTAATGTCTCTGAAATAGTGCTGTATCTGTGGAGAAACAAAGATAAATTGAGAGCTTAACCCATTGGCTTCTTGGCATTTAAAAATATATATATATATTGAACTTCCACTTGCTCTGGTTTTGCTCATCCCTAATTCCCTGGGGGAGATTGTGTTTCAGAGAGATGAAATACTCTTGATGGCTTTATGAAAAATGCAAACAGTCTGTTATTTTGAATGGTGCCTTGGCCTTTTCTCTCCTGCTGAATTCAGCAGGATGCTCAGGAGCTCAGTATTTACACAGTAAGCTTGAAACCATTCTGAACTTAAACAGGTTAAAGAGATGAAATAATCTGATGGAAATATGGTAATAATTTGGGGATTGATTTTTTTTGGGTTTTGGTCATTCTGGCAAACCTATCCTTTAGTATTTTTGTTGAAGAGTAAGCTGAAGAAAAAGGCTTAGGCTCTAGAATAGTTTGAGTTTTGCTTCAGCACCAAGGGGATCACACAGATCTGCTGCTAGTGCTTGGGGACATCTTGAGCTTTTCTTTTTGAAGTGCCAGCTTGGTTTTCTTCATCTCACTTGGCATTTCCTTCTTTAGTCTTGGAACCTAGAATGAATAGGTTTGGGTTTGTTTGTTTCCTGAGATAGGAAGAACTATTCCATTAGATTGTCTAGATGGAAATGAGATGTTTTATGGAAACATAGGAACCCTGCTCAGGAACACAGCTTCTACTCAATCATGTAATGTTTCTGTCTCCTTCAGTAGCCTCCCTTGCCTTCTCAGAGGGATTGCCTTTCAGGAGCTGATACTCCAGGGTGACAAAGCTGCCAGGGGAAGAAGTCTGCTTTGCTCTGATAATGCTTCTTGCATGAGTCATGGGAGAGATGAAAGCAAGCTCAATGCAAGGTGTAAATAGGTCTCTTATACAGCAGCTGCTTTACTTGTGCAAAGAATTTTTGGGTTATCCTTTTAATTAGCACTTCAGGATGTTCTCAACCCACACATGTTCCTACCCTTTCCCTGAACCCCCCAGTCAGGAGAGGGGAAGGAGGGACAGAAGGAAGCAAGAAGGGCTCCCTCTTCCACTCCCTCTGCCCAGCCAAATACTGAATGCTTTCCATGGGGGGCAATTGGTAACCTTTTTCCCCCCCTCCCACTTTTTACCCTGGAGGAAGCTGCTGTTTGTATTCCTGAAGGCAACTGTTAGTTAAAAGCACTCAGTGTTCTGAAGTCGGAGCTCTCCACTGCATTTCTGAGAGCAAGTGTGTCAGACAACACTGGCTGCAGAAGGTTAGGGTCTTCTAACCCTTTCACAGCATGACAGAAAGGACCTCTGAAGTTGGTTTTCTATTGGAGGCCTCATCTTGCTCAGCTCTTCGGTTTTTATCCTTTCCCTGTCTGTGTGAGGTGATCCTGGTCCCTCCCTATCACAAGTGTGAAAGTCAGCACAGAAAGAGGGAGACTTGCCCCATATCTCATAGGAAGCCTGTGGCAGGTCAAGAAATGACATTCAGGTTGCTGAAATCCTAGGTTAGAGCACAGAGCTGGGGCTCTCCTTCCCCTCATGGTGTGGGGAGGTCTCTGGCTGAGGGAACAGGCCCACAGACCCACCCAGGAATGCAGCTTTTCCTGCCATCCTTTAGCCCCTTGACTTTCACTGAGGAATTCCTTCCCTGAGACAGGCAGTCTGGGCTTGACATGAAAACCTGCTTAAAGCATTTGAAAGAACAGAAGAGTATTTGCCAGTTTCCTCAAGTATCATTGCCATTTGCCAGTCTTTGAAAGCTGGGCAAATGAGAATGTAGCCTTTTGGAAGTCTTGAGGGGGGAAGAGCCCTTCTCCTGGTAGATATTCAGTCAAGTCTTGCTGTAAACTGGCTCTTAGGAGATTTCATTTGTCAGCATGTCCCACAATCATTTGTTCTGGCTCCCTTGGGCAGGCTGCCTTTCAAATCAATATTAATTATGTACCACTAGACAGTAGCTAATCTGAAAGAAAGAAGAAGTTTCATTTAGCAGATGACTGATGGTTACTGCTTCCCCAGGAGTGTGGCTTTGGAGGTTTGTTCTGCTTGCTGCTTTTTCTTTCCTGTTGAGAACAATCCAATAGCAGGATTGCAGCACTGATTGTGTTTTGTTTTCTCTAATATAATAACAGAAATCCCCCAAATATCATGTTGTTTTCCCTAAACCTCCCATCAGATTCAGAATTGCTGGCATCCTCAGGACTGAGGTTCTGGGAGATCCATCAGCACTGAAGTTCAGCTCCAGCACCTAAGGCCTTCAGAGAACTCACCCCTGGGTAACATTTTTATTCCTTCTGGCAACAGTCCAGGGAAGAACAGAAGAACCTGAGGAAAGTGGCTTTGAAATGTGTGTTTATTGCCCTGTCATCATGCCAGAACTTGCTGATCCTCTGACATGTGTAAAAACTGCTCTTCCTAATCATCTGAGTTTCTGGAGAGGGATCTGTAATCACCATGAGCTGGATGCTCTGCTGGGGTGTCTGAGGCTGACAGGTAGTTTCTGCTGGGGTTAGAGGTGTCTCTGCTTGCTTTCTTCACTGGGAGTGTAGACTGAGAGGTAGCTGGTTTATACACAGTGTAGTAGGAAGACTGGTAAGCAGTGAAATTGGGGATGCTGGAGATGTATTTGTTATTGGAAAATTGGTTAGGCAGGAGCCAGCATGAAATCAACAGAGGTGCTAAGGTGAAAATGCTCATTTGAGTTGGAAGAGAAGGTTGGGAAGTTTCTCAGGGGATCTCTTGATCAGCTGCACCATCACCACTCTGCCAGCTGTTCATCCAACCCATTCTCAAACCTGCCATGATGGCAGCTCATGCTGTCCCCAGCTGAACCACATGAGGTTGTCTGAAGGGCTCCAGCAGTTCCTTGGCAGCCAGCAGAGCTGGGATTTGCTGCCTGCAGACAAGAGGTTCCCTTCTTCTGTAGGAAGAGAGGTGTGGAGGTTTGGAAGTAAACCATGCTGTGTGGGCTTGCAGTGTGCCATCTCATGAACAGCCAGATTGAGTTTTATTTCTTTTCTAATAGTCCTGAAACTAGAACTAAAAAAATAAGAATCATAGAATCATTGAATATCCTGAGCTGGAAGGGACCCACAGGGATCATCCAGTGCAACTCCTGGCTCTGCACAGGACAAGCCCAAAGTCATTCCATGTGGCTAAGAGCATTGGCCAAATGCTTCTGGAATTCCAGGAGAGTTGGTGCCACCACTGCATCCCTAGGGAGCCTGTTCCAAGGCTCCACCACTCTCTGGGTGAAGAACCTTTCCCTGAGATCTACCCTGCCCCTCCCCTGGCACAGCTTCATGCCATTCCCCTGTCACTAGGGAGAAGAGATCAGCTCCTGCCCCTCCTTCCTCTCTGCTGAGGAAGTTCTCAACTTCCATGAGGCCTCCCTTCAGCCTCCTCTTCTCTAGGCTGAACAGCCCAAGTGATTCCAGTTGCTCCTCTTGTGGCTTCCCCTCCAGCCCCTTCACCATCTTTGTGGCTCCACAGTGCTTCTGCAAACAGGTTCAGGAAGAACCCCCCAGAGCAATAAAGCTTTTCCATCTCTGCTTCTAGCTGGGGCCTGCAGTGGGTGCAGTGGCCTCACAGTCTTGTCTCCACACAGCTGGAAGTGCTGATGCTTAGAAGTTCTCCACCATGAGTTGTTCCTGGCTTTGCAGAGAACAAAGTGTTACTTGATCTGGGTGAGTGTCACTGATAGTGCAGGGTGCTGCAGCTCTGCTCCCTGCTCTAGCCCTGCCCCTTGTGCTTTTCCTGGGGGCTGGAGTGGCTGTGCCTGGTGCTTCTCCTTTCTGTAGATGCAGTATCTATTAATCAACATTCTTGGGTCTTCCTTCATCACCATAACTCACTTGAGCCCCTCAGCTAGAAGAAACACTCTGTCAACTCTCCATGTAAGATGAGCCAGCTCTGCTGTGAATAGGCTTGGAATTTATTTATGAAGTAAAGACTCTTGGATTTCTCCTCTCTGCTTTGGAATGGCAGCAGAGAAATCCTACCCTGCCCTGCCTGTCCCCAGAGAAAGGCAGCCTGGAGCAGGGCAGGCAGTGCAGGGGCAGGGGTCAATCTCCTGAGATAGGTGGCCCAGCCACAGCTGCATGTCAAAGGCAGACTTTTCAAAGGCAGGAGTATCTTCATGGGGCTTAGCACAAAGTCCTCCATGCCAGGGAAGAAACATCTGCTGAAGGAATCAGAAAGGAGAGGCAATCCCTGATGTTCTCCTCTTGTTCTCACTGTACCATGTTCTTTTATCCTTGTCCCATGGTTGCAGCTTTACATCTGTTCTCTTTGAATCCTCAAAAAGCTCCAAACCCTTTAAAAGTCAGTGTTAGGGGCAGGTATGGCAGCAAGTCTGGAGGTTTCATCTGAGGCAGTGAACTGTAAGCACTTGGAAAATCATGGTGCTTAGGACTGCAACAGGAAAGGAGTTTTAGAGCAGCATGGTTCATTCTTTTTGCACTTGCTTGTGTTGCCAGGTCTGTGGATGGCAAGGAGAGACTGGGAGAGTCTAGGGTTCTTTGAAAACTGGGGGAAAACAAAACAATACAGCAAACAGTTTGAGCACCATCAAGGAATCCTCATCTTTTTAACTCTCAGTGCATTGGGAAATAACCCAGGGAAGCTGTGGGAGGGAGACTTCCCAGTCTCCAGGTGGTTAGATTAGGGAATTGAAGAATTTAGGGAAGTCTGAAATAAAATGAAATAAATTGGAATGGGCACCATGTCCTTCTCATCAGTGTTGGTAGATTCCAAGTTACTTAATTGTGTTTGTAGAAATACCTTTGACATTGATCTTGGCTATCATTTTGGGGTCCACTTTCTGACATCTCATGGAGCTCAGCTGAGAAGCATCCACAATTACGAGCACAATTGACTTCCTTCTTTGCAAGGGCTGTTGTAAAAACACAGAAAAGATATGTGCTTCCACTTGGACAAGCAGAGAAGTCAGTCCAATTGAAACATGAAAGCAATAAACAAACATTCACAGTTTGGGCTTCTATTTTTATTTTTATTTTGTATTTAAAGAAGGTTTCAAACAAACTAGGCAGCTCCAGGAAATGATTCCTAAGGCTTTAAATATATTGGTTTAAATTTAGGTGATCTTTCACTTTATTAGGTGGGTGGGGGAATGAGAAACATTGTTGTAGGTTACCTGTTTATAAACTCTGCCTACTGTTGTTCCAGAAATAACCCAGCAATTCTCATAAACACTATCAAAACCCAGATCATCTAAATCAGAGCTTAAAGCCAAAATTCCCCTTTGCCATTGGAACTGCACCTCCTTTACTGTCTTTCCATTCAGCTAAAGATGTAAATAAGATAGAAACCAGAAATTGTTCTGGGCAGGATGTGAGCTGAGATGCACAGACCTCTTCCAATAGCATCCTCAGTGTCCTGCTCTTGACCTTTGCAAACCACTGCCTGGGTTTGCAGGCACAGGCACTGACACTGCCTGGTTGTGACCAGCTTCTGACCTGAGTCCCCTCCACAGTGGCTGGTTGCTAAAGGGTAGCCTTAGAGCCCATGGCTGGGAGGTGCTTGACTCAGCCTTCTGCTGAGGTGTGGATTTGCTTGCCTTGGGTTGCCAACACTGCCTGTCCTCCTGGCTTTGGAAGCACTTCCTTGCATTCTCCTGCCTCTTTCTATCCATCTCTTTTCCTGTTCCAAACACAGGCTGTGTAGCCAGAGCTCTCATTTTGGAAAGCACCATTTCAGTGCCTGGTTTATGACCTAGTAGTTCTGTGTATCAAAAGAATGAGTCCCAAGCCTCACAGGTCTGAATGTGTTTCAGGATCTGGCTCTAGGAGAACCCAAGTGAAGAAACTTTATGGTGTCAGTCAGTAACATGAAAGTGCAGGTGGCACTTGGCTTTCTGCACAACCTTCTGCACACCCAGGCATTTGTACACTTAACACACAGACTTTGCAGGATATTTGCATCCTTTGCATGTTAAAGTTTTGGCTTTTTCCTTGAATTCTTCCATTAGAAAAACACTTGACATCCCTCTGACCTCTGCAGGCTAATACCTAGTGTCTGTAAATGTGGATGGGTTGGAGATGGCTTTCCTTATTTTGCAGCTTCTTCCAGAACATTGATGGGAGAAGATCCATTTGGCCTGCTGGGCTGTGGTGCAGCACAACTGGGCTGTATCTAGCACTCTCTTCAAGAGAGGAGCTTTCTCTAGAGCAGCACAGTTGTCTCCAGTGAAGATTTACTGTCTGGTTGGCATAGCTCAGCACAAGCCTGTGAAGCCTCTTGAGTTGGAGGCACTGGGAGACCATTATACACAAGGTCACAATTTTCTCCCTCTCTGGGGGAATGTTTAATCTGGGCCAGCACTTCATTTTGGGCTTTGGCTCAGTAATGGGAGTGGAGCTGCTCTCTAATTTCTGAATGTTAGATGGTGACCTGGTTATTGGATGTTTACTGTGTGGATGTGTTGCTTTAGTTTAATAGGAGGCTGTCAGTAAAAACCAGCAGCAAGGGAACAATGTCTCAGGCTGAACCACCCAAATGCCTGCTGCTGTTACAGGACAATGGCAGGACCAGTGGCTTGGAGGAGTCTGGCTCAACCTCAGCCTGTGTTTGTAGAGCTGGTGTGGTGAGTGGGAATTCAAAGAACAAAGGAGGGCAGGCTAGATTAGAAGGAACTCCCTTTCCCCAGAAATCTGGAACTGCTTGAGAGAGCAAGGTTAACACTGGTGTCAGTTTGAATGTTTTGAAGAAACCAATGCTGCCTGGTCTCCAATGAAAGTGTGGTAGGGCAACCAAGTTAAGGGAACTGCTCTTTAGTTTGGGTTTTGGGTTGGTTTTTCTCTCTTCAAAGAAAGCCTTTCTCATAACCTTGTTGTAACTGATTGAAAACCAAAGGCTGTGTCTTGGGTTGCAGGATTGCTCCTCTTGTCACCATGGCAAAAGGGGAAGAACTGTAGGTACCAAATTCTGGGGTGCCTTTTGGGGGGAACAGGGTTTATATGCAGAGCACAGGACTTCAGAATAGGGCCTGACTTCCTGGCTCTGCCAGTCCTGACTCTGTCCTTTGGATCTACTTTCAAGCACTTCAGAAGTCTCCCTGACTTCAGTGGAATTTCTTCAGGTATTCCTTGAGCATATCCTTAAATTTCCAGCTTGTGGCCCATGGTGCTCAGCCCTTGATGCTTCACTAGTTCAAGTTACCAATATCAACTGAGTTTTGTTTTAGCTCTGTCAAGGCCTTGCTGTGGCAAAGGATCTTAACAGAATGGGACAAACTGGGTGCTATCTGTAGAGCAGTCTCTTGAGACAGGCCTGTGCTGCATCTGACAGCTTTATGACCCTGTTGGGCCATGATATGTTGCCCATGTGACAGATCTTAATTGTGAGGTCTTTGTTGTACAAACCAAGGTCTTACCAATAAGTCTTCTGTACTAGTTTCTTAAACTCTTGCTTTAGTGCAGCAAAGAACTCCAGCTTTGAAAGAAGCATGCAGATGAGGTGTCTGATAGCTAATGAGATCTTACTCAAGGAGCTCTTCCCAGACATCATTAGCTGGGTTTTTTTGTAGGCATGTGCTGCTGGAACCCCTTAACTTGTTCCAGAGAATGCAAATTAAATCAAATTCTTCCTAGGCCACTGAATGCTGTTGGATTTTGTTGTTGTTGTTTTACAAATCAGTTCCTGACAGTTCCAAACTGCCTCCTCATACTGAGCCTGCAGGACTGAGAGACTTGATGTAACCTGATGGGAGAGAGGAATCCCTTTGTTCATGTCCAGTCCACCTCCAGGTATCTTTCTCTTTCATGGGTCACCATCATCTGGGTGTGCAAGTTAAAAACAGGTGCTGCAGAGCCTCTTATAGACAAGGAAGCTTTCTGCTCTGAGTATACAACATCTGAGTGGCCTGGGAACCCAAATGACACTGCTGGATTGTTTTCCCAGTAGAGCTGAAGAGCTTGGGGCAGTGCCCTTTGGCAGCTGGTTAAGGGGGGAGCATGATTTACCCCCTTTGCAGTGATCCTGAAGTGTAACCTATATCTACAAATTAAAGTCAAGGATTTATGAACCTTGGAATATTTTAGCCCTGCCTCTGAACTGCCAAGTGTAACTATTCTGGGCTGTAACCCAAAACAGAGTTTACTGAAATTCCACTGCTTTAATGATGACTTTTTTTTCCCTCCCTATAGAAAACAATATGAACTATTCTGCCATCCAAACATAATTCCAGTCTGCATCTGGAATTTGTTGCTGTTTCCTTTTGCTGCTCATACACATTCAGTTCAATCAAAGGGTGAGCAAATGCCATCTCATCCTAAAGCTTGGCTCCTCTCAGTAGTTACAGCCTGTGCTTTACAAAGGAGAACTGTTGGGTGGTGAATGCCAGCAGTCTTCTGGGGAACACTGCCCTGGCCTTTCCCCCAGGAAGATTTGAACTTGGTCACTCAGGCTGAACTGTCTTGGAGATGAAGATGAACCCAAGTGAGTGTCCATGGCTCAAGATGGGCCAGGTCCTGTGTGCCTGGGCCTCTCAGCCACCAGGGGTGCTGGAATTAGATCTGCACTGGACATCTCTTACTAAATGGTGGCTGGTGCTGTGGATACTGAAACAGCAGGCAGATGCTGCAGCCTCTTGCTTGCCAGTGGCTTTAGGAGAACCCTAGGCCTTCCCTGCTCCCCATCCTGCCCAGTATGTTCATGACCCAAGGCTAAGGAAAGAGCTTGTTCTCCATGAGAGTTAATTTTCAGTCTTCAGAGGTGAGCTGCTGCTTGTTATTTGCTTCCAGATTTACACTTACAGTAGTGTACATCATGAGCTTTTTCATCCCAGGATGATCTGTGACAACTGGGGAGGGTTAAAGAGAGTCCTGGCTGTCAGGGAGAGGGGCACCAAAACCTTCAACACACCAAGAATTGTGTTGTGCAAAGCTCTCTGGAGGCAGTGGCAGGCTTTCAGGTAAGCACAGGATGAGCTCTGGAGGCAGCCTCTAGATGAGGGCAGAGGTAATCCACAAAGGTGGCCCTGGTGGAGCACACAGACAATCTGATTTGCTTTGCTTCCTGCTGTGGTGGGCAAAGCAAGTGGATGTTTTCCAGATGTTTGGAGAGATGTATTTCTGAAGTTGTGATGAGGGAAAACAAACTGCCCCATGAAAGGATGCCAGTGCCAGGGAGTGAAGGAGAATGGCATGCATTGAGTGTTAAATGCTTCCCTTTTTGTCTTCCTCTCTTCTGAGAAGTGGAAGCTTGTGCTGATCAAAAAAAAAAAAAGCTTCTCTGTACTAAACCTGTAGCATTCCTTGTTTACATGGTGGATTTCCATCAGCTGGATTTAAGTAGGTTGTGCACAAGCAGTCCCAACAGAGCATCTAGACACCTCCACTGCTGAGGAAGCCACAGGAATTGCTGAACTGGGGAGATGAATGTGTTTTGCTTAGGCTTTTTATTAGCCCCATCCCCAGCAGAAGATGCCCATGATGAGGATGGCACTGAAGCAGGGCAGGGAGTGGAAGATCATTAGACAGCCACAGCTACAAATCCAATGGCTGAATCTTTGAGCAGCAGCTGTGTTCAAGCAGGAGAAAAAACGAGGGAGCAAAAGGCATTTGATGCAACATGATGGGAAGAGACCTTTCCACTGCTTGCCTTAATTTCAGCAAGCTCTAAAGGACTCTGCAGGCCATGGAGCTCCAGAGGAAATCAGCCTGGCTCTTGGGTCAGGTTGTGTGTGGATCCTAGGTGAAGGGCATTTGCTCTGGAACACATTAACCCAACGTGGTCATCAGCTGCAAAGGAGCAGTTTCATGAGAGTCAGAAAGCCCAGGCTGCCTCCTGCCTTTTGCCTGTGCAGTCCAGGGGCTTCAGGGGTTTCTCTGTGTGTGTCTTTCAGCATTTGACAATGAAGATCCCTTTCAGCCAAGGTTTTTCTGAAAGTAATTTGGCAAAGTTTAGCTACGTGCCTCTTGCCTGAGAGCTCAGGTTCTGAGAGCTCATGCTTAGCTCTGTCTGTCATCAGCAACCACTTTAACCTGAGGTGAGCATGCAGGCTCTGCAATCCCCCCAGGGCTCTGTTTGTTAAAGCAGGATGGTGAAAGGAGAGGGAAGCAGATTACAATGCCTGGAATGAAACCCAAAGGGATAAATGCACCCTAAACTTGTACAAAACAGAGAGAGTCTCCTTCAGCATTGCCTGCTCAGCAATCCATGCTGAGGTGCTGGGCTTCACCTCCAGTCCCTGCAAGTTTAACCAGAGCTGTCTGGCCAGGAGCAATCTGTTCAAGGAAGCCCAGAAGGACTCACAGAAACAACTCCAGAGGATATTTTGGTAGAGCAGTGGTGTTAGTCACTGGTCTGTGATCCCAGCAAGCAACCCCTGGACTGGGTGAGGGATACCTCACCTTCCTTCTGCCAACCACTGTGCTTGATGAGATAGCACCATCCCTTTGATCCGCTGGTGTCAGGGCATCTGTAATCTCATCCCAGCTCAGTTCAGGGAAATCTGCTAAGCTTGGAGCACTTCTTAACCTCTGTCACTGTGACTTGCAGTTGGGGCACCACTAGGTGTAGAGCTTTGCTTGTAAGTCTGCATGGTAAGGTCTGGAAGGTGCCCAGAGGACTTGATGAGCAGCCTAATGATAGACAGGAACCTTCATCACCTGCATCAGCCACATCCAACTCTCTACACAATCATACCTTGCTCTTCTTCATCATCTTTTTTAGTGATAGCCTTGCAGTTCAGGGGCATTAAACAAATGCCAGAACCTCACCCTGTCTGGAAAGGAAGAATATTTGGGGGAACATGAAGCACAAGTCCAGGGTAAGAACTGAGAAAGTCCAGTCCCTGCAGTCACAGGTCACTATGTCCTCTCATCTTCTCTGTGAATGTATAAACAACCCTTTTAAACCACAGGAACATTTTGGTGTGGTTTGTGTCTCTCCCATCCTGTTGGAAGGCTGTGCCAGAATCTTTCTGCACCTTTTTCTAATTTCTAGCAGAAATTTATTAGTGGCTGGTTTCTATCCACTGCTTGTTGTGCAAATGTTTTCCTTCAGATTACAAGGCTCTTCTTCCTGCTGTTTGCCCTTCTGATTAATTTACAGAGAGCTTGGTGGACCTCCTCTCACCCTCACTTCTGTTGCCTCATTCTGTTGCAACCCCTTCTGGATGCATTCCTTGTGCAACCTGATCTGGGTGACCCTGCTTTAAGCAGGGAGCTTGGGCTGGATGATCTCCAGAGCTCCCTTCCAACCCCCACCATGCTGGGATCCTGGGAGTCTGGCATCCTAAAAGGTGGATCTTTGCAGTGCCTGAGGGAGCAGTGCAGAGACTTCTGAGCTGCTGATTCCAGGTGATGTGGAACAAGCTTAGCATGGGCTTTGCAGCCAGGTCCAAAAAGCTGTCCGTGCTTCTGGGCTTGGCTTTGTGTCTGCTGGGCACTGCTGCAGCCTCAACCTGGAGTGTTGGGTGCAGTCATGGGCACCATGGTAAAAGAAGGATATCAGGTTCCTGGAGGGTGTCCAGAGGAGGCCACAAAGATGGTGAAGGGTCTAGAGGGGAAGCCACATGAGGAGCAACTGAAATCACTTGGGCTGTTCAGCCTAGAGAAGAGGAGGCTGAGGGGAGACTTCCTCAGCAGAGGTGAAGGAGGGGCAGGAGCTGATCTCTTCTCCCTGGTGACAGGGCAATGGCATGAAGCTGTGCCAGGGGAGGGGCAGCTTAGATCTCAGGAAAAGGTTCTTCCCCCAGAGAGTGGTGAAGCCTTGGAAGAGGCTCCCCAGGGATGCAGTGGTGGCACCAACTCTCCTGGAATTCCAGAAGCATTTGGCCAATGCTCTTAGCCACATGGGGTGACTTTGGGGTTGGACTTGCTGATCCCTGTGGGTCCCTTTCAACCCAAGATATTCTATGATTCTGTGACTGATTACAAGTGTGTTCCCAGGTGTCTCCCAGCCACCTGGAGTGACTGAAAGATGGAAATGCTGGGGTTGTATCCTGGATCTCCTCCTCTTTGATTTGACCAGGATGTCTCAGAGCTTTGAAGCAAATCAGCACCCCTCCTCCCCCTGCCCTTCTGAGGCTGCAGGCTGCTGGGCAGCTTGAAGCAGTCAGAGATGATCATACTGAAATGGTTCATTCACCTCTTAGACTTCAGCAAACTAACAGCTACTTACTGTGATGTAAAAGATGGAAGTTATTAAAGTGAAATAACATCTCTTTCCATCCTGAAATTTCCTCCCCATCTGGGAAGTTTCCAGGAATAACTCAGCCCTATCAGCTCAGTGCTTGCCAGGAAGACTGCTTCAGAACCTCACAGGCCAATCCAGGGGTTACCCTGGCCTCTCTCACGTGGAAAGCTTTCTCCTTGTCTCCTTTACAAGCACTTGACACTGAGAGCAGTGTGCTCCCAGCAACAATTGCATCTGGCTGTAGGTTAGGAGAAGTTCATGTGTCTGAGGCTTGAAATGCTTAGCTCTCCTTTTCTGTGGTGCTTGACAGCTTTATTACTGCCAATGCTAGGAGAAGGCAGCTCAATATGCTCAACACTATCAAAAGAGTTTTCTTTATGCTCTTAAGAGGGCTTATCTGGAACTCCTGGCTGCATAATCTTTACAGACTATAATGTTACAGACAATCATTTTGGTTTCTATCCTTTTTTTTTTGCTTTGAACACATGGCTTATTTTGAAATAAAGGCATTCTGGGACAGAACAAGGTCACTGTTAACTCTTTCTCCCTTCCTAAGGTCTTTCAGGCTTTGTTTTGTCAGTCTGTGGCAATGTCATTGAATTATTCAGTTTGAAAAAGTGCCTCAAGAGTGCAGAGAGTTGAAGTATTTCATTGTGAAATGCCTCCAATGAAACTGCAAGCTGCAGTAGCAATTGGTTTTGAATTTTTCATGTCATTTCCAAACCAAAATGAAATGCTTCAGAAGGACTCCAACCAAAGCCACTACAATGAAAACTGCTTTTGCCTTCAAGTTTTATTTTACCCTGAATTAAAAATATTTTTATCTGAACTTATTCTGCTTTTCTAATCCAGAATGACCAAGGAATAAGATCAATGTGTTGGTCACTCAGCAGTGCTCCTGGGTTGTGGCTCTGAGCCAGCCAGGGTGAAGCTGTCTGCAGCATGGCTTGGCCCACAGGTTTGTGGTGCCCTCCAAACATTTATCCCAGGTCATGTAAACTTGCTGGGACATGCATTCCCCTTGGAGTTGCAGATTCATTGAGGGTGACAGCCATGTGCTGAGCTCTGAATACATCTGGCAGATCCTCTGCCAACTGAGGCCACAGCTGGAGTCCTGGGTCCAGCTCTGGGCTCCCCAGTGCAAGAGAAACAAGGAACTACTGCAGAGAGTCCAGCAGAGGCTAGGAAGGTGCTGAGGGCACTGGAGCATCTCTGGCAGGAGGAAAGGCTTAGCTCAGAGAAGAGCAGCCCTAGAGGGGCTGAGCTAGAGCTGAAGGCTGGGGGCAAGAGGCTGGGGTCAGCCTCTGCTCAGTGGTGGCCAGGGCCAGGCCAAGGGGCACTGGGCACCAACTGGAGCAGGAGGAGAAGCTTGTTTGGTGTGAGGGTGGTGGAGCCCTGGCCCAGGCTTTGCAGAGAGGCTGTGGAGTCTCCTTGTGTGGAGAGATTGCCAAGGCAGCTGGAGGTGACCCTGGGCAAGCTGCTGTGGGTGCCCCTGCTGGAGCAGGGGAGTTGGCCTGGATGATCCCCAGAGGTCCCTTCCTGCCCTCACCATGCTGGGATTCTGCATAAAGAAGTCCTAGCTCTAAATCTATCTATAGATAAGCAAGTTCCTGTTAATTGGAAACATTTGGAGATCACTGTGGGCACCTTGCTTCTGGCCTATCTGGAAAAAGGTGACCTGAAAGTTGTGTGTTCTCCTCATCTGCACATTGAAAAGTTCTTCCAGGTATCCAAGCTGAGCAGCTGTAACTGAAGCATTTGAAATCAAGCAGTGTCTGGAAAGATGGAGGGGTTTGCTTTACAGAATGGCTGCCCTGAGCTCAGAGTGGCTGCTCAAAAGCAGGAGAGAAGCAGGAGAAATGAGAGGCTGCAGCTTTGCAAAGGTTGTAAATGTTTCTGCTTCATCTAGTTTCAAGGAATATTTCAGATTATTGTCATGTCAATGGGGAAAAATGCATTTCTGCTTCCTCCAAAGTCAGGTGGAGTCCAGCCCACAGGCAGAGAGTGGGGAACTGGCTGAGCCAGGGATCACATAGGAGCTTTGTCTGAATTTCTGTCCACACAGAGTTAAAGCCCTCAGTAAGAGAGTGGCTCCCACTGGGAGGGGGACAGTGGGAGGAAGATGATGGGGAGAACATGCTGTTCTACTAGACCAAAAGAGTGCATCATGACCTTAAGTGAATGAGCTGGGAAGTTTCTACATCAGCTGCAAATTACAGAACTGAAAGTATCAGCTCCTTTATGTGTTCATCTCTTTTTAGATGGGGTGAACTGAAGAGCTCTTTCCAGAGAGTTGCTGAATGCATTGTCTCCTTCCACATCCAGAGGCTGCCTGGCTCTTAGCTGTATTCCAAATCCATTCTAGCTTTGGGATGCACTGAAATCTTTTAAAAATAACTCTCTGTACTTCTTGTTTTCCTCCTCTTCCCAAAGGCCAGACAGCAGAACTTACTGGTTGGGGCCAAATCCATGCAATCTGTCTATGCCATGAGCAAGCCATGCTTTAGAGATAGGATGTTCCCAGAACTGGTAGCTTCCTTTCACAATTCACACCCTCAGGTTATTTTCTGTTCATTTGTGCTCCTCTGTTAACAGATTTCTTGTCTGATTACTTGTAAATATTGTATTCCTGGAATGAAACTAGAATGCCAGCTTTTAACTCTGGCTTTTAATTCTCTGTGCCTAATTGTTTCACCTTAGGAGGAGGCTGAGAAGTTTGGGGTTTTCTTGACAAAGAGTGAATTGTTTTAAGCTCATTGTAAAGCCAAGTGTTTAAATACAAAGGGCCATTTCCACTTCCAGTGCTCCACAGCAATTGGTAGAAAGCTTGAATCTTTTCCTAGGACTTCTTCAAAAGGTTTGTGTCAGAATCTTGGCTAACTCTTAGAGCAGTGCACAAGCCCCTGGTGGAAATATCTTGTATTCTGGGCTTTCTCTTACTGCTGATGTTGGTTTTTAGCTAGACTGCCTTCCCTGATCATGAAATGAGAAAGCAAGTAGAGACAGTTTTGTTGCCATGAAGGCAGGCAGAAGCAGGGTTGAGGATTTGGCTATGTTCTGGCTAACAGCTCTCTCACATGACTGATACAGAAGGTACAAGGAAGGGGAATAGATGTCAAGCATTTGGATAGAATGGTCTGAAAAGTGTCTTAGATCTGAACACTTCTCTGGGTGTTGGGGATCTGTAACTTTCCACCTGTGGCTCATGCTAGCATTTGCTTTGGTTCCAGCAGGTCCATGCACGTGACCAGTCTTAATGTTGTTGGTTAACTGGGGCCCTAATCCAGCCCCAGCATTTTCTCTTGACCCAAAACCATTGCTCTGGACTCTTCTGTGGTTCTGGACTTGTCTAAAAGGAGCTTTCATCTAGCACAAGGGGCCAAGTCTAACAGTTTTGTCAACTTAGCCTTTTGGTGAACTGTACCAAGGAGTAAAATCAGCTTCTCCATGAGGTGAGGTCTGGTTGTTAGTGATGCCACATTCTGCCTTGCACTGCCTGCAACTATTACTAAGGTGTTTTTTCCTGAGATGGGATTTGCATGATCAGTTGGAAGGAAACCACAGGTTTTTGCATTCCTTTTCTGCTTCCAGATCTTCAACTTGTCCTGCAAATTAAAGAGTTTCTTGGCTTCTTTAATAAATCCTTTTATACTTAACTGAAAAGCCTGAAAGAAGGAATGAATTAAAGCATACACCAGATAGGATAAGCTTGCTATTTTTTTCTGTGTGCTGAGGAGAGTTAGAAACCTTTGACAAATTTGATCCAAAGCTTTGAACTGGTATTTCAAATGTTTATCACTGCTTTGCTGATAATTAGTGTCTGAATTTGTCAGCTCCTATGGCTGCAGCTTCTTAGATCAGAAATACATTCTGTTTTCTATCCAGCTGCTTTCCTGTACAGTGCTGAATTATTCTAGCTTTTATGGGTCATTGTTAGAAGTGGCAGGAAGGGTCATTGTTACAAATGTTTTCAGAACTTTGATAACCAGTTTATCAACTGATTCACATGTTTAATCAGTTAATAGGTTTTCCTTTGCAGTGCATGGGAATTTCTTTGTTTATCTTGCCTGAGTAACTGTTTCTACAGTGGAAAGAACTGTAGCTGACTGATAATCTTTTTAAATATGTGGAGTTTGCTCTTGTGATGCAAGTGGCATGGCCAGATCCTGCACTCTTACTCCTGAGTCTGTATCCATAGGCCATAGGCCAGCAGAATAAAGTGCCTGGGTTTGCCTGTCAATGACACCCCCAAGTGATCTGGTGTTCTGGAGATACAGAGCATGGACCCATACTTATTAGGTCATTTATGATAAGGCTCTTAAAGGTATTTGGGCATTTAAAAAAGATGGACAGGTGCTCCTGAGAATTTTACTGGGGTGATTAAGTGCCAAACATCCCTGATTCCCCCAAATACCTTGTCAAGAATTTCTTAAGAGGACACTTTCTCACCAAAGTGCCAGTGTGTCAAAATGTACATCTTAGCATGAAACATCTCTAAGAGCTGAGATCCTCTGCCTTGCTGGTGACCTCTTCTAGGGCTGCACCACATTTCTTCTGAAAAAGTGGTTCCTAATCTCCAGTCAGAACCTGCCAAGATGCAGTATTGATATTGTCTCTTGTTCTAGCATCTGTCTCAAAGGTGGAGTTTGGCTCTGTTTCCACTATAAATTCTGTGTAGGCTATTTCCTTGCAGGCTGCTATCAGATTGGCATTGGCACAGGCTGCCCAAGACAGTGGTGGAGTCACCATCCCTGGAGGGGTTCTGAAAACTTGTGGCACTTCAGGACGTGCTTTAGTGGTCACTTGGCAATGTTAGGTTGACAGTTGGACTTGGTGATCTTAGAAGTCTCTTCCAACCTTAATGATTCTGTGGTTCTGTAGATAGCAGTAGATCACCATCTCTTCATCAGACCAGAGAGACTAGGACCATGCTTCAGATGAAGCCCATATGCACTTTGCTTTACTCACTGGGAGCATGCATCATTCAGCTTGAAGATGGGGTTTGTTTGTTGCCATTCCTACTGGAATAAGGGCAGTCTACTCCTGTGTTTATAAACAAACTCCAGGCTAAGCAGAGCTGTAAACTTTATTTTCCTTTATTTTTGTTAATAAATTCAATGCTGTTTACTTTCTATGCAAAGAGTGACTTGGCATGAAATAATACACAATAACAGGGTTGCAAAAGTTGAGTTCACATAATATTTATCTGCCTTGAAACTGCAGCTCCTTACAGACTCAGCTGGGTTCATAGGAGAAGCATATTCCTACCAACAGAGCAGCTTCTGGGAATTGGTATGGTATCTGCACATGTGAGAAAGAGTTAGCAGCTTGTTTGATGTGTTCTGGTTTCTTTCTAGATATTTTCATTCCAGTTGCTGCACGAAGGAAATGTGTTTATATGAGCACAAGTCATATGTTAAACCCCAAGCCAGGCTGGAAAGCCAGACATGGGAGTTTTATTGGTGTACCTCAGACTGAGGAAGGCACAGACATATTTGCAGAAAGGCAGCCTAGCTTGAAAGACCTAGTTTCACACATTGTGGCTCACATCTCAACTGGAAAGACATTTCTGACTTCCTCCTACAGAGGTGAAATGGATATATTCTGTCTTGTTGAGAGAGCCATGGCTGGAAAACCCAACTGGGCCTGCTGACCTACCATGAAAAATGGATATCTGCAACCTGCCATTTCACCTTTGTCTTAAGGCAGGGCAGGACTGTGCTGCCATCTGAAATGATCCAGTGCTTTGTCAGCTGTGTGACAGAGAATGAGCAGGGAGGAAGCTGCAGGGTTTTGGGGGGGTTTTTGTTTTCTTTTGGCTACCAAAAAGCAGGAGGGAAGCAATAGGATCGTGTGGATGGGAATGAGAAGGAAGCAGAAGATTGGGTTAATCCACTTGTAAAACTTGTGTTGAGCAGCCACTGTTTCATGTGGAGCATTAATTCAGTGTTTTACTTGATAAAGCAAAATTTCCTGAGCCTTGAGCAGGTGCTAGCCTTTGAGAAGCATTGTTCCATATTTGCTATGGGTATGGAGAACCAGTTATACCAGTCCAGAGTGTTCACCTGTTGTAAAAAGCATTCTGTCAAAAACAAATGCTTATTTTAAAACTACTGCCACGAGATACAGTGAAGATAAATGCAATGTGGTGTCTGGAACTTGATTTTTATTGTTAATTTTCTGTTCTATTCTAAACAATTCCTCTCAGGATTCCTTTTTAGTCAGAAATGAGTAAGATCTTCCAGTTGATTGTTGAAGCTTTCTGAGTTCTAAACCCAATTCATTAGATCCAACATAACTCCAGAGCATAGGCAGTTATTAGGACTTCAACAGCAAATAGTGCAGCCCATGAAACATTAGACTTATTTCCTTCTCCTTTAGAGCATTGTAATGCATTTCATCCCAGCTAAACGTGCTCTTGAGCTTTCGTGTCAGAGTGAATCATGATTTAGTGCTCACCAGATTACATCAAAACCTTGCAGTATTTCCTTTCTAATTCTGGCTCCTGCCACTAGGAAAATATTGTTTGTCTAGTCAGTTATGTGCAAGTGTGAATGAGAAGATGTAGTTTCTATACATATGCAGACACCCCTGGATGTGTTGCCTGAGGGAAGGGCGCTCTGCTTGTCCTCTCTTTCCCCTCCTGCCAGCCCTTTCCTGACGGCTAAAGGCAAACACCAAGTTGATAATTAGGTAACAAACATCATAAGATCCATGTCGAGAAGGCCAGCGTGGCCCAAAAGACTTTTATTTGTGTGGATTTCTGGTACACACGGGGAGAACTCCTGGTTACTCTCCTGGTTGCTAAGTTACAGCGGGAGAACGTGTGGGTTAATGGCCGGCAGGCCCGAGGCCTCCTGCTCGGCCGAGCAGCCCCTGAGCGGGAGCGACAGGCCTGGCTGCGCTGTCAGGGCTGCTGACGCTGGCGGCCACCTGCACCGACCGCTTATTAGAAGCCTTCATCTCCAAGTGCTTGTGGCGTTGGAGCAAACAGCCCCAATTAACAGGCCTGAAAGCCCCTCTCCAGCCAGCCATCACTAGCACTCCAGATAAAACTTGACATCTTCCCTTCCCCCCCTGCCCCAAACTCCCAATTAATTGCAGGGGTTTTACTGAGGGGACCCATGGCACTGCTGAAAAGGCAGAGGACTTGGCTTGGGTAATCAGCTTAAATACTGATCCCTTTCCTGCCCTTGCTGCTCCAAACTTCCCATTTGGGAGACATAAATACTGGGGTTAGTTAGAATTTTTTTTTTTTTTTTATCTCCAATTTCCTCTGTTTTTTCTGATCTGCCTGCTACAAGACTTTATTTCAAAGGGCCTGGAAGCTGGATGCAGGCAGAAACTTTGAAGTTGGGTGTTGATTGCCTTTCTTGGAAGGAAGGGGTAATGAAGGCTTTTACATGGAAAAGGTACATCTTCTCTGACAGTCAGAAACTGGTCATAATTAGGAAGAAATCTGCAGTTCTCTTTATTTTTCTCCTTCTTAAACGCTTTTGCCTAACTAAGCAATTTGCATCTCCTGCTGTAGCAGCAGATCAATGATTTTGGAAGTTAAAAAAGGGTAACGGCCTGTTGCATACTTCTTTATAAGTCTGTTCACCTGAAGGCATGCCAAGGTCTGTGCCAGTTGTACAATTAGCTTTGAAATGCTGATTTTACAAGACCATGTGTGGAAAGAAGCATCTGTGAATTCTGTATGAATGTATAGTTCAGCCTCTGCCAG
Source organism: Galbula dea (assembly GCA_013399015.1). NCBI lineage: Eukaryota > Metazoa > Chordata > Aves > Piciformes > Galbulidae > Galbula > Galbula dea. Next base: position 241,723 of record VWZX01000349.1, on the reverse strand, counting down.
TAGTGAATTCTTCACTGTCATTACTCAAGAGAATTGCCATCAAGTGGAAGAGTGCTTCATGGGGTCAGGGTCTTTACTCAGGTGGAAGACATGAGTATGTTTAATTTTAGGAGTGTGAGTAATCTGTGGAAACATTCCTCTGCTTCAAATTATTCCTGCAGGCAATTTTATTCCTGTATTTGCCCCACATTTTTTGTCCATCATACCACTCTTTTTATACCAGTGGGGAAAGTCTGTTTTCTAGCAGGAGAGCTTGGGATCAAAGAAACACCCTGCTTTGGAGATTGTGTGTTTGTTTCTTTTAAATAGCCACTCTTCCTCTAACTTCACATTCTTTCTTTTCTTAACAAGCAGCAGCAGTTGGTCTAGAAGACAAAGTGCCTTCCAGCCACAGTCTCTCACCACGGCTGAGACAGCACGCTCGGGAAGCAGGCACATGGTGACCTCCAGAGATGGTAGCCAGCAGCAAATCCACAGTTGGACCTGCAATGATCTAGCACACCAAAAGTGAGTATCTCATCCTCTTCCCAGCTGCCATGCTCTTCTCAGAAATTCCCTCCCAGCCATTTCAGGGATCTGTCTAAAACTGCCATATATTTTTATGCTAGAGGTGGTAAGCGATGCTGTGCAGTAGTCAGAAGATTGTTCTTGGACACTGTAGAGATTTCTGGAGGCAGGTACATGGTCACATGTTAGGAGAGTTTGCTCCTTAAAGCCCAAGTTAGGAACCATATGGCTGTTCTGGGATTTGCATCCTTCCATGGGAAGCTTCCAGGTGCACACAGTGTGTGTTTGGCAATCTGTGTTCAGGATCTAACTGAAATCTCCTAAGAACTATTCAGAAGCTACTCTGGTGTTAAGGAGAAGTGGGCTGGAGGAAAGTGAAGTGTTTTATTCCACCACTGTAATGGATCCTTGTTGCAAAAGGAGAGGCCTGGGTGGCGTTGCTATTAATCATCTTGGTTGATTGGAAGTGGTGTTGGGTTCCACATCCAGAGTGTGCTTAGGTTTGGTAATGACAGTGTCTGGACTCAGCTCCTACAAGGGCACTGAAGTAAATGGACAGACATTTGCAAGGCTCCTGCACCCTACACTTCTGAAAGGAAGCTTATGGAGCTAATTGGCAGCCAAGCTTTCTTAAACATGAGCATCTTAACAGTAATAGGTGAAGTGTGACTGTTCTCTAAGGGGATTCTTCACCTTGTGTCACTGAAGCCACTATTCCCTTCCACCTCTCCCAGCCAGGAATGGATAATACATTTTCCTGACTGGATTTAATGGGAAGGACATACTCTGTCCCCAGGTGTTTGACAGAATAGCCCAAGTTGGAAGGAATCCACAAGGATCATTGAGTCCAAGTCCTGTTTATGCTCAGGACAAGCTCAAAGTCACACCCCGTGCCTGAGAGCTTTGTCCAAATGCTTCTGGCATTCTGTGATAATGAGACAATTACTTTTTAATCTATTTTATTGATATCACTTTACAGATAGCTTTTTTCAATGTTAGCCTCCTGTGCTGCTCTTTCTCTAGCATGGTTTGAAGATGAATCATGAACATTAGCTTCATGTATGTGTAATGCTTTATGGAGACACTTCTATATTTATGTAAAAATCTGGGTGGTGGCAAGGAGAGACTTACTCTGTCTGCTCCATCTTTTGTTTTGATCTGGTTGCTATAGAAATACTCAGATCAATTTGGACAGAATCAAATAGTACAAATTACCTTGTGGGATGACTTCATTCCAGAGGGCTGGCACTGTGGATTGCACCACTGCTGAAAGGAGAAGCGTGAACGCTGCAGGAATTTCTGCTCCATGGAAAAATGTTATTTTTGGATCCTTCAGGAAGGAGTGCATATAAAACCCCTGGCTCCCTGGTGAGTGACTGGTCCCTGAGACTGGCAGAACTTTCCTCTTCAGTTTTGGTTGTGGCAGGTGATGTCATGTTTGGCCATAGGTTTACTCAAAGCTGCAACTGGTTTCTGACTGACAAAGGCCTTCCTGGGTTTTCTGTTCAACACTTAGGCAACTGATTTCTTGCAGCAAGGCTGAAGGAATGTGTCTTTTTTCTGCCTTTGGTGGTGTCATGTGCTAGCTGTGTGCCTTTGTATTGCTACTACTGCTGATGTTTAGTGATTGTTCCCTCCTTGATGGAATAGGAAGTGTTGTGCTGTGCCTGATGGTCTCACAAGTGGCTGAAGTTGGAAACAACTGTCCTTGAGTTTGTTAGCAGTGAGGGCCATGCTTGGAGCACAAGCAGCTTTGGGATGTAGACTCACTTGCAATGGCAGGGCTCTGTGCTGTGTGGAGGTGACTGAAATCTCACCTTCCTGGGAGGTTCATTTTCATGCTGCTGGAACTTAACGTGTGTTCACAGGCAGATATGGGCCTTGCTTGAAGAAGTTTGGCACTTTGGGTCAGGGAAGTGTCTTGTGCTCTGACTGCTGGTAGATCTTTATTGCTGTGTTAGTAGAAGGCATGTTGAGTCCTAGGTTTTATTTAGGAAACCATTTATACCTTGTATACAGGGAGACAATATGTGTGATTTGGCAAATGGGTTAGTCATTCTGTTTTTCTTCCAGTCAAGAATATTACTCTTGCTATATCTAATCTAGAGTTGTAAATTGCAGCAGAGGTACAAATCCAAAACAAACAGTTTGAAGAATTTGAATGGAGTACAGCCCCAATTTCCATTTCAGTGCTCTCTCTGTTGTCCAATTTGTTAAACTCAAGTGGTCCCATGTGTGAGTAGCATGACTGCCAGAAGTGCTCTCTAGCCATCTGCTTTTTTGGTAAGTCTTTGATTATTTCTTTGTCCATTTTTCTCTCCAGAATTAGAACTGGCAACTCAATTGCTTGATTAATACTGTATTTTTTATAATTTAACATTTCCAGCTTATGGCTAGGAAATGGCAGCAAGGTCATAAAAAACACAAGAAATAAACTTCCCTGCTGAAGTCCAACTGTACCATGCTGGAGCTTTTTTACCACCTTGTTTCAGCCTTCCAGGAGCAGCAAAGAGGAATGGATAGGAAAAGTTTTATTGTTTGTAGGTGATGTCAAACTGGGAGGAAGAGACACAACAGCTTGATAAGCTGTCTTGGGAATGTGAAGAACTGCCAGGTACTGATAGGGGTGTTCACAACAGAGCTGAGAGCAGAAGCTAGCACTGCATCTAAATCTGAACCAAACCATGTGGTAGAGCAACAGAAGTTAATGAAAACTGGTGCAAAATCCTATGGGAGAGGCTGCAATCTGTGTCCTACAACTGGACAGGGCATGTGTTAACTAGAGGTGTCAGGATCCTTCACCTCAACGGCTGAAGCCTGCTCCTCTGCTGGTACCTGGAGGCAGCTGAGGCTGCAGTGGCCACTGTGAGATGCTGTGCTACACCAAGGTGTACTGGCCTCTGCCTGGCTGCTCCTCCTGGTTCAGGTGATCAAAAGGAACCACTAGATCTTTTAGAGGCTGTGGTTCAAGTTGGGCTGACCTGCAGAGTTGAACAGATTGGTGATGAAGGGAATGTTGGCTTTAATGGAGGCAGCCTGGAGGACTCCTGAGCTGCAGTGCATGGTCTTGTCCTGCTGTATTTGTGTGGCTTCAAGTTTTCAGCCTCACTTCAGAAGTGGCATCAGTTGACAGAAACTAAAATGGTTTAGTTTCTTACTGAAGAAATTCTTCTGGAGAAATGAATGCTGCAAGAGAAGTCAAGGTAAGAAGCAGAGGGTAAATGAGAACTGCAGATCATTGCCCCTCTATTTGCTGTGTGTAACTACCCTAAAGCATGACATGGTGCTTTCAGATCTGAGTGTGCTGGGGCTGTTCTAGAGGGAAGCCAGAGAACATACTCATGATGTGTCCTGCAATGCAGGCTTGGCCAGGGAGATTGCATGATAAAGAATAACTTAGGGTTTGTTTACTTTGCTTTGTTTTGTTTTCATTTTTAAACAAGTTGCATCAGAATTTGGGTCTGATCAGCAGTGTCCTGTGGAAGTGCAGCAAGTTTGTAGGATACTGATGGAAACCTCATGTGTCACATGAAGAGGTTTGGTATTTGCAGCAGCCACTTTGAACTGCAGTGCTGACAGGGGATGAGAAAAAGAAGGGCTCTTTCTTTGGTTCAGGCTCACACTGTCCAATACTCAGTTGTTCCTGCTGGGGAGAATGGCCAATCCTCTAACACAAGCTCTCAGTCCACACCTTCATCCTTGTCACTACCTTTGAGTAGACCAAGGGAAAATGTTTCTTTCAGGTCAGGAAGGGCTCTGAAACATTAAATCTCTCTGTGTTTCAAGACTTGCCCTCTGATTGTGTAAGGAGACATCAGAAGCTCCCAAAGCTGGTGGTTTCAGGGATGCTGCTGAGGGTGGGCTGTTGATTTGGTGTCTGCTCTGCCTCTTGGTTTGCAAGCAGTGCTGAGAGCTGTCAGAGGGGAGCAAAGGCAGGCACATACAAATGCTCAACACATAACAACTATTTTTGTTTTAAATGATCATAAAGCGGGAGGGAGGGAAGAGGAAAAGGGAGTCATTTAGCAGTGGGGATGTGGCAGGAGCCAGCCAGGCTGCAGTTTGCTAATATCTGAACTAGGCTGTTGAACAATGTTCCAAATCTATTGGAAAATCCTGAAAGCTCAGCTCTGCCCAGTGGTAACTTAGTGGTGACAGGATTGGGCCCTCTAGTACTTTTTTATGTGCTGTTATAAATTACTTTCCCATATTTCCAAAGGCATTAATGAATCTTTTCAAAGCCTGTTGGGCAATGGTAGTGTGTGTTACTTAAACTACTTAGCCATATGTACAAGTGGGTAATACAATATATGGGCTTTTGCCTTTTGTTTTGCTCTTGCAAAATAAATGGCAAAGTAAAAACCTTTCCTCCACTTCCCACTTTGAGTTTTTCCAGGTAAAATGATGGCAGCTGTACTCAGCTCAGTTTTGTCTAACATATTGCTTACTGGAAGAACAGATTTAGCTCTCTGCCCTTTTACTGTAAACTTGCTTTGTTTTTTTTTTTCTTCTGTATTTGTAATTTCCTTTAAAGCATTTCTAAACAGGTTAGAAATACCATTCCATGCCATCTGACTCTATTCATAATCAGAGCTGCTGTAGGAATCTGTCAAGTAGGAACAAACTAGATGGTAAACAAACATCTTCAACTCTTCCTGCTGCACAAATACTCACTGCATTGTTTTGTGATTCCTTAGAGCATTCTGCTTTACTTACAGTGTTATAGGCAGGGATTTAACTGCTAGTTGGTACCTCCAGGAAGAATATTTTGTTTCACTGCTTTAGGGCACAGAAGAAGTCATATTTATTTTTTTTTTGCAGCAACATTCATGTTGCATTATAAAAACTCCTCCAAATGCCATTGGGAAATTGTGAGTGTTGGGTTTTTGATGGCAGAGCCAGAAGGCTGTAGAGCCAAGACTCTGATTTTCTGTCAGTGGACTTGATGACCTCCAGAGGTCCCTTTACACCTAAGTTATTGTGTGATCCCATGAAATTGGAAAGGTCCCCTGGCTTTCTTCCTGGTGTCTGGCTGCACACCCTCACTGCTTCCCTTGGGTGCTTGGAGTCCTCTCTGAGCAGATTCAGCTCCCTGCAGCTGCAGGTAACTAACCTGGGGGGGGAAAAAAGAAGAGGATTTGCTATGCAGTTAGCAGGTGGAGTGTCCTCAGTCAGGGTGCAGAAAATGTTGAAACCAGCATAAAGGAGAGGGCAGGGTTGTGTGATGGAGAGTGGTGTTGGAAAAGAGAAGGGGGAGGAGGTTGTGGGGCAGAGCAGGGAGCTGTCAGAGCAGCTCAGCTGTGCTCCTGTGCTTACCTCCAGATGGGTTTGGTTCTCTCAGGGGCAGTTCCCATCTCCTACTGTTGCTGTGCAGGGATGGGTGAGGGCAGTCCTTTCCCAGGTCATGTCTCCTCCTTGATTTCATTGTTCGGTTTTAACCTGATGTGAACATACCCATAGATGCCCTTGTTATCACAACAGAAGAAAACATGAGCTTCAGTAGATGGGCTGGCTCTGGCACAAGGCAGGCAGTGGCTCTGCAGGGTGCCATCCTGTGGTTTCAGCGGTGAAGCTGGTTTAAGAACTTTGTGGCTACTCATTTCCATCCTGGGAACACTGCAATTTGCTCTTTCCTCAGGCTGTAGCTTATCCACTCTCTCTCCTCAGCACTGGTGCTCACAGGACCCGGAGAGCTGATTAACTTCTTCCCTCCTGGTTAGTTTTCAAGCCATGTAGTGAACTGAATCAGGGTCAGATAAGAGCTGGAGCCAGCAGCACTAGGAGGGAAGGATGAGAGCAAGGCTGAGGTGGCAGCTGGCTGCTAGTTCAGCCTCTGGTTTAACTGCACCATTTGGGTGCCATTCCTTGGGACACTGTGGTGTAGAGCAGATCATTGCATGCTCTCTGCTAAAGCAAACACCTCCCTCCTCTCTTTGGGTTACTTGTTTGAAACTGAGGAATTGATCTCATTTGCACTGCACTCTTTTACCTCACTGCATTGATGATAAATTGCAGTGAAAAGACAGCCAAGGGCAGTGTGTTTTAGGACTCTGCCACTGAAGCAATCCAGGCTGCCTCTGCCTTTGCTGGTGATGATATTGCTGCTTTCTGTATCTGTATGAATACCAGAGAGAATTTCCCTAAACCCTTGCCTCTAGCCTTGCCCATCCTCCAGTGGCTAATAATGCAAAATTACCACAGCAACAAGAAGATGAAACTTTGATCAATGCTAGTCCTGGCTGAAAACCAAGCCCATAATATCCTCCTGTCTTCCCAGAGATGGACTGACTCTTCCAACATGAGGTGATAGAATAACCTAGAGAGATTTGTGTTGTCTGGGTGGTAAGAAAGGGCAAGTGGAGAAATAATGAAAGGCAGGAATTCTCAGTGTGGAGGGACAGAGCTTGGGAGGATCTGTGTGTGCAAGTTGCAGCCCTTTAGCCCAGCCTGTGAATTGCTTTTCATTGTGGTGAGCAGATGTTCACATGAGTACCCAATTAATTCCAGTGGGATCTCTCCTGAGGGTAGCCACTTACTAGTAAAACTTAATTGCTCTCTGTGTAGAATGCACCTTTTCTGCTTTGGTTTTGATGTGGTAGTTTACTGGCAACTTGCAAAGGAGACTTCTCTGGTAGGGAAGAAAGAGAGTTTACTTTTACAAATGCTGCACAGAAATTCTGCTTCCTAATGATTTTTTGCATGTGTATAACCATTCAGAGATTACATGTGGATCAGGAGACCCCCTAACATTGTGGAGCTGTGGTGTTGTTGGTAATAGTCTGTTTTCTGACAGGTGAGGTGGATTTCAGGTTGGTTTATACCTCATGCTCTCTTGGCATGCTGATGTAAACCACTGTCAGATCTCCAGCTCAGCAAAGCTGCAGTTATTACTTTTATATCAGTTGGTAAAAAGCACTTTGGGCTCCAGTTGGATGGGAGCTGTAGGAAGAAAGAAGCAAGAAATCATGGATAAACTTATTTCTGTAAACCCTGACAAACTTTGTCATTCTCTCTGCAAGATAAATCCTTTGGGTTAAAGGTTTATAGTGTGCAGGTAACAGCTGACTTGATGTTTTTATTAACTGTCTTTGCTTTGGACTCAGAAGCAACAGAGAAGTTCAAGGGAAGAAAGGCAATTAATATTTTCAGTTGTACATAAATCTGGATATCTCCTTGGACAGAAAGGGAGAAAGTTCCTGAGTGCTGCTCTCTGTGACAACACTGCAGTGGGGGTTGGTGTCACCAGAGAAATGAGCTCCAAGAAGAGAAGGGGTTCAGCAGCACAGCACTGAACATGCTTTGGATGCTTGCTTCTCTCTACATGTAAAATTCAGGCACCTACTTTTCTCCTCAGCTATGTGCTGCTCAGTGATAACCTTCTCATGAACTCTCCTGGGCCTTAAGCTTTCACCTGCTAAAATAAATAACATTTCTTTCAAAACATCAAACCCTAAGAAACCAAACCAAAAGCCCAACACCAAAATAACCACCCAGTAACAATAACACCAAACCCCTATTGTTTCAGGGCATAAATCTCCCAGTTCAATTGCAGGAGCCTGTCAGGGAATTTCTGACACCAAGTTATGTTATTTAATGAGTGCTATTAGGTAGTTCTGTCACTTAATAGGATTGAGGGTTGGAAATGCCATGTAATATCACTTCACTGGAGAAAACATCAACAAACAGCCCTCACTGAAAACCTCACATCCCCTTTGATGTTGCTAAGGCTTGCTGTCACTTCAGAAAGGAGCCTGCCAGGGCTGTTTTCACAGGGCTACAGCTGCCATTTTAGGAGAGACAACAATTATTCTTGGCAATTTTGCTTTAGGGGCACCCAGAACCAAGCCTCCCACCATCTGAGCAAGAGTGACAAAACAGAATTGTGATGGCAAAAGGCCCTTTTCAGGCTTGTCTCCATAAAACATCAGCTGGGAAGGGAAGGTAGACTCTGCACATGGCAAAAGTGCCAGTGACCATTATTGTCTTGTGTTGTCTTTTATGCTTGGGGATCACCTAAAAATCTCTGAGTGAGTTCCAGGCTGCCTTATGTACCATACAGTCAGTGAGAGCTGGGTTTTGTCCTGAAGAGTTGTTGATGGTCATGCAGTCAGCTATGCCTCCAGGTGTCTATCTGGTTGCCCTCTACAGGAGCATCTTCCCAGGAAGAAGTGTCAGTGTGGTGTGGAACAAGGTGGCAATGGCCTGGAGAAAGAAGGTTGGAGAAAGGGTGGCAGAAGTTGTGTTTCAGATGTTTGTTTGCAGGCTCATGCTACTGGGCACCTTAAACCCACCAGAGCTTCATCTCTTGGTGGTTTCCCCTGGAAGAAGAAAGTCTCTTTTCTGCTAAGAAAACTCCCCACCTCAGTGGAGGAACAAACATCAGCTGCAGGAGCTGCTGAAGAGTGCAGAAAAGGGAAATAGACTCCATTTATGACCCTTGAGGAATGCTCTGGGGCTGAGCATGGCTGCTGACACTTCTCTTCTGATCCAGAAGGTGAAATCCTCACATTGATGCTGATGTCCAAAGTGTAGCAAAGGAGCTGATTTCCCTCTACAGTATGGGGTTAAAAATGGAGAAGTTAGATCCCCTTGGGAAATTCCTTTTCCCAGCAGTTTCCCTTTGCAGTGAACATGCTTGCTACCATCACCAGGAGTCCCATGTGTCTTCAGGTCTTTCCTCAGCACAAGCCAGGTTTTCTCCTCAACTGTTCAGTTGCAGGTTTTGTGCTCAAGGCTGTAGAGTGTTTTGGCTGTGTGAGGCTCCTCTTGACTCTCTCCTGTGTTGTCTCAACTCAGTATTGCACCTAGGAGAATATTGCTGCCTGGATAGGGTTCATCTGGTGCCTTCAAACCAGCTGGCAGCAGAAGGGAAATCCCTTCCCACCCTCTTCTAGCCTCAGATGCTTGCTCCTGCTGCCTCCCTTGATCCAGCATTAGTCCTCAGGGCAATGACCTGAATCAGAAAACTGATCCAGCTAAAAACTAGCCAGACTATTTAAAAATAAATAAGAATTTAAAAAAACCCTCACCAACTTGGACTTAGGCCAGGCTGGAGTGCTCCTGCAACTTGCAGCTTGTAGGAGGAAAAGTGAGGGCAGAACTGTTGAAGATCTGGGAGAGAGCTGTGCTAAGCAATGACTCCTGGCAAGTCCAAAAGCTGATTTCTTTCCCCAGAAGAAGCTACTCCTTGGCCCAGTCACTTTGCCAAGAAGAACATCTGAAATCTTGGTGTGCAAGCATTCCCTGGTGCAGTTCCTGCTATGTGGGAGCTTCTGCTGCAAGTGCATTAGCATTTTTTTTTCCATGGGCACCTGGAGACAGGTTTCTTCCCATTCTCCTGCATCTGCATGAGAACAGCCTTCAGGAGGAATGCTGAGACACCACAGACTTCATATGTAACAGCTCTGGTGTGGGAACCCTGATCAACTGCTCTTGAAGCTTTTGGCTGCCATCCCAGTTCTCTGGTGTTCCAGTTCTTGGGATGTCCTTCCACAGGAGTTGGGGTTGATTTATAGCTGGGGTGTTGGGAAGCAGCATCTGGGGAAATGGTTGCTTTCCTAGATAACCAGGAAATTTGGAGTCTTCTGGGACTTTTGAGTGGAAAGACTTCAGCTATTATTTATTTGTTCCTTTTGAAGCAGCAAGGGAACGCTCCCACTGCTTGTATCCTAAGGAGGAAGCATTTATGTTTGGGAAGACTTCTGTTTCATACATTCTGTATAGAAGAAAGACAAACCCCCAAGAGTTTGATCTCCAACTCCTCCCAGCCAGCCCTGAGCAAGCATATCCACAGACTGCCTTGGATTTTAAAAGATAACATGCCTGATCTTTTCAGCTGTGCTGTAAGAGTCAGCTTCTGGCTAGTAAAACTGCAGTGCTGCTTCCTGAGATGAAGCAGTGAGTGGTAGAGAGAGCCCCTGAGCAGAGGAGAACTCTTCCTAAGAGCAGAGCTTAGAGCTAGCATGGGACTCCTGGGTCTGTTCCAGTCAGGCTGCATGCTATTTCCTCTGGAGTTGCAATTGGATTAGATACTCATCTTCTCTTCCTGTTCCAAACTGTTGTTTAGTGTTGATGTGTCCTCTTAAACCCTTGCCAAGTTCCAGCACAGTGGTGGTGAAGCCAGTCCCATCTCTCTGCTGGGATTTTGAAGCTTTTGGAGAAGTTTAACCCTTTGTCTCCATTGGAGTCAGTGTCCTGCAGGCACCTAAATCTCTTCAGTGGCTTTGAGAATTCCAACAACTGAAAGGCCAAGCTCAGGAGCTCATGTCTCTATGTCTGGGTGCTTGCTAAGATTGTGTTTCCTTCTGCCACAGCCAGTGTCAAAGCCATGCTGGTCTGCTGCTCCAGATTGTCTGAGCTGGGCTGTGGGGTCTGGCCTTGGGAGTGCTTTTGATCTGCAGGTTGATATGGGCTTGCATATGAGCTGTGCACAGCCTGAACATGCAGCATTAATTCAGCTGCTGTCTCAGAAGCTTTGAATCCCTCAGAATTCAAAGCTATAAAAGAAAAGAGATTGGTCTTTCCCTCCCTCCTCTTCTTCCTTAAGTCTGCAGCTGATAGCTTAGATGATTCTTCAGGTCCATGAACATCCTTTTCCAGCTCTCCTCAAAGCCAGAACAAATGCTGGACTTCCAGCATCATTTGGGGAAAAGCAGCCTTACCACAGAGTTCAGATCCTGGAAGCAATTCAACATCATTTCAGTTCAAATCCCTTTGGGGAGTGGGAAGAAGGTTTTCCAACTCAGGTGGGAGTACCAGGGTGCTGAGGAGGACATGAGGAGTATTTGCTGCCCAAGTTCACAGCCCCTTTGCCCTGTCTGAGGCTCCACAGGGTAATAGAGAGCACACTGTTCTGGAGCTGAGCATGCTGCTCCCTGCTGCATTTCCAGAGGAGAGAGGCTCTGCCTGCCAAAATGACAGAAATTCCACTGGTTCCTATAGACTAAACCTCATATTCACTAGGTGTGATTACCTCATGCTCACCTCTGCACCTGGGGAGTGTACAAGGCCAACAAACAGACAGGCTGAGCCAGAAGAAAGCTTCCTGGTTCCTGAAATCCCTTCAGTTATTCAGTGGCACAGTGGATGTGTGGTGGAGGGGTTGGTTTGGGGGGCAGGGGGGATGGTGCCCTGATTCACAGCCCTGTTATTGTGCAGGTCACCTCTCCTGCATGGAGCACAGTGAGGGTTGCCTGCTGAAAGGGGCCAAGGTGTGCTGCACACTGTGGCTCTGAGCAAGGGGTGGGGGTCACTGTGTGTCTCCTAGCTTCTCCAGGAGCCTCCTGTTTTGCTGCTGTGACTCTGTTCCATGCTGCTGTGGTGGAGCAGAAGCTCTGTGTCCTGCTCACAGGGGGAGATGAGGCAGGAGCTTTTCTTCAGTGAAGGGCAGCAGGTGCTGGTACAGAATGATGACCAAGGCAGGCAAATCTCCTGAGTTATAGGAAGGACCTTTTCAGTCCAAACAGGGTTTCTCATACTTGTTTTTTCCTTGGTGTTAAATTTGGGGTTGCAAATGAAAGCTTGATAGATTTTCTTCTGAAATCAAACCAACTTTAAGAACAAGAAGAATCCATCCACCTTCCACTGAATAAAATTTACTTCCTCAGCTGTCCTGAGGGCTGAAAGGCAAAGGCATGACTGCTCTTTCTGTGGAACAGGAAGATGATCTGTGGTACAGATCACTGTGTTTTCATTTCTAGCTGCTCCATTTTTACAAGGCATTTTGAGCTGAATGATGTCAGAGACAGCAGGCAGGCTCCAAGACTTGTTGCCTTTAGGGGGAATGCTTCAGGGATGTCTCTGAAAGCAACAAAATACCCTGAGTGTCTCCACAGGGCCTTGATCCAGGTGATGTGTGATCCAGAGCCTTGCAGCTTGCCCAGCCACTCTTGGGTGGTGGCTGGAGGTTGCACAGTGCCTTCACACTCGTGACACAGGTTCTGTGTTGTTTGGAAGCTGGTTTCCCTAGGAAAAGTAGGTTTTCATGGTTTCATTTTTCTCTCTATCTGTCTCCCTCCCTCTGAAGTGCTGAAGCTGTTCCCCAAAGAGAGTTTAACTCTCTCCAAGTGTTGGGACACAAAGAAGCTGCACTGAGGAAGGCGACGCTGTAAATGTTTGGGCTCTGACATGGTCTCACACTTTACTAGACACCTGAGAATCCACATGTGAGGGAGGTTTTTGTACTTGTCTGCAGCACAGGCTATGGCACAAACCAAAATCCATCCAAGTTTCCTTCATTCCAGTGCTCATGAGCTACTGGTTTTACTTTCACCCACCTGCCTCCTCGCTTACTGCTCCTAAACGATTTTCTGTTGCCACACCCTCCTCCTCTAGACTCTTTTCAGGCCTTCCTGGAAATATATCTAAGTCATTAATTAAATCACTTAATGAGAGCATCAAGATAGTTACAGGATATAAGGGGTGATCCTATTCCTGGGACTGTTGTCCTGCCTTCCCCGGTCCCCACCCACCTCTTTCATTTCAGCTCCCCTGGCCTGTTGGATCATGTCTCCATGGCAGATTACCATTTCAAGGCAAAGCCTGTACCATTGTTTGCTGAGAACCACCCAGGTTAGCTAGGAGAGCTCAAGGAGTAATAACTGTTATTACTAGTGTGGTAGAAGGTGGAATTTGGCTGCTGGATCTGCTCCTTTTTTTGTGCAGAGAGCCTTTATGCTGAGCTATGTTGCTGTGCTTCAGCATGTTCTTGCCCTTGGAAAACACAGAGCAGATAGACATTTCCTCACCTTGTAATGTTCCTGAAGATATTTTTGAGTAAATCTCATTGGAAGTTAACTCCTTCTGGCTCCATGGCAAGTGTGTTTGTCCCTAACTGGATCTCCTGCTGGGTTGACTCAAACCAGTGTTGGGATGAGCAGCAAGGTTGGAATTATAGAACCACAGAATGGCTCAGGTTGGAAGGGACCTTAAAGATCACCTAGCTCCAACCCCCCTGCCATGGGCAGGGATGCCACCCACTAGACCAGGTTGCCCAGGGCCACATCCAACCTGGCCTTGAACACTGCCAGGGATGGGGCAGCCAGAACCTCTCTGGGCAACCTGTGCCAGTGCCTCACCACCCTCTGGGTAAAGAACCTCCTCCTAATTTCCAGTCTAAATCTCCCCTCCTTCAGTTTGTATCCCTCCCCCCTTGTCCTGTTGCAATCTGCCCAGCTGAAAAGTCTCTCCCTTTCTATCCTGTAATCCCCCTTCAGGTGTTGAAAGGCTGCTAGAAGGTCCCCTCAATGCCTTCTCTTCTCCAGACTGAACAATCCCAACTCTCAACCTGTCCTCATAGGGGAGGTGCTCCAGCCCTTCGATCATCTTTGGGGCCTCCTCTGGACCCACTCTAACAGCTCCACATCTTTCCTATGCTGAGGACCTCAGAGCTGGATGCACTTCTCCAGGTGGGGCCTCACAAGGGCAGAGCAGAGAGGCAGAATCACCTCCCTAGACCTGCTGGTTGTGCCTCTCCTGCTGCAGCCCAGGATAAGGTTGGTTTTCTGGGCAGCTTTTCATCTACCATGACCCCCCAGCCCTTCTCTGCAGGGCTGCTCTTAACGAGTTCCTCTCCCAGTCTGTTACTTGTGTCTTGAATTGCCCCTACCCAGATGCAGGAAGTCCTGGCCCAGGAGCTGCTAACTGCCAATCACTCAGGACAAGTGTATTTTCTTGCTGATAAACTGCTTGAGGCTAAGTGAGAATGAGTGGAGACAAACAGGTGCAGAGGGCTGTGTGTATTGTGCCACTGTTCCTCCAGCCTTGCCTACTCTGGGAAGCAAGGGAGTTTTTTACACAGTTAACTTCATTGTCCTCATCAAACTAGCAATTGTGCAATCAACTGAAGAGACAAACTGTCTTCTAGGAGAATGGAACTGTGGTAACTTGGTTACCAGCTTTGCTTTAGTCCCTTGCCAAGCACTTGACTTGGTTTATGTCATGGCTGGATCAAGACATGCCATCATTAACACAGTAACAAAGCATTCCTGTGGACTCTGTCCACCTTCTACCTGCATCATCTCAGTGATTCACATCCAGTAATAACTGTTCTTTGGTCTATTTCTGATTGGTTTGGATTTAATAAAGGAAATAAAAAGGGCAGAACCTTTCAGAAGCTTCTGAATCCAAACAAATCAATTATTGTATCATCCTTTACCAGGTTCTTGCAGTTTTGCTTAGTGTTTATCATTTTAATGTGGATTTTTTTTTCCCCCTGCCTTTTTGAGGTCTGGAATACAAAGTTTTCTTTTCTCAGTTACTATTTGCAGTGCCCAAAATATGTTCTGTTTTCTATAGGAAAGCAACATCTCTCACAGTTCAAGTCCTCTCTTCACGAAGGTTTGCAGTGTCATCTGAAGTCAGCTTACATTGGACTTGATCTAGGACATCCACTGGGGAGAGTTTCCTATCAACTGGGGCTGGATCTCACTCTTTTGACCTCCTTTCCTGACTGTGCCTTTAACTCACTGTCTGGTTCTTGTAATTTAATTAACTTTTCTAGCACTTGCCTGCAAAACAGAGATGATTATTTTATCCTGACAAAGGAGTGTTAAGAAGCTTAATTAAACTGTGCCTTTAAAGTACTTTCCTTAATACACTACAAAAGATTAGTGTGTTAATGTAGATCACATGCATTACATCTGAGCAGCTTTATACCAGGAACATTAAGGGAATGTGTGTTTTGGAAAAGGCTTTTGTGTGCATCTCCACTCATGGCAGTATTTTATGTCAACTCACTTCTCTGAGTCAGAAACTTTTCATGTAGTCATTAATATCTCTCTGTGGCTAAAAGCCAGAGCTCCACAATTAACAGGTGATAATGAAGCTTGTTCTATATCCTGTGCCTAGCAGCTGGTGGTATGGCCAATCCCAGCTGCCTGGTCATAGCTGATAGTTTAGGGAAGGGCAGTGAGGAAGCTAAGATTGTTTAAAAAGAAGATGATGTAGTCATGCAGGAATGCAGTCATCTGAAAAGTACCTATGATAGATGGGGAAAGAAATGCTTCATTCTTCCAGAACTAGGTCTCTCCAATGGTTCCCTATGATCAACATAACACATGTCAAAAACTGAGTTGATGTGGCCCAAGGCTTGGCAGGTTTTGCTGCCAGAGCATCAGCCATCAGCCAGGGATGTGAGGAGCTGGCAAGGTGCTCAGGCTAGCAAGGCAGCCCACACTTAGGTGATAATTTATGGCTACCTGTAAGCTCCTCTAAATAGAAACCATTCATATTCTCCCTAGGAAAGCTAGAAATGACCAGACAAGGTGAGTTCAGCCAAACCAAGAGTTCATATAACTTCACAAAAGACAAATTGCTCTCTGGTACTGCCATTAACAGTGGTATGGGCTCTTAGAAAGTGTTCCCCTGTAGGTTGCCTTTCTGTGCCTGTCCTTTGCTGTTGTCATTTCAGAAACTGCTTTAACTCTTGGACTTTGCTCCTGTTTATTTAAAGCATAAAGAAGAGTCAGGAGGAGCCCAAGTGCTGCTCAGTGGTGTCTGTGCCCTCCCCAGGGGTGACTTGCACTGAAGTGATTAGTCACTGATGCTATCTGTGGTGGTGCTGCAGGATGCACGCAGACGTTCTCCTTGCCTCACCCTGTGGTTTGGCATCGCTCTGCCCTTCCCTGGTGCGCTTCTGCCTCCGCTCTGGGAGGTAGGGTGGGTGCTGGCAGGGTGGGCATGGCCCCAGCCCCCATGCTGGGGATGCTTTTCCCTCTCCTCAGCTGCTGAGAGCTGGCAGTGAATCCTGGGCAGATTCTGTGCTTTGGGGAAAACTCTGGTAGCCTTCAGCGAGAGCAAGGGTTGATCTGAGTCCTTCTCAGACTGGGACTGTGCCACCTTGTAGGTGTGAAGTCTTCCAGGAAGAGGTCTGAGGCCTTCTGTGAAATCAGATAAGATCACAGGGGAACAGGCTGTCAGCAAGGAGTAAGAGAGACTTCTCCATTCACAGGTCCCTGGTCTCCTCACTCAAAGATTTAATATTCCCACAGCTGGCAGTGTGGAGAGTTGGAATGTCACTGCCTGCCTCTAGGCACACACTGGAGTTAACAGATCCAGGGGGAGAATCTCCATTTAGATCTCCCTTTTCCTGGAACCTGATATATTCATCTGCTGCAATCAAGGATTGCACATGAAATTCTCTTAATTCTGGGGGTGCTGATGTCTAATTTCAGTCTGAGCTATCCTCTTTGCACATATGTGTATCTATTATTTATGAGTGTTCCTCATTACCCTCCTGAAGAGAGGGGAAGGGGCTGGGGACTGGTTGTTCCATCCAGCTTTTAGGTATCACTGAAACTCCAATCATTAATTCCATTAAGTTTAACCAGTGAGGAAAACTTTATTGTTTCACCATTCTTTGTGGTTTATTAACTTCTCTTCAGTGGACCAGCAAGTTCAAATGTTCTTTCTCTTTTCTTTTCTTTTTTTTTTTGTAGCTGTAAAGCAATTCCACCTGGAAATGTGAAAACTTCACAGGCTATAAAGCTTACATCCTGCAAATCTCCCTATCCAATATTAAAAACAGCTCAAGGAGGGGAGGCACTGTTGCAATATCTTGAGTTACACAGGGGTTGGATTTAGTCACCAAAACAGCCTTTGTGGCTTTAGGAATGGCCCAATAGGTGAATCTCCATGCAGTGGAGGCATGGAAAATACCTTTTACAAGGCAGTGGGATGAAACAGCTTCTTTAAAACTCCTAGTGGAGTGAAAGCCATGTGAAAAAGCTCTTCAAAGCAGAAGGGCCAGTGGCAGCTGCTGTTGCCTTTTGCTCACTGTGGAAGTCCTCCTCTCCCACCAATGACCTTGGAAAAGATGCTTTTCCTTGCAAAGGGGAAACATCTGTTTCTCCTGTAAGTTAATACTTAACCTAAGGTACACAGGAGGAGCACCTTATCAAAACTAGGATAGAGGCAAAGCCTGGAAGGATTGGGTTGTGCATCCACAGTGGAAGCAAGGTGATGCTTTCAAATCAAGCAGGAGGATGTTGATCTTGGGTTGAAAAATATGGTATATGAAGTGTGGGGTGGTTTGTGTAGGTATTTGTGTGGCTATATCTGGATTAGTAACTGTTTCTAGGAGTCTTTTCTTTGGGGAGTGCCAGCCTTTGCATTCTTACCCTCATCCTCAGATTTCTTTAGGAGAGGGTAGCCATGTCACATTGAGTTTGGCACTTCTTCCTTGTTAACTTGCAGCAGAATGTTCTAGTTCCACTTCCAAACTCTTGTACCACACCTGCCATCATCCCACTCATGCAGGGCAGTGCTCCTTGGTTCTTTCCAAGGCAAAGATGGAATGCTGGAGCAAATAACTGGCTGAAGCAAAGCTACAGGAGATCCTAATCCACATAGACTTATATATCTGCTTGATCAGCAGTGGAAACCAGAGTCTGATGTCATATGAACATTGTCAGAGGAGTGAGAAAGAGTATGTGACTGCATGGTGTTATATATATATATATATTATAATATCACCCTGTCTTTGCTTAAATGCAGGCAGCAGAGTCTTGTGGTGCTTTATGCCTTAAAGGAAAACCTTGTAACTTGTTTTCCTTCATGTTGCCATAACACTTTGTATCTTAGCAATAAATACTGGGTAAATTCAGTGTTATCACAAGAAATTTGTGCTTCAGAGATTTACTGCTTCACTCCCACAGTCCCTTTAAAGCCCACATCAGCAGTAGGATAGCAATTCCTGGCCTGAGTTAGGACCAATTTACCTCATTTCCTCTTGCTTCAGCAAAGTGAGATTGAAGAGGTTAGAAAAATAACAAACATAAAAACAGGAGGAAAGCTATTGCCAACCTCTGGGTGTAATGCTCCTGAGTCCTCCTGCAGAACGAGCCCAAAGGCTTCTGCTCAGCAGAGGTGAGGAGAAATCATTCTTTTGTAGTGCTAAGCAGGACCCTGTTCAAATCCATGCTTGTCACTGATGTCACATCTCATCTGGGTGTCTTTTACATGACATCAAATACTGCTGTGGAGAATGCACTCATCTGTGTCCCTCCCTTGTGCCAAAGAATTTCTTCATTCCCACCTCAGCTCTCATTTGAAATGTGTGAAAGAAAAATCTCCAGGAGAGTATCCAGAGCAGATAGGCATGGTTAGGTCAGCACACTACTTGGCATTGCCATGGACCTCAGCTCTAATTACTAAAGAAATAAGTGAGTTAGTGAGTTAAAATCCACAGCAACTGTGACCTAAATCATTCCCATTCTGGATGCTGGCCTGAAAGAAAGAAGGCTTTTCATTAGCATGGCACAGATTTAGTGTTGTGGGACACAAAGTTTGTGCTTGGGAGGAAGTGCAGTCAATGGGCCATTAAGTTTGGAAACAGGAGGCAGGCATCTTCTCATCTCAGTGCTGTTGACAATAAATATTGGGGAATAGCTTAATATAGATTCCTGATGGCCATGCCAAAGCCATTGCAGTGAACTCAGATTTGGACTAGCACCAGTGTGCATGCACTGCATTCACATCAAGGAGGGATCATTTGCAGGTCCCAGAGGAAATCTTGCCTTTCAGCCCTGGAAGAGGAGAACCCAACTGGGAAATCTAAGGCAGTGTCTAGATTGAATGGCAATTACTTGTGTTGTGGGGCTTTGCTTTTCCCCTGTTGAAAATAAAAGGGTAAAATTAGAAAACAGTTCCTGGATTTTAGCAGTTTCCCATTTACAAACAAGTAAACAAACAAGGCTGCAAACCCCAGGTTTACAGCTCCTGAAACCCTTTGGGGTCTGCTACAGCCCTGGGGGCCCTGGACCAAGGTTGGAGGGGGTGAAGGTAGCAGGGGCTGTAAATCCCACTGGGGTGCTTTAGCTTGCTGCTTTTTGGGTTGTCATTGTAAGGGGTTCTAACTCCACAAGGCTGTGCTTAAGTCTGTGTGTGCCAGGGGGGTGGTGGGAGCCTCCTGCTTGTCTCTTGGGGTGTGCATTCTGGCTAAGGTAAGGCAGGCTAAATGTGAAAGAACTGCTCCTTTAAATAGATGTCTATTCTCTGCAGGATTAGGATGCTTCAGTTTACAGAGGGCATTTCAGTCTCCAGGTCCAGGGGATGATAATCTTTGAAAGCCTCAACCTTCACAGCTGAAAACCCTCACATTTCAGTTTAGAGTTTTAACCCTCAGTGGGGAAGATTTTCAGGTGTACCCACCCAACATTTGCTTGCAAATCCTTCAGCTGTCTCATCCCTGAGGCCTGCAAGGCTGGCAGAGGTATCCTGTGGCAGGTACTGGGCTGCTCCATGCTGTGTGAACACTCACTACTCCCTGCAGCAGGACTCAGTGCCTCAACCGTTACTGGCAGTGCTGGTTACTGGGTGGCAGCTTAGACTGGGGGTTGGTGAGCACAAGTTCATCCATCCCTCCAGCTGCTCTTCAGTCAAGAGCCTGAATGCCAGGGGTTCAGCCACCCATTCAGCTTCTGGCTTACTGCACATAGGAGCAAATGAAGGCAGTAAATAGCTTTTGTCTGGACCTGACTCCTGTGCTGTGCTCAGAAATGGAGGAGACTACAGCATCTCATCTGGGGTTTGCTGAGGGGAATTAGGAGACTACAGCATCCCATCTGGGGTTTGCTGAGGGGAATTAGGAGACTACAGCATCCCATCTGGGGTTTGCTGAGGGGAATGAGAAGACTACAGCATCTCATCTGGGGTTTGCTGAGGGGAATTAGGAAACTGCAGCATCTCATCTGCCTCCAAACTATTGAAGCATGTGCCCAGATGAAGTGACTGAGAAGCAGCTGTGGGAATGCTTCACCTCCTTGGTGACCATCCTGGCTGTCCTGGTAGTTTCTGGTACCTTCCCTCTACACTCTGAGCTACATTCTTCATCCTGCAGAGTATGTCCAGGTTGTATTTTATGTCTGTGAGCTTCTCAGGTTGTGCCACACCGTTGCAAAGTGTTGAAAGCAGAACTGGCAGGCATTAGCTGTGCAGCTGTTCTAACAAAGTCTCCTGGACTTTGCCCATTTCAAGAAGTTTTTGATTCAGGAAAACACTGATGCTAATGGGAATTAAAAAACTGAAGTCAGGAGAGTTTGTCTAAGCAAGGGCTAAGTTGAAGGGAAGAGCCAAAATCTGCAAGCAGGAATTTTGCTTGGCTCCAGCAGTGTGTAATGGCTTCATGTGGGGATGTGGCACCTGGAATCCTCTCCTCGGAGCAAAACACACAACATTGCCTCTGCTGGCCAGGCCTGCAGGGTTGCTGTGATAATGGAAGGCCCCACTCAGCACACAGAGCATGGGGGAGCTGCTGCTCAGGCCCAGCTTTGTGTTTTGGAAGGGGGGGTTCACCTTAAGGCTGTTTCCAGGCTCAGGAGTCGATCCCAGGGTTTGGGTTTGGTACTGGGAAGCAAAGATGAGGTAAAAGCAGCTCTGGAACTAGAAAAGAAGACAAGGACAAAACTTGCACTCCAAAACTGAAGGTTAAAAAGCTTCCCATGTTGACCCTTTTTCAGTCATGTATCTGTCAGGGCTGGAGGCTGTGGCAGGGTAGGAGCTCCTCTGGCTCTGTGAGCTGTAGATCTGCACCCTTCTCACCTGCCAGTGAGTAACCTGGTGCTGCCCTTGGTGGAACACTGCAGGTTGTGTGAGGCAGACCTTTTACCTGCATGGGCCATGGGCTGGAAGGTGGGTTTGTGGTGAAGGATGGCAGGTAGACATCTGTAGTCTCTTTTCCCTTCCAGATGCTACTTGCATCTGCCTGGCAGGAGGATAAGCACTGTTTAGTGTTCTGGTTGCCATGATGAGGAGCCTGGAGAAAGGCTGCAACCTCTTTTGCATCTCCTACCTTCTAGGATGTCCATATCTGGCACATGACCTGGAAAAAGAGAGAGTTAGGGAACATCCTGGCCAAGGAGAAAACTGACAGTGCCTGGCTGAGAGCTGCCTGCTGATCTCTTAGGTTTTGGAACAACAAATTCACCTTCAACATTTGAAAGCTGAGAGGGTGTTTCAACCCAGGGTGTTTCAGTGCTTCTCTGGCAAATGATTTGATGCTCCCAGTATTGATATGTTTAGAGCAGTGTCTGGAGAGTTAAGTTATTGTATATTTTAGTTTTTTAATTGACTCCATATCTGCTGGCAGCAGAAGAGACATTGATCTGTGTTTTCTCTTGTGCTTTATTTAGGAAAATACAGCACAAAGTGTTTACTCTGTCTCCATCCAGCATTGCTTTGTAGGGTGAAAGGGAGGGTGAGACCACAGTGAAGAATTCCCTCCTTGTCAGTGTGAAAGCTTCCTAAGCAAGGGCAGGCTGCTTTGGGTGGGAATCAGAAATGTTTTCATGAGAGTGTTTTGCTTAGCTTTCTGTGTTCAGTTGGGATTTTCTCAGCTCTTTTAAATTTGCTGGGTTGATCATTTCAGCCTCTCCTGCTGGGCAGCAGCTCAGTGACTGGAGGGACACTTGCTTGGGATGGGATTGGGAAGATGAAACTGGTGAGTGGAAACTCACATTTGTCCTCAGTGGCAAAAGACATTGTTCCCCCTGGGGACAGCATCCAGGCTGCCTGGCAGCTGGGAGAGGATGAGGAACTGGACCTGTAATTGCATGGTGGGAGGCAGAACTGTCTCTACACTGGAGTTTACACTGAGGAAGGACTACAGCATTGAGTCTGACCTCAGAAGGGAGTGAAAAGGAAAGGATGCCCTGATCTATTCCACATGTGCCAGCTGAACTATCTACTGAACTGTTCCTCACTCAATTCCAGAAGCATTTGGCCAATGCTCTCAGACACATGGGGTGACTTTGGGGTTGTTCTGTGCATGATCAGGAGTAGGACTTGCTGATCCCTGTGGGTCCCTTCCAGCTGAAGATGTTCTGTGGTTCTGGGATTTGCCTTATCAGTAAGTGACACTTAGCTCCTTCTGACTTTCCCTTTGGAATTCAGTTGTGAGACAGTTCCTCCAGGATCCTTAGCAAGAGCTTACTGCCTTCTCTTAAGGCCTACTATTTGGTGTTGCATATAGGCTACCAGCACAACAGTATTGCCTTGTTTATACTTTTCCATACTTGAGGTTTAAGCCATTATTGGTTTCCTGATCTCTTCACCACTACAGATTTGCCAGCAGCTCATGCAATCCTTTTAAGGGTTACTCTTGGCTTCCTCTGAAATCTGGCCAGGCCTTTTGTTTGTTTTTCCTCTTGCTTTCTTTTTTTCCCTTGTAGTGCTTTGTTCTTGGAGGTCTCCATGCCTGCTGCAGCCTTCCCTGTGAACACTGTATTCCAACAACTCCTGCAGTCCTGCTCATTAAATGTGCTTTGGCTCAGCTCTGTCTCCCTCCATAGGGTACCACTGCTCAGGACTTGCCTGCTGAAGAATGTTCTGAGGAGCAAAAAGAGCTTTGAGTAGAGGAACCCCTTTGGAAGGCATTTGTATTTTCCTCAGCTGTAACAGCACAAAGCAGGAGTGTGTGATCTTGGTGACTGATGAGCAGCTGAGGTATTGATGCCTTTTTCTGGAAAGCCAGCCCCAAGTTCATGCATCTCCTGCAATCACCACTTGTTGGAATGCATTTTTCTTTCCCTTTTCTTTTTTTTTCAATGGCAAAAGTTGCTTTGAAAAAGAAACCTTCTTCCCCTTAATGCTATGCAAACCACCCACAGAGCCTTTTGCTATAATCTGAGGGTTGCTGGGGTCCAGTTGTTTATTTTCCCCAAGATCACTAGCAGCCTCAGCACTGTTTTGCTTGTGCTGCTGAAAGATGTCCTGGAGATCTGGTTTATCATCTTAGCACCACAAACTGCTCTCATTCTTTCACTCCTCTTGCAGAATATCACATGAGTGGCAGGAGGTGTCCTGCATAGGGGAATTTTGATTAGGCAGAGCTTTACTCAGGAGGTTTAAGGTAGTCCCAGTGTTCCCAGTCAAATAACACTGTGGTGCTCCCACTTCTGTGGAGGTCTGAGCTCATCACCCATTTATTGCAGGTAGTCATTAGCTTGGACTACAGCTTGTGAAGAGCATTTTGGCTGGTTCTCCATGGGCCTAGTGGTTTGGAAGTTCTGCTTCACTGTTGTGTTTTCAGTTTGAACTGTGTGGACTGGTGCAGGTAGTGTTCAGTAGTCACAAAGCTTACTGGGTCCCCTTCAGGGAACTTCCCTGATCCCAGTGTGTTTGTGTCACCCTTCTGATTATCATCATCCAAATTCCTATGATTTTGTGGCAGAAGAATCCCAAGTATAGGCTTAATAATGCAAATGCTTCAGACTCTCTCCCCTCTCTTCCCCTCCTTTATGTCTGTGGGTTCAGGTTTTCTTTTCCTTCTCAAGAAGCTTTGAGGCTGAGGGTGGTGAGTAATAATGCAAGTCAGCAAAGTTTGGGTTGTTTATCCTTCCTTTACTATTAGACAGGACTCTTTGCTTTGCTGTATCTTTTCCTCACCCCATGAGATATGTTTTTCTCTTCTAAGTGAATGAGAGTGTTTTCCCCTCCCTGGCATAGAAATAATATACTCCAACATGCTTCAGTACAGGAAATCCTATATCCAGCACAGGGAGGAAAGGCCTTAATCAGTCCAAATTCCATTGTGTTTATAGCAATCCTGACCCTTGGTGTCATTGGGACAAAGCTTTCTGGTCTGGGCCCCAGGCACTGGTTGGTGCTGCTGGTTCACAGCTATGTCACTGCCAGTCCCCAAGACTCATATATGTCCCATTTCTACTCTGGAAGTGATTTTTTTATTGGGGGAGATGGCCTGGCCCTTCTGTGGGAGGGGCTGAGATGAGGGGCAGGGAGCTCCTCTTAATTGTGAGCTGTTCCCTTCTGTGGAGAATAGGTTAATCCCTCAGTATTTCCTGAGTCTGAAAGGCTTTCCTAACAGAAAAGAGGAGAATTGCAGACAATTTGCAATTTCACAATCCCTGTCCCTAGTTTGTAGCCTGTGCTACAAGCTGTCTGCATCCAGTGAAAGAGCCTGGTGAGATACTGGTCCTCTCTGAAGTCTCAGAGGGGTGATGAACTTCTGCTGCATGCCAAAACTCAGGGCTGTGCTGTGGCCCAGAGCAGGTACATGGGAAGGAAAATGTCCAACCTGCCTGGCCCATTAATGACAGCTTTAAGCAGAGGAGTGACTTTTTGTAGAAGGAGCCCTGCACAAATCAATGTTCTAGCAGCATCCTTCCTTTGGCTTTCAGTGGGGGTTTAGCAGGCTCTGAATGAAGCCATTGTCCAGTCAGCTGAAGGCATGATTTTCAGGAGTCATCCAAAATAGAGGTAATGGCAACTTGATGCATTCTCTGGGAGTGGAAGGAGAAAGTCTTGCTGCTTTATCTTCAAGAGGCACCTCTCTGGAACTCACATGGGTAACAGGCTGCTGAGCAGATCATCCTAGCTGGGCAGGGGGAGCCCAGCCTGGGCAGGGGACCTGGGTTCTCTATCTGGTCCCTCAGATTCTCTGTGGGATGGGAAAGGTGATGGAGGGACACGACCGAGGTGCAGGATCAGTGCTGGCTCTACATTGCCTGATGCTGGGCTTGGGGGCAGAGCAAATCCCTGTGGTGTCTGTGGGCAGTGAGCTGAGCCTCTGCCTCATTTTCTCCTTCTTTCTGCCTCCAGCACTCTTTTCTTCAGACCAGCAGCTCCCCAGGGCTCCTTTCTGGCTTCAGGATGAGCAGGCTCAACCTAGCAAAGCACACTGCTCTTCCCTGGCTGCTGCCTGACCCTCTCCCTCAGTCCTAACATTTCTTCAAGCTCCTTCTGTTGCTGCTCCTCACCAGAGAGAAGACTGGGGTGGCCTGGTTGGAACTGTCCCATTGCTGACCCCAGGGTCTCCTAGCAGCTTTGATTTGGGAGTCAGCTGTATCCCTTTCCTGCAGGTTGGAGGCATTGCAGCTGAGGACACTCTTTACTTCCCTTTTTCCTCTGGTAGGTAACAAAGGCCCAAGAAGAACATCTCAGCAGCACTTGGTTTAATTAAAGCTGTGCATTTAGAGCAGGAAATGAGAGCCAATATGTGACCTCTGAAGTGTTTATCCAATGGCCACAGAGCTGTTTCTTACCTCATCTTGTGTTTGTGTATGATAGTGTGGCAGGACA
This sequence comes from Galbula dea, assembly GCA_013399015.1. Taxonomy (NCBI): domain Eukaryota; kingdom Metazoa; phylum Chordata; class Aves; order Piciformes; family Galbulidae; genus Galbula; species Galbula dea. The sequence continues at coordinate 216,181 of VWZX01000349.1, read as the reverse complement.
TTCCCACCACCATGCAACCCTTTGCTCTGTGATAGACATTTGAAATAACAAACTTCTTGGCTTTTTTTTTGGTTGTTGTTTTGGCTTTTTTTCACAGTCAGAGGTATCTGCTGTAATTCTTGAACTGGGAAATGGGCTGGCCAGAATCTGTTAGATGCAGATGGCAACAGTTCAGGTACTAGTATTATTGTTATTTTTTTTGCCAAATACCCAAATTAACATTGAATAGTTTGGCTTGATGCTGAGAAATCCACTTTTGGAAGTGAAGTAAGGTGGTGGTTTGGGGTTTTTTTTTTCCCTTCCAAGCCCTGGCACTAGTTGCAAAGGCCTCAACATTGGAAGAAGTAGATTTGGATCCTCTTCAAAGAGCACTGCTGTGGTTCTGCTGTTTTTAACTTTTTACCTTGCTGTTCTTTCTCCCCACCTCTTCCCTGGGGAGCTGAAGGTAAATGATTNAAAAAACCCAACAAAACCAAAAGCAATTGAGAAATAAAACATAAACATTCAACAGTCCAGGCTGGTGACTTTGTTGGGGAAAGAGGCTGAATTGTTTGTAGAACCTAATGAGATTGAGGATTAGATTTCCTGTATCAGTGAGCAGCCACTGAGGAAAAGTCAATTCCCTGCACTTAAGGTGCTTTGCAGGAGAAGCATTCAGCTTACCTTGTTTGCACAGGGCTGTACCTCAGGGGTCCCAGCCTTGCTAGCTGCCTGCCCCCAAAGAAATTCCACTTTAAGACAGACAAAGGAGAAGAAAAAATACCCACAAAAGACTGACAAAGGCAATAGGAGCATGGAGAGAGGCAGACACTTGCCCAGACCTGCCCGGTGGCTGAGTGCAGCGAGCCACTGGCCACGCTGCTCTGGCAAGGGAGGCAAAGCAAGTGATGAGCAGGCCACTGGAGGGACATGAGGCAAAGTACAGCTCAGTGTGTTTGCTGGAAAGCATTTAGAGATGGGGTGAAATTTCTATCTGTTTTGTGCTAACTTTTCCATCAGTCTAAGAGCCAAATATTTAGTCTGGTTTATGGGCTAGGGGGCCAGTTTTATGTGCCAGAAAGACTGAATGGAATGGGAATTTTTGCACTGCCTGGAAGGTGACTTTGCAGGTAGAGAATTAAATTTTCATTTTGGTTTTTTTTTTTTACTTGACAGTTGTTCATTTTTCTGATAAATTATCCAGATTTATAGCTGTTCTGCTAGAGCTTTCTGGGAAGGACCAAGGCATTTGAGTCCAGGAACTGACAGGACACTTCACCTAGTCCAGTTTTCACTTGAAATTGTACCACATCCTGACTCCAGGTAGATACAGTCCCCAAGAAAAAGCCTTTTCCTAGCCAAAAAATGTCAATGCTTGCAGTTGTTGTGAGCTTTGGGTGAAAACTGTTGCATTGTTTCCTGGTTTTGTGGTTTGTGTAGATTGTTAGGCTCAGAGAAGCTTCTAGGAATGACTTTACAGAGCAGAGGTTGAGTCTGTGAGAGAAGGATGTTGCTAATTCTTCAGAGGCTGTAGGACTGGAGATCCACTGAAGGCCTTGACCCATAGTCTGGCCTCAGAAACCCAGCCAAGATACCTCTGTGTGATGCTGCTGCTGGGAGCATGCCTTAGAGGAGCTCTCCCAGTACCTGTGGGGGCTGCACCCACACAGACTTCCACCTAACCTCAAGCCAAGCTGAGTTTCTCAGGAGATTCCCTGCAAGGCTGAGCAAGGACAATACCCTGCAGGGTGAAAGTGGAAGTTTGAATTCTTCACAACTAGGCTGCACTCTTTTTCCAGCCAGGCCAATGGCTTTGGAAGCTTCCTTGAGGCAGCTTGCCCTAGCACTGCTGCAGAAAGCAGGTAGTTGTGAGCTCTGATTCCTTCCCCAGCTCCTTGAAAGCCTGTAGACAAATCACCAGTCATTCTGCCTTGGCTTTTTATCCTTGTACCAATAGATGTATTTCTGCCTTTCCTCCTTCTGAGCCACAAATCACACTCTTGCATCTTGGCATCAACAAAGGTTCTGCTTTTCCCATCAGGGGATGAAAAAAAAATCCCAATCTTGCCAGATCAACCCTGGCAGCTGTCAGCAGCCTAAGGTGCAGGAAATTCTTCCTTCAGGAGCCCTGGCTGAATGAAATGTCATCTCTGACGTTAAGGTAGACCCAGCAGAAGGGGGGCAGAGCTTACAAGGCTCTGCTTAGTCTTCCTTGCCAGTGGAGGGTGTGACCTGCTGCTAGGTGCATAGCTGAAGTGTTTAGAGCTCTGGCTGGAGAAGTTGGATGGAGAAGGGTGATTGGTGTTTGATTCCTAGGGTGAAAGGTCTGCCTGGGCCTTTTGGCCAGCCTGTATCAGAGAGAACTCTCATGCTTTCACTTGGAAGAGTAAGTGGAGCCATGTCTCTTTTTCCACATACAACAACAGGAGGCAGCTGATTTGGAAAAGGATCTGCCTCGTGTCAGCCAACAGGCTGAGGAGGAGACAGATATTCAGCCTCCATTTTTACCTCCAGGTAAAAGGGCTGTGAGAGCAGCAGGGTGCAGCTGAGGCTCAGCTTCTGCTGGGCTAAAGGAATGACACCCCACACTTAACCCAGGCCTTGCTAAGAACATGCATGAAGGGTCTAGAGCACAAGTGTTGTGAGGAGCAGCTGAGGGAACTGGGGGTGTTTAGCCTGGAGAAGAGGAGGCTCAGGGGAGACCTTCTCACTCTCTCCAACTCCCTGAGAGGAGGTTGTGGTTAGGTGAGGCTCAGTCTCTTCTCCCAAGCATCAAGTGATAGAACTGGAGGAAATGGCTTCAAGTTGTGCTAAGGGAGGTTCACTTTAGATATTAGGAAGAAATTCTTCACTCAGAGGTGAGCAGGCATTGGCATAGGCTACCCAGGGAAGTGTCCAAAAAACCTGTAGATGTGGTGCTTGGGGGCATGGTCTAGTGGTGAGCATGGGAGTGCTGGGTGAATGGTTGGACTGGATGGTCTCAGAGGTCTGTTTCCAACCATAATGATTCTATGATTCTGTGCTTTAATCCTCAGCAAGGTTGTACCAGGCCATTGTCATTCCATTGTCCTAACAATGTCCTCCATATCTTGTTTGGGTGTTTTGCAGCTCCCCTCTGTTTCCCTTTGTGATACAGATCCCTTTGCAAACAATCCTTTCCCTGAGACTTCATAACATTTGTTCATACACAGGCAAAGCACAAATTTCCTTTCCCAACCATTGGTGTGGGCTTTCAAATGATGAAGGGAGTTTCCTCACTCAGTGATGTCAAGAATCAGCCAGATCAAAGCCAGGACTGATATTCCAATTAAGCACTCTGCCCCATTAAACTCACTTTCTACACTGTCATTTTTCTAATGGCTGGGGAAGGAGCTTCATGGTTTGATTCCCTTCCAGCCACAGCACCAGATCCTGATTTCTCATTAGCTCTTACACCATGCTTTGGGAAACACTGAAGTGAACAAGGAGGCTGAGTTCATAGTGGGCTGGCATCTCTCCAGCTGAATAGTGTCCAGTGGGCTTGCATGTGCATGAGATGAGAGGGAAATGACATGCTCTGGTCAACAGAAAGGAACAGCTTCAAGATATGGCCTCAAGTTGCTCCAAGGCAGGTTTAGATTGGGTGTCAGGGAAAATGTCTTTGCTGAAAGGGTTGCTAGGCCTTGGCCCTGGCTGTCCAGGGCAGTGGTGGAGTCACCATCCCTGCAGGAGTTGAAAAACCATAGAAATGTGGGACTCAGGAATGTGGTTTAGTGGTGTGGTGGGGATAGGTGGGTGGGTGGACTTGATGATCTTAGAGGTCTCTTCCAAGCTTAATGATTCTGTGACTCTGTGATAAGGACAAGGTAATCCCTCTGGCTTCCCCCAGAATACATTCCTGAGTAAACCAAGGTTGTGCATAGCTGCTTCAAGCAGTTGCTTCAGTTCTTCATCTTCACATTGAGAGTACAACCAAGAGGAACTCAACTGGAGGGAAGAGAAAGGCCAGGCTGGAAGTGGATCTGGCAGCAAAGGCAGAGAGGGAAGGGAAGGATGGACCTCTTCCTTCATTGAGTGATAGTGGGAGAGTATTCACTGCCTTCCTTGCATGTGTCTGGAGGGAGTGGTAAATGGTCTTAAAATGGAAGAGCCACTGGACCACCTTAGATTAGAAGAATAGTCATGTAGGTGGTGCCTCTTCTTTCCATGTGGGGAGGAATGAGAGGGGAAAGCCTACAGATGTGCCTGGAGGTGTTCACTGTTCCCATGGCTGCTGCTGGGAATCATGAGTGCAAACAGCTGCATCCCAAGTTCACCAATGCTGTTGTGAACCTGCAAGGATGTGGAGTTCTGATGCTAACTGATACCAGCCTAGCTGGGAACCAGTGTCCAGTCCTCTGAGGGGAGAATGTGTCACTGGAGAGTTGGTAATCTGGAATGTTAGCCTGCATGACTGTCTCTGGATAGCACAGTAACTAAGGCTGGGTGGGTGTTTCTTGAAGGCTGTTCAAGCAAATGTCAGCAAAACTGATCCAAAGTGAGTGTTCTCAGGCAAATATTTGGAGATACATAAGCCACACTTCTGCCTCCAGCCATAGAGACAGAGCACTGCAGTCCTGCCAGCTCTGAGGCACTGGGGTGGGAATCCTGCTGGGTAATCTCTAACAGATGACATTTATTACCTGAGTTTCTGGGGAGAGGCAGACTGGGGAGGGAAAGAGGGGGTGGAAATACCTGAGCAAGTTGGGAGCCAGTGATAAATGTATACAAGCTGATCTGAAACCTGCAGCACATGCCACCACCTAATCTGATCCATTCTGCTGAGCCAAGCCAAGGACTTGGTTCTGCACCAACTCCATTTACTGTTTGAGCATTTTGGGGTAATAGCTGCAAACTCTGTGCTGAGCTATGAATCCTGCATCCTTTTTCTTTTACCCCAAGTGTTGTCTCATATATTTTCCCTGGAAGGTCCTTCCATGAGCATCCCCATTCCAGATGCCCTTTCAAACTGTGGCCAGACAACTTGAAGGTCTGCTACTGAGCTGGGGTCCTGACAGATGATAGCTGTGCCAGAGCATGGCATGACTTCCCCCAGCCCTCTTCTGACTGAGCAGCCAGGGGTGAAAGGGGCTGTGCTGAGATGTAGATGTAGCTGCAGCCCACTAATGTCACAAAGAGGACAGAACAGTCACCCACAGATTTTTGGACCTAGGATGAGAATTCAGAAGCCTTCATAATGAAGACAGTGACACCCCCCACCCCCCCAAGATTCAGACTTTGGGGAACCATCTGTTTCCCCTCATGGGCCTGACCTGGCCTCTGCACACCTGGTCCTTGAGACCAGGAGCTGGGAAGGTGGCTCAGAGCTGAGACTCATTTCCACAGTAAGCAGAACCAGGCCCCAGATCTCTACACATCTACTTTAGCATTGGAAATCTGGTCTCTGATTTGAAAGGGTTTGAAGCCACCTCTGTTGCTGAAAGCTTTGAGGACTCCATAATACTGCCAGTAAAATCAGGTTTCTTTGTACACATCCTGAATTCATAAACCAAAATAGGAGATCTAGCCAGAGCTTAGATGAGTTACCTTTGCCAGACAGAAGGTGGATAATAGTCTCAATTCAGTTTTGGTGATACTCCTGAAGATTTAATCATCCAGGTCTAATTTAGTGGGAGCAGGTGCTTGGTGGTGGAGCCAAGTCACCCTGACCAGCTCCTGCTCTGCCCCAGCAGGGCTGATCCTCCTGGTGCCATGGAGGGGGAATGTGAGGCAGGGAGCAAGAGAATGTGTCTTATGCAGGACACACAAGCATGTACACGTTTACTGTTTTCCTTTACAGCCCTCTCTCTCTGCAGGTAAACCTTCTGAGGGGCTGCCTGGGGCAGTGGTGGAGTCACCATCCCTGGAGGGGCTGAGGAAACAGAGAGATTTGGGACTTAGGGACCTGGTTTAGTGGCATGATGGGGATAGGTAGATGGGTGGGCTTGATGATCTTAGAGGTCTCTTCCAACCTTAATGATTCTGTGAAGATAAAATGGTGAGTGCCTGTATGGTGGTGTGAACTCCTCTGGAAACTGAACTGTGTCACCTCGTGCAGCACTTTCTCTGGGCTTTCTCAGATAGAACTTCCTGCCTCCTCCCTCATTTACCTTGTTGCTCAAGTGCAAGGCTCCTCCAAGCCCAGGCTAGGGCTCTCCCCTACTTCTGAGCAAAGAGCAGGTCTTCAAAGCAAGAGCCTGACAATAAATTTTCCCTCTAGTGTCCCAATTTCAGTTTGGCCAGAGGGCAAGTGCCAAGGTGTGGCATTGCTGGTTTGGCTCTTCAGCAGCAGCAAGTTTTTCTCCAATGCTGCTGAGAAATCTCAGCAGGTTCATTCCAAGATAATCTTCCTGGGGCAAAAAGTAGAAGTGGTGGTTCCTTGAGCTGTCTAGGAAGCAGAGAGTTTTGCTGGAATACCTCTGTGTCAGACCTCACTGCTGCTCTTTGCTTTTCCTTGGGGCTCGTGTGGCATCTGGCTTGAATTAAAGGCATCTCAGCTGCACGGTTTAACAGAGCACATGGGGACTGGAGGTTGCAGGAGGCACAGGACAGAGCCTGTCATTGAGCCACCTCTGTGCATCCATTCCTCATGGCTCTCTGTGGTGCAGCCATCCCCCAGGATTACTCTGGACATGGTTTGGGAGGAAGGCTGATGTTAGAGGGGGGGCGTCCCTGTTTGCCCTGCTGAGTTTCAGGTTGAAGTCTGAGTTTTGGAGTGGGTGCTGTGTGTCAGGAATGAGCTCAGGAAGCTGAAGCAAGGATGGTTCAGGCTGTTACATTCGTGCTGCCCATCAGGAACTGTCAGACATTGCAGTCTTGACAGCAACACACTAGCACTTGCAAACAAAAACCTTTTTTTCCCCCTCTCGTTCCACAGCAATCCCCTGGAAAGTGCAGAAGTGCCTTCTATCTTCTCCCCCCCACCTCCCTCCTCCTTGCACATTCCTACAAAAAGTAGGATGAAACTCCCTCTGTTTTAGGCAAAATATTTTGCAATTTTCCAATGCCCTTGCCAATAAGAAAATGATTACCCATATATCATGGGAAATGCCTGCTTTCTCACAAGGCTGTAATGTTAAACTATCACTAGTGAAAGACTCTGCTGGCTGCAAGTTTGGCAGGAACACCAAGATCTTCTGCTATGGTACATTACATGAACTATTGACTGGAGGATGCCAAAAACTTCACCCCATTTTAAATGAGCTCCATTTTCTTACAATAAATCAGCATCTGAATTGAATGTGTTTATTCCAGAAGAGAAGAGGCTCAGCCTCTGGACTGAGTTCACATCAGTGCTGTTCTTACCAGAGGAATCAATCTTCAGTTCAGAGTTGAACTGCTTCCTCTGCTCATCCAACTGTTGAGTTCTGTGGGCCAAGGGACAGCACAGTGACTTGTCTAGCAGTGTCCCTTGCCCTGGCTAGTTCCTGGGATGTACATGCCAGGAGCTATTCATTATGGATGAGGAATGGCTTTGTGGTTAAAGTCCTGGACTGTGTTGTGGGAGATCTGAGTTCAATCCCAGTTTCTTCTTCAGTTTCCCTCTGTGACTGTGAGCAAGTCATTTAATCTTTCAGTGCTTCAATTCTCTGTTGGTAAGATGGGAATAATCCTATTTCCTTTCTTCCACCCTTTACTTTTCCAGGGTTTGTTTGCACTGCTCATCACATCTGTAGGACACAGAGAACAGAGCAGGAATGGGAGTGTTAAAGCCTTATAAAAACATGAAGAACAACTTAGCATTTCACTTAATTCTTCATATTCCTCTTTTCAGTCAAGGAAGATAACCAAAGCTTGATGGCAGTGCTCTCTGTTTATATGCAATGACCTACTTGTCCCAGAAAGCAGCATGGCCAAGAAATTGAAACAAGAGCTTGTGAAGTGCCATTGCAAATAAATCTGCTCCACTTCCCTTCTGTCAAAGCATCTCACGCTAGGGGAGGCCACTGGGAGTCATTACTGGCAGGATGGATAGGCTTGCTTCTTTAAAAGGGCTGTTTTCCCAAAGATTAAAGCAATTATGAGCAAAGTGCTTTGAAAAGGAAGAAAAAATACCCAACAAACTCCAACCAGGACAAAAAAAAATAACCACCCTAAGCTAAATAGCCTGAAGCAGAATTGGGAATGGTTTAAGAAAACTTCAGCAGATGCTGTTAGAAGTCACAGTTCTGCAGTTGTGGAAGAGGATTTGTCAGTGGGAAGCAGACATCTCCTTCCCCTCCTCCAGCCCAGGTGAATGTCTGGGTAATCAGCACCACTGCCCTAGTTAGCTGGATATGAATTCAATAGGAAAGCATCTGAATTTTCAAGGGACCTAGTCAGTGTTACAGGAGAAGAGCAGAACAAGGGGTTTAAGTAGGTAGATAGTGTCAAAGAAATTTGAGAATGATTTGCACTAGTTTGGTGAAAATATTGTTTTCCCAGATGTCATTTCTGCAAGGTGCAAGATTTCATATGAAATCCAGGTAGTGCTTCCTAAATATCATTAATTCTGGTTAACTGATATTTCTCAGGCAAGTTCTTCAAAATAGAGAAACATTATCCAGTCCTAAGGATCTGGAGACATCTGGGAGGATGTCTCCAAGAGCAGGTTTGTCACTGCTGTTGTTCCCTAACTGCTTCTGGTCAGTAGCTTGATTTTCTCAGAGGGAAAAACATGTTGGTAGCAGCTGGTTGTGTTAACTAACTGCCAGAGTGAATGGTGAATAAAGCAGTCATGAAAACTGGACAGTCCCACAAGATGATAACTTCTCATCTCAGATGAGTTAAATAATGTGGGTCCCATGGAGTGGGCCTTTATTTAGGCAAAGGGATCCAAGTGAGTAACCAACCTTGTCAGTAATTTCCACTGGGAACTTAGTAGAACTTCTGTGTGAGCACCAGGAGTGCTTCTTCCTTCCATCCCAAGGCCTGGATTTATAACTTGGGGAGTGTCTGAATAGGTGAGACTACTAATTCCCATCTCATGATGCCAGAAGTCACACTTGGGCTCTGGTGGCAGCCTGTGGAGTTCAGACAAGGCTTCCTCCTCCAGCCTGCAGTCCTCTGGTGTCAGCCCTGAGTCACCCCCGTGCCACCCTTCCCATCCCTCTGGGGCTGAAGCAGCCATTGAGCTCAGGGTGCCATTTCTTCCTCTTCCCCATTCTCTCCCTGTCTGAAAGCTGATGGTGTTGTGTGGGTCATACCCTCAGGTAGGTGGGGAGATGACTGCTCCTTGCACTCCTCTGCTCAGAGAGTCCCTCCAGAGGAGGTTGTCCTTCACTCAGCAGCCCAGCAGCTGCTTCCCCCCTTTGGCTGCCTCAACCCTGACTGCTATTTAGGTGCTGCTGAGTAGAAGGATTGCTTTGCACCAGCTCTTCCAAGTGAAGAGTGACAGAAGCAAGCAATTTTCAAGCAAAAGTATGGCAAGCTAGGAGCTTAACTTCTAACAACCAGTTCTTCTTTGCCCTCCTCCAGTCTCCAGAAATGTCTGAGAACAAGGGAAGTGTAACTCAGGAGGTTGCATGGTCTCCTTGCAAGTGTGATTGGCATTTTAATGAAGGTGCTGAGACTTGAAAGATGCTATTAACCAGTCTAAAACTTGACAGGCAGCATGGCTTCTCAAGAAGTACCAGCCAAGCTTCAGTTAATGCTAAAGAAAGGTTTAGTTCTTGTCTGGGAAATGAATTAAAATCCAAATAACATCAGCAGCTCAGCTCAAGTGAAAAATTTAGCTTGGAAGCCCAGTAACAGGCACTCCCTGTGCTTGCAGGTGTTCACCTGGACATCAGCTCAGTCTGATAGCTTGGTTTGCAGACATCATGTCTGAATGTTCATTCATCTTCAGTTCTTTTATTGAAGGATGTGGCTGCTGAATCCCAGAGCTGTGGATGGCAGAGCCTGGCTTCCTGCCTTAAATACCTGCCATAAACCAGTGGCTACTCCCTTTAGAAGGGTGACAGCAAGATGCAGTCCTCTGATAGTGTAGGGATATAAACCCAGCTCTTACCCTGCAGAACCTGTGCCTCTGCAGGTGATCTTGGTGGTTCTGTTTGGAGGGACAGGACAGACATTACAATTAGCTTTTGCAGAATGTTTTCAGCCAGCAAAGTCTTTCACCCTCTCTGAATGCCTTTGGAGGCACAGCAGGGAAACTGAGGGACTCAGGGGCTGGACCTGCAAAGCAAAGCTGGGTGGATGTTTATAAAGAAACCCCTTACAGCAGCTTGGAGTGACTTTACAGCTCCTCAATTGTATTTCTATGGCTTCTTTAATCTGGCCTGTGTCTTCAGTGTTGCTGAAAAGGGTGGGTCCATCCTCCCAGCCCCTGCTTGTTGTTGCTCCTCATCCCTGTTCCTCTCTCTTGTGCTGACATTACCATTTTATCAGTTCAGTTCTTTAGCAGCTGGAGCAGTTCCCTGCTCTGGATCACAGCTCAGCCACAGAACTGGAGTGCTGGCAGAGGGCAGACAGCAAGAGGGAACAGTCCTGGAGGAGGACACGGTGCCAGCAGTGACTTATGCTGCCTTTAATGACCCTCTAATTGCAGCGTGGTGTTTTCTCCAGCTCTCCTCCACCCCTTTGGGAAAGTTGAAAATAGGCTGGAAGACAGGAGGTTAGAGAGCAAAAAGGCTGTCTACACAATGTGCTCTGGGTGCTGTATTTACCAAAGCCAGTGGTCAATGATGTTTGATGCAGAGAGAGAAGTATGAGCTTGCTCTGGCCAGGTTAGGGTTGGGGCAGCCCAAATCATGCTCAAATTGGTTCTCTTTTCTTACTGCCTGTTGAATTTGAAAAAAGCAATAATTGACATCAAATTTTTTCTCTTGAGGTCTTCTCATAACCTTCTCAAGCCTCTTCTCATATCCCAGCTGCAGTCAGCCTTTCAGAGATGGAGAACTACTTGTCTCACCAGAGCTGTGGCCACCTTTCTGTGCTGGCCCCAGCTCCTTAGTGTACCCTCTGCCATGTGAGGGCTCCCTGAGTTGTCCTGAGTCATATTTCTCACCTTTATGCAAAAACCATCAGCAAAGGAAAGTAGTTGAAGGTTTAGACTGTACACTACTGATAATTCATCAACCTCAAGTGGCTGCCTCTTGTCCTCCTGCTTCCTTCCCTATGCAGGGCAACCACATCTCCAAGGTGCTCTGGACTTGCACATGCAATAGTTGGATGTTTGCATTTTGGTGGCTTTTATTTCTTCTTGTCTGGCTCAGAGCTGGGTGGGAAGGATGCAAATGAATCCTCAGCACATAGATACATCCTTATTTATTGTTACCTCCCTCAGCTCCCTTAAAGGAGATGATTATTTTTCTGCAAAGTCAAGTGCTTGGGTGTTCACAAATGTCCCAGTTAACCTACAGCTGACCCCTTGGCATATGTATTGTGTTATCTGTCTTTGGTGACAGGTTTTGATTCCTTTCCTTTAACCCTTTTCCTCTGAAGTTACTGAACCATTTGGCCAGGGGAAAAGAAACAATCCTGGGGAGCTTCAGCAGAAATGGTTAAAGTTTGGCTTCAGGCAATAGGAGAAAAGGTTTCTGGCAAACTTGGGCAATCTTGATAAAAAGAAGGGTTGCAGCCTGTGTGTGAGCTAAGAGCTCCCACCCCATAGTTCATACCCAGCTAAAGGCAAGGTTGAGCCCACTGTTTGTTCCCTAAACAGGATACATTTGATTAACCAGAGAAACAATTTGGCAATGCCATCATTTATGTCAAAAGGTATTGAAAGCACAGCTCCATTTCAGTGAAAAAGAACACATCATCACCACAGTTAGAGTTTTTCTGTAGCCTAGTTTGGAGAACCATTAGTAGTAATAAACTTTCCTCTGCCATTTTAATTTCCAATTAGAACTTGCAAAGGATATGGATGTGGCAGGAAAAGTAAAGAAATTAAATCTCAGCCCATGCTGCAGCCTGACACAATTGATGCCCCCATGCTCATAAATCAGTTTCTGTTTGTTGTGAACCTCTTAAATCCACACTGCTAAGAGGTGTAGAGGTATTTGTCTCCCATGAAAACATTCTCCCACACCCTTTGTAATTAAAAGTAATCTTAAATTTCATCTAGTTCCATGAGAAAGAGCTTTCATACAGTAATTTGAGTTGGACTGCAGAAGGATGGAATGTGAGTTGAAAGCTTAATGAATTTACTCTATAAATCTCTTTCTCTGTTTTTCTTGTCAGTTGTATCAGGGCATTACACAGATTTTTCCTTACATTGCTAGCTGGGGAATTTTTTTAAGAGAACCTCAGTGCCTCTTTTCCTGTGGAACTGTGTCTGCTGGAGTTCATTTTATTAATACTGTAGCATGATTGCTGCTTTTTGGGATCAGAGCTGGATGCCATTCTTCTCATGAAACAAGACTGGGAAAGCTCCTCTTGGTTAAGTGCTTTCCTGAGTGTTGGTTTAGTTTGTTGGCTCTGGAGCATGATAGCACAACAGAGCTTTGGTTATGCTTTCAGCAGTATTATTTATGCAGTGGGATTTACTGAATGCAGGCCTTGAGTTCTGCTCTTCCAGCTTCTAGAAAAAGCTGAAGAATGGAAACCTGTTAAGAAGGAGTTGCTCTGTATGCTGATTTTTTGTAGTGCCACTGCTCCTGGAAGTCATCATCTGAACTCCACAGGATGGAGTGATGGAATCCCACAATGGGTTGGCTTGGAAAGGACCTTTCAAGGTCATCTAGTCCAACCCCCTGCACTCAGCAGGGACATCTGCAACTAGAGCAGGTTCCTCAGAGCCCCAAGGTCCAATCTGACCTGGAATGGTTCCAGGCATGGGACATCTCCTACCTCTCTGGCCAACCTGGGCCAGGCTCTCACCACCCTCAGCATAAAATAATTTTTTCCTTCTCTCCAGTCTCAATCTCCTCTTTTAGTTTCAAATCATCACCCCTTGGCCTGTCCCAACAGATCCTGCTCAAAAGTCTCTCCCCATCTTTCTTCTAGGTCCTTTAAGGACTGAATGACTTCAGGAAGGTCTCCCTGGAGCCTTCTCTTCTCCAGGCTGAACAACCCCAACTCTCTCAGCCTGGCCTCCCAGCAGAGAGCTTCCAGCCCTCAGATCATTTCTGTGGCCTTTTCTGGCCCTGCTCCCCCAAGCCCAGGTCTGTGCTGTGCTAAGGACTCCAGCACTGCAGGTGAGGTCTCAGGGCAGAGCAGAGCAGAGGCAGAATCCCCTCCCTGCCCTGCTGGCCTCACTGCTGGGGATGCAGCCCAGGACAGAGTTGACTTCTGGGCCATGAGGGAAGGTTCTGTTAGGACAGCAGCCTCCAAGCAGGGTTTCTTTACTGCTCAGCCTTGCCATGTTCCTTTCTTTAAGCTCTTCAGCATTGCTATTTGAAGTTACCATCACCAGTTTCCTTCCAGGTGCACTGTAACAGTGCTCAAGTGAATAAAGGAGCAACAGGAATGGTGGCAGAACAGAGTGGGGAAGGGGAGCAGAGGGGTGAGGACAAGGAGAAGTTGGGAAAGATTGCCAAAGGAGTTGGGCAATGAGGACTTCAGAGTGACCTCAGCATTGTCCCTCCCAGACCAGTGCTCTGAAACTAGAGAGATTTGTAAGGACTGTGGGAAAGGTTCTTTTGTGCTACCTGCTGCCTTCTGGTCTGTGTAGAGATAGAAACAGAGCTGAGGTTTCCTGCCACATTCCAGTGAAAGGTAGCACAGCAGTGTCCAGAAAGGTGAAAAAAATCATGAGGAATTTGTGCAAATAACATAAAATGTCTTAGGAAAGGGAGATGAGCAGGGAGGAGAGGGAAGGAGGGAGCTCTGCTCACCCCAGCAGAGAATAGGTGCAAGTTCAGCTGCTCTCTGGGGGAGGGCAGGAAGGCAAGTGAAGGTCAGATGGGAGATGTTCCATTCCCAGAGCTTGTCCCTTTCTGGCAGGATCTGAGGGTAAAAATCCACCATTCTGATCTGGCAGCAGATAACTAAGGTAACTAATCTGAAGCTCAAGAGAGAAGCTGAGGTTGAGCTTTCCATAACCTCAGATGCTTCTTGGGCTTTTTTTTTTAGGATCAAAATATGAAACATGCACTAAGAATACATTCAATTCCTCCATGCTGCTGACTAAAGCAAAACAGCTTACAGAAGTGAGCTTTGCATGTTTTAATGATTAACAAAATGATCCTAAATGTTCAAAAAGAAATGTCAAAGCACCCAATCATAAAGGGCAATTGTGTCTTTAAACAGAGAGTCTCCCTGTTTTGTGCTGGCCTTTTGTGCAAGAGCTCTTGCTCCTTCAGCTTCCTTGCTCTGCAGGAGATGCAGCATGGGTTGACATCATTAGTTTCTTCCTTCATCTTTCAGTATGGAAGCCTCCAGCCTGTCACCTGTCAACACTGCCTTTATTATTTTGCAGAAGCCCAGAGGAGAAAAAAAAGGGCCTTGGGGTGTTTCTATATTGGTGGATGTTATAGTGTGGTCTCTGGAGCCAAGAAAAAGTTGAAAAAGCCCAGGTTTTTCTTGCTGCTACTTTTCATGTTTCATCTAGAGCAGCCTGGCTTTCAGATGGTCCCCAACAGCACAGGCATGTTTGTCTTTCTCAGCAGACACTGGCAAGGGTGAGCTCTCAGTGCTGCAGATTCTAGCCATGCCTCTGCCTGACTTCACTGGCTCAGTCTAGGGCTTGTGAGAGGACTCTTGGGTTGGTGATGGCTCTTCTTTGGCTTTAAACTCCTGCAGAGCTGTCCCCACACAGATACAGTGGTAGAAACCCCAGCATCTCTGTTAGGCAAGGACCAGAAAGTGGGAGCTTGAGATCAGACCTGCTTTGGCAGAAAGCTCTTGGAGATGAACTCCACTCTGAGGAGACCTCAGCTGCAGTGCTGGGGCAGCTCTGGAGTCCTCAGCACAGCACAGACATGGACCTGGGGGAGCAGGGCTAGAGGAGGCCACAGAAATGACCTGAGGGCTGGAAGCTCTCTGCTGGGAGGCCAGGCTGAGAGAGTTGGGGTTGTTCAGCCTGGAGAGGAGAGGACTCCAGGGAGACCTTCTTGTGGCCTTTCAGTCCTTAAAGAGCCTAGGAGAAAGATGGGGAGGGACTTTTGAGCAGGATCTGTTGTGACAGGCCAAGAGGTGATGGTTTGAAACTACAAGAGGAGATTGAGAGTAGGTTTAGATAGAAAGAAGAATTATTTTATGCTGAGGGTGATGAGAGCCTGGCCCAGGTTGGCCAGAGAGGTGGGAGATGTCTCATCCCTGGAACCACTCCAGCTCAGGTTGGACCTTGGGGCTCTGAGCAACCTGCTGTAGTTGCAGGTGTCCCTGCTGAGTGCAGAGGGGTTGGACTAGATGATCTTCAAAGTCCTTCCAGCCCAAACCAGTCTAAGATTCCATGGTTTTGCCCTGTCTAGTCTGTCAGTGTTGGCTGAATCAGGTTCTGTGGTACCCATATTGCTGGGATGTACTTTTGGTTTGCAGGCAGGAGCAATACCTGCTCCTTCAGAACCCCAAAGATGGAATTGAGACCAAAGACAGCCACTGAGATCAGGCACAAGTAACTCTCCCAAATACAAATACTCTGTTGCTTTTTCACCTGGGAACCTGCTAACCTAAATTCTCTGTGTTCATCCCCAAAGGGTGGCAAACTGCATGAAGGTCTAACCCATTTCTCAGTGTACTAGCAAGCCCACTCAGATGAGGAGCAGTTTGCTGTCAGGGCACCCATAAATAACTCCAACAGCACTGAATCCATACCTAGTATTTAGGTTTCTTTGTGGGGGATGAAGAAAAAAAAGCAGCAAATTGTGATGATTAATGTAGATGTCAGCTGGGAAGCAATGGGTATAAAGGGCTCTTCATTTTTGACAGGTGCATTGTGCATTCTGGGCTCCCAGCCAAGGCACATTGTCATCAAATGTTAATCAAATCTGCAAATAATATACAAAGTATTAAATTGTGCTTATTCTGGGAGTCATTTGAGAGGAGCAGTTCTCAAACTGTGCTATACATTAAGAAAGAAAATCAGAGTGATGAAGCAGATAAAACCCAAAAGCTTGTGGCAACAAAGGGCATTGAGTGAGGCATCAGCCTGCTGTAGGAGAGTTAAGCATTGAAAACCTCTGAGTGTTTTGTGCTCAGAAATTCTTCTAATGGAAACAATTCTGTCCCCAAGTCAAAGAGGAGCAGGCTGGGATGGGAGGATAAGAAGTTGCCCCCTAAGAAAACAGAGGTTTTGTCAGTGTTCTGCATGTGGCTGTGCCCTTGCTCTCAGGGACTGAAGGCTGCAGCACCTGGGGAAAACATGGGCATTGCACCAAGAGACTCAGCTGTCAGGCTGAGGGCTTCCTGCAGCAGTTCAGTTTCTACATTTGGCTTCTTCCAGAAAGGAATAAATAATAAGGAAGATCCTTTCTAGGTAGGCTTGGAGCAAAACAATGGGAAGAGTTCTGCCAGGGCAAGGAAAGGCAATTGAAGATCCTTCTGGTGGGAGGTTTGGGGGCAGTGGGGGCATGTTCCTGGGGGTGCAGCCTGCTGGGAGGCAGCTGGAAGTACACAACCCCCTACTTCATTGCATGAGTCCAGGCAGTCCCCAAAGCTTCATCCTGCTCCCTGCTCAGCCACTGTGTGTGTCTCCAAGCACACACAGCACTAGTCCAACACTGCTTTGCTGCTGGGCAGAGGTGTGCCCAGCCCCTGGCACTGGAGAGAGCTGGAGGAGGAAGAGGAGGATGTCTTCGAGGTGCAGAACCTGCTGCTCCTGCTGCTCTGCACCTCCAGCCTCTAGTGGGCTGCAGCCATTGCCCATCCTTCCACTTTCCCTGCTCTGCTAGCATCTCCTGCCACTTCAACCACAGGGCAGCTCTCTCCCAGCCTTGCCTGGACTTCTCAAGAATGTGATTGCTTTACTGTCTACCCCCTGAGCAAAGCAAGAAATAGAGCAACCCAAACTCTTCCTCCTCAAGAATGTGCCTTGCCAATGGCCTTTGTCAGGGCCAGGTTGTTATCAGGATAGTGCCTGATGTTTACTTTTCAGTGCCAGTAAATAAATCTCAGCCCTGTTTGACCCTTTGCTCTCCAGCCTCCCCCAAAGCTGCAAACAAAAATGCTGTTCTGGATACAATCAACCAGTTTGGTTCAAGTCCTGCTTTTCAGGATCTGAGGCTGCAACTGGTGGTCTCTGAGTCTCTTAATGCCATTAAAGCTCAGATTTCAAAGATGTGTGCCTTGGAGCTTTTGGGTTTGATTTAAAGATAAGCCACTCCAGCTCTGTTGATCAAGGGAGTGTCTTTATGTGATTTTTCCTTTTCAAATAAATCCAGGCCAAGATTTATCAGATCCTTCTAAAGCCATGTGTTACTGGAAGACATTCCTGCCTGCTTCCAGCTCTTCTTTTTTTTTCTTCCTTTAAGGAAGGATCCTGCACTGGCTCCTTCCTTTCTCACAGTGGCAGTGGGTTGCAGGCAGTTGGTAAAACCATGACATGTGCTGGGGGCTTCATGTGATTTGTGAAGCCTCCATCACCATGCCTCCCTTTTCTGCTTCTTTCTTTCCTTCATTAAAATGTCTAAGAGTCTTTCCACATCCAGCAAAGCAGAGCAAATCCCCAGGAGAGTGAGAAGTGCTGGTAATTAAGGGGCTTCTCACCTCCCAGCAATGGGAGTGCTCAGCAGAATGCCAGTAGCAATGCTCCTCCTCCACCTGCAGGTAGGAAGATGTCACCTCTGAGCTCCTCCAACCTCTTACTGAACAGGTTTGAGCAGCAGCAGGGCTGAAAACTTTTGCAGGAATGATGTGATTGTCTTAAAGATTGCAGATAGTTCCATTTTTTGCTGACATGTCCTGTCCACACTTCCTACTTATTTTGACTCTTTTCCACAACCTCTGACAAAATCAAACTCCAGCCTCCCAGAAGAGGAGCAGATTCTGCTATTTGGGTAAAAATGGGGCTTCAGTGTCTATCTTTGGAGGTTGTCTTCCTATGTGTTTGTAAAAGAAGGCCCAGGTATGGGAGTAGCAAGGGGCAGTGGAAGGAGCCCAAAGCAGAACTGTTTGGATATGCCTGGATCTGTTTCCTTCTCTCATTATTCACTCTTGACTTTTTTTACTTCCTTTTCCTTCTTTCTGTGCTTGGTTTTCTGCTTCTCCTTTGCATTCTTTCATATTTCAACCACTTCATAAATCCATGGAAGGGTAATTGCCTTCCCAGAGCATTCTGAGTGTTTTATGTAGTCTGTATATGTTTAATAGTTACAAATTGGGAAAGCCAAACACCACCTTCTGCTTTTTTCCCCCTCACTTTGCTGAAGGAACTGCTCCAAACCCCAGGCACAAGTGGTTTGAGCTGAATTTTGGAGAGCTGTGGGAGGTCAGCTGGTGTCCACACAGGACAGGGACTTCTGGAAAGGGCAGAGTGGTGAAGTCCAGGTCTGCCTAAGTGGAATCACCAGCCCTCCATTACCCTTTTGCCAGCTGAATCACCAGCAAGGTTCTCCTGACAGCTATCCAGACATCCCTGATCTCTTACAGGAGGGCAGCACATACCAGACAAATCTCACAATAAAATACAGAAGGGCAAAAGCTGCAGCATCTTGTCTAGGGCAAACCAAATCATCAGGGGCTCTTTACAGCTACCCTCTGAAGCACAAAAGCAAGTACCATTTTCCTCAGCAAATATCATTCTCAGATGTTAAGTCTGTTGATTAAAACTCTCCCATTTGGGTTCTTTAATCCCATGCTGTCTTTTGTGCTCTCTTTGGTTTAGCTTTGCCCCTACAGAAGCCCTGCTGATAGGAATCTCACCCCAAATCATTCAGGCTTCATGGCTGTAGCAAAAAAAACCCCTAACACAGAACAACAAAAGAAATCTGATTTAGCATTTGAAATATCTGAAAGGTGCAGAGCCCTAAATCCAGCTGGAGATGTGGGGAGGGAGCAGCAGTGTCTCCATTCAGGAGGGAAAAGCAAGAGGCCAGGGTCTAGGGGAGAGTAGGTGTAGGTGAAAGCAGCCTGGAGAGATCATGTAACCTGAGCCTGGACCATTCTGGCAGTTTAATGCAGCAGTTCTATTTGGGAACCACTAAAATGAGTCCAACACATGGCATGTGTGTACCCTGGGGTACCTGCTACCTCCACAGGAAAGCAAGCTCCCTGCTGGAGGATACAAAGGCTGCAGCTCCTGTGGGTGTTCTAAAGAGAATAAGGAGGTTCTGAACAGCAGGGACAGTTTTACCTCCTCTGATTTGGAAAGCTTCCTGGCACTGGTGGATATAAATGTCTACATGTACAGTGTGTGGATGAGTGGCTCAGGACCTTTGCTGGCCCACTGTGCCTGGGTGCTGTGTGCCAGGGGAGGCTTAGCTTGGATAATTGGGAACAATGTCTTCCCCAAAAGGGTGCTCAAGCCCTGGCCAGGGCTGCCCAGGGCACTGGTGGTGTCACCATCCCTGGAAGGACTTAAAAGACATGGAGATGTGGCACTGAGGGATAAGATTTAGTGGTGGACTTGGCAATGTTAGGTTGACAGTTGGATCTGAAAGGTCTTTTCCAGCCTAAATGATTCTCTGCTGGAGACATATCCCCATATCCTCTCTGAGCAGCAGGCTGTTGCCCTTAGGAGCAGGTTCAGGCTGGCTGAGCAGTGTTGCTGGTGGCTCCATGTTCCTTGGCTCTTCCTAACACAGTGTCCAAGAGATGCACATTTGAATTCCATCTTGGTGACCTGGAGAAGCTTTCTTTGGTCTTTTTCTTTCAGAGGACATGCTGATCAGATAAATGAAGAAAGAGCCTGGCAGGGACCTCCAGCTCTCACCAGTGTTCCCTTTCAGAGCACAGGCAATGGTTTTGCCTGTGAGCAAACTGCTGCTGTTTCTGCCCACATGAGACATGGAGCAGAGTAAAGGGAGGGAAGTTGGAGATGCCTAGAGACAGCTCCATGGTTTGTGACCTTCTAATGGATCACATTTAAAAACTAAACCCTAAATACTTAATCTCTGAAGCAGTGGAGATGGTTTCAGGCTATCCTTGTGGTACCACTGCCTCTGAGGAGTTGACTTTGCTCTTCAGTGCTTACACTCCCTCAGCTGAGCTGCTGGAGCTTTGCATGGAAAACCTCCCAAGAAAGTGAAAGAGCAGGAGGGTGCAGGTCTGGCCTTGTTTGCCACCTCAGCTCTGAGCCCTGTTGCAGTTCCTGATGCTTCCAAGGGAAACCAGCTTCCCTGGAAGTACCTGAGGAGACCTTCCCTGCAAAGCCAGAGCAGATGCCTTGGCAGGATAGCTGAAGAGAGACACAAAAGGCCTCCTGCCTTTGGGAGGCTAAGATTTTGGCTACAACTAGACAATATGGGGCACTCAGATTAGATGTTCCCAGAAGGAATCTTCTCTCCCTGCACCTCCCATCAGAGGGAATGCTGCTTTCTGCCTCTTGCTGAAGCTGCAGGAGCATGGGATGCTGTTGCAGAGCAACGTGGGCAGTCGTCTTCTCCTTGGGGCCAGGGAAGGACAGCGATGCATAAGGTGATACAGACATTCCAAGCTCTAAACCCAGATAAACATCCAGGTTGATCTCATCCTCTTTCCCTTCTGTCTGCTTCCAGCCCCTAGACCTTCACCCAGACCCAAATGAGACACTGGTTTCTGGAATGCTATCTGATTTTGGTATAACATTTCTGAGAAGCAGTGAAGCTACCTCTCATGAGAAGCAGTTCCAGGATGTCATTACCCTCACAGCTAGGAGATTACATCTTCAGTTAAGGTCCAATATGTCTAGTTACAAGTTCCAGTCATTAGATCTCATTAAGCAAGGTTGAAAAGTCCCCCCACTATCAGATCTCTTTTTGAAGTTCCTCAGTGTAGTAATAAAAATGTCTCTTAATTTTTGGGAGACACTCTTTGGAGAGAGGCCTAAACATAGCAGTGAGCCTAACAGAAAGGAGTTGAAATTGGCAGAGAAACCAACAAAAACCTAAAGCAAAAATCCAAGCACCCAACCCCAAAGCCCATCCCTTCCCTCCAAGAACTTTAAGGAACTGAATGACAAATGAAAGCTGGGAAATTTCAGGGTTGTGGTTGCATCCACCCACCTCAGATGGCTGTGCTGCAGCTGCAGGAGATACTGAGAGGTCACCCAAGAGGTGGATTTTAATGCTACCCAATAAAAAGTGCAACCCTCTTATCTCCCATGCAATGTGCACCGAGTTCTGGTGGGGAGAGCAGCTTTGGAGCATTTCCTGGGCTTTGTGGGCTGAAGCAAAATGCTGATGTTAATTTGAAGTAGATCTCTGTGGTTTAATGGCTCTCCAGTTGTGGTGTGGTTTTCTGAAGGAAACAGTTGTGTCTCTTCAGGAAGGCAGAGCATGGGAAAACAAAAGACTGGTCTGCAAACACTGCTCTGAAAGAGCTGCTGCCTTCTGAGGCAGCTTGTGGAGCTCCAGACCTGCTCCTGTGATCCTTCACAGCCAGGATAGGGGCTCCTTGCTCCAGCCCTTTGGTTGGATTCCAGCTCAGCTAATTACCCTCTGCCCACTGAAGTTTCTTCCTGCAGTTTCAGCTAAATGTTATTTTTTGCTTCTGTCTTTGAAAAGAAACCAATAGTTAGCATAATTGGCACAGAGGTGGCAGCAGTGGTGGAGATCTGTGTAGCAGCTACTAGAAGGTATTATTTAATATAATTAACTGAGTGGATCTGCTGCCTCCCTCCATGGAGTCAGCTCCCAGCTCAGACCCAGGCTCTGCTCTCCTCAAGCTGAAGCTGGTTCTTCAGGTAGTGTAGCAGTTTTCAGCTGTGCAGGTCTGATCCTGCATGCTGCTAAGCAGCCTCAACTCCCATGGAAAGGAAGGACAATGGGGATGGCTCAGCAGCTCCCAGAGGGAGGGATTTGAATGTGAAATGAGTGGAGGATATGGTTTTTGGAGCAGCAATTGGTTCATGACTCTAGGGTTAAGGACTTAAAAGAATTCTGCTCTGAACAGACTTAGAGTTTAGCTACCTTAGAGCTAAGTAGCTGAAAAGATGCCTTACAGCAGGAGTCACAGCCTGCTTCAAAGCCTCTTTGTCTAAGGGCCTGACCACAAGTGGAAGCTGTCTGAAGTAACCTCTCAATAACAGTTCTAGCATGGACAATACCTCCAAAAGGAGTCCTGCTGGGCCAACAGCAGCACTTCTGCTCACATCTTGCTTATCTCCAGAGGAAGACTCTATCTCTCTAACTTGTCTCTTTGGTTTTCATTTCTCTTTCCATCTTGCCTGCTGGGCCAGTGCCACTGTGGTTGCATTTCACCTGCAGTTAGCAACAGAACAAGCAGAGGGACAGAGTCCTGTCAGGATTTGTCCAGAGGATGCTAAATCTTCAGGAAGATAGGTTTGGTTTCCATCATGTCCTTGTAGGAACTTAAACTGTCTGAGTTAGCTGAAGCCCTTGCATGGTGCTGAGGAACATGGGTTAGAATCATAGAATAATTAAGGTTGGAAAAGACCTCTAGGATCTTTGAGTCCAACTGTTAACCAGTGCTGCTAGGTCACCACTAAACCCTGACTCCAAGAAAGACCTCAAGTGCTGGAGTGTGGCCAGAGAAGGACAAGGAAGCTGGGGAAGGGTCTAGAGCACAAGTGTTGTGAGGAGCAGCTGAGGGAACTGGGCTTGGTTAGCCTGGAGAAGAGGAGGCTCAGGGGAGACCTTCTCACTCTCTGCAACTCCCTGAGAGGAGGCTGGAGCCAGGTGGGGCTTGGGCTCTTCTGCCAAGGAATAAGTGATAGTGCAGGGGGAAATGGCTTCAGGTTGCTCTAGGGGAGGTTTAGGTTGGACACTAGGAAGTTCTTCACTGTAAGAGTGGTTAAGCACTGGCAGAGGCTGCCCAGGGCAGTGGTGGTGTCACCATCCCTGGAGGTGTTCAGAAGACACTTGGGGATGCAGCAGAGTGGCTGTTTCTGAACTGATTTCTCTCCTTGGAACACCATTATTGCTGAAGCAATGGGAAGTTCCCCCTGGTGCCCAGGCTCCCATAGCAGTGCTGTGAGCAAGAACATGAAGACTCTAGGAGGACACAGCCTGGCAGCAGCAGTGTTGCCCTGTGGAGAGCAATCATCAAGAGATGCCACCCACAGACCTGCAGAGAGTGAGCAAACCCCAGAGGGGGAGGAGGTTCTGTTTTGATAGCCAGCCAAGAGTTGCTCTAGAAACAAGGCTAATAACAGTCTGCTGGGGATGGGCTTTTACTTCTGATGTCTTTGGGTCTCCCTGGCATTTCACACACAACCAGGAAATGGAGAAAGGTGAAGCAAACATCAAAAAGCTTTCAACTAGGCCTTTTTTGCCTAATATCCTAAGGAAATTAGTCTTGTGTGATCATCAGTGCCTCTGGGGCTGTATGTGTGTGTCTAATAGCTTTTGAATTCA
Organism: Galbula dea; assembly: GCA_013399015.1. NCBI lineage: Eukaryota > Metazoa > Chordata > Aves > Piciformes > Galbulidae > Galbula > Galbula dea. Next base: position 192,866 of record VWZX01000349.1, on the reverse strand, counting down.
CTGGCCAATTTCAGGCAAATCTAGCAAAAGGCTGAAGATCACCAAAGGGAGATGTGTTCCTACAGGCTTGGGGAAAACAGGTGGCAGGGGAAGGAATGAGAGAGCTCCTGTGAGCACCATGCTGAGGGAGGAGGCCAAGCAGCTCCCCTTTTGGTGAACATCAGAGATTCACATTGGGGGAAAAAAGGGGTGGAGAAAGATTGGGAGTCAGACAAGTGGGAAATGAGCCTTTGCTAGTTTTGCTTATCATGAGTGTGCTTGCTGAAATCCCAGAATTGATGACTTCTCTTCACCTCAGCATGTGCTTTCCAGACAATAGGAGTTGGGTCACAGGACTTTGCTTTTGCTCAGCACCTCTGTGGGAAGAGGTTGGCTGCATTGAAGGGGCTGCACTCCCTGGGGGGAGCCTACCAGTAGCCACACTCCTGTTCCAGGCACTCCTAGGTGAATCATGCAGGATGATCCAGGGGCATAAGGACAGCAGAAAACTCTCTTGCCTTGCTGGGGAAGAAGTGGAGAGGATCACCATGGTGCCAGAAATACTGCAATCCCTAGAGGTATTCAATCCAACTGTGGCCCCTCAGCAAATGTCAGTGCTCAGAGTTGCCCTTTGTCCTTCTGCCTCACATCCCAACCTGAAATCCTGCATTTCTTGTTGTGTGCTGCTGAAGAGCTTTGTTAGGCATTGGCACAGGCTGCCCAGGGAGGTGATGGAGTCACACACAGTCCCTGGAGGGGTTTAGTCTTAGGGACATGGTCTTAGATGATGGGATAGGTTGATGGTTGGACTTGATGATCTTAGAGGTCTCTTCCAACCTGATAATGCTGTGAACTGGTGCTGATGGGGAACCTGTTCAGTAGTTTCTAGTCCCTTGTCTCTGTAGCTTCACAGGAGCATGGCAAGAGTTAATTAATGACTGAAAATGCACTGCTGTATCAGTCCCTACAAGTATTGGTATTGTTCAAAGCCATCTCCTCCATCCCTAAGCTGAGCAAGAATGGAATTCCTGTGAGGTTCCCCAGTAACCTCCTGGGACAGCAGAGTTGCTTCTCAAAGGCTGTAGCAGTAAGATCAGTTTTTAGTCCCTGCTGTTGTGCCTCTGGGGAGATGCAGGCCTGTAGTGGTAGGAGAGCATATGGAATTTTATAGCCCCCAAAGGCTTTTTTTGAGTGATATTTATAGAGACTGAGCTCTTTGAGCCCAAATGTCTGATTTTAATGATCTGTCTGGCTGCATTGCTAATAAAGCTTTACATGCAGAATTTAGCAGGGACACCTAAGTACTGTTCCTGCAGGGAAAAGCCTTGGCAACATTTACTGACCCTCACAAATTTGCTTAGTCTCTCAGCTGCTGTCTATCCTGCTAGACTAAAACTGAGGGCTGCCTGCTGCTGGGGTTTCCCATTCCACAGAAGGTGGTCATGGTGGTCAGCTCTTTATTGCTGTCTGGGTGCCTGCCTGCTCTCCAGCTTCTACTGCTAGGTCTAGAGAGCAAGTTGTTTTCTAGAGGGTGACCAACCACCAGCTGCAGGCATGTCCCTTGCTGTTCATGGAAGGAAGGAGGGCTCCAGCAGCACTGGTGGTGTTGGGAGGGGTGGTTTCAGTCACTAGTGGAGCAGTGCAATGCTTTGGCTCAAGGGCTTTGGGCACCAAGGTTAAAGATGTGAGAGTGTTGGCAAAGTGACTGGCAGCTACACTTTGTATTTCACTGCCTTGCCTAATCTGACCTCTCTGAGAACTGCTGGAAGGAGCTGCCCTGACTTCCTGTGGCATGGAGAAGCTGTGTCACAGAAGATGAGATGGCCTCATTTTGGTTCAGCTTGCCCTAAGTCCTGTGCTGAAACCAGAGCCATGCTTCAGCTGTAGAGCTCCTTTCCTAGAGGAGCTGGTGGCTACTCCCAGGGACACATTGGGCTCCTTTCAGTTCTGGTGCTTGTGACCTGGTGGGTGGGATTCCCTCAGGGCAAAGGTAAGCAGGCAGGTTGGGTTTCTCCTGACAGATCTGGCATTCACTCCTCTTAGTGGCTGCAAATTAGTCATGAATAATGTTTAGGTGGCTGAACAATCAGCTGCCAGTGGTGGTGGCCACATGCAAGGAAGGCCTTGCATGGAGGAGCAGGGGTGGCTTGTGGTTGCAAAGCTTCCAGCTGCAAAACACTTTGGCCTTGATATGCAAAGCACTTAGGTGCATAATTAATGCTAATTAGCTTGTGTAGTCACATTTCTATCAGTGAAACTACTGGCTAGCCTGAAGCTGAGTCTCTACTTTCATTCTTCCCTGGGTTAAGCAGTGATGGGCAAGCCCCTGCTGCTGCTGTCTCCTTGCCCTTACTAGCTCATGCTGTCAAACTTGTCCCATTTTATGGTTCCTGAACCTCAGTAATGTTAATTCTCACCACTGGGGTAAAGGTCTTCTTCTGTTCCAGTCAAAATCCAGGATTTTACTTCACTCTCAAAACAGATAAGCAGGGAAACAGTAGTTGACAGGGGATGCCTTCCTCAAGGATACCTGCAGCTGGCTGAGAAATGAAAATAAGCCTCAGAGGAGAAGAAGAAGAATAGGAAATAAAATATTAATAAAAACCAAAGTAAAATAAAGTAAAGTAAGTAAAACAAACTAATCTAAACTAAAAGTAATCTGCAAATTGTCTCTGTGGTTCCCTCCCCAGCTGTAAAACACCTCCCTGACTCTTGTCTGTTGACAGGAAAGGTTTATACTGCAGTTTCCATCTACTGGCCTCTTTTGTTCTGTTTGCAGCAAGCAAATAACTCTCAGAAGGTAGCTGATGGCAAAAAAAAACACCAAGGAAAAAAAAACACAAGAAAAAAAGTTGGGAGTTGGCAGTTAAGTGTCATAGGAACAGTGGCACTTCTTTTTAGTAGATGCCTTTTCAATAAGAAAAGTCTTTTTTGGGGGAGTTTCAGCTGTCTGCAATAGGCCAGAGTCATCTCTCACCATCCAGGCTTATTGGTTGTGTAAAGCAGTTTATTCCCTCTCCTCCAGGAGAGCAGGGTGGAGTGTGCAGCAAAAGGACATCTATCAATCCCATCTTGGACTGCAGATCAAGGAGATGTGAGCTATGTGTCAGGATGAGGAGGCTCTGACTCCCTTTATCACAAGAGAGCAGTATCTTGGTCTCCATGAACTGTTCTCATTCCATGAACACAGTTTGAATCCCAAAGCTGCACATCTGAAAAGTGCAAGCTCTGAGGTTCCTTTGAAGTGCCTGCTCCAACAGGCAGTGGAGGAAGGACCAAGAGGCTTTGAAGGCTTAGTGTGCTCACCTTTTGGGTTAAGGGTTAGATGGAGTCTACAGAATCACAGCATGGTAGGGGTTGGAAGGGACCTCTGGAGAGCATCTAGTCCAACCTCCCCTGGCAGAGCAGGGTCACCCAGAGCAGGTTGCACAGGATGGTGTCCAGGTGGATTTAGAATGTCTCTGGAGACAGAGACTCCACCAGCCTCAAAGTAAGGAAGTTCCTCCTTATCTTTAGATGGAATTTCCTATGTTCCAGTTGGTGCCTGTTCCCTCTTGTCCTGTCCCTGGGCACCACTGACAAAATCCTGGCCCCATCCTCCTGACCCCCAGCCATGAAATATTGATCAGCATTGATCAGATCCCCCCTCAGTCTGCTCTTCTCCAGGCTAACCAGCCCCAGCTCTCTCAGCCTTTCCTTATGAGAGAAGTTCAAGTCCTCTAATCATTTTTTGCAGCCCTTTTCTCTACCCTCTCCAGAAGGTAGAGGGTCTAGAGTCTTTCTTGCTTGAGAATGAGTGGTTGAGGGAAGGGTAAAGTCAGGAAATATTTCACCTCTTTCATTTTTCATACAGGCATGCTTGGAATCCTTCCTCATCAATAGAGGTTTTGCTGGATGTTGGCAGTGTCCCTCAGGCACTGCACAAGATTAATACTGCTCCCTATCTAATTACAGCTTTACTGAAGGATATTACTAAGGCTCCAGCAATGCCAGTTCCTCATGCTGCACTTTTCCCCCCTCTCTAGAGCTCACAGAAAGAAAAAGAGGAGGGAAAAAAGTCAGGGTAGGAAGATATAAAGGCATGACTCAAATCCTCTTTCTGCAGAATAAGGTCAGAGGTAGCTTGTTCTTAACCAAAGCATCTAGGCTCATGTGAGAGCTGGGTGCTTGGTAGGCTGGGGGTGATTTTAGGGACTAACAAAGGAGTTTTCATTCTGCTGGGTGGCAAATAACTGTTCTCAAAGAAAGTCTAGTCAGGAGTGTTTAGAGGCAGAGTTTATCCCTTGCTCTAGCTGGGCCTTTTCTTATTTTGCTTAAGAACTGGGAAAAGAATTCAGGAATTTGACAGATCCATAAAGAAAACCAGACAACCTCTTCCTCCATCTAGATATCAGAGTTAGGGGTAAGAAAATAGCAAGCCTGGTCAGATCTGTAGCCATGGCAGGCTCTGGTGATCAAAGCATGAGCTTTGCTGGGATTGTGAGCCATGGGACTCCCTGAATCCACAGTGAATAAGCAGAGGAAAACAAAATACACAAAATTATTACCATTTGACTTCTCCAGCCTTTATTATTGTGATCACACTCTCTTGCTGGTCTAGTATCTCCTTTATTCCAGAGTCCCTGCAGCCCATGTGGAGGCAGTTTTAATACAGCTCTTGTGGTGGTGGCTTGGGAGTATTTCCCTTCTAGGTGCAGGTTGGTTGGAGGTTTAAATGCTTTCATTCAAGTATCAGGTCCCTGTAGGTGGTTTTCTTTCTAGGAAACAGCTTTTTTTCTGACTACATGACCTGAAACAGTGACTCAAGATTCCTTCCCACATTAAAAGGGTCCTAGAGGAACTTCTAATTGTTGGGGAAATGCTGATTTAAGGTTCCAGGATAATTTCCATGGACTTCATTTTCATTTTACATATTTTCTTGCATAATTAATTGAGTTGGGGCAATTAGTGGAATGTACTGCTGTCTTTTATAAGTAGCAGTATTGTAGCAGAAGTTTCAGGTTAGGACAGTGTTTTATTGGGCAGAGCTGTGCTTTGTGCAGGGTTGCACAAAGCAATGGTGTTTGTACCTTCAGGATGGCTCTGCTGGGCTCTTCTGTTAGAGGGATTCCCTGTCCTCAAGAGCTGTCCCTGCAGATGAAACAGCAGGTGAAAACTGTGTCTTGTGAGCCAGTGTCAGCCAGTTAGGTGACCCTGCTGTAGCAGATGGGTTGGAGTAGGTGATCTCCAGAGGTGCCTTCCAACCCCTGCCATGCTAGGACTCTGTGTAGTTAAAGCTTAGCACTCATCACCCAGTCCTGCAACAGCCACCTTGCATTCCAGCATGGGGAGCAGGTCCATCTTTCCCATTCCAAGTTGCTTTCCTGACCTGGGGCTTCCTGGGGTGGGGGAAAGCAAGCAGGCAGCACCCCACTGCTCACCCCAGGTACTCCAGAGCTGCTGAACTTCCCAAATGCCCAGCTCATGTCTTCCCACCATGGCTTGTCTGCACAGCCACCCAGTGCAGGCAAGGGAAGGAGCTTCTGGGTGGCTGTTAGTAGGCAGAGGTCTGTACCCTCAGGTTCTCACTGGAGGGAGGTGCACCAGGGCCAAGAAAGGAGCTCTCTTGGTCCTGCCTTCTGAGAGATTGCCCAGGGTTTCTGTGCATATTCCTTCTACTCCTCAGCATGCCTCCTTGCTGTGCTGGGAGAGGTCCCAGTGAGGCATGAGGCTGCAGTGGGGACCCTGCAGCTCAAGGCTTGTGTGTGGCTCTCCCAGCTCTGCTGCTCCCATTGCTATCTCTGAGGAGAGCTGAGAGGACAGCAAAACCTTGCTCCTCTGGACTTCACACTTTCTTACCTCCCCTTTATGCATGTTGTCTTCTAATAATACCTTCTCTATGAATTCATTGCCTGCAGCACAGACATTAGATAAATAAAGTGAGTGTGGGCCCAGGGCCAGAGTGGATTGCATAAATATACTGAAATCTGGAGGAGTTAGGCTTTGCTTGCTGACACAGTTTAAGTACTGCTGCTTACTGCTGCAGGCTTGCCTGACAACTGGAGGAGACTGAGATGGGAGGGCTGGAGGAGGGAGGGAGGCATGATGGATGGTGCAGGACCACTCAGGGGTGTTCCTCTTGGGCTCAGTGTCAGTCTGCTCAACAGCTGAGCAGGATGGTTCCTTCTCCCTGGTTCCATCTGCCCTTGGTGAGGTGGCTGCAGAGTGACACCAGGCTTTTGGTTCTTAAAAAGGTAGGGATGGAAGGGAACAGGAGATAATCCCCAGGCAGAAAGCTGTGCCCTCTCCTTTCCATGGGTAATCATGGCACTGCTTGTGGAGGTCTGTCAGCAGGTGGAGGGTTTAAAGAATCAGAGAATCACAGAGTGTTAGGGGTTGGAAGGGATCTCTGGAGGTCATCTAGTCCGACCCCCTGTCAGAGCAGGTTGCACAGGATGGTGTCCAGGTGAGTTTAGAATCTCTCCAGAGATGGAGACTCCACCTCTTCCCTAAGCAGCCTGTTCCAGTGCTCCACCACACTCAGAGTTCCTCCTTATCTTTAGATGGAATTTCCTATGTTCCAGCTGGTGCCTGTTCCCTCTTGTCCTGTCCCTGGGCACCACTGAAAAAAAGCCTGGCCCCATCCTCCTGACCCCCAGCCATGAAGTATTTATGAGGGGACAGGGATGAAAGTGTGTGAAGGAAAGAATTAAACTGCCTGACACCACAGCCTGTAGCTGTCTGGGCTGCTGATGGGGAAACCTGTTTGTCTGGCTTTGGCTCCTTTTGGTAAGGAGGTTCAGAGATGCCTCTTCATTTAATAAAGCACACAGACAGCACAGGTCCCCATGGCACAGACTGGGCTGAGGGGAAAGCACTCCTCACTGCTGTGCACCTTGCCACCTTCTTCTTCCTCTCCTGCCAAGGACTGCAGGTGAATTCTCTTCACATTGTTTTTTTCCCAGTCCCCTCACCAACTTGAGCATGATTGGGAAATAGAAAAGAGCTTGCTCCACATTTTCCTGACCTTTCCCTGGCTTAGCACTGTGAGTGGGTTTTTTTCATTTCAGGTGTCTGCCATCATGAACAGTTTGTGTGTTCTCAGCTGTTACCACACTCATACATCAGCCAGGCTGCAAGGCTCTTGATGATATGTAGGATATCTTGGTGTCTGACTTCAGACACCCTACTGCTCCAGCCACACATCAGTCAGCAACATGCCACCAGTTGAGACCAGAGGGCAGCAGGCTCAGCCCTTCTTGTGCTGGAAACTGGCAAATCACAGACTCAGTAAGGTTGGGAAGAGATCTCTAAGATCCCCAAGCCCAACCATGCCACTAAAGCATCCCTTCTTTTAAACATCTCTAGGGATGGTGACTCCACCACTGCCCTGGGCAGAAAGCTCCTTGGGGAGGCTGATGTGGTGATTTCCATCTCAAGTGTGGATGTGGCCCTCCCAGTCCTTCATGTTCTGAAATGGGAGAACCTGATTCAAAAGCAAACAAAGGAACCTTGCTATCTTGCAGCACGGGGCAGCCTGAAAGCATTAGCCTGGCAGGCAGGGTTTACTGAGGCCAGTGCTATTCTGAGCAGCTCACTTGTGTGCCTTGTAACTCACAGCTGAAGCACACGTCAAGAAACTCAGATCTAACCAAGCTGACTTGGCTCCAAGCTCCTTTTCAGCCTTGTTTTCAGCTCCTATATGTCTGGGCAGAAAGCACAGTTGTTTGGAAACGTTTGAATTGTGCTGAACGTGAAGTATCCTCCCCCAAAAGGGATATTGATGAACTGGCACCTTCCTAAAGAGCTTTCTGCTGTGTTCCTTTGCTCAGCATTTCTGTAACAAGGCTTTCTGTTGCCAGTGGTCCCTGGGTCTGTAAAACCTTTTGAAATGCCAATAAATTCAGAGACACGAGTTGGAAGCTGTCAGCTGGAATTTGCTAGCTGAGCTGAAACAACCTGGGCATATCTGCTTACTCCTCTTTTATTTGCCTAGGTGTGGTGAGAGCAGTGCAGTTAGTGTGGCTGGGGGGTTTATTGGAAGACTTTGGGGAAGGTGGATCTGTAAGGAACTAAGTTTGTCTCCCCATCCTCACTGCTGACATGTTTGGGTCATTTTATGGCATGTTAGGTAGGTTGTAGGTGGCCCTAAGGACACTTCCATCTTGCTGGTTGGAAACAGCATTCTTCAGAGTCACACAAAAGTGCCTCTTTCACTCTTTTGGGTTGTTGATTGGCTTCCAGCTGAAACATAAACCCAAGCTTGTGAGCTCTGGAGGGCATTGAGGATCTCCAACAGCTTTGTGCAAATGTAAGGGTATTAAAGCCAAAGGTTTGGCTACATTCCAAACAAGCAAGTCTGATTCTGAAACCTCCAGGTTTCTCCTGTGCTCAAGGGGGTTGAAGATATTTTGCACTTCTTAGACCTGACATGATTCTAAGTGACTTGCCCAGGTCACACAGGAAATCTGCTGGGGAAAAGACTGACATCTCAATTTTCCTGACTTTGCAGAGAACTTCTGGCCAGTTTCAGGGATGTGCTGCATGAGGGCAAGCTGAGGTTCATAACAAGGAATTGCCAGAGCACCCCTGAGCTCTGGAGTCCTCAGGGGAGAACCTGAGAGGGTCTCCAGTGGGGTGAGTCAATGCTAAACCTCCCTTTCCTCCCAAGGGGAAACAAAAGCCCCTGTCTTCTTTATCTGCTGGTCTATTTTCCTGGAATCTGAAGAATTTAGTGTCTCAGGCTGCTGCTAGTAGCACTGAGATTGGCCATTACAGAGTGTGAGCTTGGAAATGCAGCCAGGTTCAAGAGGAAACCCTGGTGCAGTGGCCTGCTAACTGCAGGGGGGTTGGACTAGGTGACCTTGAAAGATCTCTCCCAACCCAACCCCTTCGAGGATTCTGTGCTTCTAAAATCAAGCAGTGCAGCCTTTGACACCTCTGCTCAGCTGATCCAAGTCACACTGCTGCTCTGATGGAATCTGCAGGTAGCTAGTGCATGTCTTGGCCTTAGGGCAGGGAAGCAGATCCACCTAGGAAAGGTTGGCCAGGAAGCTCCCTGGGATGTGGGAGTCTGCATGTGGTGTCAGAGGGCATTTGTTGGTACCATGGTATCTATGAGCTTCAGCCCTTTGCAAGCTTTGTTAGCAACCCTGCTAATTGCTTGGATTTGGAAAGTGAGGACCCCAGTAAAGCACCTAGCTGGAGAAGAAAGGTAGATGAAGTGTCTCATGAACTAAAAAGGCAGCAACTTCTGGCATTAGCTCACTCTCCCCACATGTATATAAGACTGGTTATGGTGTCTTGACAAATACACACTAAATAGATGATCAGAGCACACTTTGGAGCAGGTTCAGGGTGGTGCCTCCTGTGCTTTGCAGAGGTGTAATCCCACTGGCATCAAGCTGGGCCAGTGCAGCAGGGGAGCAGGGGTCTGGCTCCCCTCAACATTGTGCCTTCTTTCCATGCACTGAGCTCACAGCAAAGACAACAACAGAAGCAGGATCAGCTTGAATCAGTGCAGACAGTCCCTTCTGCAAGGGCAGGCCATGAGCATTGCCATGGGAATCTTTGTTTCTAACTCAACTTCAGTCATTTGGTAGAACAAATTCCACCAGCTCAGCCCCAGGCTGGTGGAGCTGTGCAGTGGCAGGGGAGCTGGAGCTGACAGCTAAGTGAAAGACCCTGGGATTCTCTCTCTGCTTGTTAACAGAAGGGAAAACAAACCAGCACCTATCATCTAGCTGAACAAGACTGTAATTACCACTCCCAGGAATTATTTCTCATTTAATGAACTGTCTCTTTAGGCTGAACAAAGGCATTTTCAGAGAGGAGAGTGCTGCAGGGTGGGACAGAGAGCACAGGCAGGAACACACTTCAATTACAGGGAATCAAATCCTCTGACGGGATGACGCAGTTTGTGGGAGAGCTCATCAGAAACCTTGCCAGGCCAGAGCAAGCTCTGATTCTTACACAGATAGCCCATATCTATTTATACTGACCCTACCCAATGCTAACCACTAGCTAGAGTTTGCCAAGAGGCATGAGGGACATGCAGCTCATTCCTGCAGGCAAGTTGCAAAAGGGATCTGCTTTCTTTTCTACCAGTGAAATGCCAGATAAATTCCCAGAGCAGGGATGCTGCCAAGTCTGGGAACACCCTGGCCTGCACTGGAAGGGAGAGTGTCTGGGGATGAGTCTCCCTGGCAGTGGGAGGAGAGTGGAAGTGAGGAGCAGTCAGTCCTTTGGAGGTGTTGTAGCATCACAGAATGCTTTGGGTTGGAAAGGACCTTTCAAAGTCATCTAGTCCAACCCCCTGCACTCAGCAGGGACATCTGCAGCTACAGCAGGTTGCTCAGAGCCCCGAACAACCTGAGCTGCAATGGTTCCAGGGATGGGACACCTCCCACCTCTCTGAGCAACCTGGGCCAGGCTCTCACCATCCTCACTGAAAAAATTTCTTCCATCTCAATCCAGTCTCAATCTCCTCTTCTAGTTTTAAACCATCAGCCCTTGGCCTGACCCAGCAGGTCCTGCTCAAAAGTCTCTCCCCATCTTTCTGATAGTCCCTTTAAGTACTGAAAGGGTGAAGTGAGGTCTTCCTGGAACCTTCTCTTCTCAGACTGAACAACCCCAACACTCCTTTTCCTTTTTCCTTTTTTTTCCCTTTTCTTATTTCTGTTCCTTTTCCTTTTTTTCCTTTTCCTTTTCATCTCTTTCTCTGATTTCTTGGTTTTATTTAAATTGCTTTTTTGGCTAACAGTGCTGCTGGTTTATCCTTTTATTGCTTAGATTAAATGAATACTGTGCACTGTTCCATCCAGTAAAGTCAGGCCATGTAGGAAATAACAGTGGATTTAACCCCTAGCACTGCTATAAAAGCAGCCTTAGTAAAATCTGAGGTAAATAATGCAGCTGTGGAAATTACCTTTCTCCAGTTTACACTGGTGATAAAAAAGAAAGTCTCCTGTAATGAATTAAGAGCCTTAGTCTGTGGTGTTAAGTTTCAGAGTCAGGGGCAGGGGCAGAACATGGATGGCATCATTCTAAATGCCTAAGGAAAGCAGCTTGTGATCTGAAGAGGCAGTGAAAACAAGAACTCATCATCTGTGGGTCTCTTTGTGGCAGAGCAGGGCATAACCAGCTGGGTGAGGAAAGAGGCTGAAAAGAATCCTGGAATCTTAGAATCATGGAATGGTTTGGGTGGGAAGGGACCTTCCAAGGTCATCTAGTCCAAACCCCTGCAGTCAGCAGGGACATCTGCAGCTAGAGCAGGTTGCTCAGAGCCCCAAGGTCCAGCCTGAGCTGCAATGGTTCCAGGGATGGGACATCTCCCACCTCTCTGGGCAACCTGGGCCCAGGCTCTCACCACCCTCAGTGTAAAACCTTTCTTCCTTCTCTCTAGTTTCAATCTCCCTCTTCTGGTTTCAAAGCATCACCCCTTGGCCTGTCCCAACAGATCCTGCTCAGAAGTCTCTCCCCATCTTTCTTCTAGCCACCTTTAAGTACCTTTTCCAGTTGGCTTGCTCTTCCCAGAGCCTTGGATCAGTTTGTGCTCCACATCTCATTGAAGCAGGACCATCTGATGGCCCTAGGGCTTGGGCCAGTATTCTGTGGCACTTTGGGGATTATTGCCAGTAGCAGAAGGCAGGTTGTGACTATAGTGAGACACTGCTGAATTCTGACAGCCAAGAGGCAAGAGCTCTTCAGAGCTATCACAGCAGAAATGACAGCTCTGGGCCCATGTCACCAAGGGGGGCAGGAAACAGGCAACCCACTGCAATACCTTATCTTTAATGAGGCTCAAGAACCTTCTGAGATGTCTAGTTCAAACTGCAGATGCTAAACTGCCACTCCACTACCCTCAGGCTAATTTGAGAAGCTCTTGAGAAGGATTGTTGCATGCTGGCACTCACCCTAACATAATTAAGTAGTTTATTCTATCATGTTTTGATAAATTCCAACCTTCACCCCCTGGCTTCCACTGTGAAGGCTTGGTCCTTCTGCTGTCTAATGTTTGTGGTAGACAGGGATTTGGTTCTGCTGCTCATTAGTTCTTTCAAGTTAAATGTACTTGGGAAGGAAAAACATTGCTGGAAAAGTACATAGCAACTTTCTCACAGAGGGCTGCAGCTTGTTCTGCCCTGGATCCTGCCTCACACTAAGCCAAGCTTTCCTAGTCTTGTGAAAGCCTAGTGTTTTCCTGCTAGGAATTGATAAAACATACCTGTTGGCACTTTGATAGCCAGGTGCTGCACATAGAGCTGTCAAAAAAGCATCACCTGACCTCAGCAGGATTCAGCTTTGGGTTTGGTAATGTCTCTGTGGCATTTGAGAGTCAAAGCAAATGCAAATCACATGCTGGGATGATTAGAACTCTTCAGTCTTTGCCCTAGCTGATGTTTTCACTCTGCAAAGTGGGTATAGCTTGGACTTGATTCTCAGGCAAAAATAGTTTCTAGCAGCAACTCTGGCTAGAAGAGCACCAAAAATGGGTGGGAATGGAATATCTTGTTGCTTCCAGGCTGCTGAGGGGGAGCCAAGCCTTGGGGTGCAAGGCCTGGAGATGACCAAGGGGGATATTTACTCAACTGTAATTAACTTAATCAGCCACTGGGTATCAGTATTGTCTCACATCAATATCTAAAAAAAGGAGATTTTTATAGAGCTGAACAATTTGCCTGTCAAAGAGGACTAAAGCCAGACCTGCTTCCCAGGTGTGTGAGTGCTGGTCAGAGGGTGAATCCACTGCAGCTTTTGGATACCTCTAAGCCAAGCCTGCCTCCCAAAGCATCCCTGCACAGAGCCTGCTGTCCCTGTCCCTGCAGGAGAGGGGAGCAGCAGCAGCACAGGACCAGGGGGCAGCAATTCCCAGAGGAATGCTCTGCCAGGGTTCCTGTCCCACTGTGGACCCTGAAAAGCTGGGCATGCTTCAGGGTGGGCTGAGCTCTGCCTCTCAGGAAAAGAGCTGCCCAGTGTTTATGTCCAAGGTCTCTGTCTCTTGGGCATCTGGAGAGGTTAAGCCAAGGCATGGCCTGGGATGTGAGAGAGCTTCCATAGCTGCTGTGTAATGTTGTAGTGGCCTTAGTGGTGCCTCCTGTCATGGGCAGGTGGAGGAAGAGAGAGGCATGAGCACTGACTCAGCTGAGTTTCTTCTGTGTGCTGCCACTTTTCTTGCCTGTCTGCCAAAACAGGAGAAGAGGAGACTGAGAGGGGACCTTAGCATTGCTTATCAATAGCTAAAGAGCAGGGGCAAGAGAGTGTGGCCAGGGAACCCAGGAGGTTCCAGCTGAGCAGGAAGAGAAGCTTGTTTGGTGTGAGGGTGGTGGAGCCCTGGCCCAGGCTTTGCAGAGAGGCTGTGGAGTCTCCTTGTGTGGAGAGATTGCCAAGGCAGCTGGAGGTGACCCTGGGCAAGCTGCTGTGAGTGCCCCTGCTGGAGCAGAGGGGTTGGACTGCATGGTCCCCAGAGGTCCCTTCCAACCCCCACCATGCTGGGATTGGTTGTGTGATTCAAAACAGGTGATCAGGTTTGCCTTTACTGAGCTGCTGCAGCCAGGATGCACATAAAAGGCATAAGGTGCTGCCCAGTTGCTCCATGAACACCCCTTGGACCACCTTGTTTGCATGTTTAACCTTCTGCCTGCTCTGGGTTGGCCTTGGAGGCCACCAGCTTGCTGTGTGATGGCCAATCCCAAGGAAGGAACACTGGCAAAGGCTTGTGCAGGCTTTTCTCTTGGGCCATCTTCACTAGGGATGGGACTCCAACACTGATGGGATTTCTGCCTGAGTTTCCATTCAAGTTTGGCTCCAGGTAACAGATGCTTCCCTTTCTGCTGCCTTGCAGGCTGACTTCCCTTGCCAAAATGCTAATTTAGCCCTTCAGCTATGTTTAAAAATAAAACCCAAATCCTCTACTTCTCAGGGCAATCAAAGGGCAAAAGGAACAGCAGAAGTTCACCAGACTGGTCAGTTCACTCCCTGCTGCCTCTTCCTGGGGCGTTGCAGCAATAACACAGGCATCAGATCCAAGGCAAACAGCTTCCTCCTCGCTCTCCCCTGGAGTCACCCGAGGTGCCCAGCCTCTCCTCCACCTCCTGCTTGTCCCTTCTGCCTTGGGCATTGCCAGCATCTTTCCAGGCATCTTCTCTACCTCTTCAGCTGGACTTTGAGGCTGCTTTTCCAACACCTAGAATCAGAGAGTTGTTTTGGTTGGAAGAGACCTTTAAGATCGAGTCCAACTGCTAAGCAGCAGTGCTAGGTCACCACTAAACCAGGTTCCTCAGCACCACATCTACAATGATGAAAGAAAAACCATCCCTCTTCTTGCCTTTTCCTGTCCTGAAGTTTCTTCATCAACTTCTGGGCTGTCTGGGCACAAACCCAGCAAAGAGATCCAGCAACAAGGATTTTTCCCCTCTAGTCCCTTCTGGAGTGAAATGATAGATCCATATCCTCCCTGCTGTTCCTGCCATTCCCAGGCCACCCCCTCAAAAAGCTCCTGCTGGGCAGCAAGACTGAAGTCCTCTGCTTGCCTTTATTTCTGGTTTAGTTCCAGATGTGGCATCCTTGGAAGCTGGAGAAGGATTTGTTTGGAAATACAGACAGGATTAAGGCAGTGCCTTGGGTTTCAAGCAAGCTCTGTGAGGTTGGTAAAATCTGTGGGATCACAAGATTCTTATTTATTCCTTCTGATGTTGTAATACAGGAAGCTCAGAGAACTAGAGCAGAATAAAGGTTGTTTGAATGGTTGAAAGCTTCAGTGTTTGTTGATCTAGAGTGAGGCTAAGGTCTCATTTCAAGCCCATCCGAGAAACCTAAGAAGTGTTTCACCACACAACTTCCCTGTTGTGATTTCTTTCAGACTGTATTGAGAAGAGCTGGCAAGGGATGCAAACCTTCCCTGCACAGCTCTCTCTTTTTGTGTTGTGCCTTAGGAGGATAGGGAAAACCATCTCCTAACAGATTAGAAATGAAAGAACATCCTGAGTGATTATCCTGGAGTCTGAGAAACCTCCCAGCAACAGATCACTTCAGGCATCTGAAACACTGACTGGAAGCAGGTGAACTTTGGTAACCAGAGCTATCCCTGGAGTCACTGAGGTTTGGAAGTGGCACAGCCCTGTGTGCTGAGTCCAGGAGTGACTCTGGATCTGCAGTTTGGCAGTGCAGGGGTGACAAGAAGCCTGTGGGAATAAACTCTCTGAGGGCCTGTTTGGAGATAGCAGGGTAGCTAGAGGTAGATATCTATCAAGATAGGTAAAGGTAGAGGACATTTTGGAGAGGTAGATTGCAGAAAAGCTTTTCTTTGATTGCAGTGATGTCTGGGGGCTTGTCTCCTGACTGCAGTCCTGGTGGTGACCTCCAGTACCTTGGATGCTCTGCTGTAAGTTGTGCTGTGGCTAGCAACTGGTGTTCCTGAGTGAGATCCTTTTCTTCCTTAGCTTTTTCATTTTTCTCCAAGCTCTCTCTCTCTCTCTCTCCCCCCTAAAAAAGGATAGAAGTGCCACTTTGAAGCAGCCATGGAGAAAGAAAGGTCTTGTTTGGCTTGCTTGCTGGGTTTGGGGCCAGGTGGGAGTTGGTCTCTTCTCCCAAGGAACAAATGACAGGATGAGAGAGAGGAAATGGTTTCAAGTTGTGCCAGGGGAGATTTAGGTTGGACATGAGAAAAAATGTCTTCCCTGATGAATTTTAGAGCTGTTCACTGTGTGCAGACAGAGGTCATTTGTTTTCTTCCCCATGAAATGGTCATTGCACAGAGCTGATGAATCACTCAGCAGCTCTGCAGTGCTTGTATCGATGCATGGCTTCCAACGCTGAGGCAGCAGAACATGGTACAGCAACAACTAGGAGTCCCCCAGGCCTCAGGTTCAAGCATGTTCCAGCTCTCTGTAGTCTGCAACATTTAGCAAAAGCCATTTGATTGGATCAGGAGCAGGGGGAGCTCAAAAGCAGAGCACCACATACATGTCAGGGAGCACATCAGCTGGGGCTCGGCGTGTCGGCAGCGTGAACCCAACAGCAGGGTAGGAGGTAAAGCTGGAGTGGGGTAAAATGCAGTGGGGACATGGAGACAAGGAAGGGGAAATGTAACTCTGAAGACTGGAGCAAAGAGTGTGCAACTGAGAGAAGTGAAACCTCAACACAACATGCCCAGTGACAATTCTTCTGCAATGTAACTGATGTTGAGGCATTGGCTCCCCCAGTTTTCCCTGCAGCCCTTGCCTTTGCTCCCTTCATGCTGCTTCTCTTCACAGCAATTTTCCTGGCTTTTTTCATCATTTTGCTCTTTTTTTCTCTTGAAGAAGAAAGACCCTAATCATTTCAGGGTGCTTGCCACCTACTATCAGTGGTTATTTTGGGGATAGCTCAGCAAAGCTTTAAAATGTCTGAACTGCATTAAAATGAATTGTTAACATTCCAGCCCAAACCTCAAGAGGCAGGAATCTGCCATGAGAGCATGGAGGGAAGCACTGTTCTAATAAAGCATACATGTAATGAGGTCTGATGTGCTTGAAATTCAAAGTCTGGTCCACATTATGAAACATTCACTGGTTTAACTAAATCAGTTTCCAATTGATCTAATGAAAGTCCTAGACAGCCTCAGTGTAGACATCTTCATATTGGCTTTATCCCTTCTGACATCAGTTTAGCTGAGATGGGTTGGGAAACAAACACCCAGGAAATCCTCAGAGGGGGTTGCCCTTTGCAGATCTGAGCTGGGTTGCCATCTCAGATTTGTTCTCACATATCTTCTTGCCAATCTCCTGTTTGTTCTTCTCTAATGTTGAACTCTTGTTGGCTTTGGACACCATGAACTGGCCCTGACTCAGAGCACCTTGCTCTAGGGAGGAAGAGGAGTGTGGCCAGTCATGGCCTAGTGATGGAAAGGGCAGGAACCAGCAAAGCAGGAGTGCAAGTGGCATGCTGTGGAGATTTTGGTCTCTTTTTGTACATGTGGGGATTGAAATTGCCCTCAAGGCTGGACATTCAGTGCCCTGAGTTTGGGCATGTGCTTCTGGTGGGCTTCCAGGCTGGGAGCCATGACTGGCAGCATGGGTTAGGGCAGGGATTGTCCTCATGGATTCAACACTGGGGAGGCCACACCTTCAATCCTGGCTCCTGTTTTGAATCTCTCACTCCAAGAAGGACATTGAGGTGCTGGAGAGGGGCAGTGAAGCTGGGGAAGGGTCTAGAGCACAAGGGTTGTGAGGAGTAGCTGAGGGAACTGGGCTTGGTTAGCCTGGAGAAGAGGAGGCTCAGGGGAGACCTTCTTACTCTCTCCAACTCCCTGCAAGGAAGCTGGAGCCAGGTGGAGGCTAATCTCTTCTCCCAGGTAGTAAATGATAGGACAAGAGGAAACTGCCTCAAGTTGTGCCAGGGGAGGTTTAGATTGAAAGTCAGGAAAAATTTCTTCACTGTAAGGGTTGCTAAGCATTGGCCCAGGCTGCCCAGGGCAGTGGTGGAGTCACCATCCCTGGAGGGGTTTCCAAGCCCTGGAGATGTGGTGCTGAGGGCCATAGGTTAGTGGTGCCCTGGCAGTGCTGGTTAACAGTTGGACTCCATGATCTTAAAAGGTCTCTTCAACCAAACCAGTCCTGTGATCCTGTGACAGAGTCAGATCCAGGACAGATTCACAACCCATGAAGACCTGCAGATCCACAGGCAGCATGGGGCTGGTAATATGTCC
Source organism: Galbula dea (assembly GCA_013399015.1). NCBI lineage: Eukaryota > Metazoa > Chordata > Aves > Piciformes > Galbulidae > Galbula > Galbula dea. The sequence goes on along the minus strand of VWZX01000349.1, from coordinate 175,222 downwards.
ATCCAGGAGCAGTTGTCTTCTCTACTGCCCTGCAAGGACTATGAGGATCTTCCTGGTCCAGCCTCCCACTTGACATAAGGTGGTGGTAGCCTTCCAATTGCCTCTGTGCTGCAGGACTGTACCAAGGGATGCAGCTGAAAGAATCCCTTCTAGTGGGAAAGAGAGGCTCAGTGTTGAGCTCACTTCATTTTTCTTTGCAGGAGAAGGAGTGGTGATGCCAATTCTGAACTCAAGCATGGACTTTGCAGAGGTTAATGTACCCCTGGAGGTTGTGGAACAAAACTCTCTGTCAAAAAAAAAGCCCTGTTTTTTTGGGGTCAGGGAGGTGGAGTGCATAAAAGGACATTATGTTCTGTTGATCATTAATTGGATAAATGTTTTTATGTGCCAGTCTGTTTTCTTATAAAATATCAGGATTCCTGAAGCTGTGTAGAAATTCCATAGTAAACACAAAAGCTGGCACAGGATATCCATCCTGTGGAGCATGGACAGCTAGGTGCAACTCTCTCTGGAGCTGGAGTATCATGCAAGCAGGAGAAGGCTGCAGGTCCTTCCACAAGTGACAGCAGAGCAGAAAACTTCTCTAACTCTGACCTCAGGTGCCCTTCTTGGGAGAAGGAGCCATGGTGCCCTTGGGGGCTAGGGGATCCCTCCTCCCTTTCTAGGGCTTTGGGAGGATTTGAAGATGATGTTCTGCTCTTCAGACCCTTCCAAGAGGGTAGGAGTGGTTTGCAGTTGTTCCTGCTTATTGAGCATGGAGAAGTCAGCCCTTTGTCCATGTTCATGGTCTCCAGTTGTTGCCTGGTTCCCAGCAACTTGGAGGCCTTGAGATGTTTCCTGGAGAACTTTTAGGGCACATCTGAGGGAGTCTGGCAGTGGTTGCCTGCCTGTGGCTAATGAAAGGTTTTCACATTCCTTTCCATGTGCTTTGAAATGCCAGAGGAAATGTCCCAGTGACTCAAATTATAGGTGTTACTTGGGAGGAACTGCTGCATGATTGTTGAACACCTGGAATTGGCAGCAGGCAGGCTGCAGGCTGGGAAAAGATGGGACTGGATGCTCATAGCTGCCCCTTCCTACATCCAACAGCAGGGCCTTAGGCAGCCCTGCCCCTGGGCTCTGTTTAGCTGAGATAGGTAGAGTGAACCTTAACCCATTGCCACCTTCTGGTCTGGTTCTGTCTCCCAAATCTTCCTGTTGCCTGCTAAAGCACAAGAGAATTCAGTTTCAGTGTCAAAGCACTCATTCCATGAAGGTAAGCCAGGGGTGGATTTGGGTAGGGACCTTCACTGGTATGACTGGATGCTCCCAGAGGATCAAGTGTATCTGTGTTCCAGGGAGAAACACAGCTCAGGCCTCCTGCTACTCATTTAATTTATTTAACATCTTGACAGCACAACCAGCTTTGCTAAAGATACTTCTTCTTCTTCTTCTTCCAACTTCTCATCTCCTCTCAACCTGTCTCAGGAAAGCATTCTTGGCAGGGCAGAAGCAGAGCCCTTGAGCCCACTGCTTTGGCTTTGAACTTGGCTTCTCCAACACAATCAGTACCTTGCCAGGAAAGACAAAAAAGACTGTCTGGTGCTGCCAGTTGGCTCCCCACTGGTTGCACAGAGGTAGCACTGAGGGCAAACCCTTCCATTTCACAGGAGATGCAGTGGGAGGCCAGGACTGTTGTTTCTGTTTACATTACCTGGTGCAACAGGGAAGCTGCATTCAAGGTGAAGGCCCAGGTGTGCTCTCTGCAAACTCCTCTTGGCAGCTGGTTCCTCACTGATGGATTTAATACAACAATCTAGTCCATAGCACAGTCAGGGTTCTGCACTTCTTCCCACAAGGTGAGGTCTACCATGAGTGTAGAGCAGTCTTGGCTTCATCATAGAACCTACCTGCAGCTTGTTTCCTGTCTTGCCAACCTGCTAAAAGCTAAGCCCCTGGCAGGGATAATGTGTTTTGGACATGTCAGCTTGTAAAATACTTGTAGTTTGGAGCTGTGCTGGAGGCTGCAGGATGAAGGAAGTTCACAGGCACAGCAGTGTCCTGGGGCTTGAAAACCCATCTGGGAGCAAGGTTGCTTTGGATCTGGTGTGAATTCAGACTTCCAGGCCAAAATGAAAAGAAGGCCTTGGGGAGAAGTGTCTGGGTGACATTTTGGATTGTGCTTCTGAGCTCATGGGGGTAGAGAATCTGTTCAAGACCCAAGAGGCTTTAAGAGCTTGGCTGATGATTTACAGCTGTTTGGTTGGATGATTTATAGGCTGCTCCTTATCACACAGGCAGGCTACAAACACTGACTTCAATCAAAGCACACAGTTCTCTTTTCTTTCTCAGCAGCAGAAAGGACATTCCACAGTAAACAGCAGTCTCTTCCCATCAGCTCACCACCCCCAGCACACAAAGATTTGAGCCTAGAGAGCACAGCCAGTGCTGCCTGGGCATCTCTCTTCCCATATAATTTCCAGAATCCAGCCCTTTCTCCAGCTGCAATGCAGACTCCCTAAATACACAGCCTCTTACCATAATGCTACATTCCTGCTCCCTGGCTGCCATAGGCACCTCCAAATAACATACAAAGGCTTAGTTCTCAGGAGTCCCAAAGGAAAGGATCAGGCTTTGGGTTTGGTTGTTTTCTTTTCTTCTCCAGATCTTTGTGCACACTCCAGCTGGCTGGAGCAGACCAAGCTGGGGTCATCCTCACGTGGGCTCTGAGAGCACTCAGGAGCTGGTGTCTAACCAGGGCTGCCCTGGAGCTGTTGTGATTCAGAGTCCATATCCCAAACAATCCCCAATTGCCTCGACCAGTTTTGAAATGGATGAGTAAAGTGAGCTCTCCACCAGAGGAAGGACATAGCTGAGGTCACCCTGACCTCATGCTTAGCCTGCTAGGCCATTCTGCTTCTTCCCAGCTGACCAAAACCCTCCTTAGGAATCTTCCTTCCTACCCTGGGAACCACAAGAGAAAATCTGAAGTGGTGGTGACTGATGCTGCCTCCAAGCACAAGCTTGGTTTGTGTGTGCAGGTCCCTACCATATCTGCACTGGTGGTGGGGATTAGCTCAAGCACAGGTCACACAGGCATCAGCACCAGCTGCTGAGAGACAAAAACATGCATTTCCACGTGGTGCTTCCCTGCTGGGAAGCCTCAACCAGTGTGTAAACAGGAATTAAGCTTGGATCCTCTCAGTGTCATGAGTCAGTGTCATGAACCCTGCTTCAGAGATGCTAGATGACTTCTCCAAAGAAACCAGGAGAGGGGCAGGCAGAGTCCTTCAGGATCCCAGTGCTTCCATCCCTGCTAGGAGGTGTCACTGCCTTGGTCCTTGCTGCTGCTGTGATACAGTAGCTGTGCTGAGGTAGCCCAGGAGAGACAGAGGGGTGATGCTATTCCTTTCCTATGACTGTTGCTGAGTATTTCCCAGGTGCTCTAACCTTCCCAGCTGGAGTTTCTCCTCTTGTCCTTACTAACTGGCTTTTAGCAAGTAGAAATAGCCTGAGGCAGAACTGGAGAGCAAACAAGATCACACTGAATAAATCTATCCTCACAGCTCTGGTTTTGCCTGTGCCTTTCTCTATCAATGAGGTTCAAAGCAAGTATCTCCTTACTCTGCCTGGGCTGCTTAGCATTTTTTATTAACAAAGTCCTCTTTTAGGCTCTAGCCCACTGAGGTTCATTAATCAACAATTGCCATGAAGTCAAAAATTCTCCAACTTCCAACAATCTTTTTCTTGGAGGGACTTAATACTAACAATGAAGTTTTCCTTGGCTAACTGTCCCCTGCTTTGATGTGTCTGGGTGAGAAGCTAAGAGCCACCAAGGTGTTGCAAAGTGGGCACCCATCACAGATGTAGCCAGCCTGCTCTGTGCTTTCTACCGACAAATATATATCTAGGAGTGCAAGAATTCATAGTGGGGTTGTGGGAGAGAGAAGTTTTGGCATGTCAATGATTTTCTTATCAGTTTTTCATTAGCTGAACTCTCTCTCTATGTTTTTGAAGAGAACAGCAAGTTCCTCTCAGTGTCCTGGAAATGGCAGCACCCAGGAGTGCTTCTCCCCAACCCCTTCCTAGAGCAGTGCTGCTTTGCGTTGTTTCTGGCAGGGCTGGATAATTCAGCTCTTCTGAATTTTGGGAGCAGGCTCTTATCCAAACATGTGCCTCTGCAGTTGTGAAAGCTTTGGAGTGGCTCTGGAAGCCTTGGCACTGAGAGCTCTGTTGGCAAGCAGGAGAGCTGACCCCGTTCAAAGGTCTGTTCCTGGGGCCAGAGCTGGCAGCAGAACGTGCCCCTGCCCTTCGGCTGGGTGCAGAGCTGATGTGGGAGGCTTTTGCTCTGCTCTTGCTTACAGCAGGGAGTGAAAAAGCTTGGGGATTACTTTGGAGAGTGTAAAGCCCCTAAACCTGCTCCAGGTTGCCTCCCCAAATAAAGCCTTGCTCCTGAGGGCAGTAAAACAAAGAGGAAAGCTCCCACGGCTCTCTCTGGGCCAGTGAAGGGGGATGAAGGACCACAGAGCTCCTGAGAGCAAGCAAGCTGCTGAAGTGCTGTCTCAAGCTGGCTAGAGCCATGCTCTGAAGGTCAGGAGGCAGCAGAGCATTCCACAAAACCAAGATTGCAGAAGTCAGATGGCTGCCCCTCCAGTGCCTACAAACCACAGGCTCCAGCAGGCCTCTGCCCAAAGAGAGGGAGAAGTTTGGTCCTTCCCCAGCATGCTCCTCAGCTTTACCCTGACTGCTGGTGTTGTTCTGACAGCCTGAAGTTAGTGCCTGAGTCATTTTTCCACGGCAATATTGTTGTTTGGGTTTGAATCTACTCTAAAAAGAGAGCAGCAACCAGAGGCACTGCTGTGTGCTGCAGAAAGCAGCTCTGGTGGTTACCATTGATAACAGTTACCAGGGGGCTGCTTCCTCCAGTCAGGCTGAAGTGGCTAAAATCAGCCAGCTTTGTTTCTGGTTTTGTGTGAGTCTATTTTGGTTGCTTACATTTCCAATTACTGTATTTTTCTAACAGTTAAAGGCTGTGTTCTGCACACATAGCACATTCTATAAAAGCCTTGGAAAAAAAACCCCAAATGGGCAGGGAGAATTCTTTCTCCAGTGGGGTTGGAAGCATTTTAAAGTCTCAGGAAGGAAAATCCATGCCAGCTTTCTGCATCCAAATTCTGAAATGAGTAGGGATGATCAAATAGCTCATCAGCAGGTTTTGCATGCACACATACACACAGAGTCCCAGCCATAGGAGAAAAGCAAAGCTGAGGAACAAGAGCTTGTTTCTCATCAGCTCATATCACAGAATCATAGAATCATTGAGGTTGGAAAAGATCAAGTCCAACTGTTGACCTAACCCTGCCAAGTCACCACTAAACCATGGCCCTCAGCACCACATCTCCAGGGGTTTCTTAGAACACTTCCAGGGATGGTGACTCCACCACTGCCCTGGGCATCCTGGGCCAGGCCTTGACCACTCTTTCAGTGAAGAAACTGTTCCTAATATCCAAACTGAGCCTCCCCTACTACACCTTGAAGCCATTTTCTCTTGTCCTATCATCTGGTCCAACCCCCTTTGGTGGCTGAAGGGTCCCATGGATGAGGTCCATCTGTTCAGCATATGGTAGGCAGGGATTCTCCTAGGGATTCTTGGGTTCTCCCTCCAGCTCTGCTGCTTTTTGATTGCCTGGAGGTGGGTGAATCTCCATCCCCTTGGAGATCCATGGGAATCTACTGGAGAAGCATAAGCAGCTCATTCCTTTGAGTCCTGTGTGCCTTCATAGGGCCAGTTTGATGAAGAACAGGATAAAATGAATAGGAGTGAGACCAACCTATCCCACTTATTGCTGAGATATAAGTAGCAGCAAATACTCAATTTGTCCCAATTTCCTCATTTCCATTCAGTAATCTTTAGTACTAGATGATCTTTAAGGTTCCTTCCAACCCAAACCACTCTATGGTTCTATGCTATTTAAAATAAATCTAATAGAAAATGGGCAGGAATTCTTCCCTAGCTGCCAGGGCTGCTCCACCATTGTCCTGACTTTGATATCATTTACTTGAGGCTGTTTTTCCACCCAGTTTCCACTCCTTTGCTTTCCCTGAAGAGGGTAAACAACTCCACACAGGAAGGTGATTCGAGTTCCCCTGTTATTAATTTGAGGCTTGAAAAAGTGAGAAATGCTGTTTACAAGGGGGAAAAAAAAATAAAACCCAGATAAATATAAAAATCAGAAGCTCTGTTTGGCTTTGCAAACAAAAGTAGCCCCAAAATAAACAGGCCTAACCAGCAGAAAACAGACTCTGAGGGGAAGTGGATGCCAACTGAAGAGGCAGATGTAAAGAGCATTTCCTATTTGGTTTAGCAACTGCAGACTTTTGTCTCCAGTCTGCATGCACTTCCTCCAGTGATTCATCAGAAATGTGCATTTATAAATAAACTCCACCTTGGCCTGGCACCCTGATTGCAGGCTGGTGACTTGGGGGTGGGGGGGACACAAAATACAACGAAGAAGTCATGCTCCTCAGTTTTTGACTGATACCTGTGTGGCAATGTGTTTATCTACAAGTGTTTGTTTGCTTTATGTTGAGGGCTTGGGACTCTGAGAGATGAGGCCTGTGGTTTCCTCATTTCATCTGAGGAATGATTCATTAAAGAGCTTCTTTAAGCCAGCCCAGTGTCAGGCACATCCAAGGACTTGGGTTTGGAAGCTGCTCCCAAGCCTTGGGCTGAGATGGTTGGGTGTCTTGAGGGCTGCAGGAAGGTGTCATTTAGAAGATTGTCTCCTCAGCAGCTTCCCCAGGGATGTGGGGTACAACAGTGGCTGTCAGGGAAGCAGAGTGTGAGAAGCTGAGCAAAGCCACAGTGTTTATCCCTCTGCATTTGGGATGTTTGCTCATAACAGCAGCTCAGGAAGGTTCCCATGGTGGTGTCCAAGAGAGACCTCGGTGCAGGGTAGCTTGGAGAGAAGACAAGTTGTAAGTTATTTGGCCATCCTTGAACCTGGCCTTGCAGCCCTACCAGCATGGGAAGTTGCCACAGAATCACCTAGAAAAGTTACACCAACCATGCTGTGTTTCTGTGGTTCAGCAGCACTCCAGAAAGGCAATTCAATTGCACTCAGGCTGTGTCCTTGGTGGTTGGGGACCAGATCCTTGCCAAGCCAGCCCATAGCCCATCTACACCTTAGACCCCTCAGACTTGGCTCCTCACCATCTTCTCCCCCTCAGAGCTCTGCCTCTGGAAGTCCTTCCCATCTCTGCTGCTTTCCCAGCCCCACAGCTTGCTGGGAGCCAGCCCAGCTTGTCAGCAGCAGTCCTGGAGGGCCACCACCAACCCCACAGCTAACTCTTCCTGCTTTGCTCCTCTAGCACCTCTAGTGCTCCTGTTGTACTCATCCTATGGCACAAGTTCTGCAGGCTGAGGGCTGAGTGAGGGTCGATTTGCACATAATACAGGTGGGAGAAGACCACCTCAGGTGGCTTAGGCTGAGGTAAAGCAGTCTTATGGTCAAGTCTTCATCCAGACAGACACCCTCATGCTCCATTTCCCTGTGGCTGGAGGTAGGTGTAGTTTTTCCTGAGGAATGTGCCACTCTTACAGCAGGTGCTGTACCAAATGCTTCTGCACTGAAGTGTGTCCTTCTGCCAGGTGTGGGAGTGGCATCCAGGGACCAGGGAACCCTAAAGTTCTTCTGGTGCTGACACCAGCATGGGCATCATTCACACCATGCTCCAGCTTTGCCATTGTGCTAGCTCAGTCTCTTTGCTGGAATGAAGGTGGAGAAGCAGTTCAGTAAACCTGAATCTGTTTAGAAGACAAGAGCTAGTCCATAGGCAATGTTCCTACCTTTGGGGTTTTGTTACAAGGCTGATCCTGAGCGTGCTCAGAGCACTCCTGACCTCTTCCTGACTCGGGGAGCCCTGGCAAAATCTGCAAACCAAAAGGGCTGCTTTCTCTGCAGACAGAGGAAAGGTGCAGCAGAGAGAAAACAAAGGCAAGGCAGTCTCAGACTCTGCACAGCACATGATTCCCTCATAAAAAAAAATGTTTGGCCTCTTCTCAGGAATAACATGGCCATGCTTGTAGCTCCAAAAGAAGCCTTGAATGATATTAATACATTCATTAGAACAAGTTCAAAGAAAATCATCTTAATTAGCTTGCCTGGCTGAAACTGAGCTTCATTAATCTCAAGTAGATTAACCTGATGGTAATGCCATTAAAGCTGGCTGGGATATTAATGAAATATATGCAGTTGCAGAGAGCCCAAATCTCCTCCTGCCAGTCGCTGGCTGATAAAACTGCCAGTGCTTCCTGCACTTGGGGCTGCTTTAAGGAAGAGACCTGCTTAGGTTACAGCCACCACCCTCCTCTCCTTCTGTAAGTCAGCCACAGCATTGCTTTGGGGACATGTTAAAAAGGGGGAGAGCATCCCCCAGAGAAAGTGAGGGAAAGAACTGGCTGCAGCCTTTTGTGCCAAGGACTTGCTGGAGCAGAGCGTGCGCGTGCACGTTAGGGACAGGCAGGGATCTGCCCGTGCAGGGAGCACCCAGCAGCTTCAGAAGGCAAACTGGGGGGCAGGACTTGGAAAATTTGACCTGCTTTTCAGGTATAGGTTGGTGCACAGTGTGCAGGAAGGATCTAAAAGCTTCCAGAAACCCTCTGAAGACCCAGAGGGCTTCAAATGGCCTTCTCCTTCTCCCCAGGCTCCAGTATTCTTAATCTCAAGTCTTTTTAGTCTTTGACACATCATTAAAGTGACAGTTCAAGAACAGCCCCGAGATCAAAGGCCTGCAGAGCTTCTATCGTGTTGCAATGCTTTCAGCAACTCTTTCTCCAGGCCTGCTTCTTAACTCCCTCCCTCCAGCCAGAAGGTTGAGTCTCTCCTGCTGAAGGCCAGCAGCAGCTGACAGTGCTGCCCACGTTGCTTCCCTGCCTCTTGGTCTTACAGAACTGTAGATTGGGTTGGGTTGGGTTGGAAGTGACCTTTAGAGATCATCTAGTCCAACCCCCCTGCACTCAGCAGGGACACCTGCAACTAGAGCAGGTTGCTCAGAGCCCCAAAGTCCAACCTGAGCTGGAATGGTTCCAGGGATGGGGCAGATACCATCTCCCTGGACAAGCTGGGCCAGTGTCTCACCATCCTTAGTGTAAAATGTTTCTTCCTTCTCTCTAGTCTCAATCTCCCTCTTTTAGTTTCAAACCATCACCCCTTGGCCTGTCCCAACAGGCCCTGCTAAGAAGTCCCTCCCCATCTTTCTTCTAGGCCCTTTAAGTTCTGAAAGGCTGCAGGAAGGTCTCCCTGGAGCCTTCTCTTCTGCAGGCTGAACAACCCCAACTCTCTCAGCCTGGCCTCCCAGCAGAGAGCTTCCAGCCCTCAGACCATTTCTGTGGCCTCCTCTGGCCCTGCTCATGTCTGTGCTGTGCTTAGGACTCCAGAGCTGGCCCCAGCACTGCAGGTGAGGTTTTCTTGGGGCTCTCCCTCTGTGGTGGGTCACTCTGGGTTTCTCTGGACCCAAGCTCAGCCCAGGCAGTAGATAAGGTGTATTCAGTGCTTGCGGTGTATGTGTACCAGAACAGTTCAGGTTTGGGCATGGCCATATACAAATGTATCCAAATCCAAAATGCAAATAGGGAGGATTTGCAAAATCAGCTCTGATCTGGAGTGCTAAGAGAAGACATGGGATGGAGTGTGAGATAGGGAAGTGGGGAGATCAGGGTTCATCTCCCAGCTCTTCCCTTGGCATGTAGACCTGCTGCAGGGAAACCTGCTCATCTCCTGGAGAGGCTCCTAGGTTTCACCATGTGCACCTCCATGGTGCCCACACAAGTGCATAAGGACAGGTGATTCCATGCTGAGATGTGCCCAGTGTGCAGCACAGGGTACCTCTGGTGCTGAGAAAGAAGCCCAGGCATCCTTAATTTTCTCTTTACATACCACTCACCTACCTAAGTATTAAATAAGCTTTGCAGCTTCATTGGTACTTATTTGTAGAAAGCTTTGTGATCCAAAAGTGCATTATATATGCCCATGGTATTGTTCTTAGGAGAAGCTCTAAGGACCTTCCTTCCTCTTGAGCAGCAGACAGGGAGGACTGAGCTCTGCCAATCTCATGGCACTGCCTCTCCCTGATGCTGAATATTGGGTGACTAAGTGTCTCTCTCTCTCTGGTTGCACTGTAAAATGCTCACTTGGCTCACAGCTTATTTACAAGGTAACATGGTGTGATGCATCATAAAGACACTTTTGAAGAATTTCTGTTATTAAAAACTGCCCATGGAAAGAATTAGGTCAGGTGTTTACAAGTCCAAGCTTTGGGGATAATTAGGTGGAAGGCAGCAGCTCTACAGAAGAGGAGGGTTATTTTCCAGCCCTCCAAGAAGCATGGAGTAATGCCGGTGTTAGCAGGAACCTCTCCTCAGCGAGTTTCCCACCTCCTTACTGCAGGATCTGTTACAGCCAGTGCTTTGGGGATGGGGAAGAAAGCAGGGCTTAGAAAAGCCTCCAAAAATACAGAACCCCCTGAGCAAACCTGTTGATGTCCAGGCTTTCTATAAACAGCCATCCAAGTCCTCTGAAGGGGGCTTCTTGTAAATCCAAGCTGTAGCTTGCTACTGCAGCGTGCTGAGGGTGAATTCTATACAACCTTTGAGGGAAGAAAGTTGTTTTCTTTTATTTTTTTCCCTTTTTTTTTTCCCCCTCTCCTAAAAAGAGAAAAAAAAGGCCATTTGTTCCTGTGTGTGTGGAGAGGAGAGACAGGACAGGGCGCTGGCTGTTTGTGCACTTCAAGCAGAGCGACCTCCTTGAACCCCACGGTGCACAATGATGCTTTCCATGGAAAGTCTGGCTCTATTACCTTTGGCAAGGGCTGAGGGAATATTTTTGGAAGCTTGAAAATCCTCTGTGGAACATGCTTCAGTTTTGTTCATATACAGTATCTTAGTATCTTTATATTTATTTGATAATGGAAAAGAAAAAGAAGGAAGAAAAGAGAAGGTTTCTGTTTTGCTGCTGTTGCTGCCTCTGACCCTTCCCCTCCAGCTCTTCTCCAGCCGTGCCCAGGGGGTGGGAAAGGCTGATCCTCCTGGGACAAGGAAAAAGATCAGGCCTAAACCATCAGCCCCTGCCATATTGGACTGGTTAAATCTCAGTTGCCTCCCTCTCCTAAAAGTTTGTTTAAAGTGAGAAGAATATAACCTGTTCAAAGTGAGACCTCCAGGGGCCTGGTTCCCATTTGCATTGAAGCCTTTATGCAGTGCTGGAGCAGGGAAAAGGGGCCCTTGGTCCTAAATGGGAATCAGACTCCACATCTGGGCTTTCCAAAGTGTCCTTCCTTTCTGCAGGCAAGGCCAGGAAACCTCTCTGGAGTGGGAAAGGAACAGTTACCAAAACCAAATGGCAGATGAAGGTTCTCAGGGCTGGCTGGCACCTGTGGCGTTACCTGGTGGTGGATAACACTGGCCAGACTGGGTCCTCAGGGTCTCACCTTGGCCCACCTTCCAGAGAGGGTGAAGTGTGACACACAGGAGGTGTTAAATCCAGTTTTGGCTTTGACCTTGCATTTGGTAGCTGGAAGGAACAGGGTACAACAGGAATGTGGGAAGGTGAATGAGTATTAGGATATCCCAAGAGGAATTTTCCTGACTTTTTCTTTGACTAGATTTAGGAGATAAACATGATGGCTCTTTCTCCTGTGGGTCAGCTGGGATGGCTAAAGCAGTGCAGTGCCAGGAGGAGAAGCTGCCCAGGTGCCACCAGGCTCAGACTCCTGAAGCAGGTCAGGCAGACAGGCCATGTGCCAGCCGTGCTCCAACCTGGCTCACGCTGCTCCCCACTGGGGATTTGTTTCCACACGTTTTGATGACAGCAGATGAAGACCAAGGCAGGACTTCTAGCAGCTGCTTTAGAATTAGCTGTTCTTTTATGTTTTAAGTAGATTTGGCAGTGCTTTAGGAAGCAAGGGAAGCCTTGGAGTCCCTGTGATACAGAGAGCAACAGCAGGACAGGACCACGGAGCTGAGTCACCCTCGGGGCCAGACCCAGATCCCTCTGTTCCCAGCTCCCAGGCTGGCATGCTGAGCCTTACCTGCACTCTTCTCTTTTCCCAAAGGTTGGGAATTGAGCAAATCACACCCCAGGCAACAGCCACAAACCCTCTGAGCTCAGAGGAAGGGCGGAGGAGGGGTGGGGGTCAGGAGGAGGCTGCCGCCTGCTCAGTCTGTGACCCACGTGCGTTCCAGCCTGGCTGCTGCCTTCCCCCGAGCCACAGCACGCTTCACGCCGCTCCGCCTGCTCCGTCTAGACGGAGTGAGAACTTGGCCTGGCGCAGAGAGTTTACAACCTGGATGATGGGCGAGTCTGGGCTTGACTGGGGCTTGTAGCCCCATGGGGGAAGGAGACTGGATGTCTCTTCTGCAGAGGCCTGTAATCAGCTGCAGGCTGGGGACTGCCCTTCGCAGACCGTAGCCCAGCCGGGTTTGGGAGGGGTGAGCGCCGGTGTGCAGGTGACGTGGATCTGCTGCTGTCCTCAGGGCAGCACCACAGAGTAAGTGGCCTAAATGGTGTCTTGAAAGGTCCACTCGTCCAGCCTGCTCACAGGGCAGAAGCCTCGTCTGGCAGATGTCGTCCCCATCCCTAGAACCATTCCAGGTCAGGTTGTCTGGGGGCTCTGAGCAACCTGCTCTAGTTGCAGATGTCCCTGCTGACTGCAGGGGGGCTAGACTAGATGACCTTGAAAGGTCCCTTCCAACCCAAACCAGTCTGGGATTCTAAGATGTGAGTCTGATATTTTCTTGCAAGTAGATTACAGTGGAAATTCTGCTTGACTTTTACTGTTGTTGTCCTAAGATCTATCCTGACTCTTCCTGGCTGTAGCTTTCTTTGTCCTACCTGTCCTGGACAGGAAGGAAGGAGTACCCAAACGTGATCTACTCTGTTGCTATGCCACTTAGGAGTTCACTGGTTAAACTCCCCAGAGTCATGTCCTCATAAAATGTAGTTGTAATGGCAGAAATCTCTAAGGCTTCACCAAGTTTCAACCCCCAAAAGTATGTGTGAGGATGAGTTAAACCCCAGAGAACTGGGATCTCTAGGAAAAACAAACATGAGCAGCCTCTTAGCTATGGCAACTCCACTATCAAAACCCCTTTTCAGAAAATGTTTAGTTAAAGATTTCAGTTGGAACAAACATTGTTAAAGCATGACCCTCAGGCTGCTTATTGGAGCCAGATGTTGATTAGAAAGACATTTGGGTCCATTCAGTGATTTTACTTGCCCTCATAGGCTGGGGTGAGCAGAAGGATTTAGAAAGCAATGACTCAGATCTTCAACTTGCCCAAAAATGCAGAACCTCACTGAAAGTGCCTCACCCTGTGCCATTACCAGGAGATATTCTGTAATGACCACCAGCCTTTTTCTCTGCCTTTTGGGGTTTTTTAGGAATGATTTGCCTCTCTTGACTTAGCCTTCTGAATTTTCCTGTTAATCACATGTCCTTCTTGAACAGTCTTTTAGGAATACTTCAGCCTCAGGGCCTGACTTTCTTAACAATTAAAAAATGAGGATCTGTTGACCTAATCCTACAAGCTGGCTGGGTGTGACCATCCCCTGTGGAATGGTGCCCTCAGAAGACGTGCAGGAATCTGACCCAGCAAAGGCCAGCAGAGCCAAGCGCCCTGCGAGTCGCCTGCAGCTTTGGCCAAATCCACGTGCTGAATGAAAGGCAAAAAAAAACCCCACCAAAAACCCAAACCAACAAAAGCTTTGCAAGGCTGACTTTATTATTTCAGTTTTAGAACTGCTTCTTCCATTTTTCCTGCTCCAGTGTTGATTACTGGCTGCTTTGTGGGTGGAAAGCTGGACAGAGAAGCTCAGCGAGAGAAAAACAAACACGAGAGTGGGTCAAAAGTGTGTTTCATTTCCTCCTCACCAGGCTTGCCTGTGCTTCTGGGGCTTGATCCTTGATGGAAATGGGGTTTGGAGTAGGTCAGGGTGCTGTGGGGCTTCAAGTAGGTCAGGGTGCTGTGGGGCTTGCTGAGGTGTGGGCTGGGAAGTAGCCGCTAGAGAGCCACGTGGCTTGTCCCTACCTGTCCCCCCCTGTGCTCTTCCGCGGGGCAGGGATGTGCCAGCCTCCAGCCTCATGCAAGGCAAGCTCAGCAGGCTGCAAGCCCCAGTCCCCAGGACTCTTAGACCTTCCCTGGGAACAGGTCTTTATTGTGGGGAGAAGAGGCATAGAATCTTTCAGGTTGGAAGAGACTGTTAGGATCAAGTCCAACCAGCACTGCCAGGTCTCCACTAAACCATGGCCCTCAGCACCACATCTCCATGGCTTTTCAACCCCTCCAGGGATGGTGACTCCACCACTGCCCTAGGCATCCTGGGCCAGGGCTTGATAACCCTTTCAAGGAAGTAATTTTTCCTAATACCCAAGGTAAACCTGCCCTGGTGCAACCTGAGGCTGTTTCCTCTTATCCTGTGTTCCTGTGTTCCTCTTGTTCCCAGTAGCTGGGGACGTATGTGACACATGGGGGACCCTGGTGCTTTCAAGGCTGAAGGATGTGCATCCCTGGGGAGTCAGACTGATTCTGGTGCTCTGCAGGGAAGGAGGGAGGCACCAGCAGGCAGTGGAGGTAGGAGCAGGCTTCACTGGAGCTGCGTGACAGGACTTAGCTGGGGTTCGTGGCAGGAAGGGTCTACATGTGCAAAGCCATGTATTTTCCTTTTTCATTCTGGATTTCCTTGAGATTAGAAGAGGAGAATGGGGGAAAGATAAGAGAAAAGCAGGGCAAATCCTCACAGCCTCTTCCACCAAAGTGTTGTAGCATCTGGGACTTGGAGCTGCTCACACTTGGAGCACATCTTCTGCAGACTGCCCTCAGAGGCAAACCAAACGTTGCAGTGGGAAAGAGTTGGGAGAATTCCCTCAGGAGTGAAACACCATGGCAAGAGATCTCTGTGCTCTCTCCTGTCCTGCCCTCCAGAGGGCATGGGGCAGAGACTGCTGTGTCCCCAGAGCCCACAGGAAGCAGCAGGGAATGACTAAGGTGAAAGATTAACTCTGCGATGTGAAAAAGGAATTCACATCGCCAGGAAACCATGAGATTCCTTCCAATAGCACATCAGCTGTTGAAGAGTTGCCTTCACTCTCCTCCATGTCCTCTTTGCCTGCTGAGGAGAGCTGTTTGACAGAGAGGTGTGTAGCTCCAGCTCATCCAGCAGGGAGTCACCAGCATCCACCCAACAGCTGAATGACTGCTGCTGTTTACTGGAAGGTTTGGTTCCTTAGAGCTAAGCTTGACAACACAGCAAACTTTGCTCACTGGCACAATTGTCCAAGGCTCCTAAGACTTTCCACTACCTTCAGATTCTGTGAGGTGACTCAGAGTTGTAAACATTGGCACCAGCTGCTCTTCTCCCTGAAACCATAAACCCATTAAGGGAAATTTGCTTTCTAAAAATAATCTGATCAATGAAAGGACTCTCTCAGTGTCCCCAGCCCCTCTTCTCCCCTCCCTCCTAATGACTTCCTCATAAATATGTTGGGTTGGAGGAGCACCATGCCTCTTAGCAGGCTCCCCATTGACCAGCTTCAGTCCTCCAAGTGAAGATATTTAAGGGGTAGTGGAAGGCCTTATTAAAAGATATTTAGCTGTTTGGGGTGTAGCAGGGAGAATGGAAAGGCAAGGCATGCCTGCAGCACAGTTCTTGTAGGGAAAGGTGAACATAGCCCTGGTGCATGGGAACTCAGTGCCCAGGGCCAGGCCAAGGGGCACTGGGCACCAACTGGAAGCCAGGAGGTTGCAGCTGAGCAGGAGGAGAAGCTTGTTTGGTGTGAGGGTGGTGGAGCCCTGGCCCAGGCTTTGCAGAGAGGCTGTGGAGTCTCCTTGTGTGGAGAGATTGCCAAGGCAGCTGGAGGTGACCCTGGGCAAGCTGCTGTGGGTGCCCCTGCTGGAGCAGGGGGGTTGGACTGGATGTGATCCCCAGAGGTCCCTTCCAACCCCAACCATGCTGGGATTCTGGGATTCTGTGAAGGTTTATCATTTCTGTGTTGTATTTATAATACTGATGCCTACAGATGGTCAGCTCTGTGCAGGCTGGAGGCTTGGCAGGTGTTTTCAGGTGAATCCTGTGGCATTATATGCCCTGGATCAACTCTGCTTTTCTTTCAGTGTGTCACAGAAGGGAATCTCAAGTCATCCTTCATGGTTTAAGGGAATCAAAGGATCATCTGCACCCACCTGCAGATGGAGCTGGATGGGATTCTGAGTATCCCTCAGCATGAATGCTGCTCTCAGATGCCTCCAGCTTTATGGCAGATGATGGGGTGATGGTCTAGGAGGAGAGAAAGTCTGTGACTTTGTATGTCTGGTGTGAGCAGAGGTGGACTAGAGCCCTCAATGTCCATGAGGACTCTCATGGACCACCCAGCTTCACAGCCCTTCCCTTGCAGCTGTGCTCTTCCCAAATAACAGCCCTGCCAGTTTAATGACTGACCTTACTCCTGGAGTTCTGGGTCATAAATCTTATCTTTCCCTTCTGAATGCATGGATAGTGTTTCAGTGATACCTTTCTGGGCTGATCTGCTGTAGGGAGAAGGAAAGGGCAAGGTGCATTTGCAGGAGCAGGGCTGGTTATAGCAGTGTGTTTTGTGGTCAGTGGGAACTGATGGAAAGGTGACCTGCACTGCTGACCCAACACCTGCCTCAAGGGGTGACCCTTGGAGATCTCACTGTCCTCTGGATGTCAGCTGGATATGGGGATGCTGCTGTTTCTGCAACCCCAATCTGTCTCCCCACCATCTGAGTGGCCTGTCACAGAGAAAAGCTAAGGAAACAAATGGAAGGCAAGCTGGTGTGAGGCATCTTTGCCTTCCTCCTGGCTCCTCCTCATGCCATTTCCTCTTTCTGAATCCAACCCTAACTTCTGAAGGATCTTTTGAACTGAATGGAAAGTGATCCCCTTCAGCCAGAATCCATGCAGTCATCTGTTGCTGGCTGCAGAGCAGTGCCATGCTGTCACTCTGCCATCCCAAAGAGGTCACCTGGTGCCTTCATTCAGAAAGTTCTGTGTTTCACTGCTTTTGCTGCTAAGCATGTTGTTTGCAAAGGGCATGTGTGAACCTGTTTCATCTGCCTAATAAATGGAGATTTTGGAATAAGACAGAACAAAACTGCCAGCTGAGAGGAGAGGTGCCAGCTGGGTACTTGTGACCACAAGGGAAAGAAACCTATGGCAGCAAGAATTCCTGAGGTTTGCAAGAGGGCTCTGAGACTTCCCCTGCCTTGGCACACACTCCTGGTAACTGGACAGATCTTCTCACCTTGTAGCTGATCACACTGCCCTGTACTTTGCTACTCTTCATAAACCTGCTGGGTTTTGCCTCAGGCTAGCTTTGGAGCAAGCCTTGCCCCTGTTCTTGGGGGCTGGGGTGGTCTGGGAGGTTTTTGTGCTGTGCTGTTGTTGCTCAGCAGATGCCTGCAGCTCACTCATGCTGTGCTGAAGACCTCAATTGAACTGAGGTGCAGTTCTGCTTCTCCTGAGCAGGGTCAGGTGGGGTTTACATGCAGGCCAGGAAGATAAGCACATCTAGGAGGGTGTCAGTGCGTGCTCCTGTGGCTCCCATCAGTGACCCATGGGTGCCATCTCCCAGGTGAGCAGCCTGGAGCAGACAGGGAGCTACCACATGGGTGCTGCCCTCTTCAGAGCACCTCCCACTGTGACTGAGAGTGGTGGGAGGTTGGTGAACAAGCAAGGGAGGCTGTCCAGGATGAGACAGGGCAGAGAGGAAGAGGTCATTGATCATCACAGCATAATGGCTCTGCTCCCCCATATCCTGCCCCACAGATAAAGGACTGATGCTCTGGGGAAGGGGAGCAGCATCTGCAGTTCAGCAGGGAGGAAGGAAAGAGGGAATGTGGGAAGAATAGGGTGGCTTCCAAGAGAGAGATAGGAAAGGAAGGGATGTCCTCAGCATGAGAGAGGAGGAGCTGGGAGGTAGGAGTGTTTGGAGCATGGTGGCCTTAGGGCAGTGGAGATAACCCAGCCTTGGGCATGAAGAGATGAGGAGAGGAGGACAGGAGCCCTGAAGTGGCTGAGTGGGTGGAGAGGCCTCAAAGCAGCATCAGTGAGGTGCCTTCAGATCTCTGCTGGAAGTTCCCACTGAAAATCCTGGCCAAATCCCTCCATGCCACTTTGCAGGGGGGCAAGCATTGTGTGGGGGTGACCTCTGCTGTCCCCAAATCCCTCTCATAGGGAAGACAGGGGGTCAGGGGTGTCCTGGAAGCCAGGCACCCAAGCAGCCAGGAATGTGGGTTCAGCCCTAACACATAAAGGGATCATTTCCATGTGAGGTTTGTGACACTGTCGTTGTCCTGAGCCCAAGTCTCACCAAAGATAATGAGTTTATTTTTAATGAGTGCTGAGATTCTTGCACAATCAAATCAAAGGGACTTGAAGATAAAGTTTAAAAAGTTACTAAATTAAGAAACTAGGGCTTGTGATCAGTGGAGACCTTTGGAAAGCTGACATAAACACGTGCTGGGGGGTTAAAAGCAGCAGAGGAATACAAAATCAACTCTCTCTTTCGTTTCTAGTTTGCTGCTGCTGCTAGTAGGAACCATATTATGAATGTGCTTTTTTACCATAGCCCATGGTTTGGGAACGGTGATCTTTCAACTCCAGGAGCTGCCAGAGCTTCCAGCAGAAGCAGTGTGGCTCCTGGCAGGGAGCAGCTCCCAGGCTGTGCCCCTGCCTCCCCTGTTTGATGCTGCGGGGAGATTGCAGCCCTTGCTCTGCCGTGAGCAGCCGCAGCCCTTTCTTTTCTAAACATGTGTGCTTTGAAAGGGAAAAGCTTGTTGCCAGCATGTCTGACTCCTTCGTCCTGACAACATCCGACCATCCATGTTATCAAGCCTTGCTGGGACCTATCAAGAGCCCTAGTTAAACAAGCTGGTGTTTATCTGAGGGAAGCTGTATTAATTGCACAGTGGGATAAAGAACTGGCCGGCACCAGGCAAATCTCTCGCTGGCATGGGAAAGGGACAGCAGAGCTCCAGGGAACAATGGGCTGCACCCACAGAAAGTTGCTTACTGCCCTGGCCTTTTTTCTTTTTTCCTTTGCAGACTTCACTATTTTTTCTTTTTCTAATACCTCTTGCTCCTCTGTCTGCCCTTTTTTCCTAAATAAAAAGCAGAAGTGGCTCTGCTGGCTTTTGCCTGCCTTAGAAGAGCTGGTGCAGGAAATGCTGTTGCTCTTGTGCTGGGCTGTGGAGCCAGGGTGAAGCTCAGGTCTGGCCTCTTCTATGTGCCTGGTTATAGCAGCATGTTTTGTGGTCAGTGGGAACTCATGTAAAAGTGACCTGCACTGCTGACCCAGGGCCTCTCCTGGCAGCAATGGTCACATCCTCACTGTAATTCACCCCGGGGTTGCTTTGAGCAGGTAGTTGCTGAGTTTCCAGCCAGGCTTCTGCAAAGGCTGTGGCACAGTTCTGCTCAGTGAGCCCCTGAGAAGATATGTTTGGGGCTTGCTTCATGCCAGGGGGCTCGAGGGTGGTGCTGGGTGTTGGGTTTCCCATGGGAGTGCAGAATGGGATGGAGAGACAAGGGGCACTGGGCACACACTGGAAGCCAGGAGGTTCCAGCTGAGCAGGAGGAGAAGCTTGTTTGGTGTGAGGGTGTTGGAGCCCTGGCCCAGGCTTTGCAGAGAGGCTGTGGAGTCTCCTTGTGTGGAGAGATTGCCAAGGCAGCTGGAGGTGACCCTGGGCAAGCTGCTGTGGGTGCCCCTGCTGGAGCAGGGGGGTTGGACTGGGTGATCTCCAGAGATCAGATGTCCCTTCCAGCCCCTGGGATTCAGTGAGAACAGTGGTTGCTGCTTGCCACAGGGAATGCTTGATGGTCCAAGGAGACCTTCTCAGCAGGAAGTCCTCAGTGCTGGGTTTCCCAAGGGAGCAAGAGATGGCAGCACTGTTGTTACCCCATCTGAGAGCAAGTGGAAAAGAAGCCTTTGCAGCTAAAGCTCATCAAACAAACAGTGAGGAGTGAATATGAGCACTGAGTTCAGTGTGGTTCAGGGGCTCATGCTGCTCATCAGGTACCTAGAAAACTGGGATGGAAACATTCCCAAATCCCCTTGTTTCACAGGTTAAAGCTTGAAAATTGATACCCAAAATACATGGTTTGCTGGTTTAACAACAACCAACCCAAACCCTCAGCCAGCTGGAGAAGCACAGCAGCACAGGGTGGCTGCTGCACACCAGCTGTATCACAAGCTTGGAGCTGTTGCTGAATGCTCCAAAGGAGCTTCTTGCACATGGCCAAGAGGCATGGAAGTGACCCACCCCACCCAGCCAAAGGCAGACTTTCTCCCTGGTGGCACAGCTGCTTCAGTGGTTCACTGATCAGAGAAAGGGAGCTGGGCTGCTGGGTGGGGAGGAGAGGGAAGCTTCAACCATGCTGTGCTTTAGAGGCAGGTGAGTGACTGACTGTACCAGCAATGGAAAGGAGAACAGCCCTGGACCATGTCCTCTTGTGAAGAAGTTTGCTTTTGCCTCACAGTGCTTCACTCAGAGCAAGTTGTAAGAAAGGGGAAACTACCAAATGAATCACATCCCTTCTCTAATCTTATTTTCTCTTGGGGGTGGATTTGGGCATGCTCCAAAGCCACAACCTAATTTAAATCAGGAGAAAGGTGGCTCTGAAGAGCAGAGAGAAGCAAGAAAGCTGGGAAAAAAGCAGGCAGAAATAGTTGTCCTTCCATGAATGAACATCTGTCCTGATGGGAAAGGGCCACATCTGGTGATAGAAAGCAGAGGTTCCTTCTAGAGGCTAATCACTGGCTTTTTATCTGGGCTTCATGAGCCATTTGAAATACTGTGTTGTGATGTGACTGGAGGCTGCAGAGGGGGAATGGTTCCTGGCTTCCCCACGTCTGCTGCCCTTCCTAGGGGATGCTGACAAATGTCTTGGGGAGATAGGCAGCAGCTTGCAGGAAGGAGCCTCTTCAAAGTCTTCTCTCCCTTATCTCCCTGCTGGAGTTGTTTTGACAGCGGCTAGTTAGAGACAGGAGCCCTTGCTGGGCTGAAGTCAAGATTGCAAGGGGGAAAAAAAACCCCAACAAAACAAAAAACCCCAGCCAATCCAAGAGACTGCCTCGGCAGCACAGGCTCTAACTCTCATTTGGAGTGGGCAGATGGAGTCTGTGTGGTTGCTGCTGGGCCAGGGAAGCTCAGCCAGTCTAAATAGTGCTAGAGGTAAGATGAAAGGTCACTCCTGGTGTAGTTCAGCAGTTCTCTGCTGCTAGCTTTCCAAAACTCTGCTCTGAACAAGCTCTTAGGTTGGTGGTGGTTTTTGTGCTTGGGATAAGAGCAGCCCCTGCTTTTCCATCTCCTTGCTGCTTGGAGCTCAGCTGAGGGATCTCAGCTGCTTTCCTTGCTCCATACGGTGTGGAGAGAGGTGTGTTAGGCAGCCCCCGTGCCCGTCCCTGCTTCCCCTCTCTGCACCCTTGAGCTCTCTCAGAGGTTTCCCCCTGGCTTCTTTCCCCACCTTCTGTGCCAAGTGCAATGTGCCTGACCCTCCCAGCTTGCTCCTGAAGTCACTGACAGGAAGACCTGCAGATGAAGGCTGCCTCAGGGGTGGAGGGGGTGTGGGTTTTGGCCCATCCCTCCCAAGGATGGATGCTAGGACACCTAGCTGCTCTGTAGCCCTTGCAGCCCGTGGCATTGCTTCCCCACTTGGTTGTGCAAAGGGCTTACAGCCATGGAAACATACCCCAAAGTCCTTCCTCTGGCTTTCCAAGCAAATTTGCTGACCAAAGCCATGCTTACCAGGCCTAAAGAAATCCTGTTATGATAAATGGTGGCCAAAACAAATGAGCTCTGATGGCTCTGCTGCTTCTCCCACCACCATCTCTGCCAGGTCTTCAACATGCAGGTGAGAGGCACCCTGGCAAAAAGGACCCATGTCAGGTAGGAAAGGGGCTTCATCCAGATTTGCTGTCTCCACCTGGACCCTAGCTGACACCCATCTGTCCAGGCATTTCCAGTGATCAGTGCAGTTCAACAAAATAAAGCCATGCCTCTCATTTTAAAGCTTTTGGCAATATTATTAGCCCCTCAAGCTATGTAATCACAGCTCCATGACAGAGAGAGATAAGCTAAGTATTTAGGAACACAGATGGGGTTTGGGATGTGGCCCAGCTAGTCCTGCACCCTCTCTCTGACAGTAGCCAGCAGGAAATGAAGCAGAAATGTTTGCAGCAATGGCTGGAAAGATGATAAGGCTCTCTCCTCAGACACTGTCTCGTGGACTCTTTCACTGGGCATCCCAGTGCAGCTCCCACCCCTTTCTCTGCCTAAGTCAGTGTGGATCTGGCTCCTGTGGAGCTCTGAACCTATGCAAGAAGTCTTGCCTTTTAATATTGCCTTCTGGAGGCAGCCAGGTCACCCACCTTGCCCTATCAGCCCAGCCCAGAGGTTGGTAGATGTGCAAGCTCCAGCTCTTTGTGCCGTGGAAACTGCCATGGCTCTCACAATGCCCTTGCTCACTAAGCTCTGTCCTGAGGGGTTTCAAGGGCAAGACTTTAAGTAGAAGTAAACCTCTTCTGCAGAGGTGGTTGAAGAGCTTTTGTAATGGATAAAATCTCCATCATTTCCAAAATCCCTCTGGTTTTTCACTTGGTGATAGAGTCCCAGAATGGCTTGGGTTGGGTGGGACCTTAAAGAATCCTAGAATCACAGAAACACTGAATGGTTTGGGTGGAAGGGACCTTGAAGATCATCTAGATCCAGCTCCTGCCATGACCAGGGACACCTTCCACTAGACTAGGTTGCTTAAAGCCTTGTCCAACCTGACCTTGAACACCTCCAGGGAGGAGGCATCCACAACCTCTCTGGGCTACCTGTTCCAGCATCTCCAGTGGTCCCAAGATGTTACCTGGTGGTGTTGAGTTTATTGTTCCTGCTAGACTATTTCACTTCTATTCATGCTTACATGCAAAAAACCCCCTATCAGTGGGATTGGGCAGAGCTGCTGAGGAGGCTTTGATGGTCTGCTGAGAACCCAGACCTTCAGGTTGATTGCTTCTGGAGTGGCTTTCAGCAATTAGCATGCACCAGAAAGCTGAGCGTGCAAGCACAAGGGTTGGATTCCAAAAGGAAAAAGGCCATTCAGTTTTTGGCAGGTCTGAAGTAGCCTTGGAGCATCCTTGATGTGTCTATAAAGAAGGAATTATTATTTCAGGGACCCTTTGCATTAGTGGTTACCATGGCAGTGAATCATTTGGCCTCTGCTGGTGCCAGATTGAAGATTATTGTCCAACCTTCATCCAAACAATCTTCAGCCATGGTGCAGTTAGTTAAAGACTTAGCAGATGTTCTGAAGGAACTTCTATTTGGAGCTGTGCTTGCTGGCAGGATGCCATCTTCTCCTATCTCAGCTGAGGGTGGAAAGACTACTGGAATTCTCTGTGTAAAAACAGACAGAGTTTGTTAATTGTCTGTACCAAGCCTGCCTAATTAATCACACGTGGATCCACCCTCATCTGCAGGGAGAAATGGAAGTGAATCCATTCTGCCACCATTTCCAACAGCCTAATCAGTGCCTCTACAAGCTGTAATCACTGCCTGGAGTGGCTTCCTCCTTGCAGGCAGTTCTGCAGACTATGAAAATATGTCGTGTGGAAATAAACCATTTGTGCATTGGGCTGAATTAAAACCAAATGCTTCAACTTCTAATTAAAAGTTTTCTTTAAGTTGAGGAAAGGAAAGGCTTAATTACCACCAAACTGCTTTTCCTTCCTTCCTTCCTTCCTCTTTCTCTTCTCTTCTNCTTCTTCTCTCTCCTCTCCTGTCCTCTCCTCTCTTCCCTTCCTATCCCCTTTCCCTTCCTCTCTCCTTCCCCTCTCCCTCTGCCCCTGTTCATGCCCCAGCTGTGCCCAGCAGTCCCAGGTCCCTGTTGCCTCACTCCCTGCAGCCAGGCTAGCTCTCCAGGATACAGGGCACCTGCCCACATGCTCCTCAGTGGCTCTGCTGTCAGAGTTTACTGCAAACACATGGATTGGTGCCTACACATTCCAGATGCTCCCAGAGCTTCAGGAGAAGTGTGTGTGGGGTGGAGGAGGAAGAACTGGAGTTCCAGGGAGATACCATTCCTGGCAGAGCCCAGGATGCTCACTTCCACCCTGCATAACCAGCAGTGCTGGAATGGCTCAGGTTGGGGCTCTCTCCCTGTCTCCTTCACTGGCTAACAGAGTTTTGGGGAACTTTCCCAGACTCTTTAGTGTGGTTTGGGGAAGGACAAAAGAAGACTTTTGTTGATTTGGCATAAATTCTACAGTGGGTATTTCTGGCATAAAATGTTGGGAGTTTGATGCTTCTTGTTGGTTTGGCAAAATATACCTTGAAATCACCAAAGTATGCTTCTAATTACAGCAGGGATGTTGCAGTGATGTGGGACAGTGAAGTAAGGAACCTTTCAGTATTTATATTATCTGAATCAAAAAAATTAACCTCTTCCTGTTGAATGTTTACAGCTGGAAAGCAGTCAAAGAATCTGAGGCTGGAGCTACTAATGCCTAATAGGTTTCTGCCTCGACAGCAAAGATAAGTCATTCATTATTCAGATGCTGAGCCTTCCCCAGCCCAGGCCAAGCAATTAGGGAGAGGAGACCTGGCAGGTACCAGGGGCCCCAAAGGGAAGCTGTGTGCTGGTGTTTTAGGAACCCCTGTGTGAAGAGAAAAGTCATGGAAGGAAAGAAAAGGGTGAAAAGGCAATGAAAACCAGTGCTTGTTGAGACTGAAAGCTCTTCCTGCCCCCTTTGTCACTCAAGCATGTCAGCAGCCTGCTAGGGTTTGACAGGCAGAAGGCAAAGCTGTTTTCACTGCCCAGGTAGAGCAGAAAGTAAACAAACAGCTTTCACAGTTCAAGGAAAGCTGGGTTGGGTCAAAGATCTTCTCAGTGCCTGAAGTCCTTTGATAGAAAGCAGGAAAAAAATGTTTCACTGAATCAGATGGGGGTTTGGGCCATGGGTTAGTGGCATGCTGGGGATAGGTTGATGGCTGGACTTGATGATCTCAGAGGTCTCTTCCAACCTTCATGGTTCTGTGATTCTGTGACCAGGACTTAGTTCTCCATCCAGCATCCCCAAGCCCAATGGGCTGTCCCTCTGCAAGGCATCAGGCAAGCTTCTGCCACACCAAGAGTAGGCTGACCACCACTGTGATTCTGGGAACAAGACTTACTTCTCCATCCAGCATCTCCCAGCCTAACTGGATGTCCCTCTGCAAGGCACCAGCCAAGCCTCTTCTATACCAGGCATGGCTTGAGCACCACTCCTCTTCCTGCTGCAGGATGTAGCAGCCTGCTTTGGTGGGGTGGGATTCTCCTGTCCTCTCCTGCACTCTTCATCAGGGCAGGGTAGCAGAATGCTGACTGTGCCTCACCATCCTTGATAAGGATCATTCCACAGAGGAGTCAATGACCCTAATTAACAGCCTATGTAATGTTTTGCCTGAAGAGCTTCCTGTGAGTGGCTCTCCCAACATGTCTGTCTTGTTCCAAGATGCTCTTTCTGGAATTACCATTAAATTGTTGCTGCCTAATTGCTCCCAAGGGTTGGAAATCTCATTTAACCCTTCTTGCTGTCCAGGTTATGGGATGTGAGCACTGCAGAGCATTGCCAAGGTGTTGGTTCTGAGTACACCCTTTATGTAGCAAGAAAGACTTTTCTGTGGGCTTTTTTAAATGGGTATATATATATATGTGTGTGTGTGTGTGTGTGTGTGTTTCTCCTGAAGGGCTTTTTATTAAGCCAGGCAGAGAGTCCTGAGTAGAAGCACAAGAACAACTAACTAATTTAGTGCCCCCTGAACAACTCTGAAGGAGATTGCACAGGTTTACTTGACAAAACAGGCAGCAAACATGTCAGCAGTTGGTTGGGACTGTTACAGAGAGACCATTATGGTTTCAGGTCCTACAAAGAGCAGCAGTAAGAAACTACCTCACCCTGCAGCATAGCTGCAGCAAAAGGCAAACCCAATGAGTATGAAACCCACTCTGGCTTGGACTTGGGCAACCTCTCCTGCAGCAAATCCTGTCAGCTCTCAGGGCATAAAATAGAGAAAGGAATAAATGCTTTCCCCTTCCTTTTTCTTTGGGAATGGTTATCCAATTCCTCTGGTAAAATCTGCTTTGCTGGGCTGATTGCTAAGACAATGTGGTGGTGTTTTGAACAGGGAGGAAGCAGTCTTTTTATTGCTGTATATAGCAGCTTTTCCTGTTTCTTGGTCATTAGAGTTGATTCTTTTCTTCTTTCCTCCTCCAATTTCTCAGTCCTTCTGAGAGACATTAAGGAAAGAAAGAGTTGTTAGGCATTGGCCCAGGCTCTGGTGGAGTCACCAGCCCTGAAGGGGTTTAAACAACATAGAGATGTGGCACTTAGGGACCTGGTTTAGTGATATGGTGGGGATAGGTTGAAGATTGGACTTGATGATCTTAGAGGTCTCTTCCAACCTTCATGATTCTGTGACTCTGTCTGACTAAGTTTTCTAAGGTGGCAATAAGAAGAAGAGTCTAGAAAATCAGGGGGATGTGTGCAGGTAGATTATTGCCTTTTTGGACTAGGTGTCCCCTCAAAGCCCCTGAGAAGTTGGTGGTAGAGGTCACTTCCCTGGCAGTGTTGTCCTTGTCTTGAAAAATAAACACCAAACCCACAAACCAAACCAACAAACCAAAAACCAAACAGGAAAGCTTTAAGAAACCATCATATGTGGGCCCCAAATGCCACTTTTGCCCATGATGTTGACTGGTGATGGTTGAGTCAGAGAGAGGTTGGGTTCTCCCAAAACCACTGCTTCCTTATTCTCACTGAGCTTTGTGCATGATGGTGGGCAGGGGCTGGCATCTCTCCAGGCCTCTCTTTCCTCTCCTTCAACATGGAGATAAGGAAATCAGAGGCTGCTGAAAGGCCTTGCTGAGTTGGTGTTTGAAGTGCTGCATATGGGGCAGGGGCTATTGGTTCCCAATCATCTGCCAGCACCTTTTTCAAGTCTCAGCTCATTTTCCCCTCATGGTTCTCCTGTAGATTCTTATTTTGTTCTCAAATTCATGTGAGGAGCAGTCTTGCAGGGAAAGGCAAAATGCTGAAGTGGAGAAGGTGGCCAGCTGGCAGAGGAATGGGAAGCAGAGGTTTCTGAGGAGACCTTTGCTCTGCTACCATCAGCCAAACCTTTGCCACACCAAGGGTAGGTTGACCACCACTCCCTGTCCTGGGGGTGGGATGGGATCTCTCCAGGCACCTGACAGCAGCTCTCCTGCGTGGCTAATGGGGTTCTGGAGTTTGACAGCTGAAATGTCAGGCTTTGGCTTCATGTCCTTGCCATCAGCATGAGTGATTGATGGTGACTCTCTGAGCCTTGTGTACACAGGAGAGGGACCTCAGCCTCCCCCTGGTTTCTTCACTTGGGATGATTTCTCATGGAGATCTAAAGAGCAAAAAGTGATAACATTTCCCATTCTTTGAAGAGAGACCTTTCACTTCCTTGGATAAAATCATGTGTAAAACAATGTTTGGGAAAACTTCCAGGGGGCTGGTTTGGGCTTTACAAAGGAACCCTCCACATTGGAATCCTGATGGGAAGCTAAGATAATTCTCCAGCACTGTTTAGTTATCACATGTGATATAAACAGCCATGCTCTCTTCATCTGAGAACACAGTGCTGCTTGGGAAAGAGTGTTAAGAACACTTTGAGTAACTGGAATAAACTCCACTTCCCCCAGGAGATGATGGGCTCTGTCCTCATCTCTGATGGCTGGCAGTAGAGCTGCTATTCATATCTTCAGGGTGATTTGTTGAGGTCTTGAGATGATTTCAGTCTTTTCAAGTAACCCAGGTTGAATGATGGGAGCAGCCATTGCCTCAGAAGACTGTGAGTGCTGCTGCTGGGCTAGGCTTTGCTGGGAGAACTGGGAGGTCTGCTTTGACATGCCAGGATAAGTCATCACATGCTGGGATGGGGGAGAAGGAGCCTTAGGGGAGACAGAGCCCACACTTGCTCAGTCCACAGCAGTGATCTAGCTCAGTCTGCTCTTCTCCAGGCTAAGCAGCCCCAGGGCTCAGCCTTTCCTCCTCCCAGAGATGCTCCAGTCCCTGTAGCTGTGACAGCCACTTTGGCAAAGCAGTTCAAGCCTGTCCATGGCTTGACACTTCTGGCACGTGGTGTTGGTAGAGCAGCATGGCATGGGCAACAGGGGGATCAGGAGGGTTCTTCTTCATGGGATTGGGTTTCTGTGGCCTGTGCAGCAGGGTTGGGAGGGGAAGGAACACTGCGGGTCCTCAGAGCTGAGGCAGTTTGCTTTCCAAGCCTGGAGGAAATCAGCATCTTCTTTGTTTTGGGTGGGATTTTAGAAGGGGAAAAAACCTTGCTCAGTCAGCAGTAACAGTGATGTGTTCTACCTCTTATCTAGAACTTCTTACTAAGAAGTTCTGAAGTGCTTCAGAGGGAGGTCAGAGGCATTCTCTTCACTGGAGGAGAGGAGGACTGTTACTCACTGTGCTCTTGACATCGCTCTTTGGTTACCTAACAGCAAGAGAGATCCCTTCCACTCTGCTTTATCTGCAGGGAAGGATGCTGGAGCAGGGACAGAAGGACAGTGTTGGTTGGAGGCCTGTGCCTGGAGCAGAGCAGTGGTTAAGCCAAGGCAGAGGAATGTTTTGCCAGTTTGTCTCTGTTAGTTGTTGTTTGTTTGTGTGCTCAGCAGAGCTCTCTGTTATCTTCCGCCCTCCCTGACGCCATGCTTTTCCTGTTTAAAATTCCTACTTCTGATTTTCCCTTTGGGGCTTTGGGTTTTTTCTTTTCTTTTATTTTCTTTTTTTTTCTTTTATTTGCTTCCCCAATTGTTCCAGTTTTATGTTCCCAGCAAAACTCACCAAAAGATATCTAAGGAAAGCATTTGGGAACATCAGCGCTTGGTGCCTCTGCCTCCTCCCGACGTGTTCCCTGGGCAGTTCTTCTTTCACCTCTCCCTCTTGCAAGAGCAGATGAATATTTCTTGCTGGTACTGACTGAATTGCACCTGGTAATCCACCTCTGCAAAGGGAGCTCATCATGCTAGCACACTGAGAGAAAGTTGGTGGCATAAATGGGATCTTACAGTAGACAGAGTCCAGAGGAGGCCACACAAATGGTCAGGTGGCTGCAACACCCCTGCTGTGAAGAAGGGACAAGAGGGTTGGGGTTGTTCAGGTTGGAGAAGAGAAGGTCAGGTTCTTTGGGGCTCTGAGCAATCTGATCTAGCTGGAGAGGTCCCTGCTGACTGCAGGGGAGTTGGACTAAATGACATTTAAAGGTTCCTTCCAACCCAAACCAACCTAGGATTCTATTCTGGGTAAAACTGGGAGGAGAAGCACAGGTTCCTGTCTCTGGTGCCTGATGTAACAGACACTTGGCACACAGCAGGTACACTGCACTCTGCTACATGGTGCTTCAAGCAGGCTTGGCTCAGGGGTGGGTTCTGCATCAGACTGTGTCTTTGTGTAGGGATGGACCAACTTTGCTTTGAAGTGGGCTGGAGGCTCTGCTGAGGTAGGCTCACTCTTAAGTTAGGAGAAGACTTTTCTTTGGTCCATCACTTGTTGCTGTTGAGTGTGAGATAGTGTGAAAGAACTGCAGAGTCACCTGTCTGCAAACAAGGCAGAGGAGGAGCAATGGTGCTTTGTTGAGGACTGAAGAAATCTGGGTTCATCCAAAGAGGAGAGAGAGCTAGTGGTTTGGATCCCTGTGCTGTCAACACCAGCAGGGATGCTAAGGAAGCACTTCTGGGCCTCTCTCTCCCATCCACTCAGGATTTGGTAAAGATGTTCTTCTGTCCTTTTCTGCATGGGAACAAAATGTGCTTCCCACCCCAACAGAAATGATTCTGCAAACTGCAGCTCACAGTTCAGGAGGCTGCATTTTCAGTGGCACACTGTGCAGGTCATGTTGGCAACAGCACTGAGCAAACACACCAGAAAAAAAAAAAAACAAACCAAAAAAGCACTTTGGGTGAGTGGTGAAGAAGCAAACAACCTGAATTCAGTCTAATGAACTTTATTTGGAAGTCCTGAAGAACATTTTCACAGCAGGGAGTATTTTAAAATGCATTCTGGGAAGACAGAACTTGGAGAAACAAACAAAAACCTTCAGCAAACCCCAAACCCAGCCCTCTAGACAACAGCAGAAACCCAGAAGCTCCTGGTGCATGTTCCCAGAGGATGAATTAATGCCAGGGAGTTACAACCTAAAGGAATCCTGATCCTCTCACCCAGACAATCCCAGACTTTTCAGTTTCTCTTAGAGTCTCCTGTTCCAGTGTAGTCAATCCCAGACAATCCCAGACTCCAGCTTCTCTTAGAGTCTCCTGTTCCAGTGTAGTCCCTGATTTGTGGCCTTCAGCTTTATATAGTTTTGCTTATCCTAGCATTTAAGGTATTTTCAAACTTGCATACACTTTAATTTGTTACATTTGGAAGGAGATGCTGGGTTTAGCACATCAAAAGGCTGTTTTCCTTGGAGATGGGAGGAACAGTTCAGTGAGGAGGAACTTCTGACCATGGCCAGCTGCCATGCCCCAGGTAGAGCACAGCACAGGTCCCACCAACAGGCTCCTGTGGATGAGGAACACTTGGAACCATCAGCAGAGCTGAACCCTTGGCTGTTAAATAGTCCCAGTCAGCCCAATCCTAGCTGCCACTAAGCTGGGAAAGGTTTCCAGGTGGGTTTAGGATTGCTCACTGCCTGCTCAGCTGGATCTCATCTGTGCAGGATGGAGGAGGAAGCCTGAAGATCTTCCAGAAGGCCATATATTCAGCTCAGAGTGCTTCTTATTAGGTGAGGAGCTTGCATCAGCCAAGGACAGATACTGGTTGAACCAGCAGGGGTTGGAAGCAAGGTGAGGCTGAAACAGTGTAAAGTAAAGTGGGAATGGTGCTTGGTGTCCTTCAGCCAGCACTGGAGGAGCTGGCACTCACAGGCACTGGCTCAGGTTGCCCAGAGAGGCTGTGGAGTCTCCTTGTGTGGAGAGATTGCCAAGGCAGCTGGAGGTGACCCTGGGCAACCCTGCTGGAGCAGAGGGGTTGGACTGGGTGATCCCCAGAGGTCCCTTCCAACCCTCACCATGCTGGGATTCTGGGATTTGTTTGACTTTCCCAGTTGCTAACTGATTATGTGGTGGCTCAGCCACTGTGCCAGGGAACTGTGGTTGAATTTCCTCCTGGGTATTATC
Organism: Galbula dea; assembly: GCA_013399015.1. Taxonomy (NCBI): domain Eukaryota; kingdom Metazoa; phylum Chordata; class Aves; order Piciformes; family Galbulidae; genus Galbula; species Galbula dea. The sequence goes on along the minus strand of VWZX01000349.1, from coordinate 143,990 downwards.
TCAGACCACCTAAGGTTGCCTCTGGTGGAAAGATTCAATCTCCTGTTTTGGAACCTATGTCAGAGGGATAAATCCCAAGTGAATGTGGGAGATGTGGGGAAAGGGAACCCTTTTGCCCTTTGTGCCATGGAGTTTCATTCTGTGCTTCTTCTCTGCTGAGAGAATGGTCATAGGAAGATCAGCAGTGAGAGGATCATTCACTGCAGGGAAAGAGTCCAAACTTGGGCAATCAGCAGAAGTCATTGCACAGTTCTACACTTCTCTGGACTCATACCACACTTATTTAGGCATTTAATTGCATGGGATGCCTGAAGTAGAAGTGTAGTTGCTCTTGGCTCCTTCTGTAGTAGAGGAATGCAGGTGAACACCTCCAGGGATTAATTAAGATCTTAGGGAGTAATTAAGGTCTTAGGCAGTGCCCACTGGAGATGCAGAGAGCTCTCCACTTATGTGGAGGGAGCCTAAGGTGACCAGGCTCAGAGGCTTGTGAAATGACTGCAGAAGGTGGGCAGGATGGAAACTCATTTATTGGCTTGGTTTTGCTGAGTCTCTGCAGGTTGCAGAGCACTGATGGAGAGAGGATCCAGATTCCAGCCCAGTTTGGTTGAGTTCTTCTGGAGATAAGTGTGACCCCAACCCAGAAGCTCAATCTAGAGCTTTTTGCAGCCTTTCACAACTTAAAGGGCCTAGAGGAGAGGTGGGGAGAGACATTTTAGCAGGAGCTGTTGGGACAGGCCAAGGGGTGATGGTTTGAAACTAAAAGAGGAGATTGAGACTGGAGAGAAGGAAGAAATGTTTTCCACTGAGGGTGGTGAGAGCCTGGCCCAGGCTGGCCAGAGAGGTGGGAGATGTCCCATCCCTGGAACCATCCCAGCTCAGGTTGTCTGGGGCTCTGAGCAACCTGCTCTGGTTGCAGAAGTCCCTGCAGACTGCAGGGGCTTGCACTAGATCACCCTTTCAAGCCCCTTCTGACCCAAACCATTCTGTGGTTCTGTGTTTTCAGGATTCTGTGATCCAGTGCAGATGTGCAGCAGGTGTTGCACAGCTTCTGCAAGTCTCTCCAAACAGGTTGCTAGAGTTTCAGTATCACCCTTTCCATTGGGTGAAGCAGCCTGCTGAGATCCAGAGTCAGTAGCAGTTTGCATCTTGCCTCATGACTCTTCAAAGTTCAATTGATGAGAGCCCTTTCCAGGGCAGATCTGCATCAGGAGAAGCTGCAGAGAAAGCCATCCCCCCTTCCCAGGGACACCTCCACTCTCATGCTTGGGGAACACAAAACAAACACAAACAAACAAAAACAAACAGGAAAAGGAACCTTTCAAGTGGGGCAGGGAGTGGTGGCTCTTGAGAAGTGAACCTTCAGAAGATCAAGAGGTGGCCACATAGAAATGTAGCCTTCTCTAGAACACTGCTGAAATGCAGTGCACCTCAGGCTAAAAAAAACCCCCAATCTGTGCAGCTATTTCTAGGTGTGTTGGTTTGGGAAAGTCTCAGAGGAATTCCCTTGCTCTCTGTCCCACCAAAAATCACTGTGGGTCCAAATTCCAGTTGTGTACAAGTGTAGTGGTGGAGATGAGGTCAAAAGAAGTCATTTCCCACTTCTTGAATTGCATTGTCCAGCTAGAAAACAAGTAAATAAATACAAGTGTGTGTGAGGTGACCTGTGTTCAAGAGAGTTCCTTCTGAGACTCCTGTGGAAGAGCAGCCAATTGGTACACAAGGGTTTGGGGGGAGGCTTTGGGTGAGGATCTTGCTGAATGAGCACAGAGCCAAGGATCACTTCTACCTCTGGGGGAACTTGTTCCCTCTCAGTTACAAGGTTTTAGGGACAGACCTGGGAGCAGTTTAGCCCTGTTCATCTCAGGGAAAGCTTTGTCACAGGTTAGCCATAAGGTTAAATCTTGACATTGGGCCTTTAAAAGGAATTTTTACTGGGGGAAGAGCTGGCTCCCAAATAGGAGCAGGGGCTGGGTCTTTTCTCCAAGCTCTACAGGACCATCCCATTCTGGGTTCTCTTTGGAAGTGTGAAAACAGGAAACACTAGACACAAATGAACTTGTACACACTTTGTTCTGTCTATCTGCAAAGTGTTGGCTAGTGCTTCTGGTATCATTTTGGCTGAAAAGTTCTCCTTGAGATGTAATTATTATCAGAATTAGTCATTAGTGCTGTCGTCATCACCAAGAGCTCTGCCACTGCTGTAGTGGGAGCAGACCTTGGAGCCAGTGTTAGCTCAGCACTTCTCCTGTGTTTGTAGGAGGGCAGTTGTCTTGGGGCTGTATCATGTGAAAGATATTGGGTGGAGAACAGTTCTAACTGGTGAAGTTTATCAATCCCCAAACTCCTTTCAGGCTCCTTTTAATGAATTTGTTGACCTTACAGGAGAGTCCAAGAGCTCAAGATTGTCCTGACAGTGTCCAAGGACTAGAGCTGCTGGGCCCAAGATCCAGTCTTTATGCTTGCAGAGCTATTAGGATAGGAATTTGTTGCCCAACTCTTGGTTGGGAAACCTAAAATCCAGAGAAAGCATTCACCTTCCAAGGAATGCTGAAATAGATGTTTTTCTCCCAAATCTCCCACATCTCCAGCAGTGCCTACTCAGAGGTGATTTCTCCTTTGTGAATTTAGGTGTGTTGTATCTGTAACACACACACACACACACACAGAGGAGCTGGGCTCATCCTGTGCTGCTGGGTTTGGTGCTGAGCCCTGTAGAGCCTCTTGCAGCAACCACTGCTTCACACAGCACCCCATGGCCATCACTCTTGTGGAGGACCTCACTCTGGTTCTGCTCATGCAACCAGCCCTCTTCTGAGCTGGCCAGACCCAGCAGTGCCCCCAGCCCTGCCAGCCCTGGGACTGGGCAGGAGGTGATGTCCTCCAGCAAGGCAAGCAGCCAGCATGTCCCTTTGGGAATGGGGTGCTTCTGGCTCCTCAGCTGTCCCAGGAGCTGACTTTCCCAACTGAGATACCAGAGACTGGATGGATTATCTGCTTCCAGCCTGCTGTTTGTTTGGAGAAATCATATTGGAGATAAGATGTTAAAAAGCAGATAATTAAGTTTCCTTGGTATGAGTGTCATTCTGAATTGAGGTTTAAATAGCCTGCTTTGAATTCTGCCTTCCCTGCCTCTCCCTGGCTTTGCTTTGGGTCTCTTGCTGAAGGAGAGGAGGGGGAGAGTCCTGCATTGTTGACATTTGCTCTACAAAAACATTTCCAGCTCTTCTTAGGGCCTTTTTGCAGGGAAAGAAACCAGTTCCACCACTTCCCCATGAGCAGACTGTACTGCTGGGCTGGCTGTGATTCATCCCTTTGCCTTTCTCTTATTAACACCTCCAAGGCTCACACCAGGGAAATTGGGGAAGGTTAATCTCAAGCAGAAGGCAAACTGAACATTGAGGAGACCCTCCTGACCCTTCCTCCCAGCAGAGAGCTTCCAGCCCTCAGATCATTTCTGTGGCCTCCTCTGGCCCTGCTCCCCCAGCTCCATGTCCTTCCTATACTGAGGACTCCAGAGCTGGCCCCAGCACTGCTCTCCAGAGCAGAGCAGAGGCAGAATCCCCTCCCTGCCCTGCTGGACCCCTCCTTAGCCCTTAGACGCCAATATCCAAGAAAACAGAAGTTTTCCAAACCTGAGGGCCCTGCTGTCAATAATGGCAGCTGGGAAATGCCATAAGCATTTTGAAGAGCATGGGTTGATGTGGGAATCTGCTGACTTGCTCCAACAACAAAGGCTCTGCCACCCCAGCCCTTCCATTGCATGGTCTAGGGTAAAACAGGGATGCAGAGAGAGCTGAGGGAGGTGCTGGCACTTCAGGACCTGCTTCTTCCCTGTGCCATAAGCAGAAGACATGGTTTTGTGGAAATGAATAAGTGACTGAGAAGTGAGTTCAGAGCAGAGCAGTCTGGGCCATCAACCAGTAGCAATTATCCCCAATCTGCAGGAAACCAAACTGTCTCAGGCTAATTTGAGCTTTCTGACCATATTAGTCTTCTGTTTTTTTTCTGAAGCTGGGGAAGAGGCAGCTGAGTACTGAGTAATTTTTAAACCCAGAGTAAATTAGCACCACAGCCTCCAACAGCCTCTGCAGGGCAGCTCTTGCATGGCTGTGACCTGCTCTGCATTCACAAGAGCTGGAGAGCAAAGGCAAAGGATTTGTCATGGTCCTAAGCGTGGAGCCTGTGTGTGGTTGGTGTCACTGCAGAGGTCTGGGGCCAAGTGGAGTCTCTGAAGGCACCAGGGCTGGTGCTGGCAGTCAGCAAACATCTGCATCTGCTTAGGAAAGCACCAGGTCAGAGGAGTGTTGTGTAGGGGAAGATGTTGCCCCATGCTCTGTGTTCCACCTCCAGCTGGTTGTGGAGAGGTTCCTTGGAGCAGAGGCAGAGCAGTGCTTATCCACTCTGCTTTATGGTTAGGCAGAAGCTTTTTCTTCCTTGCCATTCAAAAAGTGTGTGTGTGAGGGAGCAAAATCCTGTGTGAGGCTGATGGACTTTGCTTTGAAATTCGAGTGGGCTCCTCCAGGCTATGTTTATGCTACAGCATAATTTGTGTGTGTGAAAGAGCCTCTACTCCTGTTCCAGCAACTTTATATGGATGGAAGTAATACCCTGTGACAGCCTCTCCCCCCAGCTCTGCAGACACCTTCTGGGAGTGTTTGTTCAAGAGAGAGCCCTGCCTAAGCAACATGGCACAGGATTGTCCCAAAGGGAGGGGGAAACCATCCCCAAAAAAGCACCTCCTGCCCCAAACTCACCCAAGCAAAACTCCTTTTGTGGTCTTTGCCCTGCCAAAGCCTTGGGTTGCTGAAGGCTCAGGATCCTTTCCTGCTTATTTTGTGCCCCAGAGTGTCACTGTGTCACTGGGCCATGGTCACCCCATCATAGACATGGGAGGATCTTGGGCCAGCACCATCACAGCACTTCTAGGCTCTCACCTGCTTCCCTGAAATCTCTTAATGGGGGGGAAGAGAGTTTCCTTGATAAAAATGAGCTATTATCTCCAGCAGAGCTTTATTGTGCTATAAAGCCATTTCTCCCCTCTCCAAAGTGGTGTGTCAGTTGTGAAGTGCAAGTGCTGTAATGGTGTGGGACCTGAAAAGGCAGGAATACTCATCCTGTCACCACCAGCCATTTGGCTAATGGTCAGTTGTGCAAGTTTCTGCAGAGAGAGAGAGAGAGACAAAATTACATCTGTCTCCAGATCAGAGCTAATCTGCAAATCTCTTCCTGCCCCACCTCCCTGAAAGAGCATGGTTAAATGTGTCTTTAAATGCATTGAAAAGGAGTTAATTGGAATTATTTGGACTCATCTGAAAAAAAAGGAAAACAAAACCAAAAGCCAAAGCCAAAACAAAACCCAAACCCAAACCCCAACACCATGTGACAGCTCCAGATCCTGTTGAAATTTTATCCTGAAGAGAGAAAAAAGACTGAAATTCCATAAATGCCATTAAAGGTTTTGGCATTGTGAACTGTTTGGTATGGGGAAGGAATTTGGGCAGGACAGTGCTGGGTTATGGTGTGAAAAGCTAAGATGGATGGAGAGATTGAAATCCTTTTCCATTGGGGAGCAGGCATGGAAGTCAGTTCACAACCAGCAATCAACTGCAGTGGAGGGGAGAGCTTCCAAGTGTCCTCTGCTATGGACTGGAGATTTTAATGAGCTTTAAATTACCAAAGGGGTTCATGGGTCAGGTGCCTTTGGTGTTCAGAAGCTGCTCCTGAAGCCACAGAAGCAGGAGGCCTGAGTGTCCCAGTGCCAAGTGCCCAAGTGCCCTTGCCTTGCCCTGCTTATCTGAAGAGGCTGTCAGCATGTTCTGTAACTGGTGGAAACCACTTCAGAGCTGGAGCCAGACACTGAGGTGCCAGGGTCCACATTTCACTTCTCTGCATGGGAAAGCTGGGAAGCAGATACAGCCAGATCCTTCTCCCAGCAACATTTCTCAGCCCTCAGCTGGCATGTCTGGAGGTTGACACAGGTCCTGCTGCTTGTAGATGTTCTTTTTTTATTCCTTAGCAAAGAGAAACATATGGCCACCAAAAATGAACTACTCTGTCTGGATTCATGGGTAGGATAAAGCCATCCTTAGGGCTTACTTCTGGGACACTCAGTTTCTTCCTCTGTTTCCTTAAAACTCTGCTTTCATCATGACTTTGGCCAAGTCAATTACTTTAGCTTTGTTTTCCTGAGCATAAGCAAGACCAGCAGCACTTGTAGGTGGGTACAGCAGAGCTCCAGGGGTGCAGAGGTGGTGTGGTCATGGGAGCAAGTGGTCCTGCACAGAAGAGATCACCTAGAGATGGAATAAAAGACCTTTGAGTCATCAGCACTTTGCAAGTGCAGGCTTTTGGAGTTTCTTTGTCAGATGAAGTGATGTTATTCTAAGGGAAGGAGAATGTTTGTTTTCCTAGGGACAGGTTGTGCTCCTTAAGAAACACTTCAGATATTCTTACTTTATGTAGATTCCTGGTTGGGGAAAAACAGAGTTTAAAACCAGCCAGAACTGTTAAAATTTATGGTATCAAAATAGAGTCTGTCCAAATATTTATACCATAAACTAGCATCATTAACTGTCCCCTCACACCACTCCTGGGAAAGGAGGGAGAGGAATCTGAGATGCCTGATGTGTAAATTCCTTCATTTATCCCTGCTTTATTGCCTGGCATTGCAACAAAAAGTGACTTTAGAGTTTGAATGAATATAGACCTGAAGGAATTCCTGTTGTTGAACAGTGCTTCTGTGGGCTAAAGGGGTGTTTTCTAAGGGCCATATTTCCAGAGGCACCTCCACACATACTTCACATCCCAACCCACATGCCAGCACATGCTATTAGCCTACAATCTCCCTCCAGGAGTTGAGCAAGCAGATTCTGCCCCCATCAAATTATGTGGCAGCAGGAAGGGACCTGGGAGCTTTGTGGGTGAAGATATGAGGCTGAAATCTGGAGGTGCTGAGTCCCTGCTGTTCTCATCTTCATGGCTTTGCTTTGCCTTTGGTGTAAAGCTGTGCAAAATTGGTCTCAAGCTGTATCAGATCACCCAGATCAGCTTCCAGCACACCCCTGGGAAATCTCCTCTCTGCCTTGTTTTGTCCTACATCATTAAATCAGGAGGTCTCAGGGATGTGCCCATTCTTTTAGAGGCTCCATACTGGGGTGCTTGTTGTCCAACATGGATGGAGTTGCACTGATGGAGGGACAAGCACCCTGCATCCTTCACCCTTACACCCTGCACCCTTCAGCCTGCATTATGCATTCTTCATTCTGCATCCTGCACCCTTCACCCTGCACCTTACACCCTGCATCCTGCCCCCTTCCTCTGAGCTGCAACAGGTCTACAGCAGAGTGACCACTGACCTCTTCATTCCCAGCACCATCCACCCCCCTTCCAGCATCAGCAATGAACTTTTTGCTACCAGCTGGCTCTAGGGAAAGCAAACAGCCCTGCAGTCGTTCATAAGAATGAATTGTTCTGCTTCCTGGAATTATTGCTTTCTGTCTTATCACTTATCTATTAATTACCAGGGCTTTGGGATGGAAAGCAGCAGATAGACAGGAGTGCATTACACACATGATTGAAGACACAGGGTTCCAGTGTCACTCACTTTTATTATTTCACAGAAGTTTGGGTCTCATGGAGAGATTATTATTCATATTTGTGTTCGTTTGTGAATGGCTGGGGGGGGAAAAAAAGGCATCTGTGAGTTTATTTGCCTTGGCAAAGGCAACCTGATGCATACAATGCATCTTTAGTTTGTGTAACAAGCCAAAAATCAGCCTGGAAATGCTGATGTCTGGGACCATGGTGGAGTACTTGCCAGGGTGAGAACCCCCCAGGAGGAGTGGGTGCTGCACTGGAGCCTGGTTGCAAAGGAGGTGCTGGAACAGGGTCCTGGGCTGTGTTCCCAAGTCTCTCTGCCAACCAAGATTTCCTTAGAAAGCCAGCACATGCATTTTGTTTTCAATGATAACAAGGGAGTTCTTTCTCTCTGCCTTCTACCTTTGGTATTATTGGGGTTCTTGGGGGTTCTGCTTTTCTCTGGAAACAGGAGAGCTAGAAAATGACTGGAAAAGGAAAGTTGATGAAATTCTGGTACATTCACAGGTCTCCCAGGACCAAGGGCTTACAGAAACCATCAGCTAGGAGGAGAAGTTTGTAATACAGAGTTGGCAATGGGAAGGTTTTTATGTCCAAGTGTTTGTGCAAGCCAAAGCCCAGATTTTGATTTGTCTGAAAATGATATGGTGTGATAAGAAAAGAAAGCCCAGGGAAAATAATGGCCAAGAAAAAGCAGCCTGCAGTCTGAGAGATGGGAGGGGGGGAAGGCCCTGTGAAAGAAAGTGTTCTATTCAGGAAATGGACTGACTGTCTCCCATGTAATGCAGGGGGTGGCTCAGCCCTTTCTCTTTTCTGGGGCATGAGCATGTGAGGAGAGAGATTTTCTAGCAGGAGGAGAGCAAAGGAAAACTTCTCTATCTCAGATCGGTGCCTGCACGTGTGAGTGATCCAGGCAAGTTCATCCATGTGATTAAATGAAAGACTGAAAAACAAAAAAGGAAAAGGAAAAAAATGCTGTTTTTTTTAAAGGGCAGATGAAATCCTGCAGATTTGAAGGGATTATTGGGCATTTAGGGCTTGCAGTCCTGCAGCCTCCTGGGATGTGTGGGGAGCGTGCTGGCAGCGCTGTGGGTCAGAGCGAGCCTGTAGCTCATCAGAGGTGACAGCAAGGACTCCATGTCTCACCAGAAAATGCCATCACCCAAGTGATTAACCTCAGAAATACTCACAGACAAGCTTTTTGTCAAAGGACAAAGGTAGTTCCAGCGCCAGGGAGAGACAACTCATAAACAGAGCTGATGGAAAACCGCACTGATGGTTGCTCTCCGGGCTGTAAGCCAAGAGGAGGTGGGCCTGGCTCTCTGCTATCTTGTTTGACCATTTACACCAGCCCTGTGGGGATAAATGAAGCCACTGAGGTTTGATAGCGTGCTGCAAACATTGTGTTCTTATTTTGCAACGTGTCAGCCTTTAAAAGACAGCTGGGTGTGGGGTGCAGGGTGGTGGGAACACGTCCTCGCAACGTGCAGGGCTGTGGCTCCCAAACATCCACTGCTGGCATCCACCAGTGACCCTGGAGGCCATGGGAAGGAGCCTGCAGCTCATCTCTGACTTCCATCAGCCATAAAAGTTACCTCTCTATCCTACTGCTCTCCTTTAGGGGCTGTGGTGGTCTGCAAGAGGCTTCTGGTGTTCCACGGTGCAGGAGGTTTGGAAGGCATCAGGGAAAGCATTAGGTTTGGGAAGCACTGGGAAGAGATTGTGAATAGCCCTGGATGCAAGATTGAGCAAGGGAGGTGTTTGGAGGAGTCTCTTCCAGCTCTCCTTTGATTCACCCTGTGGGCATCTCCTTCCTGCTGGGATGGCCCTGCCTGCTCCTTTACCTTTAGGATAAGCCTGGGGCACACTTGGGACAAGCCTAGGATAAACCTTTGCTTTGGATGAGCCTAAGATAAGCTCACTGGCTTAGGATCAACCTTTGCTATGACAGCACATGAAGATGGAGGCTCACCAAGCTGCCTCTGCTTTCACACTGTGCTTCCATCACTCCCATCTCCTCTGATACTGGGAGAGGAAGTCCTGATGTTCACTCAGACAGGAGTCCAAGTCAGGTTCCAAAACCCAGCTCACACCAAACCTGGTCCTACACATTGCCAGGCAAGACAGTCACCCAAATACAACCTGCCAGTCCCCAGAGCCCCTTTGCAGAGGTGTGAGGGAGCAGGTTTGGAAATGTGCTGGGATTTCACTGGGACTGGTAGGCAAGGCCAAACTCTTTCTGGGTTTTTTTTTGCTCAGAAATGTGTATAATGGTTGAGCCAAGCAGAGTTTGAATGTCCTCAGGCAGCAGATGTGTCAGTGGTTAGCAATAGCTTGTTCCTTTCTGACACCATATCAGAAGCGGTGCCAAAGCTTTCGTTGTGAAATCCAAACCCATGTGAGCCAAGTGTCACCAACCTGAGGAAGAGGTCAAGCTCAGGAAGCCTGCAGAGCACAGGGACTTGAACCTGAGGACATCTTGTCCAGCCTGAGCCCTTCATGACTAGGTTTCAACTTGCCCACGTTTCTGAGCCCTTTCTGCTTTCAGGAATGGCTACAAGCCTGGCTTTTCTCCCCTGTGACTACACCTAGGTTTGAGAGGAACCATGAAAAATGTCAAGCATCTGTAAAACAGAGGATCCAGAGAAGTTGTCTCAGACAACAGGAGCACTCTAGGTAGGAGATGGACTGACCTTGTGGAGTGTGGCTGGGGCTGTGCTGGAGCTGCAGCATCACCTCACCATGACCACGTGCAGAGACAACCTGCTAGGACCCATCCCAAAATGTGTAGGCAGGTTCCTCTCAGGGTGGGTGCAGGTTGTGAGAGGCTTCTCCTGCAAAAAGGACATTTGTCCCTCTGTGCTTGGGGGATGTTGGTGTTGAGAAGAGAGCAAATCCTCTCAAAAAGCTCTGGTTGTGTGCTGAGCTCCCATTTTTCCCATGGAGAGGCTCAGTGGTACCAAGAGAGCCCTTTGCAGGCTGATGTGTTTTCTGAAGGGACATTTGAACATAGATAAGAGTCTTTCCAAAGCTATTTGTGTCCCAGCCAAAAGGCTCTGGAATGGGAGCAGACCTGCATTTTATCTCCCAGTGGGAAATGAGTAAAATTAGTTTTCTGGAGGGACAGGGTGAGACTGGATGTTTAATAGCCCAGCCCCCTGAGTTGCAGATCAAGCTAGCTGAAAGTTGGGACTTCAGGGGCCAGGCTTTGTGTTCCCCACTCCCAAACTGTGCCAAAGAGGAACCAATAAAGGAAGTTTCAGTTACAATTGAGGTAAGCACAGCTCAAGGTTTGAAGAGCTCAGTGTGGTGCTGGGATGCAGCAGGTGTGAACTAAGCCACTGAATGTTTCCCCCCAAGTTTTCACTGGATTAAAATCAGATTTTTATGGAGGATTCATCTCCTTTCTCTGTTCCTATTTTCCCTTCTCAGCACAAGAGAAATCAGGAAACCATGTGGCAGTGCAGGGCCCTGGCAGAGCTTCTAGCTCTCCTGCAGAAGGACAGAGGTGCAGGAGGAACAAACCCCTTTGTATTTAGATAAATACAGGATGAACCAACAAACCTCCAAAGGTTTCCAAAGGAAAACTTTTCTTTTCAGAAGCACTTAAGGCAATTGCATGTCCACATCTCTGGTCAGGAGGATTTGAGCATCTCCTTCCAGCTCAGAGAGCTGAGTCATGTGAAGGCTGCAAATCTGATTCTCTGCCTGTGCCCAGACTTCTAGGCTTCATCAGCAGGCAGGATTGGGCCATGTCCAGTCATCCCAAACACATCTGCTTGTCTCAAGTGAAATCTAATTTGGCACTTTCCTGAGATTTGGCCATTGTTAATTATGCCTCCAATTAATGGCAGAATGTAGGCTCTGGGAGCTGCTGAACTTGAGTCTGCTGCAGAATCAGGGCTTGGCTTTGCAAACCCTTTTGAGATGCCATTCTTTGGGAAGATGTTTTACTGGCCTCTTTATTTAGGACAAGTCCTAATGGGCATTTGGCTCTAGACAGAACTCCCAGTTCTATTGAAACAACGACCTGAGGGAGTATAGGTTGGCAATTTGTGTTGAACAAAACTAACTCCTTCTGCAAAACTGCCATGAAATTTAATCCAGTAGCCAAAGCAATGCACTGAGCAGCAGGGAAAGAGCAGAAAACTGGTAGCAGTTGTTTGCTCTCCTGTTATTAACTCTGATTTGTTAATTTAAAAAGCAGCTTGGGGGTTTTTTTTTTGTCCTTGATGTTTCTAGTATGATCTTACAAAGCATAGCCCTCCTGCTCCTCTCAGAAAAGCCAGGAAAGAGTATTAGGAGCACTGATAAAAGGTAAACAAAGCAGGAGACACCAAGTTTCTTGATATGCTCTAATTGAGCTGGTTTCCTTACTTTGCCTTTTGAAAAGGAACAGCCATGAGGCATTCTTGAGAGAGCCAAGTGAACTGTTGTTATCTCAAAAAGGTCTCCTTCATGTCTCGCTGGTGGGGGCTCCAAGTCTGCTCTGGCCATTGCCTGGAAGTCTAAGAAAAGAAGTCTCCTGGCCTCTCTGATAAAGCAGCCATTTTTAGGCCTTGGGAAGGATGGGGTTGTTGACAGTTCATTCCTGTGAAAATCCAGCCTGGGTCCAGTCTCCTGCTTGGAAATGGAAGGAATATCTGGGCAGCACTAATGCAAAAGGTATGTGATTAGATAGTCCTGTCTGCTATCTGCCCCAGCTTTGGGCTGACAGGCAGCTCTGGGCCCGCTGCTAAATGGGAGCCATCCCAGTTGCCAGACTGACGCCAGGCCCTTCAGCAACTGCCTCCTCAGATAAGGGGGGAAGGTCCCCAGTGGGTGAACTTCAGTATTCCTGGCTGCAACTTTCACAGAGGTCTCCTGGAGCCAGTGAGGGAGTAAAGGATGGTTTCATACCCTGGGGAGGCCAAAAGTTCAGGGTGGGAGATCCTGTCGCAGCCACACGCAGCTTGCAGTTATCTACCCGGGCTTCAGCCTTCTCTTGACTAGATATGATGCCAGCAGAAGACCACCTACCCCCTTGGATGGTGCTGGCTCTGAGCTGCCCCACATTCCTCAGCTGGTAGGAGCCTGCCTGTGACCACAGCACACCCCAGGAGATAACTCTCCTCAAACTCCTGCTCGTGGTGCAGGCAAAACTAGGAAACAAAGTGATCTGCTGTGAAGGACCCACTCAGGCTCCATGAGACTGCTGGGCTGAGCCCTGAAAGACCACTGTAGGGCAGAGTGAAGGTGGCTTCAGCATGTACATGGTGAAGTCTTCTGGTTGCACGTTGTTCCAGTTTGTTCTCTGAGCTCTGCCTATCAGTATATGGTTGGAGGGGAGAAGGTTCTTGCTTACCTGAGACTTTGGGTAGCAGTGGTAGGGTTTGGTCCACAAACCTACTGTGCAGAGCCAAAGAGATGCTCTTCTGTGGGCCTCTCACCCACAGAATCATAGAATCACAGCATTGTTTAGGTTGGAAAAGGCCTCTTATCAAGTCCAACCATTAAGAGCTCTGCCAAGTTAGCACACAACCGTGTCCCTCAGCACCACATCTACACAGCTTTTAAATCCCTTCAGGGATGGTGACTCCACTGCTGATGTGGACAGCCTGTTCCAGGGCTTGGCAGCCCTTTTGGGGAAGACATTTTCCACAGACATGGAGCTATGGTGCTGAGGGGACATGGTTTAGTGGTGACCTGGCAGTGCTGCTTAACAGTTGGACTCAATGATCTTAAAGATCTCTTCCAACCAAAACGATTCTGTGATTCTGTGTTATCCCATCAAATGCCAACTGTTTCTAGGAATGTGCTGGAAGCACTAAGTAGACCTAAAAGCTACACATTTCCTCCTTAAGCCTTATCTTTTTCCACACCCTAGAAAAATCTGAGAGCTTATTCATTCATTAAAACAGAAGGGAACTTTCCTCTAATCTTTTCCTGGTGACTCACAGGCTCTGTCAGAGCTGCCATCAGAGGCATGACCAAAGCCTGTGTACATTGACCCAAATTTCCTCTGGTCTCTTCAGCTGGGGTGCCCCAAACAGTGTTGTCATGGCAGAGTGGATTTCCATGCTGGCTACCTGGCCACGTGTGTGCCACGTGGTGGGGGTGATGTTTGCACCAGTCCTGGGGCTAGACTGGGAGTTACTTGGGTTTAAAGCAGGCATTTGCATATCTTCCTCTGAGACAAATCACCTCTGGATCAGAAGGTGGCCACCCCCATGGCCAAATGTGGTGTGACACAGCCCACCAGACAGCTTGCAAGGGATGGAGAGCATAAGGTGGCCTTCTCCATGGCCAAAGGTGGTGTGACACAACCAAGCAGGCAGCTCCCAAGGGCTGGTGAGCACAGTGGTGTGTGCTTGATCAGAGCTATGTGTGGGCTCACGTTAGTCATTGTTTGCAAGTGTTTGAGTGATGGCCAGGACTGATAGAAATGTCTACAGGGCCTTGAGGATTCATAACTGTCTGCACAGAAGAGCCTCCTACTGCAAATCCTTAACCTTCACTCCTGAAATCCAGGAGTCAGGACTGGATGGGCAGCTGGCCCCCAGGGCAAGGCTGCAAGCAGGTCTCTGGCCATCTGCTGAGAGATCCCATGGCAGCCCAGCCTCTTGGCTGGAAGTTGAGACAAGCACATAGTCAGTTGTTACAAGTGGGAGACATGAAGCTCAGTTAAGCTAAACAGAGCTGCAAATGGGGAAAAAAATGAGAGGTGATGTTTGCAGCCAAGGTTGCAGTCAGTAAATAACATCCTTCAGGTCATTGCAATGGTTTGGTTCTTCTTCTGCTCTTGCCATGTGCTTTTTCCTCTGTCTCTTTTTCAGACTCTCTTGCACTTGGCCTTACTGTGTTTTCCCTGGAGTAACCAGACAGCAGTCATGTTGCTGGGAGATAACTGTGAGGTTTCTCATGAAGTGCCTTTGTGATTTCTTTCAGCTTGCCAATTTAACAAGCTGTGTGAAGCTGGAGGTGTGTGAGCAGTTTTGTACATGTACAGCTCAGGTGCAATGCACTGCAACACAAGAAGGGGTTGAAGTTGTTAGGGAGGGGAAGGCATATGAGGAAAGGCTGAAATCACTTGGTCTGTTCAGCCTGGAGGAGGCTGTGGGGACACCTCACTGCTGTTTAGAACTCCCTCAGCAGAGGTGAAGGAGGGGCAGGAGCTTATCTCTTCTCTCTAGTGTCAGGGGAATGGCATAAAGCTGTGCCAGGGGAGGGTCAGGTTAGATCTTAGGGAAAGGTTCTTCCCCCAGAGAATGGTGGAGCCTTGGAACAGGCTCCCCAGGGATGCAGTCATGGCTCCAACTCTTCTGGAGTTCAGAAGCATTTGACCAATGCTCTTAGACACATGGGGTGACTTTGGAGTTGTCCTTTGGTAATCCTAGTGGGTCCCTTCCAGCTCAGGATGTTCTGTGATTCTGTGGTTGCTCAATGCAAAAGAGACATGAGCATCATTTGGAGGCACTGATGGATGGCACCAGCTCAGACATCCAATGCCTGGCTGCCTGGGTCTGCAGCATCCCATCACCTTCTCCAGCCAAAGGAGAAGAGCCACAAGAGTGCCCAGAAAGGGAAAAAACAAGAATGCACTTCTTACCTGCCTGCTAGGGGCCTCTATTTCTCCATGGGTTAGCCCAGGGTTTAGAAGCAACTTTAGGACTTCAACTTTCCTTTTGACACCTGAAAGCAGCAGGGTGACATTTGCACCCCAGGGAAGGCTGTGTCTTTGGAGGTTACAACCACCTGTGTGTTGTGGACATCCTGTCCAGCTCTGAGGCACTGGAGTGTGGGTCATTCATTTCTGGGAGCAAGTTTGAAAGCCAAGTTTCAACAGGCAGACCACTGTTTATTTCAGTGAATCATGCATGCTCCAGAACATCTCCTGGGAGATCTAGAGAGCTCTCACTGATAATGCAATTATCCCTTTTCAATTGGAAGGCTAAGGCAACAGCTCTCATGCTTGGAGGACTGCAAGAGAGGGCTCAGTGGTTTGGGTTCTGCTAATGAAAACCCATTAGGGGCTAGCTCACCCTGTTAATTGGCCAAGTAGCATCTTGCAACGTGCACGGATGTGTACAAACAAGTGGTTACATGAACAACAGATGCAGTTAAACATAGGTGCCCAGCCATGGGTTGTTTCTGCTTGTCTGCTTGCTGCTTCTATCACAGGAAGAGCTGAAGGAGCTGACTTGAAGACCATCCCCATCCCCATGGGGTATAACCACAGCCCCACCATTGTCCATCTCCCATCACGTTGTCTGTTCCCAGCCTGCTGGGAAGCTCAGAGGTGCCAGTAGCAGGACTCTCAGGGATTTCTGGGGCTTTTGAATCCAGCTCTGACTTACTGTAAATCACTCATCACCTTTTCCTTTTAATGCAGACAGAGCAGATCTTGGTGGTAACCACTGGGCAAGCTCTGATAAACCCAAGCCAAGGCAGGTCCCTTGTGGAGCTGGTGAAG
Source organism: Galbula dea (assembly GCA_013399015.1). NCBI lineage: Eukaryota > Metazoa > Chordata > Aves > Piciformes > Galbulidae > Galbula > Galbula dea. The sequence goes on along the minus strand of VWZX01000349.1, from coordinate 127,942 downwards.
CACGTGCCTGTGTTCAGGAGGTTTTATCCCTTTCTTCCACTGCTCCTCCTACCAGTTGCTTGGCATCTAGAATGTTGCACAGACACATGTTAGGTGTTACCATAACACATGTTATCTCAGCTATTATCTGCAGTTAGGGTTTCTTTATCATTGTCTTTTTGCAGGCCAAAAACTCTGCCATTTTGAACACTGCTCTAGTTGCCCTCTGGAGCAGCTGCCAAGGAGGAGATAGTTCACAGCCTTCAAGAGATGAGTCACATTCTTACCCACTCGACAGGATTAGACATTTCACCCCTTAATGCTTAAATGGAAGGTCATTAAAACAAGCCTGTGGTTTGGGGAGGATAGCAATTCCATAATGTGCTTATTTTGGTGGTAAGTGAGAAGCTTGGTTGGAGTCTACGTTGGTTCACGCTGTGTCATCGCAGAGCAGAGCAATGCTGGCTCTGGTCTGGGTGGAAGGGTGCAGTTGGTTCTTGCTTTGTGCTGGCCAGCCATGTCTCAGAATCAAGAGGACTTCATTGAGAGTGTTTGTGATTTAAACCATGGTCCTGGCAGGGTCCTGCTGGAGCTCAGAAGCTGGTGGTGCCGCAGGCAGGCACATGAGAGTCCCTGCTCTGAGAGCACATAGTCCAGGGCTCAGGAAAAACAAGGGATGTGGGAAACACTAGGAAGGGATCAAGGCTTGAGGAAAACTGTAGAGTCAGTGGTCACCACCTTTGCCAGAGGGAAAGGTTTAGGAAAGCCATTGGTACCCCCCCACACCTCTGGAGGTAGAGTCTTGTTCATTATGATCATAAAAATCATTTGCACCTTGAGCAGCAGAAATGATGAAGCTCTTGTTCCCTCTGTACTTTCACCCTCTGTTTGGATTTCTGGTAATAAAAGAAAGTGCAGCCTCCAAATCAAGCAAGTAATATTTCCATCCTGCCAGTGGATTCTTTGATGTGGCATCTTCTGGGCTTGTCCTTTGGTCTTTCCTTCAGTCCTTCTCCAGGCTGCAGTGTTGATGTGCTACAGCTGAGCCCAGCACACTGCTGCTAAATTAGGTGGTGATTCACCCAGGACTTTCAAAGTCCCTGCTGTGGTACTGAGAACATGTGACACATAGGAACACATCCACTGAGAGCATCTACATAAGCTTTTCTTTTCTTATAAAAGCAGGTTAAAACATGAAATCATAGAATCCCAGAATTATTTGGGTGGGAAGGGACCTTTCAAGGTCATCTAGTCCAACTCCCCTGCAGGCAGCAGGGACATCTGCAACTAGAGCAGGATGCTCAGAGTCCCAAACAACCTGACCTGGAGTGGTTTCAGGGATGGGACATCTCCCACCTCTCTCTCCTGTGCTGAGGACTCCAGAGCTGCCCCAGCACTGCAGCTGAGGTCTCCTCAGAGCAGAGCAGAGGCACAATCCCCTCCCTGCCCTGCTGGCCACGCTGCTGGGGATGCAGCCCAGGAGATGGTTGACTTTTGGGCTGTGGGCACACATTGGCAGCTCATGTCCAGCTTTTCAGCCACCAAGTCCTTCTCCACAGAGCTGCTCTCCCCCTAGCCTGTATTGATAGCAGGATTGCCCCAAGCTAGGTACAGAACCTTGCATTTGCCCTTGTTGAACCTCATGGGAAGTGTTGTGTACAGGATAAGGCCAAGTATTATCTCCCAGTCTTCCAAACTGAACCCAAAGAAGGGCTTGGGAGAAGGCAGGAGCAGCAGTGGTGGCACTGGCTGAGCCAGGAGCTGGGCAGGCCATGGAAAGGAGGTGCTGAGAGCAGCAGTGGTGGGACTGGCTGAGCCAGGAGCTGAGCAGGCCATGGAAAGCAGGTGCTGAGAGCAGCAGCCACTGAGGGCTGGCTGCTGTTAGAGGATACAAAGAATCTGCAGCAGTTTGAGGAAAAGCTCCATGAAAATCGTTTTCACAGCTAAACATCCTCATGTATCTGAAATATGTCAGTCTGGGGCTCCACCACAGGCCCCAACTGTTGCTCCACTCTGGTGGAGCTGTGAGCAATTCATAAATCCAAATGCCTTCAGCCTTCTAATGGAGTGGCTGAAGCTGAGGGGTAGATGATGAAACGTGTTTCTCTTTAATCTGCCTGGATTAGGGATGTTTCACTGCTCACTGGGAAGAAACTTCAACAGGATAAGTGATGTTAACAGCAGCTAATCTGATGGTGCCAAAGCAAGTTCCTACAGATCAGTCACATGAAGCTGGTGGAAGAGGCAGAGCCTTGCTCTGTGGTGAGCAAGGAGAATGCTTGCCCAGTCTCTCAGCTCAAGTACATGAACATTGTGTTCTGAAGGCCAAGGGCAAGTACAAATGATGATGATGGTGAAGGTACCAGCCCTCATCTGTGGGCAAACAATGATTTCATTGAAGAAGAGGCAAGAGAATAGAGGTGACCTACCACAGTGTCTCATGGAGGGGGTAATGCCAAGGAGGGGCAGTTATTCCAGTGAAGTGAAGCTGCTGTGCTTTCTTCATGCTGGAGGCACTAGAAGCAAGTGAAACCTGTAGTTATTTGGGGGTTTTGAGTGAAAGATAAGTGTTGTCTTAAAAACTGCTTGTTTTTACTTTTAGGTCTGTTTTAGGAGGTGGGGAGTTGGACAGGAGCTGCTTTATGGTTTGGGAGTGTTTGGGGGTTGAACACTTGGCTTGTGTCATTTCTTGTTTCATCCAAATGTCTGCTAATTTTCTGAGTTGTAAAAAGGAAGAGGACTAAACCCTTCTGCTCTGCCAGAGGTGATACCAGGATGGCATGTGTACTCTTGGTGTTCAGCCTTTTCTCTTGGTCTTACAGCTGTGTGTCATTTTTGCCTGCATCCCACTCCAAAGGTGGTGCTAAGTTCTGGCTGTAGCTCCTCTAGCATGGATCCAGAGCAACTCCACTGACTTCAGGTATCCCTTGGAGCAAGATCTGGCACATGGTCATCCTCTTTTTCTGTTTCTGGGGGAGCTCTGGTCCTGTCTGTAGGTTAGATGCTCTCCTTGCCTTCAGGTGGTCTAAAGATCATCTGTCTCACCCACAACCAAAATAGCTCTTAGCTTTTTCTTGAGATCCCTGTGTGTTGCTTGCTGCTGGATACCCTTGGTCATATCAGAAGTGGCTTCAGCCTGAGAGTCTGATCCTGTTCCTGGAGTGAGATCTGAAGGTGGACAGGTAGCACAGCAGCTCTCCCTAGAAATCTTCTTCATCATGAAGAATCCAACTAGCTCCTACCTTTCCCCTCATCTGCATAAATCTAACATATTCTTCACTTGCCTCATTCCACTGGGATTCTACAGTGCTTTGAGCACTGCTGCCTTTTTTCACTGCCATGTTGCCATATCTGCCCCTTATGGCAGGCAGCAATGTGCCTCTCCTCAGCTTTAGCTCTTGGGTTCCTTTTGCCTTATAGAGGAAGAGGCAGCCTGTAAACATCCCTTGGACAGGGACAGTAAAGCCTGAGGTGAGTTTGGGGAATTACAGCATTAGTGACAGTGCAAGATATCCACTTCAGTGGCTTTTTTCAGTGGTGCCCAGGGACAGGACAAGAGGGAACAGGCACCAGCTGGAACATAGGAAGTTCCATCTTAACATCAGGAGGAACTTCTTTACTTTTGGGGTGGTAGAGCCCTGGCCCAGGCTGCCCAGAGAGGCTGTGGAGTCTCCATCTCTGGAGACATTCCAAACCCACCTGGACACCATCCTGTGCAACCTGCTCTAGGTGAGCCTGCTCTGACAGGAGAGGTTGGACTAGATGACCTCCAGAGGTCCCTTCCAACCCCTAACATTGTGTGTGATTCTGTGGGATGCAAATGGATTATTGGCAGTTGCAGAGTTTTGGGGGAAAGGTTTGTTCCAGTTGTTCCTAAAGCAAACAGTTTACAATGTCTTCTGGGAGATGAGGGTTTGAACAGAAAGGTTGGTTTGGTTGAATGCATGCTTAGGTTTGCTCCCAAAACTTTGTAGAACTTGAAAACTAGAAGGAACTGTCTTTCAGAAACAGAGCTCCAAGTGTCCAAATGCTTGGGTTTGAAATGCTTTGAGTTTGCTTCTAATAGAAAGTCAGCATCCCTATTATAAGGAAGGGATCAAGCTTGGGCTGGGGCAGGTCTCAGACAGCTAATTTGGAATCTTTAACTTGAAAAAAAATCACTCATCTGGGTGGAGGAGCAGATGAGCCATCAGCAGCGCCGGCTGAGGGAGGCTGAGCTGGTGCTGGGCACCAGGTAGGCTGCAAGGCTAATTAACTCATTATACCACAGGCTCGTCAGCTTCTTTTGCTCCCTTTGAAGACCACAGAATTCCTACTTGTTAGTCAGTATTTATACAGTTGCACACAGATTCTTTCTTAAGCATTCACATATTTGATGAAGTTAGAAAAGACTTTTTAAGATGCAAAAGGAAAAACCCCAGCCCTGCTGGTTTGAATGAGTTTAACAGTAAACAGGCAGAGACTAAAGCTCTGTCGTCCTGGGGTCAAACCCTCACCGAATTTCCTCTCAGTAGCTTCAGGCTCATGCTTTCAGTTCCAAATCGTGCTGGGCTGGTGAAAATCGATTTTTTTTTTCCATATAAAGGAAGAATTTGGGGAGTAGTGGATGGCACTCAGAGCTTGCTAAGAGCACTGAGCACTGCTTTGGTTTCTTTGGTGCAGAGGAACTCTGTTGTTTGAAGTGTCCTGCTGGTGTCCAGCACAGAGCAAAGCAGAGATGCCAGCAGAAGACTTTCTTCACATGCCTTTACATTGAACTGAGGCAGTTAGTTGTGACTCAGGGAAAGCACAAATCTCCAGCAGCAGCAGCAGCAGCAGCATTGCACCCACGCCAGGGAGAGGAGCTCAGATGAAAGAGCTGGCAGGGAACGACCCTTTTGCAAGGGCAGAAAGAGCCTTCAGAAATATTCCTAAAACACCAGATGAATCTTTAAATAGTTATTAAAAACGTAAGTTTGTTAATTCCCCCTCACACATCACCCGTGGAAGAGATTCTAGAGATGAGGAAATGAAACCACAAAGCCAGTAAGTGATTTGCCCGAGGCCTCAGCCGTAAATCAGGCTCTGAACTTGAGATCAGTTCTTCCTGCTCCCTACATCTCCTCTCCTGAGATCAGCTCTTCCTGCTCCCTACATCTCCTCTCCTGACTCCATCACCTCTCCAGGACAAGGGAACAAGCCAAGCTTGTGCCCATGTTCCCCCGAGTGCCACCTAGGAGCGATGCTCAGTGAGGTTTCAGACCTGGGCTCTGCAGGGAGAGATGAACCCTGCAGCTACATGGGGAGCACCAGGGAGTGGCCCTGGTCTCGTTAGGTCTCCCAACCTTTTCAGTGATACTGACAGCTTGTGAGTGTTTTCTTGGCCTTATCAATGAAAACACACCTGAGTTTAGTTTGGTAATCTGTGTCATCAGGGGGAAAAATGATTAATGTTGGCAGTTCTGTGCTGAAAAGAAGAGTTTTGAAGTCTCTTTGTAGAGGTTTTTCTGATTTTGCCCAACTGTTCTGTGATTTCACTCAGGTCATCCAAGTCCTATACATGCAACTGTGAGGCCACCACAGACCAGGAGCCTCTTCCTCCTTCCTGTAGTCACAGAATGATAGAATCTCCTGAGTTGGAAGGACCTGGCAAGGACCACTGAATCCAGCTCCTGTCTCTGCACAGGACAACCCCCAAAATCACACCATGTGCCTGAGGGCCTTATCCCAATGCTTCTAGAATTCTGTGCACCATGACTACTTCCCTGGAGAGCCTGTTCCAGTGCTCTACCACTCTCTGGGTGAAGAACCTCTTCCTAACTTCCAACCTAACCCTCTCTGGGCACAGCTTCATGCCATTCCCTCATCTCCTCTCCCTGGTCACCAGTGAATCAAACCCATCTTGACTCCCTTTTGCATGTTGATAGAGCCTTGGCCCTGGTGAGCACCCATGAGCAGCCAGGCTCCCTTGAACCACCTGAGTACCAGGGCTGGGCCAACTGTCCCCACACCGTGCTGTGTCACACAGCGCGGATGTCCCTGCAGAGCCTCCTCCTGTGGGACTCTCCAGATAAGTAGCTTGTGTATGAGAAGTTGTTTACCCCATGGTTAAAGCAGGATGCTTTCCTTATCTGCAAGCAGAGTAAATTCCACACACCCCCCCCCCCCCCCNCCCCCCCCCCCCCCCCCCCAAGTGCCTCCGTCATTCCTGGCCCGTTCCTGACTCCTGAGCTTGCTCTGCACTGGTGGTGGCTCTGCGTTATCTCCTGCAGACAGACCCTGCCTGGAGCAGCCTCCAGGCTCTGCAGTACCAAGACCAATGTCTTCAAAAGACTGAAAATTACTCTGTAATTTGAATCTTTAACAACAGATGGAAAAATCTCCAGGAACTGGCCTGTGTCATGTCTCCAAATGGCTTCATAAATATAACACTGAGGAATTTGGATACTCTCGTGCGTGTCTGTGATGGATGTTTGTGTCCTAAGAAATGCATTTTCTGCTTTTCTCTATCTATCCCTGCAAAGCAGCTCAAATCCACTCTGCAGCTCCTTTTCCCATCCCTTCCTTACCTTCAACCCCTGTCCCATGTCACTGAAGATTGCACCCACCCTGGAGGGGAGGGTTTAGCCCCTGTCACTAGTTGATGAGCCAGGAGGTTCTGGTGGCTCCTCCTGGGCCACCACTCTTGTTGTCAAACCCGAGACACAGAAGCCACATGCAGAAAGCTAAGATACAAAAAACCCCCTCATTGGAATGTGTCTATCTGAAAACAATAGTGTGTCTGGATGGAAAAGCAACTTTTTACACAAATCATGTGGTTGTTATTAATGTTTTCCAAAACACCCAGAGGTACCTTGTGTGTTAAGTAAGAGCTTGAAAAGCAAAATGTGCATCTCTGCACCTAAGGCCACTCCTGTGTTTCAGCCCTGCCTTGACTCCCAGATGGCTGCCAGAGGAATTTCCAGTTCCCCCAAATCTGCAGTCACAAGGCTTGATTGCAGCCCAAGATGCTGCACAAGTATTTATGGCTGTGTCTCAATGCTTCAGAAAATCACAGTGTTAGGGGTTGGAAGGGACCTTCTGGAGCTCGTCTAGTCGAACCCCCCCCGTCAGAGCAGGGTCACCTGGAGCAGGTTGTACAGGATGGCATCCAGGTCGACTTCTTTTCCATCCCTTTCCTTAAAGGAGGAGAGTGTCCTGGAAGCAGGGATGGAGCCTAACCCGTGGCCCCAACAGCCCTGCCCTGCTTTCTGCATGGGCTCAGATGCCGCCTCCAGGTGCCGCAGCAGCGCCGGGAGGATGCCAGGGGGACTCCGGTGGGGTCGACGCTCGCTCAGGGTGGTACCATGGCCTCCAGCTGGGTTTTAACCAGGGAAAGGAGCAAACCCAGCAGAGAGCTGCTGCAAGGAGCAGCTGTTTGAAGACAGCAAAGGCCAAGCTGGAGGGTTCATTTCCTTGGCCAAAGTGCTGCTGCAGCCCCAGAAACCCAAGATCCACTGATAGCCATTGAGCAAGGATTTCCATTTTTGGTGCGAGCTCCGACTTAAAATAGACAAGTCTTGAGCGAGGAAGAAACTCTGTTGACAGAACATCGGGAACATTCCTCCAGTGTACTTTAGCAAAGGACTATCTCTGTCTTTAATCTCCCGCCGTTTCCTGCAGGTCTCCCGGGCCCAGCTTCCCTCTCATTGTTAGTGGTGCTTTTGGAAATGACCTCAGGCAGTTTGCAGGGACTGGCGACCCACGGTCAGAATGACTAACCCAGTCTGTCTCCATCCCTTGGACATGTCCCATTGACTAAATAAATGACAGGCACTGACATGTGAATAGAAACAAAAACAGCCTGACAAGTGAAATCTTAACTCTTTGGAGCAAAGAAAGGTCTGGGTGGATGTTCAACCTGCCAGCAGAGCCCAGGGGAATGGCTGCAAACAGCCCTGGCCGTGGTCAGAACCCAGCAAGGCTCTCAGGACACATGCAGATTGGGTAGACAACCAGCTCTAGTATTATTTTTAATTGTTTAAAATTGTTTTCTGAAGCTTTTTATCTCAGCACATCTTTAATTAAAAGTGGGGCTGTGTGTTTATGTGGCCATTTGTGTGTCTGGGTTCGGTGTGAATAATTCCACTGAAGGAAGGGTTAATGACAGAATGTCTGTCACAGGGTCAGTGCCATATATTGTACCTGTGAGCCTATATTGTCCCCCTGGCCCTATATTGTCCTCATCAGCCTATATTGTTTGTCCTCCTGAGCCTGTACTGTCCCCCCAGCCCTATATTGGACCTATGACTTTATATTGTCCCCATCAGCCTATGTTGTCCTCATGAGCTTATACTGTTCCCATGGCCCTTTATTGTCCCCATCAGCCAATATTGTTTGTCCCTATCAGCCTGTATTGTCCCCATGGCCCTATATTGGGTCTATGACTCTGTACTGTCCCCATGGCCCCACACTGGACCTATGACCCTATATTGTCCCCATGGCCCCATATTGGACCTATGACTTTGTATTGTCCCCATCAGCCTATGTTGTCCTCATGGCCCCACATTGGACCTGTGACCCTATGTTGTCCCTGTAACAGTAGCTCCATAACTGGCTCCAGGTGAGCCTACAGCTGCTTCCCATCATTCCTGGTCCCACCTGCTGCATATAAACCCCCCCTGGGACAGGTGATCCTGGTTCCCCCAAGCCTCTATGGAGCCTACCAGTATCTGCTGCAGCAGATGCCCCTTAAATCAGCAGATGCTCGTGGGCTCCATGCAGGTTTGGGGGAGGTAGGATTACCTGTCCCAGGAGGAGGTAAGCTCTAAGGGGGATGTATGGATTTATGCCTCTCCTAAAGGCTCTGGGTGCTGTCATACTGCAAGGACTGAATCCTTCAGCTAGCTCCCTGCTCAGGCATTTTGCCAAGCTCCCTCCAGCTCCCACCCCAGCTGAGAGACACCACTTTGGGGACACACCACTCCATCCCAAAAGTGATGTATTTTTTTTGAGTGCTCAGACTAGCTGCCTTTGAAAACTAACAATAGTTTTACCAATAAGAATAGAATTAGCCTTAATAAGCTACACTTGTGGGTTTTTTGGGTTGGAAAAGTAGGAAAGTATTCTCTTTAATATAATCAGAATATATTTGAAATGCTGTAATTACAATAATTAATAATGCTGCTTAGCAGTTATTAGTACTCAGTGCATTGTTAGGATGTCTGTATTAGCTAAGGTTTAATAATGAGCTTCATATAAATCCCAAAGAAGAAAATAATGATATGGGGAGTGGTTATGGTGCTGTGGTCAGATGGCTTCTTGCTTTAATGTAAGTAACAAATAATTCCCTCTGGCTCTCAGCATTTGTGGATAAGGCCATAAAAAGGGGGGGGGGGGGAAGAAAGAAAGAGGAGGAAACCTCAGCTAATAAAAATGCCACCATTGCTTTATGACTCTGCCAGAAACCTTTGTTGTCTGGCTAATGATGATGTGGAGAACTTGGGTTGGAATGGTTGATGTCATTCTTGTGTCCTGAGCATTTCACATTTGCATCCAGAGTACAAGGACTGTGGGCTCATGTTTGGCAGTGAGATGGTCTTTGGTGTGAGGCACCAGGGATTTGGTGGGACTGTCACTGGAAGGAGTCCAGCAGAGGCTAGGAAGATGCTGAGGGCACTGCAGCATCTCTGGCAGGAGGAAAGGCTGAGAGCCCTGGGGCTGCTTAGCCTGGAGAAGAGCAGCCCCACAGGGGACCTGCTCCATGCTGAGCAAGAGCTGAAGGCTGGGGGCAAGAGGCTGGGGCCAGACTCTGCTCAGTGGTGGCCAGGGCCAGGCCAAGGGGCACTGGGCACCAAGTGGAAGCCAGGAGGTTGCAGCTGAGCAGGAGGAGAAGCTTGTTTGATGTGAGGGTGTTGGAGCCCTGGCCCAGGCTTTGCAGAGAGGCTGTGGAGTCTCCTTGTGTGGAGAGATTGCCAAGGCAGCTGGAGGTGACCCTGGGCAAGCTGCTGTGGGTGCCCCTGCTGGAGCAGGGGGGTTGGACTGGGTGGTCTGCAGAGGTCCCTTCCAACCCCAACCATGCTGGAATCCTAAGATTCTGTGATTGTCACCAATGTCACAGTGAGGGAACATGGGTGCAAGGGTGGGCAGCAGCCCTCAGTTGGAGTTGGCTTCAGGAAGATCTTGCAACTGAGACAGGAAAATGATGTCCTAACCTGGCTTGGGGGATATTTTTTTTGATACAACAGTATTTATTACCTTTCTGCCCAAATGTTTCTTGTCTCCAGCTGTTGCTGACCAGCTGCTGTCCCCTACCACAGGACTGGATGAAGCTCAATGAAGAGAGAGCTAGTCCCATGAAAAATGGGACAGAAATTGCAGGGTCTCAGTTCCTGCAGACCTGAGCCCTCAGCTGTGCTCACACACACTCCTTCTCTCATTGCTAAAACACACTCACCTTTCCTAAACTGTGTTTTCTTTCAGGTATTGTCACCAGGTATCTGCTCCAGTCAGTGCTCCATCCTCTCCCTCTCCTCCCCAATGATGGTAGGATACCCTGACAGACCATGGAAAGCCTTCTGCTGTCTCCAGCCTGCAGGACAGTTTCACATCCCTGAGCCAGGTCAGCTCTAGTGTGGGCTGGACTTTGGGTAGGGTGGGTAGGAGCCAGCATGCAGGGTCAAGCTGTGTGGTTGGGCATGGTCCCAGGTGATCACCTGCATGAGAAGGTAAATAAAGGGTCAGATTTTGGCTGGGGCCTGTACACTGAAGGTGATAGGAGCTATGCCAGTTGTCCTGGTTTGAGGACCCATGACATCAGTTGACACCCTCTGAGAACTTGGCTGCTAGAGATGGCTGGCACCAAAATACCAGGGGAAGGGTTTAGTGTCAGAAATCCATGCTGAACTCTGGAAAACCATGGGGGTAGCTCCAAAAGGAGGATGATGGGTCTGCAGAGGAGATCTGCACCTCCAGAGCTGCCTGACTCTGGAGGTGGTTCCTCCAGGCACAAACCAATGGGGCTGTGCCATTGTGTGGCCAGGATGGTTGCCTGGGGAAGAAGCTGCTGCTTCTGATCATCTCACAACAGCCTGAGGTGTTGGAGCCAGCAGTTTCCTGGACAGAGATGACTTCTCAGCACAGTTTAAGGCTTCTGACCCCACAGGGTCACCACTCAGAGAGGGAGGTTCTCAGAGTGTGGTGTGGCAATGAGACAGAGAAGGTCTCCCCTGGAGACCCAGCTGGCTTCCAACCACCATCTCCTTTCTCAGCACAGCCTGCTCCATGTGCTGGGTGTCTAAGAAATAGCTGTTGCTACTGGTGGGTCCAGCTGGAAACTTGGGTCTCCTGGTGTGTATTTAAGGCTGATTTGCTCTCAGTAACACCCAGCAGTGCTGATGACTTTAGGGTCAGCTCCTTCCCTCCCTAATCCTGCTTTCTATTTTCACATATTTCTGCATGAGCAAGCCCTGGACATCCTGCAGCCAGCAGAGATGCTCAGAATCCAGTTTCAACACCAAAAAAAAAGAAAGAAAGATGTAGTTTTGGTCCTTTAGCAATGATTGCCTCTGGCTCAAAACAGAAAAGACAATATTCTCCTTTGCTCATAATGATTTTCAGATTTCCCCTTTGGAGGCTGCAAGAAATCTGAGGATGCATCAGACCAGTGTGTGCTGGTCCCACTGACATGTCCTAGGACCAGTTTTTGAAGCCTGACACTTCCCCCCCACCCCTTGCTGCCTTCAGCCTCTCAGCCAATGACTCAGGCTCTATTTTCTGTTCTCTTCCCACTTCTGGTCCTGCTGCTTCTTACAAGTTTTGGTCAGGGTGGCAGCAGCTCTTGCTAATGTCTTGTGGCTGCTTCTCTGGGAGTTATTACTGGTGATGCCTAGGAAAGAAGAGTGCTGCTCTTTAAAGACACCACTGCAGAAACTATTTACCAAAGCTGTGGTAAGCAGCTCTCTGCTGGAGTGACTGGCGTCGGCTCTGGAGCGGACCAGACGCCAGTCACTTCAGCAAAGAGCTGCTGCAACAGAACAAATTGCCCAGGGCAGCAGATCTTGGGAAGGGAGAAAAGCCAGAAGCCCAGTCTGTCTGTCTTTGTGTTTTCTAAGGGAGAAAAATTATCTTTTTACAAGCCTGCCCTAGTTGGCTCTGACCAGCTCTTCCCAGAAAATACCATCGTAAATAGAAGAGCAAACTATTGCATAAAGGGCCAGGTTGCCATTTATATCTGACCTTTCTCAGAGCTCCTTTAATGCCTTTGTCAACCTAGGCTTCCTCCTCATCCAGCCCCACTGTGGTTTCAGCTCCTGCTTCTAGGAGGGCAGCACTGGACACAGCAAACCTCAATTAAAATCCATTTTTGACATATACATAGACTGTCTGGAGCAGCTCCAGAGAGAATCATCCTTTTTTTTTTAATGCTGCCCTCCCAGGGAACTTCCAGGTTTATCTTTGCAAGTTGAATGGGTAAATATATCCTGGGCTGCATCCCCAGCAGTGTGGCCAGCAGGGCAGGGAGGGGATTCTGCTTCTGCTCTGCTCCAGGGAGATCTCACCTGCAGTGCTGGGGCAGCTCTGGAGTCCTCAGCACAGACATGGAGCTGGGGGAGCAGGGCCAGAGGAGGCCACAGACATGATCTGGGGGCTGGAAGCTCTCTGTTGTGAGGCCAGGCTGAGAGAGTTGGGGTTGTTCAGCCTGGAGAAGAGAAGGCTCCAGGGAGACCTTCCTGCAGCCTTTCAGAACTTAAAGGGCCTAGAAGAAAGATGGGGAGGGACTTCTTAGCAGGGCCTGTTGGGCCAGGCCAAGGGGTGATGGTTTGAAACAGAAAGAGGAGATTGAGACTAGAGAGAAGGAAGAAACTATTTGTGCTGAGGGTGGTGAGAGCCTGTCCCAGGTTGGCCAGAGAGGTGGGAGATGTCCCATCCCTGGAACCATCCCAGCTCAGGTTCTGAACAACCTGCTCTAGTTGCAGATGTCCCTGCTGAGTGCAGGGAGGTTGGACTGGATGACCTTGAAAGGTCCTTTCCAACCCAAACCATTCTGGGATTCTATGACATGGATAGAGGTAGATTTTATTTATTTTACAGACACTGAGCTTGGCACATTCTGCAGTTTGCAGCAAGATCAGTGTGATGGCAGCATGCTGGGCTGGGTTTCTTACTAGGATAGACCCTGGCCAGCTGAAAAATGACAATTCACCAAAGCTAAGTCAGAACAAAAACAAGGGCAGTTTCAGATGCAGGTGTTATCTGCCTGGAAAAGGCTCCAGAAAGGCAGACTGTCTCCATAGGCAGCTGAATAAATGCTGATAAAAAGGGCAGACTCCTGTGTTTGGGATGTGGGGTGTGGGTTTGAGATGTAACCTCTGGTGAGCTCAAGCTTTAATTCCCTTCCTATTTGAAACAGAACATCTGTTTGATGTGATAGTACTGGACTCCTATGGCCAGAGCAGGACAGGAGGAGCTTAATGGCTAGTTCTGCTTTTCTGCCTGCAGCTGGGCAAGTGAAGAATGAAGCTAGAAATCCCCAAACTGCTCTCCTGTAGACAGATGGCCTGACTTGGCATGTCCCTATCTCTCCTGCAGGAGTCTTAGAGGCTGCACTATCATTGAGTTGGTTGAATGTTATTTCTGTTCCTCATCCACTTCTCCATCTTGCACTGATACTGCCTCCTCAAGTGAGTCCTGGGAGCTGATCCCTGTGCTCACACTACTGCAGGATCCATTGGAGGGTGGCTGCTCATCATTGACCACAAGGTAGGATGTTCTCCTTGATAAAGCACTAGATTAAGGCTCAGGAGTCAATGTTTTCATCTCCTCTACCCACATGCCTCATTTTATTAGATCACCAGTTCAAAAGGACATAGAAAATCACTGACAATGAAGGGTTTGGTGGCAGGGGGATCTTCCCTTGAAGCAGCAGCTTTATTCCAGAGTACAGAGGAGTAATGATACCTGTGGTTTGTGCCTGTACCTCACTGGTGGTCATCAGATCCACACCCTGCAGCTGTCCAGTGAATCTGTAAAGTGGAGGTAGATTCTGTTGTTGTGTTGAGGAATTGTAGCTTGACTTTTCAACCCCTAGAAGTCCTCAGAGACCCCCATTTGGAGAAGCAGTGGCTTAAACTGCTCTATACACTCAAGGTACAGCAGTTGAGGAACTTCTGCCCTTGGTCATCCTGGATGGAAACAGAGGGGCAGAGCATTTTTGGGGTATGACAGCTGGGGAACCTCCTCAGAGGACAGTCCTGTTCCAATGGGCCATTTGGCCTCTTCTAGCTACTGATAGCAGAGGCCAAACTGGAACCCACTTGTAGCTACTTGGGCTTGTTCTCCATTGGGAAAATTGCAATTAACCTAGAGGAAACAGCAAATGTGACTGGTTTGGAAATGGCAAGAGGTCTGTGTTCATTACTGTGATGTTTGCTGCTGCTTCAGGAGCCTGTGGGAAGCTGTGCCCTGCAGGTTTTTCTTCTTCAGCATCCTTTGCACTCACTGAGATTGCCAAGCCACCACTGGTCCAGCCCCTGGGAGTAAGAAGCACCTTCTGCAATACTCCCCCAAATATCTCATTTCCCTTGGCCCTGCCTGAAATCTCCAATGATGAAACTTCACAGCATTCCCAGCTGCTCTGGCTTTTTCACATGGAGAAAGGATGTGAATATTGATCTCTGGCTGAGGGGGAAATGCCACCACAAAGCAGTAGGACAAATGAAGGACCCTCTGGCCATGTTTGGGGACAGGGACAGTTGGAGGGAGAAGGAAGTACAGCTTTTATTAAGGAATAAAAGGAATAAGGAAGAAGAAACTTGAGACATTAGTGGTTTCCTTGGGTTGCAGCAGGACTTTACGGGGATGGCTTGAGTTTGTTTTCCTACAGAATGAAAGGAGCAGCACAGGAGATAGTCCTGGACTCATGGCACTGGCCTGGCTCTTGAGTCAATGCCTGCTCATCCTGCTCCAAACCAGGGAACTGAACCTAATACCTCATATCTCAGGTGAGTGCTGTCATCTCCAGTGTTAAAGTTGGACTCTTTCTCCCTGAAGAACTGCTTAATTCTTTATACAAATTGGCCCAGCTCCATAGAGAAAAGAGTTAGAGATGATGGGGCTGCAGTCAGCCACACAGCCAGGCCTTCTCCTGGGATGTGAGAGTCCATGTCCCAGTGCCAAGCAAAGGGCTTCTCCTGGGTGTGGGGATCACTATGGATGGGAGCCACCACCTACCAGTGAGGATCTCCTGGGAGATGATTTTACCTCCATGGTTTTGACTAGAAATCTGGGCTTGAGCCCAGGCAGCATTTCCAAGCAGCACTTCATGGAAACTGGTCATTTGCTACCAAAAAAAAAAGTTACAGAGTGAATTAGATTTGGTTTTGCCAAAGTGACATTTTTTTGACACAAGAAAACATGTTGTTAAAAAAACTTCCCAACCACTCTGCTGGGAATGTGCTCTTTGCCATCAGTCCCCAAGGCTGGAGCACTGGGGTGTTGAAATGTTACTACAGCCCTGGAAACTGTGAGTCAGCTTGTCCCCACCCACAGCAGATACTCGTGGGAAGGGCCTTGAAAAGCTTGGAAGCTCAGCAGCTCTTGCCTTGTGAAGTTTCCATTAACCCATTCACATTAATTTCAGGTCCAGTGAAATGCAGCATGTGGCAAATTCCAATTGGATTTTGTCCTTTTTTTCTTTCCCCTCCACCATCTCCTTCCTAATTCTGATACATTTGGGAGGCTGTTTCATTTCAACTCATCCCTAAGCAATGTGGTTGCTCTGGCCCTGGTTCACCAGGACCTGGGCAGCAAATGCAGCACCCAGTGTGGAGCCAGTGAGGATTTGGAAGGGGGCACTGGGTGGCAAAGCTTTCAATCCACTTGAGGAAAGATGTCAGAGCAATACCCTCCTGGCTGTATCCCTGTGCTGGGATAGAAATGCAAAGAATGATTCTGGTTGGAAAAGCCCTCTGAGATCATCCAGTCCAACCATCCACCCACCACTCCCATGCTCACCACTAAACCCTGGCCCCAGGCACCACATCTACATGTGTTGTAGTTTGATTTCCACTGCTCCCGGTTTGATTTCCACTGCTCATGGTTTTTCAACTCTTCCAGGAATGGTGATGCCACCACCTGTGGAGGAGAAGGCCTGGCTGTATGGCTGACTGCAGCCCCATCATCTCTTTAACTCTTTTCTCTATGGAGCTGGGCCAATTTGTATAAAGAATTAAGCAGTTCTTCAGGGAGAAAGAGTCCAACTTTAACACTGGAGATGACAGCACTCACCTGAGATATGGGGTATTGGGTTCAATTCCCTGTGCCAATGCCTAATAAACCTCTTGGGGAAGAAATTCTTCCTAATATCCAATCTAAACCATCTGCTGGGAGGGATGTCCCTCTTCACCAGGAGAAGGCAAGTGGCTGCTCTGCTCCCTATAGGGATGCAGGTAATGGTCATGTGGGTTCTTGCCTCTCTGCCAGCAGCCTGTCTCCACACCACGGGGACCTCGAGCAGGTCGGGGTGTGAGTGTGATGCATGCAGGCTCCATGGGTGAGCCCTGCTGTGGTGGGACATGCAAACCTGCTTTTGGGGAGTGAGGTGGGTGGAATATGAGCTGGGCTTACTGCAGGCAGACCCACCATGCTCTAGCTAAGCCCTGTTTCCACGCACAAAGGATTCAGAGCAGCCTGTGCAAACCATTGACCTCAGGCTGTCTCGGAACCACCTGCAAACTGCATTTATTGCCAGCTGGAAAACAGGTGAAGGTAGCAAATGCCAGGTCCTAACTCAGCCTGGGGTGATGTGAAACAGGTTCTGCCCTTGCCTGTGTCCCAGGAGCAGTGGCAAAGAGCAACTACAACTTGAGCCAGGATGGGCTTTGCAGTGGGAGCATATGCCAAGGTGGTGGGATGAGATGACATCCTCTACACCAAGGGGTTGGAGGAGCACAGAAACCAGGGGGTGTGAACTTCGCCATCAAGGAAAGTTCTTTGAACATTTCTGGTTTGTAACTGAGGATTTCTCAAAATCCCTTGCTCTGATTGTAGCTTTTTTTTCCATGTTGAAGACAGTCCAAAGCCCTCTCCCAGTCTGTTACTGCACAGAATCTAACATTGCAAGAGTCAAATGAAAAGTCAGTTGGAACTGGAAAATCACAGCACTGTCGTTAAAACAAAGGAAATGGGACATTCTGAGGTTGTCAAAAGGGTTTTTTTTATTCTGATTCCTTTCAAAAATCAGCTTCCAGCAAAACCAGCCTGATTTTATGAGGCATTATAGTTTTTGGCAGAGCTCCTCCTCACTCTGGTGCAGCGCTTCTGTGGTGGTTTCTCTGGCTGGGTTCCTGTGCCCAGTTCCTTGGGGGGTGAAGTGGGGATGCAGTGTGTCTACAACCTTCACTGCCCCTCAGCAGTGAGTCAAGAGGGTCTTCATCTTAACCCCCTTTGAAAGGCACAAAAATAATCCACAGATTATTGTAGGATAGCAGGGAGTTGTGGTGGTCAGTAAGTTCACCAGGAGGCAGCAATGTGCTCTCTGGCCGAGAAGACCAATGGTCTCCTGGAGTGCAGGAAGAAGAGTGTGACCAGCAGATAGAGGGAGGTTTTCCTCTCCCCATACTCTAGTGAGGCCACCGATGGAGTTCTGGGTCCAGTTCTGGGCTCCCCAGTTCCAGAGAGACAAGGAACTGCTGGAGAGAGTCCAGCAGAGGCTAGGAAGATGCTGAGGGCACTGCAGCATCTCTGGCAGGAGAAAAGGCTGAGAGCCCTGGGGCTGCTTAGCCTGGAGAAGAGCAGCCCCACAGGGGAGCTGCTCCATGCTAAGCAGCAGCTAAAGGGTGGGGGCAAGAGGCTGTGACCAGACTCTGCTCGGGGATGCTCAGGGCCAGGCCAAGGGGCACTGGGCACCAACTGGAAGCCAGGAGGCTCCAGCTGAGCAGGAGGAGAAGCTTGTTTGGTGTGAGGGTGTTGGAGCCCTGGCCCAGGCTGCCCAGAGAGGTTGTGGAAGCCTCATCCCTGGAAGCTTTTAAGACAAGGCTTGATGGGGCACTGGGCAACCTGATCTAGTGGATGGTGTCCCTGCCAGGCAAGGGGGTTGGAACTAGATGATCTTTGAGGTCCCTTCCAACTCTGACCATTCTATGATCTTGGGCAACCTGCAGTGGAAGACCCTGCTGGAGCAGGGGGGTTCTAACCCCTGGAGGTGCCTTCCAACCCCTACCAGTCTAAAAGAAGAAGAAAAAAGAGCTGTTGAAAACATGATTTAAATGGCAGTTATTAATTTTTTTATTTAACCTCTTCATCCTTATCCTTGACCCGAAACATATGAAACACTAGAGATAAAGAGGCAGGATATTATCAGATTATTTTTCCTGACTGCAAGCCTGGAGCTCAATGGTCTATGCCTGCAGGATTGGGCTCTGCAGATGCCTTCAGCCATGCTGGCATGGATGCCACAGCAGCACTCGCCCCTCTGCCCCTATCCCAGCTGCAGCTGGACTTTGGGAAGAGGTCAGAGCTGGTTCCCTCCTGGCCACCCACTGTCCTCCTGGACCCAAGAAGATTTGGCTTTACATAGTACCTGGGAGATCCATGTCAGATAAGACTGGCAGGCTTTCAAAAGCTTCTCTCCGGTTTTTTGTGCCAAGACCTATAGGATGCATTCCAGAACATCTCCTAGGAACATTTTTTACTATGACAGGCAAAAGAAATAATAAAGGAGGGGGAGAAACCCCCAAAAAGTCAGTGAAAGAGCACATTGCTGTTAATGATTCAAAATCCTTTAATAACCAACATTACTATAAATTATCTGTGCATTAGGACAAGGACAATTGAGGGCTCTGTTTTTCTTGCCCATGGAACAATGTCCTGTTGTTGCAGGAGCTGCAGTGGATGGCACTGGAGTGAAATCAGGACTGCTGCATCACATACCTGTACCCACAGAGCTAGGTTGGCCACCCCAAGCCCCCTGAAAGCCTCATTGTTCTTCATGCCATAGTGCACACACCATGATTACACAGGGTGGGATAAGCAGCCCTGTGTTGCTTGCTGGAATAATAACCTATCCTTAGTTTAAACAGTGCTATACTTAAGATTTATATATATATATTGAAATGTTGGTAATTGCACACTTGTGACATCATTTGGATGACAGCTTGTAAGTATGAGATTGGAAAGAAAAGCATCAGCTGCATTTAGGGAGGTAAATCTTGGGGTCATGCAGGACAGGGTTGATCAATGTGGATTTTGGACAAGTGTTGGAGCCTCTCTGGAGCAGCCTGGGGATGGGCAGGGATCCTGCCTGGCTCCAAGATCCAGGAAATCCCAATTTCTGCTTCTGAAACCAGCACTACCAGGTCACCACTAAACCATGTCCCTCAGCATCACGTCTCCATGTTCTAGTTATGTTGGTGCAAACCTCAGTGGCACACAGGTCTTGATTTTCAGTGGAGCATTTTGGAATCCCTTTTGCACACAAATTAAGTTGGCCATAAAAAAATTGTACTAACTTAGCCAAGAGTATTTAAATTATGTTCTTGGGTGTGTTAGTGCAGGTTTGGGGAAATGAGGACATAAACCTTCAGACAGGGCAGGAGCTGCACAAAGATGCCAAGAGAAAAACGATGCACATTCAGGTTATCTACAATTTGTTGGTTGAAATACTTTTGTTGTTATATTTTGGGCTTTTCTTTCACCTCCTGGGGAATAAATTGCCAAGATTTATTTTTGCTTAATAGTAGTTCCCCAGTTAGTTCTTGGACTGATCCTCCAAAGCTCTTTTACTCAACCTAGCACCAGGTTCCCACTGATTACTGAACCCAACGTGAAGGGGGTTGGAAGGGACCTCTGGAGATCATCTAGTCCAACTCTCCTGCTCCAGCAGGGTCAGCCAGAGCAGCTTGCCCAGGATCACCTCCAGGTGCCTTTGGAATCTCTCAACAGGAGACTCCACAATCTCCTGCCCCCACCCTTTGCTCAGCATGGAGCAGGTCCCCTGTGGGGCTGCTCTTCTCCAGGCTCAGCAGCCCCAGGGCTCTCAGCCTTTCCTCCTGCCAGAGATGCTCCAGTGCCCTCAGCACCTTCCTAGCCTCTGCTGGACTCTCTCCAGTGGTTCCTTGTCTCTCTGGAACTCGGGAGCCCAGAACAGGACCCAGGACTCCATCGGTGGCCTCACTAGAGTAGGGGGAGAGGAAAACCTCCCTCTATCTGCTGGTCACACTCTTCTTCATGCAGCCCAGGAGACCGTTGGTCTTCTCGGCCACGAGAGCACGTTGCTGCCTCGTGGTGATCTTGTTGTCCAACGCTCCTCCAAATCCGCCCTCCACGGACCTAAAATGTCGTCTTTTTTCGGGAGGTTTAATTAATTTTTTCATTCTCTTTGTGGGGTGCCCTCACCTCCCCACCATCACCCACCACGCCGCGTGGGGCAGGACGCGGCATCACCTCCACGGTACCACCGCTCCCCTCGCTCCTCCTCCCCCTCTCTCCGGCTACCTTCCGCGGGGGGCCGCGGTCGGGGCACGCCGCTCCCCCTCCACCCTGGGCCCCCGCGGCGGCGGCGGGGGCGGGCACAAGGACCCTGCACGGCGCGGCCGGCGGCGCCCGCGGAATGTCTTTCATTCACGGGCAAGCCGCGCTGGTGGGGAGGGGTGGTGCGGGG